>OZ007502.1:128181264-129381264 GCA_963931805.1 Microdon myrmicae | reverse complement strand
ATCCAAGGCTGCATTTGGTAAAATCCAATAATCGTGATCTAATTAAAATTACTTTAAATAAAAACAAACATTAAATCAACAAATCAACTCTAGTGTTTCTGTTATTCGTTACATTCTTCGTTGTCGAACAGTTCCAGTGTTTTCCTTATTGTTCCTTTGTTTTCCGCGGTGGTTGTTTTTATTGAATAAGCGTTCGTGTCGATGCACCTAAAAAAACTACCCACAAGGTCATTGTAAATTAAGTATTTAATATCTGCAAGAATTATGATCTTCGTTCTTATGGATTGCTCCAGCGACAGTGTGATTGGATAATTTAGTTTCCCGAAAATTGATAGATTCGGATTGTTGTATTGGGTTGCACCACATTAAATGTCCGATCTTCGCTCAGTCGGAAATAAGAAGCTCTCGAGTGAACATTTCTACAAGTAGTTTTTTTTTTAAGGAATTTTTTACCGTGGTGTCGGGAATTCAAATTTGAATACTCTTCCTTTATGAATTTAAAATTGGGCATAGTGCGTCATTGGCAGTGAAAAACATTAATGACAGTGAAAAACATGAAATTGAGGATGTAGCGGTAAATGTAGCATTGTAGCACTATACGACGTTGGTTTGGAAACTTCCGTTCGGGAGATTTCTCCCTCGAGAATGAACCATGTGGGAAACGTCCGGTGACGACGATGTTTTAAGATCAACGGTGCATGCGTACCCTACGAAATCGGTGCGGGAGATTGCACAAAGAATGGGAGTATACCCAATGACAATAAGTCGACACTTTTCTCTCATAGGAAAAGTAAAGAAACTTGATAAGTGAGTACCCCATGAACTAAACGAGTCCCAAAAACGACGGCGCCTGGAAATCTGCTCATCGCTTAGATTAAGAAATCAAACTGAACCGCTTTTTCACCGGAGCGTCACCTGTGATGAAAACTGGATTCTGTATGATAACCGTAAAGGACCTGGGCATTAACGGCACACCAGCAGAAATGCTCTTATGAAGACTCCGTGAATCGATATTATCTACATTTTGATAGAATTTTGCAACGGGACAAGGTTAATCTCTTTCACTTTAATGCACAACAAAAAAAAAAAAAAAACAACACAACAGACCACATTAACTCAAAAAAAAAAAAATTCAGTAAAACTAAGGAAAGTATAAATTTGAGTGGTGTTGTGGGGTCGGAGGTGTGGGATGCCGCAATACGGCACGGGCTTCGCTCCGGCCCCCATAGCTCTGCCACCGTACCTGTTCACAACGAAGAGAATAAAGGGGGTCAAACACCCAGGACACTGCGGGACGGCGAGGAAGCGAAGCCGTGGGAAATAAAACACACTGTAATAGTCATTCACGAATTGTTTAATTGTTCACTAGGTTTTATTAAAAGAAAATTTTCGATTGCCTGCGTTTGGCGACATTGTTTATTGTTCATGTTGTACGCTATTTTTTACTTAATAAATGATTGCCGGTCCGCGGGACTTTAAGGAACACGACTAAATGATTTTCGTTTAGGGGGGGCAAGAACCCGACACACCACTAAATCGTTTTCGCTTAGAGATCAAGGGCCCGACCCCACTCGACAGACACACGGTAGGCTTGATTGTACACTTGAGGGCTTGCACCCCCCCCCCCCCCCCGAGTGCACGTTACGGGTGCCTGAGTCTTGAACTGATGTGCGCGCGCCGATGGTAGAATGGTGACTGACTGTGAAAGGGCAGGAATTCATTCATCGTGTCCTTTCCAAGTTCCCAGTAAGCTCACTGCCGCTTACTGGGAACTTGGAAAGGGTTGCTATGCGTGCATGGAGAATTTAGTTCCACCGAATTACTGCCGTACAGGCTGCGCTAGATTCCTCGGTTGCTCTGTGTACTGCGAAATTGGTTTTGGAAACACGACCAAGTATGGGCATGAGTTGTCGGTTAGTTGTTTCGCGGAAATGCAACGCATCGCGCTGGTGGCTTGATAGTAAGGAGAATTGATTTTGTTTCAATTGATTTAGTTGGGATGGGGACCGAAATGATTTTCGGGGAAGATCAATGTTGCTTGGTTACAAGCGAGGGAAATGGCTTAAGCAGGAAGTGAGCCGGAATGATTTCCGGGGGAAATTAGAACTGCTTGGTTGCAAGCGAGAAATATAATTTAAGTAAGACATTAACCGGAGCGGTTTTTGGAAAAATGTATGCGGTTTGATGTGGTTGAGGGAGATGATTAATATTCCGTTGTAGGTTTGAATATGGATTTTATTACAGCTTGGGAAAGGGATTCTTGGTAAGTTTGGGGATGTATGCGATTGCAGATTTGGGGACGGATGCTGTTGCATATTGGGAGGTATGTGCTATTGCCGGTTTGGGTTATGGTGACGCGCTGTTAGGGGTCAAAATTGATTGGAATTGTGGGTTGGTTCTCCATGCAGTATAGAGAACCCCCACAGTGTCACCGTCAGTGGTCTCGGAGAAACCAAGTCGCGTCTTCAGGGCTGAAGTGTATTTTACTTTCGCTCAACTTCTTCTCTTCCACCAATCTCGAATTAGCCACGTGGTTGAATACTGTATACAAATATTGAGTTCCAATCTGGAGCATTCCCTTCAACTATTCGATAGCATTCAGAGATGAGTATTCCGCTTAATTGAGTACTAATATCTAGGCTATAGTCTCTGCCACATTTAGGCTACAGTCACAGACTTTCACAACTGGCGGGTGGTGGATCGTTGCCTCTTTTCAAAATATTTCCATGAAAGTTGTTTTTTGGGGAGCCGCTATATCGTCCCAGGGAACTCGGCTTATTTGAGCTCTTGGTCTTATGTATTTTTTTTTTCAGAAATCTCGTAACTATTCCATTTGTAGTAATCTTGGTTCGAACAAAATTGTTAAATTATACTCTTTATTCCTTGATTAATTGAGTAGTTAAGAGATTAGATTCTAATCTCGGCATCAACTGACCCATGCAAGACAATAATTATGAGCCTTAACTTATATTTGATTGGCTACCCTCATCAGCAATGTGCGATCCAAAAGTCACACTGAGATCGGTGCTCCAAATTTAAAGTGTAACAATGTCCACGAATAATCAGCTTTTATCTTTGTACTATAACAAACCATAAGTATACAAATCTACTCTGGCGGCGTAGACGAAAATAATATTTATTTGCTTAGTAGTGAACTGCCAGCAGTACAGAAATTATTATTTTTTATATAATACATATACAACACTGAGAACTAGTTCTCAGCTGCAATTGCGATGGACATCATCAGGGATTTACAAATGTCAAATTATTCTCCGGACGAAGTGTGAACTGTATTTTGCCACCCGCAGAAATTCTTATTTTAATAATGTCGTTAATAGATAATATAAAGATTTGGGGGTCGATATAGTTGCCTGGGATTCAGATTGATTCATATATTGACCTGAAAAGGGATTATTGACTGAACTTGGAATAGATCGTTTTCTAGGTACTGTGGCGCTTCCGCCAAACCCTACGGTCTACTTACCTGAAAAACCCCCATAACTACTACCCTACTCCCTTAAGTTTGCTAATGCAACAGTATTAGTACCTGTAAAGGCTGCACGCATTTAAGAGATCAAATCTATGATCTTTAAGTCCCTGTAAAGAAAACTTACCTTCATGCATTCTCTTCGCATACCACTGCTCCTTAAGATTTCTTTATTAGCTTACCTGGAATTTCCAATCAATTTCGGCATCTACGTCGCCAGTCAAATTTCCTTAGATGAATTTCTGTAAACAAAATAATTCGGATTGCATTCAATGTACCCGTCATGACAGGGACCATAAATATTGCGCCGTCTATTTTCCCAGCCGCGTCATGTACCTTTTCATACACATTGCCTGGCAACCTTTTTTGTTTGTCTTATCAATAAACAATCCAAGCAGCTGCATATAATTAGCGCAATAGACGTTGAAACCAAATTCTCCAGCATTTCCTAATGCAAATAATAACCCGGTTTCTACTGCAGCCAGAGATGCCATAAACATCCAATTTGCTTTTAGCACCTTTTTTTCGCCAACGTCGATAATAGCGACGGGGCATCGCGTAAACAATGACCCGCATTACCAACGGCGCATTTGGTCATTTTCTTCCTTTTGTCTTTGCCGCCTGCCTGTTTCGTTGTTCCCCTGCACGTGTGAATAGCATCGATCTGAACGATCTCCACACATACTACCATGACCTTTATCACAAGATCTGGTTTCCTATACCACCAAGAGAGACTTTACGTGTCTCTGGTGTTAGGTAAAAACGATATACTTATCGGAGAGGATATCGGTTGAGTCGTTTTCCAACCTTCAAGACGGTCGGGTCACCGCCATCCACCGTACCGGCGCCGGTACGGTGTGGTTTCTAAGAGTCGTGTCGAAGTGCTTAATCCATATTAAAAATTAATTAAAACTAAGCCCGCACCGTGCGTGCTTCAATTACCGATAAAATAAAAGTTATAAATTACAAACGACAAGCCTCAAGTGTTTTCATTTGGTTTTACCTCTGGTGGACGGTATGCTGAGACGATGTACTTGTTTTGTTTCTTTTGGTGGACAGTGCATTTGACTTTCTTTCCCACGGAACTCACTGACATTTTGCTGCATCGTACTTTTCGTTTCGGGGCGTCTATTGTTGTCAGTGTGTTTGGTGATTGTGATTGTTATTTTCCGCGGACTTCCTAACAATCGCGAAATTGTATCGGTGGAACAACTATGATGGAGGAAGAAGGGAATCTCGTGTACGTACTTCTTCCCCACAGTACGATTAAAGAATGATATTCCAATCTGATGTGGTACTACGCGGTAGAGGGAATGCTTCGAGAGATTCATTAGTGCGGTAAAATTTGAAGACTAAATCTGTCTATCCAAAACTATCATCCTAGAGTCTGAATTATATGTTGAACAGATCAAATGTCTTTACGTGTAGCCTCCTACTGTCTTGTTCTGATTATTGTAACATTTTAATTCTAAGTTTGTGACGGTTTTTTAATGAGCCTCCGAAAATCACTCTTCTGTAGTGCTGAGGTGATTAATAACCCACATATTATATTTCCCTGCTATTATATATTACTGTCGCGCAGTCTCAACAAATGACACCTCTTCTCGCCAAAATTGGCCCTTCACGTTTACGGTGCGCTCCACTTTCTCCACAACTTTAGTCTCAATAATACTACACGACATAACCAGAAAAGTCCGCAACGTTTTTGTATACAGCGGGACAGGTTGTAAAACATGCAAACACTTTTTGAAAATATGGACTTTGACTTTATAAATATAGTGTCAATTATGTAGGTTTTACTACTGTCTGTCCTTTAGCTTAAGATATTTACTAACGAAGTAGAATACCTGGCTATGCTTTCCAGCATTCATGTTTCATAATCCTTGAATTTTCAGCCTCATAAGTAATTGAAACTTTGAAACTCCACCATGAAGGAGAAGCCACCAGGAGCTTGGGTGTACGAGACTTCTGAGTTAGAAACCTGCCATAATTCTATAAGAACCAAGGTGCTAATTAAAACGGCCTGGTGGAGTGGAGAAAAACAAATGGTACTTCGCCAGTTCAAGCGAACTCAATAAATTGAAACTTGAGGTGCCATTAGAGCGGAGGTTAAGTTGAAAAAGAGCGCCCCAGCGGGATGCTGGGCTTTCTGATTATTGCATGATTCGCTTGTTTGTATATACGACTTTATTACTATGTAAATTAACTTTATTAATAACTAAAATGCTAATACCGAGACGAAGTCTTTGCGCAATTACCCAGGAGATACGAATTGATGGTGCAAAATTACATGATCCCTCTAGAACTTCTCGTGCGGGAACAATTCATCATGGCATCACTGTCTTCAGGAAACTCAGTAAGGATTGCGCGTTTTGTACCAGAGATATAAAAATTATTCAGCGTGTGAAGTTTATACAAATCGGGTGGGATTCAACCGGTGATGGCAGCAATAATTTATTCCAGGATTTATATCGCGATGATAGAGGAAGTTTAACTTAGGTACCACACAACGTGTTTCATCCGTAGGTGTATGGTATTACGATTTCATGGCTTTCTTTAGCTACCCCCGTTTACCCTGCTATTTATCATAAGATTATTTGATTTAATATTATCCATTCGATAAGCAACTTGGGAATAAAATTCTTTCGGTATAAAAACACCATAAAAAGAATATTACATTTATTTCATTGAATCCGTATAAACTTCAAGCGGTGCTATAAAACTAACTCCCACGTGCAGTTGAGTTCGTATTTGCGAGCCGAACTTGGTGCTACTCTATACATATTCGTCCAGTTGACCATTGCATATGGAATTGATTTCTTTCCCTGAGTCTTGATACTTATCCGAAGTATACTCAGATGTTAATAAATAGGTGACATGTGCGCTTTTCCTTCATACGTAGAAAATGGTCTTTTCCCTAGCTTGTGACGTATTCAAAAAGGGTGAATAATTATCCTATAACTCTATAGATATTCCTGTATACCATAAAAAGCAAACGAAGACCCATCGAAAGAATGATTTTGGAACACATATGTTAAAATAATGGGTACTTCTAAAAAAGTGTCCTCTTAAAATTTTGATTATATATGCGGTTTTTGTCACACAGAAATAGGCAAGTTAACGAGGGGATTGGATACTTTATGGATGGGCCGTTACCCGCTTTTGTGTTTTATCCATTTTGTGCAGTACTTGTAATTTGTAAGTTGCATTTGGATGTGCATTAAATGAATTATATTAGAAATAATGATCTAATTCGGGTTTTTAAAGCCGTTCTTTAGCGGGGTGTACGAGGGCCCCTGTGCCGCAAGGCTAATAACCTTGCCCGTAAAAATAAATTATTATTGAAAATCTAACCAGCCTAGAGACTTGCTCAATAAGGCCAAGACCGAATCCCAGTTGTAGTGCCGATGATGATGATGATGATGACAAGGGCTCCTTTCCGGCCGGTTAAGCGGCACTCTATTTATTGAAATGTAGCTAGCACAAATGGGATCAAGAATTGCTATAAAAATTCTACTTTCGAAACGATTAAGGACAATCCCATCGAATTTAGTTAATGTATATACTCCTTCGGGTGGCGCAAGGCTAATAACCTTGTCCGTAAAAATAAATTATTGTGGAAAATGTAACAAGCCTCGAAACTTGCTAAATAGGCCAAGACCGGATCCCGGTTGTGGTGCCGATGAAGATGATATGCTCCTACGGAGAATAAAGGCATTGAATCACTAGTGAAAGAATCAATGATTAACTAATCAGCATTTTGTTGCAATTTAATGTGTGTCATCTCAGACGGAGACCTCCATTGTGAAGTTGAATTTTATAAAGTGGGAAGCTTTCAAATCAATATCGAGGTGTGGAGCGTCAAACCTCCATTTATAATATTTTTGCTTGTACAGGGTGGGACAGAGAAACTTTCTGATTTAGAAACTCAATTAGAAAAACGGTAATTGGTAAAAAAGCGTTTATGTGGGGGCCATTTACTGGCAAGTAAACAAAGAAATTCCCACTCCTGTGAATGCATGTGCATGCGGAAAGAAATTATCCACGAGTGTATTGCAGTGCTGATCAAAAAACCCATTTTCTCCACCTTATGACTTAGTTCCGCAGTCATCTTCAATTACGAACGATTTTTTAAATATGAGTGGACTAATCGGGTGTGAGTCGCCTAATAGTATTTACGGACTGATTGGGTGTTAAGATTCTGCAGGGGCTGACTATTCAAGCTGCTGCTATAAGTGCATAACAAATATAGAGACCAATCTTTGATCACCTGCCTACTAATAAACGGCATCCAGATAATAATTGCTGGAGATATTTTGAATTTAAATCTGGCTTAATATAAATGATTGCTTTTGCTATTCTTAAATCATAGTAGAGTGCCTCAATTTTACCAAAAAAAAAAAATTGCCATTTAAATCCATTTTGAGACTACTACTATTACCACAATTGGTAATAGTAGTAAATAGTAGTTTGCTATCCTTAAATCATAGTAGAGTGCCTCAATTGAACGGTTCATCAACTGTCGTTTGTCGATTGTCAAGACGTCTACACTGGATGGTGGTCAATTTGGTATTGTAAAGAGATATCCTGTGCCTAACCAGATCCCAGCTGCACTCCCTAGCCCCAACCACGTTCGCCACCATCACTCTGTACTCCCCTCCTCGCCCGCCCGTAATATAGCCCACCGTAAAAATAATAGAGAACCTTCTCGCCCCACACCACCCTCGGCACATGTCTCCAACTCCATCCCCCTTTTCGACCTCAAAACAGGCGCGAAATTTTCTAACTTCCACAGGTCACATATTCTTAATCCTCCCTCCTCCCATCACTCACCTACTGGTCCTAACACGAGACCGCCTCTTGCCCCACTCCTTCCCGCACCTAGTCCTCGCCCCCCCCCCCCTGCCCACCCCCCGGACCATTAATCGACCCAGTATTACCACCACCTGTTAAACTCATTCAGCAAACCATTAATTCTTCGGACAACCGGTATGCCCTGTCTAAATTTAGAAACAAAGTAACCTATGAGAATGTACGCCTCTATCTTGCTTCCCCCCACGATAAAGCCGACTCTGTCTGTTACGATGGTATTACGAAAACCAGCGTAGTGGCCTCCATCCAGCAGGAAGGTCTACCTACTGACGTCCCTAGCTTTCGCAGCCTATTGATCAACTTCCATAAAAATCTCGATATGCCCCCAAATAAGGTGCTAAGTTATCTCTCAGCATTTCGCCATTATATTGACAACAAAATTACCTTTCCCAATAATCAATATTACTTTTGACCCTTTTCAGCCGCCCTTAGAGGGACCTAATCATTTCAATACTCTCCCCATAACCGTCTACTATCTTAGGGGTCTCCGCTCCAAAACACATTCGACTCTGGAAAAGGCACACTCCCTCCCCTTCGACATATACACTCTGACGGGGACCAACCTTATCCCTAGTATCAGTAGTCTTGAACTATTCCCTCCCCCCTTCAACGTTTTTCGCGATGACGACGCTCATCGAGAAGTTCCCAACTCCCCATGCCGTGGAATGCTGCTCGCCACTCATAACAGATTCACTTCATCTCTAATTGCCATCTCTTCTTCTCCGGATCTCGACTACGTCGCTATTAAAATTGACAAGCGCCCTAAGTCTTTATTTATTATATGTTTCAATATTCCTCCCTCTCGACCCACCGCGTCATACGAACTCGCAATAGAAGCGGTAGATAACCTTACACAGTTAAGCACCGCAATAGACGATATCGTCGTTCTTGGCGACTTTAACCTGCCCCACGTACAATGGACATCATTTGACGAACAAGCCTTTTACGTCTCTAACCCCACTAGTTCTAATGAACGTATTTTTATTAACGGCATTACCGACTCATGCCTCCATCAAATTAGCAATGTCCTAAATCATATAGGGAGACAGTTGGACCTCGTGTTCACAACCGACCCTCTCATGTCCTCAGTTGCCCCTAGCCCACACGCCCTCTCTACCATTGACAATTATCACCCCCCACTGCTCTTATCCTTATATCTCGACCACGAAACCCAGCCCCCTCTACCTCCTGACTGCTTTTCTTACAACTTCCATAAGGCTGATTTCCGCCTCCTAAATGAACATCTTAGCAAAACAGCGTTTCGCTTTGATTATTTCGGTGTAGAAGAAGCCACGGCCACTCTCTATAAGGAGATTTACTATGCCGTCGCCTTAAATGTCCCCTATTCTCGCCGCAGATCATCGGTTTCTTCGCCGCCATGGTACAACCGCAATCTCCGCCATCTTCGGAACAAAAGGAATAACTTATGGAACATTTTCCTCAAATTGCGATCAATTGAAAACTACTCCAACTATCTCGGGGCCTTTTATAAATTTTCCGAACTCTACAACTCCTTCTATTCCAAATACCTTATTAAAACACAATTCAATTTGATTAGCGATCCCAAATCCTTTTTCCACTTTATAAATTATAAGCGTAAATCCGACGCCTATCCTAACTCCCTCTCTTATGGCGCGACTACGTCAAACGACAACCTAACTATTGCCAACCTGCTCGCGTCGTTTTTCAATAAATCCTTCTCTGACATCTCCTTCGAACCCAATCCGTCATATTTCAATGACTTGCCCGAATTCTCCCTTGGTCCCTTCTCTCCTCAACTTATTCAGTGTCACATAGTTGAGGAGAAACTAAACTTATCAAAGACGAGTTCAGCCCCGGACCTGATGGACTTCCGTCTGTATTCTTAAAGAACTGTTCCACTTCTCTTTCCCTCCCGATATCAAAGATTTTCAATCTATCCCTTTCTCAAGGGACCTTGTGGGGCTTTTCAGGGCCCGAAGAGCCAGGCATCGCTCGATCCCCACTTTTCCAGGCGAACGACTTACCTCTCGGTCGAAATTCAGCAAGGTTGCGTAACCTTGCTACGGCATTTACCCCCAGCCAAATCGCCGGAATTATTACGGTTACCCAATCGGATAACTGTTTTGAAGTTCTGTTAGGCAGCTTACCTATTCTGTAGGGGATTTCCTTCCAAACCCCTTTTTCTCCATCACCACCACTGAAAACATTAAATCCACGGCAAAGCTTATCACCTTGCCGTGGCATCGAAAACTTACCCTCGGCCAGACCATATTCCCTAAGAAACATTAAGCCCACGGCAAAGCTTATCACCTTACCGTGGCATCGAAAATTCACCCCCGAGGCGCATATTATCTCCTAAATAAAAAGCATAAGTCCACGGCAAAATCATCACATTGCCATGGCATCTGAAATCATATCTTTAGGCATACATTCTGCCAGGGCATCTCGTTTCCATAGCCTTAAGCTATGGAAACAACAATCAACAAGAGTTCCTTGTGACTCGTTGTATTTGTTTACCCTCGGCATAACATGCATGCGGCTATTTGCCTCTATTGATTTGCTACCGCCGACAAGGTTTCTGCTGAAGCAAACCAAACATGTCCCTGATTACCAGCAATCGCTGGCTTCCAATTGTCGGTCCCCATGTTCAGAGATAGCATTCAAACAACGATCACCAGCAGCCAGAAAATGTTTACTTACAACATCTGGCAATGGCTGCACCCTATGTTCGTTGCAATGTTTAATCATCGGCAACCGAAGTGATGATTTATGGCCTTCCATTAGGATGACCAAATCATCGGTTTCGGGTTTTCACACCCCACATGCTAGTGTTTACTTTCTTAGAAAATGCACTAGCGATGTACCTCCATCCACCACGGTCGCCGAACGATCGTATGCATGGCATACCCACACATGCGTAATGTATGACTACCCCGTCCGGTCCAATCACGATTAACTACTTCAAGTTAATCGTGTAACTCCGCCTCCTTTTCAGTTTCTTTTGAGGGTTTTCCGTTTCTTTGGTGAGCTGGAGTCACCAGTCAGATCTTAGCCACCGCTGCGTGCAATTGTGAAAGTCGCGTTTTATTCGGAGAGTGAATTTTCAACCCCCAGAGTGTGCGCACGAATAGTCAGACGAGTTGAGCCGTGAGAGCGTTTAATGATTTCCGAAAGAGTTTTCAAAAATAAATATTGTACTTGTAATTAGTGCTTAAAGACCTTCAAAAGTATTTCCATAAATAAATATGGTATCGGTAATTAGTGTCTAATGACTTCCAAAGCAGTTTATTTCAATCTAATATTGTATTCGACATTAACGACAAATAAAACTGAACACTTAAAGAGAAAACTGTGACCGGTGTTTGTGTTTGGATTTTTAATACATGGAATTCCACATTATTGGCAGAGCTGATTCATATAAAGCTACAATAAAAAAAACCAACTCTAAACAACAACTCGTGCCGTTTTATTTGTTGGGGTTCTTGCAGCGTGTGTTTTCTTAGACATTTTTGGCGAAGCACTCATCGTTAGTGCCCGGTGATTTGACTTTTCGTCGGAGTGTTTTAATGGAACTCGCATCCTTGCCGATGCTAACTAAAATACCCACAACCTTCCCTAGTATCTGGAAATCCTCATATGTCACCCCCATATATAAAAAGGGGCCTAAAAATGATATCAGCAACTACCGACCCATCGCCAAACTATCTTATATCCCCAAACTGTTCGAAGGGCTTCTTTACAATGCGTTATCTTTTAGTTGTAAATCCATCATCTCACCCAACCAGCATGGTTTCCTTTCGGGTAGGTCGACCACAACCAATCTGATCGAGTTCTCATCCCATGCTCTCCGTGCCTTAGAGAATGGCAACGAAGTCGATGTTATCACCACCGATTTCAGCAAGGCATTTGACAAAATCTCCCATAATCTCATCCTTTTCAAGCTGTTCTCCCTAGGCTTCGAACCCCTATTGATCAAATGGTTATCTTCTTATCTGAAAGACCGATCCTACCGTGTCAAATTCAGATCCTCCCTTTCCGATCCTTTTTTTCCCACCTCTGGGATTCCGCAAGGAAGTCATCTAGGCCACCTCATTTTTATCCTAACCATCAATGATGTCGACTCTGTTATTAAACACTCATCCATATCCCTCTATGCGGACGACGCCAAACTCTACAAAACAATCATCTCTCCCCTGGACTCCTCACTTCTCTAACAGGACCTCGACAGCTTCTCAACCTGGTGCCCTAATAACTGCCTTGAACTCAATGTTGCCAAATGTCACTCCATTACATTCTCCCACAAACGTCCACCCCCACCTCCTCGCTCCTACTTCTTGCTTAACCAGCAGATTTTATACGTATCCTCAATACGTGAACTCGGAATCTTATTTGACAGGGAGCTCAGCTTCATCCCACATATCGATGATATCATTCTTAAGGCCAACTCCGCCCTAGGGTTTGTGAAACGCTGGTCTAATCCTTACGTTTCCCGTTCCCTCTACATAGCCTTCGTCCGTCCCCTTCTTGAATACGCCAGTCAGGTCTGGTCTCCACACTGCTCGTCCCATATCCGCAGAATCGAGAGCGTGCAACGTCGGTTTCTGCGTTTTGCCCTCCGTGGACTGAACTGGGAGAATCCTCGGATTCTTCCCATACACAAGCCGGCGCCATTTGATCAACCTCAGTACACTTGAGGAGCGCAGAACTCTTCCCGATATCCTCTTCATCCACCGTCTCCTCTCCGGCACAATCAACTGCCCTAGCTTGCTTTCCGCCATCGCACTCAACACCAACCCCGTCTTTCCCCTCGTGACCTTGCCCCACCCACCATCTACACTCTTACTACCCGTACACATTCCTATCATCCCGCCCCTTTATCCTACTACCCGGTCTTTGCCACCCCATCACGTTCACAGCCACCTTCCCACCTTATTACCTTCTTACTTATTCTAAAGTAATTTTTGTAATCCTAGTTCTTAGTTAGTTCGTAAGTTTTTTACTTTTAATTTCTTTTTTTCTTTTTTTTTCTAACGTTTGTACTAAGTGTAATAAACGTGGGTTCTGCTCTCACTAAACTAAAACGTCATTATCACTCAGATGCGACATGCAAAACCTTCTACTCCCAACTACCTACCCATTGTCGTTCCCCCCTATACACTGTAACGGCACAAAAAAGTAAAAACGCTTTTAAAATTATTGCTACTTATAAAATAGAATAGAATAGAATTCATGGTATGAGAAAATGCTACCAATAAGATATATAAATTATCTTTGGTATCATTGATTATGAATAGGCACTTGTATAAACACATGTTTCTTCGGATAGTGATATCAATTAGCAATTGCAATGTAAATATTCGAAACAAAGGGGAAAATAAATTGAAAATGTACCCGTCGATCTGCATGATTAGAGAAGAAAGACGAAGTCGCAATCGAATTTTCTGTGAAGACGAACGTATTTCAAATTTAATATAAAAGATTAAGAATCGCGATTTAACTCCCAATCAGAATCTCTAAAAATCAGTTTGCTTAGTTTCAATTTCTTAACTAAGGTATATCTAAAGAGTTATTGATTAATCATTGACTAAAATTGGTCGCATTTTAATTTATAATAAAACGGGTTGAAAAGAAATCATTTACAATGGGCTTCACGAGTCCAAAACATGTACAAAAATTCAAAAGTAATGCCAAGTAGTTTGATTGTACGGCAACGATTTATGAAGTTAAAGGTTAAATTAATTATTAGAATCATTATAAAAGCAAAGAAACAAAGGTGAGGAAAGATGTTTGTGGGTATTTTACTAGTACGTCTACAAGGGCGCAGGTTCAGTAGAAACACCACCGTTGAATTCTCCACAAAAACTGCCCCGATGCACGCTGATCTCCACACTAATGTTCACAAAAACTGTGCACAACCGAAGACAAAAAAATCAAACTCAGGAATTGATGTTTGAGCCTTTATTCAATAAAAACACAAATGTTATCCGATGCTCTACACTTGGTCGCAGTGTAAAAAACAAATCTTCATCATATGTACACTGATAGTTCTTCATCATCATCATCGGCACTACAACCGGGAATCGGTCTTGGCCTTATTTAGCAAGTCCTGAGGCTTGTTAAATTTTCCATAATGATTTATTTTGTCTGGGCAAGGTCATTAGTCTTGCGCCAGGGGCTCCCCGGCGGGGAATCGAACCCCGGTCTCCCGGGTGACAGGCGGGTATACTAACCACTATACCATCGAGCAGCCGTACGTCCTATTCCCTCTGTTAAAAAACCCATTTCTAAATTTAACCTAGAAATTATGACGTGTTATTGGCTCATACATATATATTGCCCCAGGTCCACCCCGGACTATTACACCATCTACGAAGAGGCAACAACGGAATATCTTGAAAAGTTATCTGACTAATTAAATCTTTAATGTTACTTACATTCTCTGTAACCCTCCATAAAGTAGTTCTTAGTGCGACAAATATTACACGGGACACTTAAGTTCTCTAAACTGATTATATTCCAAAATACACAAGGTTGCAGTTTACGGAAAGGCAGAAAGCCTTGTACACATAGTTCTCACTTGTAGTGGTCATCCATAGAGTTAGTAAATAAAGGACACTTGATGAACCAAATAAATCGGCGCACGTTAACGACAGAAACACACAACACTCGTAATATTTTAATTTTTCCAGATGTTTAATTCTTCGGCAATATTTAAACACGACCCGCTGTTGAATTGATGTCCGTTGAGGACGATAGATAGATTTCGACTCGTCGGTGTTCGTTGAGATAAACTTCCACCAGGCGTCATCTAGATGGATTCTTATGTTTCTGTACTGGTCAATGTACGATGCCCCACAATCCAGACAATGATCAGCGAACATCTGATCAAACAATGTACGATCACCGGGGCCGCGGCGATGTGGCCATAGATCGTTGATGATGTACGCCTGGGAACGAAAATAGGTTTTTGCTACAAGGTAAACAAAAAAACGCTATTTCACAGGTCCAATGATGGGATGCACAATGTTCATGATGTGCCTATGTTGCAAAGGGTCGTCATTGTATTTACTTAAGATTCCAGGGAAATGCCGTTGTAGGCGATATCTGCTGTTGACGATTGCTCCACCAGAGATTGGGAATCTATTTGCTTTAGCCGCATGGCTCTATAGCAGAATAGGGAAAATTGTTCATGGACGTTAAGTCCACAGAAAACTCAGCGACGGTGGCTATATGTTATTTGTTTGGGTTAGATGATGGGTCTTCATGGGGCATGAATGTGGGTAAACAAATGATCATATTGATGCCTAAATCAA
Source organism: Microdon myrmicae (assembly GCA_963931805.1). Lineage (NCBI taxonomy): Eukaryota > Metazoa > Arthropoda > Insecta > Diptera > Syrphidae > Microdon > Microdon myrmicae. The sequence goes on along the minus strand of OZ007502.1, from coordinate 129,365,610 downwards.
ATGCTCGGTTGTATAGTGATTAGGAAATTGGTTGCAACTCAGCGAACCTTAGGGGATAGATAAGATATACAATTATGTACGGCAGAAGAGAATATCGGCTGCAGCTGTGTCCGCAATACGCTGGCCAGGGTTTGTTTATCGTTAATTGATGACAAGCTGAGCTGTAGGAGATGTAAACTGGTTCATGGAGTATGAACCAGAAAAGTTCGGAATTATGTATACCGTCGGAGAAATTTCCTTTTAGGAATGAAAAACCCAAAATTGCAGGTTTTTTGCACCATACGTATTGTGGGTGAGGAAAAAGACCGGTTAAGTTGAGGAAGTGGGTGGTTCTTGGAGAAGACTTTAAAGAAACCCCATATGTTTATATGGAAAAAGTGTTTGGTCAAACCAAACTTGAAGTAGGTTAACTGGATAACCCCTTAGCAGTTAGCTGGAACTGTTTGGTCACGGACTTTTTCCAGTACTAATAATAGGGTATGTGAATAGATAAGATTATTGTTGGGAACGGTCCCAATATGACAATACGTTTTATATGCAACACAGGGAATACATGCAAGGGATTCAGTTCCGAAGAAGATATACCAATAAGGACTATCTAATCGAGTAAGATCCAACACGCCTAAAACCCAACCCCCCTCTTGTAGTGAAAGACTAATCCCAATGTAAACATATTGTGGATGAGCAGCATTCGCTTCGAGTTCAAAGAATAATTAAGTCTAGACACATTTAAAACGATCACATTTTATAATCACATTTTATAATCATTTTTACTTTTTCCTCTTCTTATATGGTTGACTTAATTGGTAGACCAAAAAAGGTTAGACTCCAGTTTATATATATTAAAGCTTTACTGGTTGGTCCAGTGGACATATAAGCTTAAAATATGGTGACTAAGGTCACAAACAATTTCTTCCCAGCCTTATTCCTCTTTTACGCTTCGACACAATTATAGACTGCTAATTTATACAAGGAAACTTTAAGTTTAAAAAAACTTTGTGTATACTATTGTAGCGAGCTTAGGGTTCACTGGATTAATTATTTTAAAATAAATAAGAGCCGTTAAATCGATTTTGAATTAATATAACACTTTATTAGTCCGTAATACAACCGTTACTTATACTGTACACTTAACGATTTCTTTATTATCGCTTCCGTACTTATCGCGTCTTTTACTGCTTACTTCTCACTCGAGACTTATCGCTTGCTTCACTTTCTTACTTATTACTCCACTCCATGATCTGTGTGCGACGTATTTATACCGTTCCCTCATTCTGATTCGGCGTTTCGTTTCCGCCCGTTCCATAGTCTCGACTTTTCTATTCCAGTTTTCCAGTAGTTTCTAAAATAATCTAGTACTTTGTTTCGGACTTTTTCGAAGTTATAAATTTCGTTCCGAATCTAAGTGCAAAACTTCATTACAACATCGGTATCCTATCTATCTCTTTTCCACATGTATTATCATGGTCGTTGGTTAACTGAATTTGTTGATTAAATACCATTTTCCCAAACAATTTTCGGCGGTATGGACAGTTTACGGTAAAAGTTAATTAAAGACGTGCAGATAAATACAGACAACAGTTCTTGGGTCGAACCACACGAATGGGTTTAAGTTTTAAAAAAATCACGTTTGTGCGTTCGTTTCATATAAAAAAAGAAAACATATTTTGTATTGTTTTTGAAAAGGAAATGAAAAGTAATTTTTTTTGGTTTACCGCACTTTTCCTCGATGAAAGAAACAATTGTGATCGAAAATCTAAACCTGAGCCTATAGAAGTAATCAGCGCCTTTGAGATAGGTTTTCTATGTCGGGCGCGCCACTTGACGGAAAAAGTCTCTGATTCGATCATAGTGTTATTAGCATATAGTAGGTTTTTGTATGCCGAAAGGCATAAGAAAAATAATAATGTATAATTTAGAGTGGATGGATGACATCGGCTCGAAATCGGGACCGGTGGAGAGATTTGTTAAATAAGGCCAAGACCGGATCCCGGTTGTAGTGCCGATGATGAAGGAATGAATTTAGAGTGCTTGCGAAGAGCCAATAAGTTAATGTAAGAGTGTAAAATAGAAATTAACGAATGTCTTAAGTAAAATATGTAATTAATTTGTTAAATAAATGTGGTTATAAAACAAAACAAAACAATATAGTAGGTTTAGCGTATAAGTGGTGTGAACGCATTCAAGTTTTTGTCACTTTAAGAAAACATACATTGTTCGCTTTTTAGATTTATTTTAGGGAATGATATTTTCCGCACTGGAATCAATTAATTAAACAATTTAAAAAAAAACCGTTTTCCTACTACACAACATTACATAGAACTTGTTTATCATTAATATTCTTCCTCATCTTGGCTGTTCCCGGTGATACATTAGTGGTTTGCACTTTTCATTTCTTCATTGTGATACGATAAAGAATATGCTCATCTTAATGGCTCACTTTTTATGCTCGTTATGCTCATCTTACGTGTCCTCTTCGGATGGCTTTGAACGAACAGTCTATCAAATCCACGTCCCATTCATGACACGTGTGCATCAATTTCAGCCGTAATTAATTTACCATTCCCTTGGTTTGAAATAAACTTCTATAAGTGTCTCCTTTTATCTCATTTCGTCGCCTTCGTTGCTTGCAGAATTATGGAATGCCCCGCTGACAGAACACACGTTTACAACGCTCTTAACGAATTTTAACGAATGCCATTCCAACAGATTCCACCGAATAACTTCGGTATGAGCCACAGCCCAAAAATTCCTCCCCTCCTGATATGATGCTTTGCTATTGGCCTTGACAGATATTAGAATGAGCTTAGAAAACTTTTGTTGAGTTTGAATTCTCATTTGAATATCTTAGCCACCGGGTTACAATAAAACAGAAATAGATCGACATTACGAGGGTTGCCTTTTATATTTCGGGATTAGAGGACAAAAACAAATATTGATCATTGAAAATCACTTTATTGTTTTTCAAAATATTCCCCATGAAGATCTATACACTTTTGCATGCGTTTGAACCAATTGTCGAAGCACTTTTGTCACTCTGATTGAGGTATCTCCAACACATGCATTCTGAATGCAGCAACCGCTTCTTCAGGTGTCGAAAAACGTTGACCTCTCGATTTGTTTTTTACGTACGGGAATAAAAAGAAGTCATTCGGTGCCAAGTCAGGACTATACGGCGGATGACCCATCAAATCGATGTTTTGGGTGCTCAAAAATGTAGTTGTAGCAGCCGATGTGTGAGAGCTCGCATTGCCGTGGTGAAGAGTGATCCGTCTTCGGCGGTTGGTTTTCCTGATTTCTTGGAAGACAACTGGCAAACAAATGGTTGTGTACCACTCAGAATTGACTGTTCTGCGTTGTTCTAGTGGTACCGTTGCGACATGTCCAGTTTTTCCGAAAAAACAGGCGACCATTTGCTTGGAAGTGCTTCGTGCGCGAACAACTTTTGTTGGATTTGGCTCATCTTGAAACACCCAGACAGTCGACTGCTGTTTACTTTCGGGCTCATACGCGTAAATCCACGATTCATCACCTGTCACGATGTCATAGACGTGTTTCGAAGCACCGCGACCGTATTTTTTGAGCATTTCTTTCGACCAATTGACACGAGCCTTTTTTTGGGCGATTGACAAATTGTGTGGGATCCAACGCGAACAAATTTTGTTGACAGTCAAATGTTTATGCAATATTGAATGTATGCTGGTCCCACTAACGCCCAAAGTTGTCTCAATCTCACGATAGGACACATGACGATCTTCCAATATCAGTTCGCGCACAGCATCAATGGTTTTCGGAACAACAACTGATTTTGGACGACCTTCACGAAATTCATCTTGGAGTGAACTACGACCACGATTGAATTCACAATACCATCGATAAACACTGGTCCTTGATGGAGCTTCATCGCCAAAAATTGAATTAAGTTCATCCATGCACTGTTGCTGAGTTAATCCACGCCGAAAGTTGTAAAAACTAATCGCACGAAAATGTTGACGATTTAATTCCATTTTTGGGCCGAGATGAATCTTTTAAGTTACTGTAAACAACACAAATAGCGCTCGTATGTCAAAACGTTCTGAGTGCGTATAACCTCAAAAATGTCCAACTTTACGACAGAGCTGTCAATTACCGGATTGCAACGCTAGGGTTGCCATATCCCGAAACATAAGAGGAATCCCTCGTATTTCCTGAATGGGTAGGAGTACCTAATTTTATTTGAATCGACATGCTTCATGCTTGTCCGTTTGTCGTCCTACCGGGATTATAACTAGTGATTGGTTGCGGTTTTGCCAATTCAATGTGCCAAGCGCCAGTTTTTCTTGTAGTCAATTAAGCAGTCATCTCTTAGTTGATGATTTGCTTTGTGGGCGATTATTGAAGGAGAGTTTTATAGCGAGTTTCCTTTGTTCACATTCACATGATCAGGCGCTACTGAAATTCTCTTATGTGATTATTGTCTACGGACCAGTGTCATTAGCGTCAACAAGCAATGGGATTATATCTTGAGTGAATTCTCAATAAAATTTTATTACACTCTTCAAAAAACAAGAACGTCCAGTATTACGACGTTTTACGTTATTTCGATTACTATTTGGTTGAGTGGTCATTTGACCAAATACGAAGAAAGACTCATTCTACCGACGACCGTGACTCGTCCCCTTGATTCAAGTTCGTATCTAGAATAGTTTAATGTAATTTAGGTCTACATGGATTGCGAATCAATTGACCTTCGACTATTCCATTTTGGGTTTCATACTGCTACTCATTCTGCCAGACGAATTCCTCGTGATATACCCAATACAATACAAATCGAGAAGAAAATCGAATTAATCCGCAACCTTATTGCTCTTAAGCACGACGTCTGGATGAAAAGAACTCCATTCACAAGGGGTTAAAGTACTATATTCGGTTGATTAATGTGGAATTAAGATGTCTTATCATTTTTCATCGCCCGTAGCAGGAGTCAGGTGGAAAGAAAACAAGAAAATCATGGTAGACTTTAGGTAGATTAATATTGTGCATTGAAAAGTTTGCGAAGTCTGCGAGTTTGTGTTCCATATCTTTTGCGGCGAAAGAAAGTTTTAATGGAAATTCTATTTTTCATTGCCAAAAGAACTATGAAACGAAATAAATAAATGAGTAAAATAAATGATTGTTTTTGGACAACCTAATCATTTTTAGTGCGTAAGTTTGCGAACCAAAATCAGCTTAAGGCATATAAGTCGAAAGTTCTATATTGTCATTTCTGACAGATCGAGTTTTGATGATACATCCAAGGCTTTTATTGTTTAGTAGAAGGTCGACAAACTATTAATTTTGGATTGATTTTATTGAAATAACAAAAGTTTTGCTGTAAAATCTTTTTCATCTAAAATTATTATTATGTTGTATTGACATTCTGCCAGAGGTTGTTATCCGATTAAATAATGTTAATGGATCTCGATCCCTTTCAATAGGCCCAAGTTGTCATCATTGTTTATTGATTATTGGGAATAAGGGGTTCTTTGGGAGTTCTCCATAAGAGGACTGCCCAAGTACAGTGCGGGCCTTAACTATATCCCAAGTTTCAGTATATAATAATAAAGATAATTCTGGTACTTAGAAATGTCTTATTCATACTTTAAAAACTACGAAAAAGGAAACGTTCATTTTATCAAATTTCAGATATTAATATTGTCCAAGAGGCTCCAACCGACTTATTTACATTATTCAAATCGGAATGGCAAATTCTCAAATATGCACTGCAAGTTTCTCTTGGAATGGAGTTTATTTGTCGTACGGTATTTTCTTTGGGCTGGTCTATTGTTGTGGGATTACTTTTGCAGACTTTTGATTTTAACACTAAACCTACCACGGGCGGATCAAATGACCCGTGCGGTGAACGTACATAAGCTTTATACATTATTTACTTCCAAATTGAAGGTTTTTATGTTTCCTTCAATTTAATAAATAAAGAAGATGGAATCGAAAAATGTGTTATCCATACACTAAATTGGACTAAGAGTTGTTATATGCTATAAATCTTAAAATATATCATTTTTAAAACACGGGTCATTTGACGTCTAGTGGTAGAAATAGGTATATATGAAGTGGCGGTAGCTTTAGTGTTAAGTATCCTCAGGAAAAGTAATCATTCGAAGTAAGATTTGGGTTGCGAGTTCCATTCCATCTTTTGATACGAGTTTCCCAGGGAACATCTGTAGAAAACAGCTCTTGGAATTGTAATCGTCAATTTTTTTTAATCATGGGATCAAAAGATCCTGAAGCATATCACAATAATTCTTAGCATTCACTGGTCAAAGTGTGGTCCAATGTTTGCCCTCATCAACGACATCGCAGCCAACACAACGGCGTTGTTGGTGCTTAAATCCGAAATTTTTCTGACCCCAAAACCGAGAATTTTGTATATTGACATGGTTGCTAACATGGTCATGGACATGGAAATTATGTTGGAAAAATTGTCGAAACAGTCCAGCATCACATAATAATAATTCTCGTTTTTGAAAGAGTAAATTTATTTTATACAGCTTGATTTCGCTTCCGATTTGTATAGTAAAACGTGGTGACCCGTCCTATAAATAAAAGACTTGATTTATTTATTGTATATTTATGTTATATTTTTATTGATATTTTTTTAAATCAAATTTGATGCACACTTCAATATTTTTAAGTTTTAAATCATGTAATGTTTAGTAGTTGCCAAATTGGCTGAGCCAATGTCATATATTTGACTGATGTTATGTATGGCAATTGGTAAATGGTAGTATATGGTAATTTGGTTAAATGTTATGGAAGGTATCTGTTATAAAGAACGTTTCGAGTGCGCCAACGTTACAATAATATGTATTTTAAAATGGTAATCATCAAAGGCACTAATGCAAATGGTGTGGTACCATAAACGTAGATTATTGCAATTGTAGATTTTAAAAGGCTGCGCCCGTTATGGTGGTATAATTTAGTATTTAAATGTTAAGTGTTGTGTTATATGTGAAATGTTAAGGTTATGTTAATCGATTCTGCTAATTGCTGTACTTGCAAAATGTGCTTCTAGAACTGCCAATTGTTGCAGCCTTTCCAATCGTTGCAGAATTCAATCGCTACAGCAGTCGTGGAGAAGTAGCCAAGGGTATCACTGGGGCTGTGCCACTTGGGATGTGGTTGTGCAACATCAATGACGAGAAAATTACACAGCGAATCGTGACGTACATGTGGAGGGGAAAACATAGATGGCCCAAATGCGTGTGCTCCAAAACGTCTTCACAGGATGTTGTGCTGTTAGTCTGCGCCCGTTGCGATGTTTTCTTCTTTGTTTTTCCGTTGTAAGACACAGTCAACGGAAGCCACCAGATACGGTCGTTGGAATAATCGGTGCGCTACAAGGAACTTCAACGGCAGTCTTCGCGGTCGCACACACACGCAGCTGTCGGCCGGTCATTCACTCCCCGTTACACGGAAATTTAAGAAATTGTACAGGTTACCTTTCTTCCTCCAACTAGCGACTCCAACCACTCAGGAGATCCATCAAACATCAAAATAATCGACAGCTCCACTCCCACGCACATATGATTTATTAAAAATTCTTTAATACATTCACTATATTGGAAGGTATCTTTTCTGTGTCCTCTAGCCAACTGCACTCATTCTTTTTCTTTTTACATTAACTATATGGGATGGTATTTCTTTTTTGTTTTTTCCAGCTAACTACACCCAAACAGGCTGTTTGGAACCACCCTTTCGCCCGACCAACTGCTATACACACCAACATTTTTACTGGGGGGAAATTCGCATCTGGCAATGCCACGCCATTTTTCATACAAATCACTGGGGCAGAAACGCCATAAACATACTACTTATATATATTTTTATTTATTTATTTATTTATTTATTTATTTATTTTTATTTTTATTTTTTTTTTAATTACACTTTTCTTGGGAGAGCCGAACCAATAGCGCCACAGCACCCCGAGATGTAACCAAAAAACGGTTGCAGTTCCTTTTAAACTGGTGCAGGTTGCAACGCCCCGGGCACACTCACGTGTTAAGTGTGTCAGTGACATCATAGATAAAGATGATGTTCACGAGGTCATTGATTCACCTAAACCAAGAAAAGCCAGCCGATTCTAAACTCGAATGACCCCCCCGGTACGATAATGCATCAATTGCATATGCCAAAACGATTGCCTAATAATGCAAAAGCAATTAACGGCATATTGCGGAACAATTAAATTGCAGAAACGTTTAAACTGCATGTTCCAGGACAATCAAGTACGAAATAATTAATTGGGTCAATTCGCAACTGCGGATACGGAACTGTGATGCAAGTCAATGAAGAAATATTGACCAACACAGCAGTTTGAAGCAATTGCGAATCAAAAGCCAAATAAAGTAAGAAAATTACAATAGAGTAAAGACAGAGTGTTGTTAGTTGATAAGACAATATAAAGTGTATTCCAAAAACCTAAACTCTTTGTGGTGTTTAAATAAAATAAGATAATAAAAATAGTACATGAAAGACAGAGTGCTGTTAAAAGATAAGTCGTTATAAATAGTGTAAAAATCAAAAACTCTCTTGAAGGGAGGAAACGTAACATAAGAGTAAGGACTAGAACAAAGTAAAGAAAAATAATAAAAGGAATCCGTGTTTTAACTGTTCGCTGTTTTCTATTTTTGGTATTCTGATTGTTATTTCGACGTTTACATCCAAAAACCATAACTCGCGCGAATTAAGTACTCCGATAACAATTTTATATTCAATTAAAACCATATCTTTATTATTTTTTTATTCTTAGGATTACTTATTTTAAATTCTTATGTTGCGGCTATGCCGATCGGTGTCTCCAAGAAGAGTGAGCTACTTAAAAAACCATGCTCACTCGATCAGTAATCCCAGACGAAAAAAAAAAGTAGAATCGCTTTACCACGATTATCTGACTGTCGATTCGTTAAGACTATCCGAGGCGACATCTAGTAGTTTGGATGGTGATGTACTTTCGTTAAGTTGTATGGAATTAGACGATTCATCTTTTGGGTGTCAATAAATGATCACCGCTTGGGTGATTCATATTTTTATATAATTCTATATATTCTATAGTCCCACAAAGATGAATAAATGGGGCCTTAACTCGCGGGAAGGGAGTTCCACAGCTTCCGCCCTCTGTAACGAAACGAGTTCTAATGCAGGGATTTTTGAGCTGTCGGTAGATAAACCGCAAACTGGTGCAATCCGTCGGATTGCCTTGTGAAGCGCATATAAACCGAATTGCGCGGAACAACACCAAGAATCTCCGAAGAACAGTACCCGTGATAATATCTGTAAAACAGACAGAGGTCGACTACGCGCCTTCGATGTGATAGCGACTGTAGTCCAGACGTCAGCGCCGAGTCCCCGATGACGCGAATCGCTCGTCTCTGTATGCTCTCAAGTAGGTCGAGGGTATGTTTAGGAGCCGAGCTCCAAACATGAGAGCAATATTCGAGCGCGGGTCTAATTTGTGATTTATATACGAGGAGAAGTTGGGCCGGAGTAAAATATTTCTTGGCTCTAAAAAGATAGCTCAGTTTTCCAGAGGCTGACCTGGCAATGCTCGACACGTGTTTATGTCACGATACATTCCCGTAGACCGTGACGCCGAGCGATTTCAAGCTTTCTCGAGATTCGAGGGCCTGGCCATTCATTATCAGCTGTGGAACCGATGATCCACTTTTCTTTGTGAATGTTGTATATTGTGTCTTCGTTCCGTTGAAGTCGACAATATTGGTCCTTCCTCACTGCAGGGCCTTAACCAGATCCCGATATAGAGAGTCAATCTGTCTACATCTCAGCTGATGCAACGTTGATGCACCAATCGGGCGATTACTCAAAAAGGAGGAAACAAGCGTACTATCAACCGCAAAACTGAACACCCTGTTATCCATTGTCTCCAACAAATCATTTACGTGAAGCAAAAACAAGGTTGAAGCCAAAATAGAACCTCGAGGCACCCGCCAATTAACAGGACACAGATCCGAACACTCGCCGTCCACAACAACCCGGATCGATCGATTCTCGAGGAAGCTCCTCGTCCAGTTGCAAAGCTGCTGGGAAAGTCCATATGAACGAAGTTTGCTCAGCAATACTCCGTGCCAGACGCGACGAAAAGCCTTGGAGATATCCAATGCGACCGCGCTTGACTCGCCATGCTGCTCAATCGCAGATGCCCATATATCGGTTATAAGTGTCAAAAGGTCACCCGTGGACCGCCTGCGACGGAATCCGTATTGACGATCATTCAGAAGTCCGTTGCACTCCAAATACTTAATTAACTCGGCATTGATGACCTTTTCTATCACCTTAGATAACATAGACAGTAATGCTATCGGTCGGTAATTGATGAATGCATCACCAACACTGGTTATTCACTTGAAATGGAAGTGGTCGCGCGGCCGATACCAAGCAGTAATCTGACTTTCCAAGCGGCCCAGAAACCTCTACGGTATAAATACTCAGTTCGGGTGTCAAACACAGTTCCAGGGTGGTCCCATAATCACCTCAGGCATCCGGCACTCGCGTGAGTTCCTCCACTAGTTGAGTCAAGTTGTGGTTAACAGAAAACATCTCCGCCAGCCTCCCAGCCTCGTCGGTTCTGTTAGAATGCACCAACCACCCGAAATTGTGTACATTAAATTGCCGAGGACGATTGTGTGTTTTGGGTGTACTTGTGCTATGGTTAGCACCGGTTCTACATCCACCACCAGCGGAATTCACTCGCTGCACTGTGTCACCCACTGCGCAGCTTATCTTTGGTACCCTCGAACTATTGATCTGACTCCGATCGCAGCGTGATGAATTATAAAAAAAAAACAAAACACACAGAACAACGTTTGACACGTTCCGTAGCTCTTTATTCGATTAATTATATACAGTCGATTAATTGTATGTAGTTTACAAAAATAGAAAACATTCCACACTGTTATATGTAGTTTTAAACAATAGAAAATATTCCACACTGTTAATTATATATAGTCGATTAATTATACGTAGTTTAAAACAATAGAAAATATTCCACACGGTTAATTATATATAGTCGATTAATTATACGTAGTTTAAAACAATAGAAAATATTTCACACTGATTAATTATATATAGTCGATTAGTTATATATAGTTTGATTAATTATATGTAGTTTTAAACAATAGAAAATATTCCACACGGTTAATTATATATAGTTTTATATATAGTCACAAGCACGAAATCAACTCCCTTTTTTCCATCGGAGCGATAGAACACCAAAAACTCTGTCATCGTTTCGGTGACCATATTTGGTAATGATCTCTGTTATCTGGAGCAAGCAGAAAGGGTTGCACACGCACATACACGATGATCCCTTTCGCTGCTCGTCGTGTGTGTCGCCCAGCATGCGAACCATACATTTGAATTTGAATAAACAATCGTTCGCAGCTGGGGCGAGTCATCCTGTATAGGATTGGGATATGTACACGATCAGCGACTACTTGTAGCATGATTGCTGATCGTGTGTATGTTGTTGTTGGCATCTCCACGTAACCAGCCAGATACTTGTCGGTCAGATGACCGTTGGACGTGGACATGCATGCCAAGGGTAAGACACAATATTTTTCATGTGTGCGGCTGGCGCGTGAAAGTGTATATCTTGAATTAGTTCAAGCGATGTTGGTCGCTACTTGGTGCGACCAAATTGCCTTTAATGTGGAGAATGCCAGCCAATTCAAAGGTATCAAACCGAAACGTGCATCACGAATTGGTGATCATTTATGTCGGTGATTCGAATACTTGGAACCACAACATCTCGAATAGCTTTATTTGAAGTTGTAGTGGTCGTGCTTCGTATCGAATCACTTAATTTATCCCAAGAATTAAACAGCTTCCTGGATTGATTGTATTTTAAATGAAAGTAGAAACTCAGCGAAGGTGGTAGAATGCATGATTCGTATAGGCAAGGTACAATTTTCCACGTTTGATATGCCCTACGTGGGAGCTCTATATGGGGTAGTGGGAAGTTTAACTGGTGGCGTTCGGGGAAACCTCCACACGATAATTTCAGAAGCCGGGTGATTGATCTGTATCCTGTGGATGGTACGTGAAAGATGTTTGAAAAATGTCGGTGGTCGATCGTAATTGGGCGAGCGGTAAAGAGAACAAAGAAATTTAACTGAATTACTAAGCATGACCCTCAACCATATGATGTCCATGTTATTGGGTTCCAACGCCTCCATCCTCTAGCAAGCCAGATTGGACCGTGCGACGCAGACTCCAAGCTAAAATCTCGTAAAGCGACGGAGCACGGTGCATTCGTCTCGAAATCACCGCCATCTAATTGTTTACGTAATTGGAAAACAGCATCTAAGGACACAGGTAGCATCCACGTACGCTAGCTTACTCTTTCAAAATGTATGATGCAAATCGAGAACATAGTTAAGGCCCCTTTGTATAATATGGATACCTAACTTAAAGAAAGTTGATACGTCGGCTGCTTTTATGTTACATTAACACATTTACTTCATTATGATGACGATTGTGTTGCAAAAATGCATCCGCTCAAATAAATAATAAAACCTTTTGAAGGGTTTGCTTCCAAAGAATTGATATTTGAGTTTACTTTTTGGCCGACCATTTTTTGAAGATGAAGGATGAAGAACAGGTTGAGGACTCAAAAGCATTGGATCGTGTGAATATAGCCAATAGTACGGTCGTTTTCTGTTGCAGTACATTGTCCACTTTTCGTCACAAGTCAACATTCGATGTCAAATTGGAGAATTTTTGTTCCTGGTGAGCAAGGAAGATTGATTGATTGAAGGCGGAACCCCCATTTTTATTTAGCTTAATGCAAGCTTAAAATTAACTTAACATATAAACCTTCCAGACTATCTTAAAATCTAGAGTAGTGGTTTAGAGAGCAAATATTGAACCGCTGGAGTTGGTTCACAGCAGTCAGTTCGTGTGGGAATCATTTACTTATCTTCCGTGATTTTCCCAGCTGATGCAAGTGTATACAAATTGTTTCATCGCATAACCCAAATCGGTGAGCAAGTTCTTGACATGTTTGTGTAAAATTAACTTCAATAACTGCAATAATTGGTCCAAATCTAGAGGTTTTGGTCTACTCCATAGCGGTTTATATTCACTCTTCGTCCACTAACAGTACGTTCTCGGAACGCCTCACTTCTTTTGCTGCTTCGATACCTTTTGCACTCAATTTAAACTCGTACCGCAATCATACCCTAATAATCGTGTTGGACACAGCCACGCCATCCTGTTCTTTACGCTGGTCGATGCAACGAATAGCTCTAGTACCCCTAGCGGTGGATAGGATTGTAGAATAAATCTTAGTTATGTGCCAGCACGGGAACGGATCCACTAAGATTCCCTAACAAGTTCACTGTCTGTTATTGTTCACGTCTAACCAAATCGCCAACTTCACTAAATTGGATGAGTACACTTGCCACAAATTTATCCAAGTACTGTGTCCATCAGATTTTCGATGCACTCAGTCGTCCTACTGCTTAATGCAACCTTTTATTAAGAAGAAAAATAAAACACTATTTCAACGAGTTTAAACTTTTATTTGATGTACTCTATTTGTTAACATTGGTATATTCACGATACTGTTCGGTGATTTATTAATGGGTTTTATTTGATGCACGTTAACAGAGAATTTATGTGGAATTAACAAGTAAGGGAGTAACAAGTAAGGAATTAACAAGTAAGGAGAACTTGCGCAGCGACTTAATTTGAATCGAGGTGGGGGATGGAAGAACGACTCGACCGGCTCGTTTCGTGGTTGCATTTCGAGTCGTGAGGTACTCAGCGATTAACCTAGAGAGACTCTGGTGAGTCCTCTCTCAACTAAGGCTGAGTTTTCTTTTCCTTGAGAGAAACGTGAAGCTTCTCTGTGTGGTGGTGTGGTGGGGAGTTGGAGAGGATCTCTCCAGGTCAATCTTAGCGAGTGTGCTAATGATCCATTGTTTACTCATACAACGAAGGTCATAGGAAACGGAACTGAAACAGGAGGATAGAACAAAGGGCATCGTAATGGTCACAGATGCAGCTGTACAAATAGTCTGCATCGCAATTTAGCAAAGAGCAAAGAGCAATTTGGGTACACAATGGAGATTGTGTACTGTATCTTGCTGTACGTAAAGGGTCGAATTTTTGTATGCATGTTTATATGCTGAAGAATTCGATTCATGGCGTCTAGACGCTAGATGCGTGCATTGCTTTTGTCGATTGGACATAAGGCTGCCGCGGCCCTGGATAAGCCAGGAATATGTGCTGCGCACGTCTGCAGTAGATTACGCTGGCCGACATGGGCGCCGATAAGTTTTCCGCTTTAATGGTGCATGTAAGTAGTAAAGAATTCTTTCAGAGAATTTTGAACATGCTTAGATGCATGAATGATGAGAATTCTTTACAGGCAATTTTAGGTCATGCATAAGGTGCATTAAATGTCCTTGATGAAGGAAATGTTTGCAGATTTGCAAGGGGAGTTGGGGTTGGAATTGTGGGTGGTTCTTTGCGTAAGGTTAGAGAACTCCCACAGGATTATTATGGCATGAAGACTAACGTCCATTTTAAAAACCGCACGAACTTACTTGGTAATCTCATAATACAATTCACTAAAACGCATATTTACAAGCAGTGGAGCCCGATGCTATCAAAACTCAGACGTTTGGACTAATTTGAAGTAATTTCAGAACTCTTACTTGAAGACTCTGGGGATTGCGAAAAGAAATAGCAATTCTTCTTGAAAATATTATAATTTTACTAATACTGAATTAAAATTAAATTGAATTCAATGTTTTTAAATTAATTGTAAGGCTTTTTATTCTTGAAATCTTATTATACATAAGAAAATATAGTGGCATTGAAATTATATTTAGGTTGTAAATCAGTGTAATTAGTCCTTTGACTTCTGGCTTTTTCAAGAGGTTTCCAAAACCGAATACAGGTGACAGAGTCTTGCAAAATGCTAAAGAGACATTTTTTGAAACATCGTATGTGTTTGTAATTTGAATTAAAATAATTGTTTTTTTCATACAAAAAAAACTGAATTGGACAACGTTTTTTTAAACTTCGGAAGCCGTTAAAAGAACTCTGTAGGTTGGTCATAGGGATCCATGAAAGGTAACACATCCGTGGCGGTTCCCTTGAACGCCACTACTCATCTTCCCATTAACCATGTAAAAACACCCACCTAGAGCGGGCGAAAACTGATAAAACAAGTACTAATTGCTTGCCCAGCAATTAAGCATGTACTTACCTTTTTGTCACCCACCTAAAGTGTCTCCTAAACCATATTTTCACTAATTTAATAGCACGAACCACAAAAGACATTTTCCTCACGGGCATCATGTGCTAGAAAGCCATGCGTCGGGTGTATGTTGCATCATCGGATTTCCAAGTATGAAAGTATAACATGCGGGATACACCAAGCAACCAACATTGTCCGAACCATATCACCAAGCGTCAGCCGCACAGGTGCAGGAGATGTTCCATGTTGTCCTTTTCATACATGCCCACATCGGTCAGTCATCCGACCGACAAATACATCAAGGCATACGGCCGACCGCCCAGGGAAATCGAGTTCTCATAGATGGAAAATTACCATCGAGAATTCGACTATGTGGAGATGCCGCCAAGATGTGCACGATCAGCATAAATGCTTTACGCAGTCGGTGATCGTGTAAACACCAAAATCTCTATGTCGAAATAATGGCACCAGCTGCAACCATGCCAGCTAATGTTCCCCTTAGGGAATTATTGTATCCACGGTCCGCTTGCTCATGCACAGCATGAGAGTGCGAAGTAACCACATCTGTGTGTGTGCGCATCCTTTCGGTGATCATCTTGTAAGATCATCCCTTATATGGTCATCGGGGCGATGATGAAAATATTGGTGTTCTGTCACTTTGGTCGATATAATAATCGCGATACGGATTCCGTGGAGGCATGTTGGGCCTCCACGTTAAATAAGTCAGTCGGCAATTACCCACCCGTGAGTTGAGAGCTTGAACACAAAAGAGTTATTTTGGAGTGTCAGATAAGTTGGACTAAAAACGCGCAGCCGGGTGAATTAGCTTTTGTAGTGGCAATATAGCGTCATCGAGCGACTAGTTTGTTTAATCAAGTCGTGTTTAGAACTATTTTAAGAAATCAAAGTGACTCTAGCTACAGCTACATGTACATACTATAATCTGTGGAAGAAACTTCATTTTAGTTACGTTTATTAAATCAATGTTAATTCAGTTGTTTAGAACTACTTTAAGAAATCAAAGTGACTCTAGCTACAACTCGTGTACATACTATAATCTAGCGTTGCCGGAATGTAGTCTTTTGTTAATTTCCTTTAACGTTTCGTTTCTGGTCGTCAGTATCGCTCCCAGATATTTAAATTCTTTGAGATTTTCAAATATCTTGCCCCTGACGTTTATATGTGTTCTCTGAGGTCCACCTGCTCTCGTCGTATTCATGCATTTCGTTTTGTCTTCGTTTATTTCTAGGCCCACCTCTTCTGCTGCTTGCATGATGATTTCACAGTTTTTACTTATAGTTTCGAGATTATCGCCCAGAACGGCGATGTCATCCGCATATGCGAGCACTTGTGTGACCCCGTTCCGGGATGATCCGGCCGTCTTGTCGTCTTGTACCTTTCTGATAGCATACTCGAGGACAAGGTTAAAAAGGCAAGGTGAGAGGCCATCCCCTTGTTTTAGTCCGTCCCGGATTTCAAATGGTTCTGAGAGGTGGTTTTCTATTCTAACTCGCCCTTTGTTTTCGTTCATATATTTCGGGATTCCCAGCTCAACTACAATATGGTAGAGTCTTTGCCTTGCGACTGAGTCGTAGCCTTTTTTGAAGTCCACGAACAGTTGGTGAACCGTCTCTCCGTATTCCCTCTTCTTTTCCAACAGTTGC
The DNA here is from genome assembly GCA_963931805.1 of Microdon myrmicae. Lineage (NCBI taxonomy): Eukaryota > Metazoa > Arthropoda > Insecta > Diptera > Syrphidae > Microdon > Microdon myrmicae. The sequence continues at coordinate 129,348,681 of OZ007502.1, read as the reverse complement.
CTCATTGTGAACATCTGGTCGCTCGTTGACCGGATCCGACGGAATCCGCATTGGTAGTCTCCCAATATTTCTTCTGCGTACGGTGTGATTCTTCAGTATGACATTTGTTAATATTTTGTATATGATTGGGAGCAATGATATCCCTCTGTAATTTTCGCAGTCAGATCTGTCGCCTTTTTTTAAAATGGCGATGACTATTGCGGTTTTCCATTCTTCCGGAATGACATCCTTGTCCCATATTATTTTAACGGTATGCAATCGATCCCAGGGGCCTTGTTGTTTTTCAGTCGATTTATCGCGTCCACAACCTCGTCAAAAGAGGGCTCTGGGATCTGGGGCTCGGCTGTATGTACGTCTGGTGCGTTTATTTGTGGTTGATGGGTGCGCACATTAAGCAGGTTTTCACAGTACTGCTTCCATCTTGTCACGATATTTTTTGTTTCTGTCACCAGACAGCCGTTTGTGTCTCGAATTATTTTGGCTCTCCCTCGGTAGCCATTTCTAATTGAATTTATGCCGGCATACATACCTGCGGCGGTTCTTTCGAACGCCACTACTTACCTGCTCATCTACCACCAGGTTATCATTTTCACAAGCGTCCTATTTCATAAAAAGCATGTACTTACCTGTCCTTTATTTGCGAAAACCTTTGCCTAAAATATCTAAATGTATCATTTTCGCTGATGTGAAAACCATCATCACCAAACAGATATTTTCCTAAAGGCACGGTTCCCGGGCGCATCATTTACATAGGGCCAATTCAGTTGCAACACGAAGCAACTGACACGACCAGCACGGTGCACATAGCACCCATTGAAATTGCAGCACACAAGCAAGAGATACTCTCGCTTGGCTTCAATGCTGCAATCACATCGGTCGCTAAATCGAGCCACATGAAATGGTAACTCGCACCTGGCCGCAAAAAGGGATCGAGAACTCGTCAGTGTAAATACACACACGACGGTTCGACCCTGCTGACGCCAACAACAACATACACACGATCAGCATCATGCTACTCGTAGTCACTGATCGTGTAAACATTTCAACCCCTTTTTGTGTTGAGATACTCGCACCTCTTGCGAACATTTAAATGGGATGTACGCTGTGTCTGCATACTAGCGGATACACACGACGAACAGCAAAAGCAATCGTCGTGTGTGAGTTTCAACCCCTTTTGTGTTGAACAAAACGCAAAAGGGTAAATTACCAAATATGGTCATCGAGGCGATGTTGGAATATGTGGTATTCTGTCGCTTCGATGAGCTTATTTAATCGCGAATTAGATTCCGTGAGGGCAGGTTGTGCCCTCACGTTAAAATACACATCTCTCGTGGGGCGTCCCAAGAGATTCGAATCACGATACAGATTCCGTGGAGGCGAGTCGTGCCTCCACGTTAAAGAGTAGTGACACCGAACTTGCCAACATATTGCCCGCGTTGCAATGGAGTCCGAACGAATCGAACTAAACGGTTCCGCGAGTTAACCAAAGTGTCATTTTGCGTTTTTTTGGTTATACCTTTGTATATATCTTAACTTTGCGTTACTAATTCAATTACAACGAGCAAGAACCAGTGACTATATAAGTAGAATTATATAGAGCCTAACGAATTTTTGTAAATACTAACTCGAGCTCAGTAAGCCTTCTTATAGTAATAATTAATTCTGCCACAGTGAGCAACGAACTTTGTGACTTTTAATTTTAACCATGCGTACCCGAATTTTTGTGTTTGTCCCTTACCATAAGATAACTAAATAAGTTTGGATTTGTTAACTTGAACACTATACACCAACCTCTAGTGATTATTAATGCAGTTATAATGAACAATGTATTTAGTGCCTTTTTATCCAGCTTCAATATATCCTACGATTGTGAATATCACCAATAATTTAAAAAGTTGTATTATTTTGGTGCGCGGCCCATTTTTCGAATTTGTAAAAATAAATTTATTCTTGTATAAATGGCACAAGCTACTACAGTGTTTTATTTTTCTGGAAGTTGTGGAACAGTGACTGTCAACTTGGCGTCCTTGGAGAACCAGTGCACCTGCCTGCACATAGCCAAGAGACATCATACCCCATATACCTCTACTGTTCTTTGCTCTGGCATTTTCTATGATTTTTTCGATCCGAGTCTTCTCCCATTCGCGTTTTTTGTGTTTGAAAAGTCTAGTTGTTTCTTTCCGAATTGTCGCGTATCTTACTGCGTTGACTTCATCATACTCGTATCTTTCTAAGTGGATCATTCTGAGGCGTTTACGTTCTTCGATCTTTGCCCTGCACTCATCGTCAATCCAAGGTTTGGACTTAGTTGTTCTCTTAAATCCTAATACCTCTTGGGCTGTTTGTTTGATTGTGTCTCTGATCGATGCCCATTAGTGTCATCTACTGTCATTCTCTAGGATGCTAAATCTATTCGTTAGTTCGTCTTGATATTCAGCCCTTTTACGTAGGTCTTTTAGTTTATCAATCTCGAACTTTTTGCTCGTCTCCCGTGTCTGTCCATGTGGGTTTGCTGCAAGCCGACTTCTAATTTTGCCCATCACTAGAAGGTGATCGGAGTCGCAATCTGCTCCTCTATATGATCTTACGTCAAAGGTGTGCGAGTGTTGTCTTTTGTCTATGAGGAAGTGGTCTATTTGGTTACGCGTTACGCCGTCGGCTGATATCCATGTGGCTTTATGGATTTGCTTGTGCTTGAACATCGTGCTCTACCAGATCTTTTGACGCTGCGAACGTGATAATTCGAATACCATTATCATTTGAAACGTCTTGTAGGCTTTCTTTACCTATAGTTGGTGGGAAGATAACTTACTTTCCAATTTTCGCATTGAGGTCGCCGAGGAGGATTTTAACATCGAATGATGAGATCCCATCAAATACTTCCTCTGGGGTCTCGTAGAATGTGTCCTTCGTTTCTTCGTCGGTAGATTCTGTTGGGGCGTGTACATTTATAAATACATAATTGTACCATGGGCCCTGTATTTTTAGCACCGACATTCGGTCATTAATAAATTGCACATCTTTCACATGGGACGTTATCTTCTTGCTAATGATGAAGCCAGTTCCGAGGTTATGTGTATCGGTACCTCCACACACCAGTGTAAACCCGTCGGTTTCGATTACTTGATGTGGGAGTCGGACTTCCTGAAGCGCGACGATGTCCATTTTATATTGTTTCGCGTTTTCTACGACCGTCTGTATCGCGCCTGGTTTATATAACGTTCGAACATTCCATGTCATCATCATCATCGGCACTACAACCGGGATCCGGTCTTGGCCTTATTTAACAAATCTCTCCACCGGTCCCGATTTCGAGCCGATGTCATCCAGTTTAACACTCCCAGGCTCTGGGCGTCCTGGTCTATGCCATCCCTCCATCGCAGACAAGGTCTGCCGCGCTGTCTCCTTCCATACATCATTCCATGTGCCGACGCGTATATCCCGCTTTTTCCTTTTCCGTTTTTCCCTACGTCTTCTTTTTGCCGAGTCGGTGTTTTCTTGATGATTTGTTCCCTTATGGTAGTGTCGGCTCATCACACCTACGCCTACCGGGTTTTTCGTGGGATTGTTTTTTGTATATTGGTTATTCATTTTTGATCCCACGAGACTTGGGGTTTGAAATGGTCCGCCACATCAGAGCCCCGTTTTGATGTGGTAAGGTCTGCTTACTGTTCTGATTCGACCCGGTGTCAGAGAGGCGCCGTTATAATACAGCCGGTATACCCCTGGCTGCAAACCATCCAATGGGCACGGTGACGCGTAACACCCTGGATTAGGTAGGGGTGGTAGATCTTTGTGTGTTACTCCTCGCTAGCCTGTCTGACATGGGTGAACCTACTAGAAGCATATGCTTCCGTCAGCATAGCCTGAGTGATTCATTGTACTTTAAGCCCCCGCACCATGTCAAGGTTTCTACCAAGCGGGGGTGTCATGTATTCCCTAGTGATAATAATTAGAAAACAATCCATAAAATTATATTTGAATATATCTGTAACAAATAGTTATTTCGTATTGTTTATTGTTACTACCGGAAGAGAAGCAATTCAGATAGTTGTACGGATATCACTCGTGCTTTTTGTTGGGTATCAGAAAAAATAATGTATTCCATATTTTGGAAGTTTTTATATTATTTAATGGATAAAAAAAATTCGTTAAGCAGATGGGCGCATGGAAAACACACTTGGCTACGTTGAATTTATGAAGAAGTTCTTGCACGTTCGTGAGCGTAATAACGGCTATAGATCTTTATTGCCCTAATGGCTTTAATAATGTCACGTGCTCAACTTCTGTCTGACTTTCATTCATCCTTGTGAAGACGTCGCGCCTAGCAGTATCACGCTTGTATAAGTTTCATCATTAGCCTTACCATTAAGAAAAATTAGCGATAAGTGAATTTTCCTAAGTACATCGTTAAAGCCGACCCAATTCGCCTCTCGTTCAGACGAATTAATTTACCTGAAAATCAAATGGGAAGATACTACGAGTGTATTTGAATAACACACTGCTATGGGGGACGTGTATGTAGTCCTTGTGCTTCAAGGGTAATTTAGAGGACCTAATAAAGTGGAATGTGCCCAGGGAAAATAAGCCTTCTAAAGTTGCATTTGCGTATAGCAGGTGAAAGCGTATAAGCCCTCCCATGCCTTATAAAATTGTTTGCAGAATTATTTGAAGACGCTTGTTTCCGATTTTCTTTTACTGTTTTTACCCTGAAAACAATCAATTAGTACGTGTATTCTGGACTGCCACAATGTCATTTCCTTTACAAAGCATTTTTTCTGCTGATACGGCGTTAGCCTCTTTTATCTTCATTAGGAACAATTATTAATTATTTGTCTAAGGTTTCTCTTTTGCAAACCATCTTGTAAGTAACACTCTCCCCATTCAGACCATTTAGATCCAAGTTGTGCCAGCTGGTTAAATGAAGCGTGGTTTCTATTGAAGTGTGTGCCCCTTTTTTAGTAATTATTTTCTTTGCTCTTCACTATGGGCGATGCTGCTGGTATTCTTCCTGAATCCCTCTAATTTTTTATTTACGAGCATACCCTCGAGTGGTCCCGTGATTGGAGTTCTTAACTTCGCCGCTTTTTTCGTTGTGTTGAACTTTTTCCTTTTATTCTTTTTATTGTTGCTTAAATTGTTATATCTTTGCCACGTGCTAATAACGATGGATTCGTATCAGCGAAGTTGACACTTGTAGACAGTAAGTGCAAGACAAATGATCACCTGTCATAGAACATATGTCACCTTGCCAGGAAAAACTAATTTGGGAATTTACAACCTATTTCTTTAGACCGAGAATGTCCGTCATTTAATATCTCCTTATTCGTTATGTGTAACCATATCGAAATTGTGTTGGTTGGAAGATTGCTGCCCTAGCCATTAAACTGCCTGGAACATAATAAATAATGAAACTGTGTGTCCTTGATTTGTCGTATTGTTTTTACTGCACATCAGCGTATGCCCATGACGTTAATGCCTCCCCAGCTTTCTTTTTCGGATGTCCGATTTATTGTCATGTGATTCCCGTCCTTATGGGAACTACGATTATCGGGAATTCTTTACACATGCTCTAGTTTGTCCGTTTCTCTTTGCTTACAACGAGACTTTGAACTCATGAAAAATTGAAGCATAACAGATAGGACAGCTTCATAATTAATCAACCATTTGTTAATGATATAGAACTGCGTGGCAATTTGGTCCGGCAGTTGTAAATGCACTTTGGATGTCGACGTATGAGTAATTATTAATCTCATTCGTTAATTACTGTTTAATATCTCGGGACTGGAAATATATCTAGCTCAATTCAACATAGTTCCATCGAAATATCCAGTACTGTTTACGCGTTTGTTACTTTTTCCAATTTTGCAACGTAATGTATGTCTCATTGGATGAGTTGGTATTAAAATTACAAATGTGCATATGTAGTGCTCAATTGGCAGGGCTATACTATTGAAGGGGTTGGGCATTAAACTAACACTTTATTCATTTAAAATTATGACAAGCAAATTTTATGTTTTCTGTCATTTTGTATTGGCACCACTTCTATACACATACATGGTAGTTTAAGAATTTTATTATTTGTAGTTTTTATGGAGAGGTATAATAATTATATAAACACTGCAAATAAATTAATTATTTCTTTCTTCAGTAATTCATTATTACAAAGTAAACCATCATCATCATCGGCACTACAACCGGGAACCGGTCTTAGCCTTATTTAGCAAGTCCTAAGGCTTGTTAAATTTTCCATAATAATTTGTGTTTCTGGGCAAGATCATTAGTCTTGCGCCAGATGCTCCCCGACGGCGAAACGAACCCCGATCCCCCGCGTGACAGGCGGGTATACTAACCACTATACCTTCGAAGAGCCAAAATAAACCATACGTGCATAAAAGTACATAAAGCAAATTCAAGGATATTCAAGGACTCGCATGTTACCCGATCTCTTTACATTTCTTTTGTCCATCCACTGCTCGAATACACTAGTCAGGTGTCAAAACTCCTCTTCTCCCCCTCTCCCGCTTGCTTTAATCTTCAATCTATCCGTTGCACAAGGTCTATTCCCCGACATTTGGAAATCCTCCTACATAACCCCCATACATAAAAAGGGGCCAAAAAACGATATATCCAATTATCGTCCCATTGCTAAGCTTTCGCACATTCCTAAAATGTTCCAAGGCCTTCTATATGAAGCGTTATGTTTTCGCTGCACTCCCATCATCTGTCCTAACTAGCACGGCTTCCTCTCCAGCAGGTCTACTACTACTAACCTTGTCGAATTCACATCCCACACACTCCTTGCCCTAGAAAACGACGACGAGGTCGATGTAGTCACTACCGACTTTAGTAAGGGCTTCGACAAAATCTCCCATAACCTCATTCTCTTCAAATTATCCTCCCTTGGTTTTGAACCCCTGTTGATCCAGTGGATCTCATCCTATCTCAACTCTCGAACCTGCCGTGTGCCATTTAGATCCACCCTCTCCGATCCTTTTTTTCCAACCTCAGGCGTCCCCCAGGGCAGTCATCTTGGCCCCCTACTACTTATCATAACTATAAACGACATAGGCTCGTGCATCAACCACTCCCTCATCTCGCTTTACGCGGATGATACCAAAATTGTCAAGACAATCCGCTCTGCCCTTAACTCCTCACTTCTCCCATCGGATCTTGACAGCTTTTCGATCTGCTGCCAAAACAACTGCCTAGAACTGAATATCGCCAAATGTCACACAATCACCTTCTCTCGGAAACGCTCCCCCACCATGCCTCGTTCCTATCTCTTGCTAGACCAACCGATAACGTTGGTTGAATCGATTCGCGACCTGGGCGTCCTATGCGACAAGGAACTTAGATTTACCGCATATATCGATGACATGATCCTCAAGGCCCTTGACTTTGTAAAACGTTGGTCGAAGGAATTCCTAAACCCCTACGTCACCCGATCACTCTACACAACTTTTGTCCGGCCACTACTCGAATACGCTAGTCAGGTCTGGTCCCCATATCAACTGTCTCACATTCGTAGGGTCGAGGGCGTTCAACGTTGTTTCTTGCGCTTTGCCCTCCGTGGACTAAACTGGGAAAACGCACTCATCCTTCCACCATACATAGGCCGGCTCCTTCTAATCAATCTTAACCCACTTGAGGAGCGCAGAATCCATGCCGACATCATCTTTGTCCATCGCCTTCTGTCAGGCTCAATCAATTGCCCAAGCTTGCTCTCCACTTTATCACTGCATACAAACCCCCGTAATGTGCGGAACCCTCGTCTGTTTTACGTGTCCGCTCATCACACGTCTTACGGTGCTAACGAGCCCATCTCGCGTATGCTACGACATGCCAACCCTTTCCCCACCTCCTTCGATTTCAACCTCTTTACTTCTGCCCTCAAACGACGTCTCAGAAGTAACCCGTCCTAACCCCGTCTCACAAATACCGTATTTGCCACCCCCACATACACTTGCTCTTTCCTAGCCCCCCACCTCCACCCCCCACCCCTATCGTCCAGTCATTTTCGCCTCCTGGTTTTTCTTTTTTATTCTTACTCTTGATTTAAGATTGTCTGTTAGGTTCTTTTTTTTAGAACTTTCGCCATATTAACGATTATCTAATGCCACATTTGCCACCCCCACATACACTCGCTCTTCCCCTGCCTCCTACCTAACCTACTTTCCAGTCCTCTTCTCCTTCCTGATTTTTCTTCTTTTTTTCTTTTTTCTCTTTTTTTGTTTTAATTATTTCTGAATTACTACTTTAGAGTTTATGTTAGTCAGTAAGGTATTGTATTAATTTACGCTTGGATTAATCCTAATAAATGAGGGTTCTGCCCTCACTAAACTAAACTAAAAAACATTGTAAGTCGTTCCTTAGAATTTGCTTATCGGTGACTAAGATGCGAAGACCTTTTGATTCCATCCCCTTTTATAAGCCACCTCATATTATTGTATTATAATTAATCACTGGCGAGACTCACCCCGGACGCAGAAAAAATACTGGGAGATTACCAATGTGGTTTCCATAGGAACCGGTCAACGAGCGACCAAATGTTCACAATAAGGCAATCACTGGAAAAGAAATGGGAATACGGAGAGACGGTTCACTAACTGGTCGTTGACTTCAAAAAAGACTAGGGCTCAGTCGCAAGGCAAAGACTCTGTGGCGGTGCGGCCAAACCCTATGGTACACTTACGTAAAAACCCCCATAACCTCATCCCAAGACGCATAAGTTTTTGCTAATGCAATTGCATTAAGCACCTGAAAATGCTTCACGCATTAATTAGATCAAAGCTATAATCATAAAGTCCCTGTAAAGAAAACTTACCTTTTCATGCATCTCTTCGCATACAATTTTCCGTAAGATTTCTTTCTTTGCTTATCGGGAATTCTAAACCCATTCGGCACCTTCCGTACCAGACAAATTCCTGTAAACAAAATGATTTGGTTTGCATACAATGCAACCGCCATGACAGGGACCATAAATATTGCGCCTTCTATTTTCCAACTTCGCCATGTGTACGATAAATTTCATTACGTACACATTGGCCGGCGACCTTTTTCTCCCAGCAATAAAATTCTCTAACTCGCACCATGTGCAAACAGAGGAACGCTGTTCCTACATAGGTTTCCTGCGATACCATAAACAATTCATATAGTTTGTAGTATCCGAAAGACATTTTCTCCATTTAATGAGCGGCTGCTATTTATTTAGCTGACCCTCATTACCGAACGCACACACATCCCTTGGATGCCCATTATGCCTCTTCCTTGTGTTCCACGTTCGTTCTAATGGTTTTGATCCTTAAAAAAAACCGATGTACACCCATTTTTCATTTTTTTCATTTTTTAAACATTTTTTTATTTTCTTTTTATATTCTTATTTTCTAAATTAAAGGCTAGACAAAAAATGCTTAAATTCTAGCTTAAATAGCTTATATAATAACTTACTGGTCCTTCGCAGACGCTCTAAGCTAAACATTACTTAATATTTGTATAATTTGCCTTTCGGCGACAGAACTTTGTGGCAGTACTGATAATTAGTTGAAATACAAAGAAAAATTTGAAAAACTTTGTAAATTTTTTTTTTTTTTTTTTTTCTTAAAATTTAACTTACTTAACTTACCTAAACTTATTTTTTTTTTTTTTTTTTTTTTTTTTTATGTAAAATCACTTAGCCTAACTTAACTTAAATCTTATACTACCCTAATTCTAGAAAAGCTAAGTCTATGTAAGCTAGCTGATGATAGTGTGATTCTATACCGACTTTGGTATCCAGGTCTTTATATGCCATTCAACCACCAGAACGCTGTCTAATACTATCGTCCCGGTCTCTGCGGGAGATAGCCCTACTGAAGCGCAGGAGCTCTTCTTCGGTGCGCGCTACTTCCCGGTCATAGCACAATCGCCCGTCTACAGATGATCTACTTACATGATAGATCAGCGGAATTCCGGATCTATCCTGTATAAGCCCTTTCATATCCAAGTCAAGGAACGCCTCTGGTGGAACAAAGCCGTTGCGACGCACGCTCTCATAGTATAAGGTGTTTGGATAATAAGCCCCGAAAATTAGGTCATTGGACGAGCTTATTGCTCTCGCAATATGTCCTCTGATTAATTTAATCATAAAATTATCCACCCTATTTATGTACGCTTCATTATATAAAGTCTCATTTGAGTAATACTTTTTATAGTCCGATTCCGGTGTCCGATATAATCTGAGACAACTTCTGAGACACTTTCTTTCGAACACCCGAATCTTTTCTATCAAATTTGGACCTATGTTGAACCATACTGGGCAACCATATATGAGCATTGGCCTGATTAGCGTCATGTAGCATATGACTTTTACCCTGCTGTCAAGTTGGCTACTATGAAATAGCCTCCTTGTCATAGCAAAAGTTTTCCTCGCTTTGAGCAAAGCAGCCTCTACATGTCTGTTGAAATACAGATATTGGTCTAGCCAGATGCCCAGGTATTTAACTAAACTCTTGGTTTCCAGTTTATCTCCATGCGGTCCCACGATAACTAGCTTTCGCCAGTTTTTCCTTGTGTCGTACGTGGCTTTATATAATGGAGTTCTAAATAGGATGGCTTCACATTTCTGGAAGTTGATCTTAAGTTTCCAGTCATCGCAATAGCGCTGCACTTTGTTGAAGTCTCGCTGTATTAACCTATTTATGATCGCAACTTTCGGAGCTGTTCTGTAAATTATGAGATCGTCTGCGTACGCAATAGCCTGCGGAAGTGCATCTAATAAGTCGCTAATGTAAATGTTAAAAAGAATCGGAGAGAGTACCGCGCCCTGTTGCAAGCCATTCTTGATATTATACGTTTTATTAGAGGTCACACTACCACTTTTGACCACGAACCTCCTGTCCTTTGACATATCGTAAAGTACATATAGTAAAGGCTTATGTATGCCATGTCTGACCAGTTTGTAATACAACCCTTCGATCCAGACGGTATCAAAGGCTTTTTCCAAGTCGATCCGCCAGGCACCTGTACATTGGGTCCTACATTTATTCCATTGTATGTCGGAGACCAGTTTAGCTGCGGCATGTGTGGTTTCATGACCCGCCCTAAAGCCAAACTGGTTATTTGGAATAATGCTATTGTCGTCTACCCATTTTAGCAGAGCTTTGTTAATGATTTTTTCAAATACTTTACTGATGCTTGGGAGTAAACTTATCGAACGCATGTTCATTGGGTTTGTACAGTCTTTGCCCTTTTTTGGGATGGGCTGAATGATAGCCGTTTTCCAACGCGCGGGATAATATGCATTATTCAACGCGTTGTTAAACAGGACCGTGTATATATCTATTGCCTTTGGGGGCAGGTTCTTGAGTACGATGTTAGGTACTCCATCTATTCCCACTGACTTTTTGCTTCTTAATGAGTCGAAGATACTCTGGATTCCTTCCCTTGTGATTAAAAGGCTATTAGCCCCACCATTGGCATTAATGGCAATTGACAGATTATCGTCACTGAATTCCATAAAACCAGGATTCTCCGATTGCCAATGTGAAATTTCATTCCGGAGGTGCAGGTGATTCAGTCGAATTCTGTTCTCCAGGTCATGGTTTCGGTGAATGCTTTCATTCACCTTGTACATTTCCTGAAAGACAGCTCCCACAGCGTTCGCCTTCTCCAAAGGATCTTCGATCACGAAGAGCTCACTATTGAGGATAGCGTTCTCTGTATCTATGTCAATGTTGGTTAGCAGCTGCTTGTTTACCTCGGTACGTGGAATTTGGAGACACTGAATCTCGTTTTGATTATTTCTCCTGAATATTTTATTTATTTGTGGGAACATATTCGGGTTATTAGTTTTTATAGCTCGAATTCTGTTGTTCCAATACAAATTTGTTGCTAATCTATAATTAGCTTTAAGTAATTGTTGGAGGTTTTTTAATTGAGATTTCAGTGATATTATCTCCTGGTCTTGTCTGTCTGTGTAATTGTTTTAATTTCGATAGCAGTCTGCTCTTTTTCTTGTGGAGTGCGTTTATTGTTGCGTTTCTGTACATGTTAATGTGATCTGTAACTGTTGTTTTGGGAATTGTTTTGTCCATTGTTCGTTTTACGGTTTCGTCCATTTGTTGAATGTATTTGTCGATTTCGTTATTTGTCAGGTTTCTGTTTACTGGCAGATTCAAGTCATTCGAACAAAGTTCTCTTGTTAATGATCTGGTGAACCGCGGCCATCGCATTGCCCCGTAGTTATAGGGTTGCGGGATCACGAATTCCTCCAGATCTGCGAGCTCGCTCGGAAGCTCTATTACTGCCGTGAATGCACAGTGGTCACTGTCGTATTCAATTGTCCGTAAACAGTTTGTGTTTCGTCTGTTAGTGTTAAGTAATCTCAGTCGTGAGTCGATTAGCAAGATATCTAAGAACGATCTACCTCTGGGGAACGATGGATATTTCGTAGCTAGCAGGTCAGTTCTATATTCAATATGATACTGATCTAACCAACCAGCCAACTGATTTCCTCTGGCATTAGATATATAATTTCCCCAATTTCTATGCTTGGCGTTCATATCTCCCCCTAGGATAAAGTAATTTTTGTCCAGGTGCAATTGTAAGCATCGAAAAAGTGTCTCGAGCTCCGCTATAAATAGGTTTTGTTGGTGCTCCTCAGGTGCGTAGACCGCAATCGCATACAAACCCCTTCCTTGCTGAAGGGGTATGCGGACGATACAGGCTTCCAGCACCCGGAACCTGCGCACTTCTCCACTATATATTACTTTATGATTGATCCCTTTTCTAATAAAGATTGCGACACCCCCCCCTTGAGAGGAGTTAGGTCGATCTCTTCGTATAATATCGTAGTTTTTATGTCCTATCTTATGTCTCTGGTTTAACTTTGTTTCCCCCGCCAGAAGTACATCAGGTTGTTCCTCTTGCAACAGGTTAAAAAGATTGGCTCTTCTCTCAGTTCTTATTAGTGAATTTACATTAACGACAAGAGCTTTTATTGATGTTGTGGTTAGAGGGTTTTTTTGCTCCTCGATAGTATAGTGGTTAGTATACCCGCCTGTCATTCGGGAGACCGGGGTTCGATTCCCCGTCGGGGAGTTTCTGCCGCAAGACTAATGACCTTGCCCAGAAAAAATAAATCATTATGGAAAATTTAACAAGCCTCAGGACTTGCTAAATAAGGCCAAGACCGGTTCCCGGTTGTAGTGCCGATGATGATGATAATGGTTAGAGGGTTTATATCGACTTGTTATTTAGACTTGGCAAATGCGAGTAGATCTCGTTTATTTGACTTTGTAGCTGTGTCATCTGTCTCTGCAGATTGAGCAGGATTGCGAACACATTTGTTTGCGGTGTTGTTTCAGTCCGTGTGGGAGTATTTGTGGCTACCTGCGATATAGCCTGATTTGGTGGCCTCCCACCCGACGCAACTTGTACGTACGACCGCTGTGATGTTACGGGTGTTGTAGTTGTACGGGCTACACAGCTGGCTCTGTGTTTTTTTGCCGATTCACACTTCTTGCCATTATTTCTCGGAATTTAGAATAACCTCGATAATTAGCGGGATGTTTCTCATTCCGACACACTGCGCACTTTAGAAGGGCTTTGTCTTCTACCCTTTCTTTTCCTAAAGGGCATTCTTCTGCCTTATGGTCCTTTCCGCATTTTACGCAACGGCGCTGCATTTCACAGTTAGCCGCCGAGTGACCAAACCTTTGGCAACGTAGACATTGCAGGATGTCTCTGCCCTTTTTTAATTTGTCCCATGTGACCATTTGATGATCCAAGACTGAAATTTTTCTTAGACCACCAATCCTACTGTTGGGTGTTAATTGCACCAAAAAGAAGGGTAGCTTGCGGTTTTCCCTTCTTGCCTTGGGTGTGGTGAATGGTTTTACCGCGGTAAACTCGAGATCTTCGTGCTTCAGGTTTTGAAGCATTTCGAGCAGAGCCTCCGGTTCCATTTCAGGGTCGACACCCTTTAATAGAACCGTTACGCTCTTCGTTTGTTTCGGCGTGAACGAGTAAAATTCCGCGGTGGCTCTTTTTAAGACCTCTTTAATTTTGTCGTGGTCTGCCACCGTATATGTTTGAATGGCGTGCCTGTTACCCGTCAGTCTTTTAACTGCAAAATTGTTACCTATGGCTAGCTTACAAAGACTTACCAATTCCTTACAGTCAACATCTATGGTGTTGATTGGTGGCATCTTTATTTTTCCGCTGTTATTGTTGCTTTGCTGTTGCTGTGTTGCTTGCTGGTTCGTTGATCGCTTTTGTGTTAATTGTTGCTGTTGCTGTTGCTGTTGATGGTGCTGATGTTGAAGTTGATGTTGCTGTTGATGGTGAGATTGTTGCTGTTGGCCGACTTTTGGCTTTAGCTTTTGTAGTTGTTGCTGGTTTTGTTCTTGTTCGAGCGCCGCTATTTTTTTCTTTCGGCGTCTCTCTTGTAATCGGGCTCTTGCCATCGCCAGTTTCGCCTCCAATTCACTTATCTCTTCCTCTTCATCCTCAGACTCTGAGGATGCAAGAGAAGCGAATGAATTATTTGCCCCATATATGTTAAAATTGGCGGGGAAGGGGAGCTCACTGTCGTCCGCCAATTGTTGATCTCCTTTATCCATCGTCAATTTCGCGGTTTTGCTTCGCGTCACAATGGAGTTTTTCGGGGCGCCTTTTCGTTTGTGCGTTGTCGTGTTCTTATCGTCCTCCGTATTCATTCTGGTTCTTTCCAGTTTGTTTTCATTAAAAAAAAAACAAAGGCGACCTTTTGAACCACGGCGACTTGACTTCTCCTGCAAGCTGAGTTGAACTCGCCTACCGCCTGCTAAGAGTCAGTAAGGTTGCACTCACGCCAAACGATGATTTAAAAATTGCTTTCTTAACAAGCAATATATTGTTTGTTTTAATTTTCGCGTTTGCGACCGCAGTGTTATCTTTTTATTGTTTTTGTTTTTATTGTCGCGAACACTTTTGCACCTCACTCAACTGTTTTTATATGCACTTATTTTGATTTTATTTAATGCATTTATACCGGTACACCTGGTAAATACAGATTGCTTAACGAGCAATCTATTTTAATTTTTGTTTTTTGCGCTTGCGACCGAGGTGATATATTATGTTTCTTATAGTTGATTATTATTTTATTTTTCGCACTTCACTGCAATATGCACATTTGCTTTTAGGTTTTATTTTAATTTATGTCTTTTTAATTCACTTAGTATTTACAATTAAGTTTTTACGTTTATTATTTGTTTTGTTTGGTTTCTGAATTTCATTGTTTTGACTATCTTCACTGTTTTAATTTTGGTCACCACATGTCTATTGAATTTAAACTTTTGGTGCGAACTCGAGTATATTTATTGTTTGTCGCGCTTGTTACATTAATATTTAGTTTACTGGTGTGTCCTTGTTGTCTTTTGTTTGTGAATTCTTAGGAATTGTATTTGTTGTCAAAAATTGCTTTTGACATACTTTTACTTTTTAAATATGTAGTCACTTCACTTTTTAACTGGCGCACTGTTAAACTGGTGTTCTCTGTAAGAGAGTTCGCGGGTGACTCGACCGATGTACACCCATACATGTGTGCCATGACGATCTCCTCTAATGAGATCCGGTTATCACTACAAGTAAAGTAAATGCATCCAAAAATTCTTTTGACAGCGACTTAATATCGCCGAGTCTCATCCCAACCACCGCTCGCGACGGTAGGTTTTTCTCCCGCACTCCGCAAGCTGCGGAGGAGCGTATAACCCCAGAGAGTGTGTTTGCGAATTCAGTTGTTGTCGTTCGAGTTTGTTGTTTCCGCATTTACGTGCTGTGTATTTTCCTTAATGGCAGCGCCATTGACCTTGGACGGCTGACCAATAATAACATTAACGATAGTCATAAGAGTCCTTTTGATCAAATTAATTTTAACCCGTAAGTGCAACGATCAACAATATTAAATAAAGAAACCTTTTTAACATAAACCGGCAATCAGTGTGTTTATTTTCCATCTGTGTGTGAATTGTGTTGTGTCCGCTCCGCGCTTTAAGATTTGGTTGTCGGTGAACATTTAAAGAGCCTTCGTGTATGATGGGGAGGAAGTGAATCAGCGTCGCACGGCGGTGCAACCTACTTCTCTTCCCCACAACTCTACCATATTGTAGTTGAGCTGGGAATCCCGAAAAAAATATGTCGCTCTCATTCAAATCTGCATGAACGAGAATAAAAGGCGAGTTAGAACAAAAACCTACCTCTCAGAACCATTTGAAATTCGGGATTATATATAATCTGAGACAAGTTATAAGGCACTTCCTTTCGAATACCCGAATCTTTTCCATCAAATTTGGACCTCTGTTAAACCATACTGGACAACCATATATGAGTATTAACCTGATTAGGGTCATGTAACATATGACTTTTACCCTACTGTCAAGTTGGCTACTGTGAAATAGCTTCCTTGTGATTGGTCAAAGCAGCCTCTACACGTCTGTTGAAATACAGATATTGATCTAGCCAGATGTCAAGGTATTTAACTAAACTCTTGCTTTCCAGTTGGCCACCATGAGGTCCCACGATAACATTTATATAATTAGGTTCTAAACAGGATAGCTTCACATTTCTGGAAGTTGATCTTAAGTTTCCAGTCGCCACAGTAGCGCTGCACTTTGTTGAAGTCTCGCTGTAGTAAATTAGTTAGGATCTCAACTTTCGGACCTTTCTGTAAATTATGGGATCGTCTGCGTACGCAATAGCATGCGGAAGTGTGTCTAACAAGTCGCTAATGTAAATGTTAAAAAGAATAGGATAAAGTGCCGCTCACATTACCACTTTTGACCACGAACCTCCTGTCCTTTAACATATCATATAGTACATATAGTAAAGGCTTAGATATGCCTTGCCTGACCAGTTTGTTATATAACCCTTCGATCCAAACGGTATCAACGGGTTTTTCCAAGTCGATCAGACAGGCACCTGTTCATTGGTGCCTACATTTATTCTATTGTATGTCAAAGACAAGTTTAGCTGCGGCAAGTGTGGTTTCATGATCCGTCTTAAAGCCAAACTGGTTTTTCGGAATAATGATGCCGTCGTCTACCCATTTTAGCAGAGTTTTGTTAATGGTCTTTTCAAATACTTTACTGATGCTTGGGAGTAAATTTATCGAACGCATATTCATTGGGTTTGTACAGTCTTTGCCGTTTTTGGGATGAGCTATATGATTGCCATTTTCCAACGCCCCAGAAAGTATGCATTATTCAACGCGTTGTTAAACAGGACTGTGCAAATATCTTGCCATTGGGGGGGCGGTTCTTGACTACGATGTTAGGTACTCCATCTATTCCGATTGACTTTTTGCTTCTCAATAAGTCGAAGATACCCTGGATTCCTTGCCTCGTGAAAGTAGTTTAGATTTCAGCAGTTTGTTGACTGTGTGCCAACTATCGTTGCCGGTAGTCTTTTGTTAATTTCCTTCGACATTTCGTTACAGGATGTCAGCATTGTTCCCAGATATTTAAACTCTTTACCTTTTTTTTAATATTTCGCCCCTGACGTTTATGTTTGTTCCCAGAGCACCACCTCCTCGCCTAATCATATATTTTGTTTTATCTTCATTGATTTATAGGCCCACCTCTTCTGCCGTTTGCATGATAATTTCATTGTATTTACTTGCAGTTTCTAAATTATCGCCCAAAACGGCGATGTTATCTGCATATGCGAGCACTTGTGTGACCCCGTTCAGAGATGATCCGGCCATGTTGTTATTTATTGGCCTGTAGGAACCCGGAAGTTCATGACCTTACCGGCTCGACTCCGCCATCGTTCCCTGTCCTATGCACTCTCCTTCCACGCTTGACCATCTGATCCGATCTGCTCAAGCTCAGACTTAACATTGTCCTCCCATCTCCTTCGCGACGGTCCTGTTGGTCTCTTTTCCGTTGGTCTACCGTCAAAAACTCTACGCACGGTCCTATCGTTGCCCATTCGCGCCACATGTCCGGCCCATCTTAATCCTCGCGACTTGATTACTCTCACTATTGTAGGTTTGCGGTTAGCTCTTCCAATTCGTGGTTGTGGAGTTTCCTCCATTGTCCTGGCTCCTCTTCATATTTACCTCCAAAGATACCGCTTAAAACTTTATTCTCGAATACCCGGAAATCAGTTTCCGTTATTTGATATAACCTGACACAAGTTCTAAGACATTTTCTTTCGAACACCCGAATCTTTTCCATCATTGACCTATATTGAACCACTCTGGGTATCCATATATTATTATGGGCCACATACAATCCGGCTTAAAGTTGTGTTTAATTTCATACGAGGGTGGGTTGCAAATTTTTCTGCCCGACCTCTAGATGGCACCTGCAGGTCTGATTTTTGGCTAGTATTTTATAGTGCTATGCCTTATTAGCTTGTATATAAATTTTCAGGTCGATTACTTTGTTTGTACACATTTAAGAGGTCAGGCCGGAAGATAAGCACTCCAATATTTTCACTGCTTCATCATCATCATCGGCGCCACAACCGGCAAGCCTCGAAGCTTGTTAAATTTTCCATAATAATTTATTTTTACGGGCAAGATTATTAGCCTTGCGCCATTTTCACTGCTTAATCCAACACAAATGAACATTTAACAAGAGGCCTATTAAATTTTGCGTTAAAAACGGATTCAATGGCGCCGGGAATGATATCTTGGAAAAGTGTGTCGGCAACGATCTTAATTCCAGATGGCTTTTGATGGTCACACTGAACATCCAGTATAAAAATTACGAGGTTTCGAACCAGCGCTGACTTAAGTGTTTTGCCGTCAATGGGGAGTCTTTGAAGGGGCCAATGTCAATATCAATTTTCATGAGGAAAGTATAATGGCAACTCTGCAAAGTGGAGTGAATGCCGTTTTTTTGATTCGTTATCGAGTTTTTTAACCTAATTTGTACTTTTGGTTCAATTTCAGTTTAATTTCCGAGCAATCAGACGTTCAAATTATCCTTTCTCTCATTTCATTTATTCTAATGTGCAGACTCAGTCAGAGAATTACTGATGAGTGAGTGCTGCGCACAAATAATCCTTCCCCTGATAAGATATGGTTTTATTATTTAATGGTAATCTAGTCTATAAAAAGAAGTTCTTTAAATGAAATAATCCTGTAGAAAGTCTTTAGTTCATTGTTTGAAAAATAGGTAAACGGCAAACATACAATATTCCCCAATTTGCTAACAATAATTTCATTAAGGTGGATGTATTGTAGCGAGCTTAGGGTTCACTGGATTAATTATTTTTAATAAATAAGAGCCGTTAAATCGATTTTGAATTACTGTAACACTTTATTAGTCCATTAATAACGACCGTTACTTTTACCGTACACTTAACGATTTATTGACTTATCGCTTCCGTACTTATCGCTTGCTTCACTGCTTACAGCTTACTTCTTACCTCACTGCTTATACTTCTTACTTCTTGATCTGTGTGCGACGTATTTATACCGTCTCCTCATTCTGATTCGGTGTTCCGTTTCCGTCCGTTCCACAGCCTTGAATGTTCTACTGTTCATAGTCTCCAGTTTTCCAGTACTTTCTAGAATATTCTAGTACTGATTGTCATATGCGTCACAGTATTATGAAGGTATAACAACGAAGCTGTAACAAAGAAGGATAACATCAGGAGTAAATTGCTATGTGCCACGTAATCAACATAAATGAGAAGATCATTTTCCTTATTCGCAATCGCGATTCATAAGTGAATCAAATTTTTACATGCTTCGCTCTGCAGAATAAAATAACAGGTATGCAAGTAGACTCTGATGTTGGTTACATTAAAAACATACTTGAATCTAATTCGCTCGCCATTTTGGACATATATATCTTAGTCACTGGTGTTTTAATGACTAAGTTTTAGTCATTTACGAGCTGTGATTCCGTGTACATCAGTTGTATAAGACATAGATGTCGATAAGCAGCATTTACGCTACTGTATTCTATTATGTTTTCAAATGAAAAAAAAGTCCTGATCAATTTATGGAATTGATTAATTCGATTTTGGGTGAACATTTTGTGAGTTATTCAAAAGTAAAAAAACTGGCTTGCACAATTTCGGGAAGGAAATTTTAGTATTGAAGGCGCTCCACGTCCAGGTACAGTAAAAAAATTGCATAACAATTCATGTCAAACTTAAGAAGAGCTTGCACAACAGTTGGGAGTTTCTCACCAAGCAATATCAATCAATCTTTCTATAAGTATCTATTGCAATAAAGTGAAATTTGACAAAAATTTTCGAGTTTCTACTTGAACACGTATTACTTATCTATAGTTAATCTATTGGAAGTTATCGTCAAAATATTTCCTACCAAATATCAAAATAAAAGGATTTAGGAACCATAAATCCGAAGGACTTTCAAGTAGCTGCGATTTGAGTGATTGATCAATAAGTTTCGAACTTTGTAGAAAATCCAGTCTTATTAGTCTTATAAAGTTTTACTTCTTAAGAGGCGGAAGTTTGTATATTGACGATGTCGTAATGTAGTGCAATAACACACCATGAATACAAGCAGGATATCTGATCTCAAGTCTCGTTATCATTCGATTCCATATTCATTTTATCACAAAACTTTCTAGGTTAGATTATATTAGCCAAAGGAAAAAAAAAAACAACACCTGGAGGAATGGGCTAACATAATCTCAAGCAACATATACAACATATTATTATTCCCACAAATGATTAATAGCCTGTCAGTATTTTTTGAGGGCATAAGGTGGTTAATTTTTGTGTGAGCAGACATCTACCTATGGTAGTATGTACATTTATTTGATAAAGTACTACCTCTAAATTACATCACTCATCTAATCTAAGAAAAACTTCCTTAATAAACCAAACTTCGTTAGTGCAGAATGTGATTTATTGTATTTTGTTCAGATAATCCTGACACTTGAGGAGAGGCGGTTTATGGAGTTCTCTGAAACACGATTGCATGGCTGTGAAATGATTAACCGTACAATTATTTTAGGACCGACCTGCAAGGAGTTATTTGGTACCCCGGTCCATTAATTTGTGTTGATATACTTATTGCGGAGTAATTAGATGAAATGAATTAGGCACGCATACGCAACGACATCAAACGTGTTATTAGTCTTAAAAGCCTGAAATCAAATTAACATCGCTTTCTACAGGGTGGGGCAAAAGTAAAACTAAGTAATATCATAATGTGAATGTGTCATAATTTTTGCAAATAGCATCGAAAGTCATTGTGCATTCAATTTTGGGTTACACACAGATGGAATATTTTCATTCAACGGAAAATTGCTATTATTGAAGCCTTGAAAAAAAATTTCCATGAAAACAAAGCCAGATCTTTTCGTATCTTATGTAATGGCAAAATGACATTGCTCTTGTCCCACCCTGTATGTCTGTGACTTTCTCTTAAAATAAAAATGTCACGTCATTGATTATTGACACATAGGGGCATCAACGGTGGGGCTGTCAGTGTAGGCTCTCCGGCTCTCCCAGCGGATGCATTCATTCAGAATACAAAATAAGTTGAAAATAACTATTGGGGCACTCTGTATTTATATTATTACAAATAAAATGTATTCCCTTAAAACCCCCACGATGAAAAACAGCGAGTTTATTCCAATCTTATTAATTATATTTTTATTCGATTAATTGATCAATAGCAATAATAATATAGAGCAATATTCACCACGATTCCTTGCCTTGCTTGTCCTTGTGTGTTGCAGTCTTCTTGAATTTCGACCCAGTCACTTAAAATTCTATACACTTCTTTAACTTGAGTGTTCTTCTGTTTATTATTTATGTGATATTAGTTTCTTTCACAATGGTATTCACATTAAAAGTTATAACATTTAATGTACACAAAAACTTCAACACTTTAAATAAATTCGTTGAAAACTTTAAATATAATAAATAACAACAATGTATTGTGTGAATCATCATCATCATCATTGGCACTACAACCAGGATCCGGTATTGGCCTTGTGGGGGTTCTCTATATTACATGGAGAACCAACCCCCAATTTCAACCACAATTTCCGTCTTATTTCGACCGCTAACAGCGCGTCACATCAACCCCTATCCCACCGTTCATGCTATTCGCCTAGAATATCACATTTCCCAAATGGACGCATAGCTGAATTCATTCTTCTATGCAGATAATGCATAATTGAATTCAGCTACCTTTTTGCCATACGGCAACTCCATTTTTGCTAGCCCATGTGATTTCCATCGGAAATTGGACTGAACATCTCTGCAGTATAAATCGTTTGACGTATTTGGCCATGCGCAGCTTCGCCAGATATTGGAAACTTTCAAAATCCTGGGCGATAAAAGCGCAGTCAAAGAGTATCATAAGTATTATGGTCCTCGTTTGATCCACCGCCGATTAGATTTTCCTTCACGGAAATCTTGCCAATAAGAATAGCATAAAAACACCGTTAAGGGTAAAGTAACACTGTTTCTATTCTGTTGCATACAATGCACAATACATTCTCCCGCGGCACAGTCGCTCGTCGTTCGTCAAGCAACAAACATCGTAAGACGGTGAGCAGTTTTAAAACAAAGAATATCGAGTGCGTGTGTGCGTGAATTCGTGAATAAACTGTGTTTTTCACAGTTCGGCCGGCGTTGCACGGCGAAAAAAGAAAAAAAAAAAAAAAAAAAAAAAAAAAACGAGTGTGCGTGTGTTTCGAAACCCAAATGGGCAAGACGAAGAGCGAGGAATTAAAAATGGCACACTCATGTGTAGTCGGTAATTCAAAAACAATCAAAAAAATTACCAAAAGGAAAAACGAAGTGTCAATTATAGATGAAAGCCCAGTGGCAAATAAAGTCCGCTCAAACCTGTCAATGGAACGACAAAAATCAAATGTGACGAAAAAAACCGTCACAGAAGAAAATATACCTGCCAAGGATACTTGTTACTCAGGAGCAGGGAACAAATTTAAGGAATTGGAGATACTGGAGTCAAACATTCCCGAAGGAGACGATGACCTAAACAGCTTAATTGCTGATCTCATCAAAAAACGAGAAGAACTTTCCAAACAAGTACGAGCAGCCCTGGAAGAGCGAAACAAAAGACGGAATGAAACCGAAGCAAAAAGAGAGCAAAAAACAAATCACCAGCGGCAGCATCAACATTCGCTACAAATAAGCGAAACAATGGACGCTCAACACCAGCATCACAAACAACTGCAGCAGACAAAGACAGCCAAGGAAGAGCAACAACAGCAACCAAAAAAGGAAAAAATACCTCCAATTGTCATCAGTTACATAGAAGCGAAAGATTTAATGAAGTTGGGTGAGTTGACTTGTAAAGATTTTAAAACAAAAAGAATTAGTGCTGAAAAAAACTAAAATTTTGTGCGAAGATCTAGAAGGTTACAATAAAGTAAAGTCTGCTTTGGGAAGGGCAAAAACCGAGTACTACACGTACACCCCAAAATCAGAAAAATCAATTTCCATACTCTCAAAAGGAGTTGATCCTTCGTTCTCCCCAGAGGAGATACTCGAGGAATTAAAAACGGTTGAAACAGCTAGTTTAAAATTTACAGGTGTGAAACCGTTTTCAACTGCGAATTCTAGAAAGTGCAACCGCAAATTGCCTTTCTACATTGTATCTCTAAGTCCTAATAGTAAAGTTGATGCGCTTAGACATATAAAATGTCTAAGCCACCAAATTATAAGTTGGGAAAAAATTAGAAAATCTGAGCGTGTACTGCAATGTATGCGCTGTCAACGACTTGGACACGTTGCATCAAACTGCAATATGAAATTCAGATGCGTAAAATGCCTCGCCGACCATAACATGGGCGAATGTCCGCTGGGAAAGGAACAGCTTCCGGATAGGGAAACACTGTCATGTGTACTATGTAAAAATACAGGACACACGGCAAATTTTAGAGGCTGTCCCAAATTTCAACATATGAAGTTAAAGTGGGAATCAAAACAAAAGCAAGTGGCAGAAGAGAAAAAAATTAAAACTCGTTCTTATAATAATTTCGTTGCCCCGCGTGTATCATATGCACAAATCACGGGCAATTCTATGCAACGAGTCCCCGTGGAATCCTCACATACCATTGGGCGAATACCGACAGTAGATGCGCAACCTGAGATATTAAATATGATATCGGCCATCCAAACACAATTTGCTAATTTTCAAAAAATACTGACGGAACAAATGGCCCGAATAGATATGCTCTGTTCGGCTGTGTTTTCAAATAACTCCTTCCATCAAAATCTTCGACCCTCTAACTGAACTAAAACTAAAAATTATTTCGGTGAACGTAAATTCACTAATACACATAGACAGAAGAGATAATCTAGGCAACATGCTTGAAGTCGAATCCCCTGATGTACTTTTGGCTAGTGAAACTAAGCTAAACCAAAGGCACAAAATTGTTTATAAAAACTATAAGATAATCAGACGTGACAGGCCACATTCTACTCAAGGGGGTGGGGTTGCAGTTTTAATTAAAAAAGGTCTTTATCATAAGGTAATTTATAGTACAGAAGTACACAAATTTCAGGTGCTGGAAGCCTGCATAATAGATATTCCGTTGAGAAGTCAAAAGCACCTGTATGTGGTCTCCATTTATGCCCCTCAAGCTACCCAGTGTAAGCAATTTATCAATGAAATTGATATGCTATTTCGACACCTGAAATTAGATTCGGAAAACAACTATTTCCTAATAGCGGGTGATTTCAACGCCAAGCATAGTGCTTGGGGTAACTTAACCACGAACACAAGAGGCAATGCTTTATATGATTGGTGGCAAATGAATGCTATCGATCGCAGATTAGAACTGTACGCCACAAGTACACCGTCTTATCCTAAAGGAAATTCATTTCTGGATTTACTTATGATAGACGATCGAATAAACTTGCCAGGCACAGATCTAACTACGCGAAACTGTCTTCGCACAATCGATTACGATAGCGATCACTACGGATTTGGAGCCATAATTGAAGTCCCAAATGAACAATATTCACTAGAGCAGTTCGACCAGATCCACTCTTTCAATTTTCGAAAAGCTCACTGGTCACGCTTTGATCGATTAATAAAAAAAGAACTTCGTAACAGTGCCATAGACCCACCGACTATTAGAAACCTCCATAACGACGAAATCGATCATTACTTAACAACATTGGACGATATTATTACCAATGCAATGAATCGTTCCATACCTAAAGTTCCCCATACCGACGGTTATACTAATAAGTACAGGACATCAGCAATTGACGCTTTGTATAAGCAAAAGAGCATTATGCTCTCAAAGCTGAAAAGACTTTATAGACAGTTCAGCGACCCAAATAGTCAGGAAATAAGAACACTTAAGTCCCTAATCAAAAATCTCCAAAAATTGATCCGTGACAATTACCGTTCAAGAATAAATGAAGAGTGGAAGAACAAAATACAAGCCATGCAAGCTAGCGGATCGAATATGTTCTCACAAATCAATAAAACTTTTCGAAAGAAAGATCACAATGACATTCCATATTTGCGGGTCCCACGGACTCCTGAGAATTGTCAAGCAATGCTGAACTCAGGACTCAATCTGGAGCATATCAACTCCAACGAAGAAGTAATATTAGTCGAAGACCCGCAAGACAAAGTGAACTCAATTGGTGCATGTTTCGAAGCAGTATACAGAGTGAACGAATCCACTCACTCCAATACGATCCTCGAAAACAACGCATTCCAGACCTACAGCTCACTGAGAAATCAACTTTGTACCTGGAGGAACCAAAACCGTAGTTTTACCACATTCAGTGAAAATAACAGAGCGGACTCCCCCAGCGGTAACCAGAATATGAATATATTTGTGAGTAAGGATGAACTTACGAACATCCTTAAGTCAATCAAAAGCAAAAAGTCTTCTGGGATAGATAGCATCCCAAATGTAGTTTTAAAACATTTGCCTCCTGAAGCAGTAAAAATCTACACTACGCTATTCAACAACGCCTTAAATAAGGCATACTATCCAACCTACTGGAAAACTGCAATAGTCCACCCCATCCCTAAAAAGGGCAAAGACAGGACCAATCCAACCAATCTTCGTGCGATTAGCTTACTGCCAAATATCAGCAAGGTTTACGAGAAGATCATAAACAAAGCACTGATGAACTGGTGTGATGAAAATGAAATCATCCCCAACAACCAGTTTGGCTTTAAAGCGGGACATAGTACGGTGCATGCCGCGTCAAAGCTTGTTTCCGACATACAATGGAACAAGACAAAGCGCCAATGCACAGGTGCCTGCTTAGTTGACTTTGAAAAGGCTTTCGACACCGTGTGGTTAGAAGGACTTCTTCATAAGTTAGAAAACCTGAGAATGCCTCATTATCTATTGTACAACATTTACGAAATGATAACGGACAAGCAGTTTGTGGTAAAATGCGGAGATATATTCTCAAGCAAGACCTTCAAAATTACAAACGGTTTACAACAAGGGGCGGTGAATTCTCCCATTCTGTTTAATATTTACACCAGTGATTTAGTAGGTAAGCTTACCAATGCCATTGCATACGCAGACGACATTGTGGTATACAGAACAGGAGAGAAAATAGATGTCATCAATAGACTTCTCCAGGACGACTTCAATAAAATAAAACGTTTTTGTAATGACTGGAAACTAAAAATTAATTTCCACAAAACCGAGACTATCCTTTTCAGAACACCTCTCTCCAGGGCCTCTCAAGATACAAAGTACAATTGGAAAAACTTCTCTATCGTAGGGAATAATAATCTCCCACTACAAGTGAAAACTGTAGTCAGATATCTCGGTATTTGGCTTGATCAGTATTTATACTTTGACAAGCATATAGCAGTCACTCTCTCTGCAGCAAGAAACGCATTTGTTGCCACAAAAAGTCTATTCCGAAGCAGCATTCTCAATCCAAAAGTTAAAATAATTTCATATTCGGCATTCATCCGACCAGTGTTGGTCTATGGCTGTCCAATATGGTACAATATATCCCCATTCTACATGGAAAAGATTCGCGTGTTCGAGAGACAGTGTTTGCGTTCCTGCCTCGGACTTAATAGAACACCAGAGTCACGATACCAGAAATTTTACCCTAATAAAACCCTGTATGATAAATCAGGACTAACTAACATAGGATAGACAACTTCATTATAAAAATTATTTGTGGCCGCATTGCAAGGGCAATGTGCAGTGTAAATAATCTTGTCGTGGGAGCATATTATCCGAACGATATGTATCTGGAGAGTACCCTCCAGAACGGGTTCATTCCCCCAGAGGCGTTCCTCTTCTTGGACGGAAAAGGTCTTATCCAAGATGAGGGTGGAATACCTATTATATACCACGCTTTCCGTTGTGCTAGGGATAAACGAATTGTCCACAATAGCGATATCTCTAATAGGCCTGTAGGGGTTTTCAGGGTCCGAAGTCTCTCGCATCATTTTTAACTCCATAAAAATCCTTTAAACCCCATATCTACCCTTAAGTCGAATCACTAGCAAGATCACACAACCTTGCCATAGTATTCACCACTGTCCTAAAATGGCTGAACACAATTCGGTTATCCTCTTGGATAATCGTCATAAATATCCCATCATAACCGAGGAGCTTTTCCTCTATACCCGACCGACGAAATGAAACATTCTTGGCAGAATCAAAGTGTACACAAACACTATCGCCATGCCCATTTAGCGTCCAGAAATACATGCCGGTCTATTTGCTGGCTTGCACATCTGCAAGCCAGATTTCTAATAGCCCTGCATTAGGACATAATGAGTGGGATAATCCCAACGACCAATAAACCTTTTTCTTCTAGTTGCTATGGCGAGCGATCTTCTGTGAATTTTACATCACAGAAGACCCAATTGCCGCCGCCAGCATTGTTCCATTATGCTACCCGACAAACTTCTGTCTATCCGATGTAGACAAAAGAAAACATTTTCGTCCAAGCGGCAATTTCCTACATAAACAATGTAGTCAAAAGATTCATGCTCTCAGGCAGCCTTGGGTTTTTGCCGATATTTTTATCACCATAATGGGAAAACCATTCTCTGATTTATGACTGCATTTTCTGCCAGCCTAAATTTCCGTCCCTCTAATTGACCAGATGTGTATTGGAATTTCCCTGGCACGCCAGAGGTATCCGATACTACAAGGAATGTGGAGGACGATTGCTCCTGGCAGTCAGACACAATTATTCAAGGAGTCATCTTGTGCCGGGGAGACGAAGGATTTTCGAGTGTCAACATAGTTTGTCAAGTGTAATGTTAGACGTTTATGTTATGTCACGCCGAGTATTCGCATAATTGTTTCGTATTATTCGATGTTACTTAATGTGGGTTATTATTTATATTAGGGTACCGGCGTACGGCACAGGTTTACTAAAAAACACCCAACGATCGACGATGTTAACCAGTTCTCACACGGAAAATGGGGTAGTAAATCGTTCCGCGAAGGAAACAAAGAAACCAGCACACAAGTTGATACTCAAGGCAGCAACGGAGAACAAAATTAAACACTTCACTTTGAATGTAGTTTGTATATTTTTATTACTTGTGTATTATCATTAGTTGTTCACAGTAAGTTACGGTTACATATTAATTCAAATTTTGATTACACAGGAAGTTCGTTGATAGGGTACATTGTAACAAAGTAACATCGAATAATACGAAACAATTATGCGAATACTCGGCGTGACAAAACATAAACGTCTAACATTACACTTGACAAACTATGTTGACACTCGAAAATCCTTCGTCTCCCCGGCACAAGATGACTCCTTGAATAATTGTGTCTGACTGCCAGGAGCAATCGTCCTCCACATTCCTTGTAGTATCGGATACCTCTGGCGTGCCAGGGAAATTCCAATACACTTTTTTTTTTATAATGTGTGTGTATTATATTAAGAATAAATAAAAGAAAATGTAAGCTGAAACGCATAAATTAAGCATATAATATTGTATAATTTAGAGTGCTTGTGAAGAGCCAGTAAATTACATTATGTAGTAAAATTATTAAGATAGGTTTAGCATTTAGACTAAAATTGTAAAATTTTAATAAGACTTTGTGAATAAATGCGTCTGCAAACAAACAAAAACATTCTCCCGCGGGAATATGTCCGATATAATAATTCGAGCGCAGAGAGCTTATTGTGACCTGTAAATTTCGTAGCAGAAAATCATTGCCAAAAATGAAAACCGCCGAAGAATAAAAATCAAATATGATCTTTATGGCATCTGTGCCGACACCAACCATTTCTGTTTGCGGGGGATGCATACGTACCCTTTCAGCGCACGTAGAGCAGAATGCAATTGGAAAATAGGTTTTGAAGATTCCGAAAAGGGGGAGTCAGTCGAGAATCAAAACGACAAAAAAGAGTCATGCGGTCAACTGTGTGTGCAGTAATTTAAACCTTCCTCATTTGTGCTATGGAAAGTAGTCATAAATGTAATTTTAAATGTGTGTTCACACAATGGGGAGCAGGGAGCGAACATACAGGCAAGGTCTCTGCTTTCAACCCTGTCCCTGTTCAATCCAAATTGACATGCAGTCTCCACGTGACACCCCTGGATAGCTAGTTTGGCACCCGCCAAGTACTGAACCAATGCATGCAGCGACATCCTGGGAAAGGTTGGCACAAGGCTAGTAACCTTGCCCGGAAAACCAAATTTTTATGGACAATTTAACAAGTCTCGGATATGGACCGGATACTGGTGGACAGAGTTGCTAAATAAAGCTGTAGGGGTGAAGAAGTATTGCACCTGACACGGGCACTTGGTTCACTTTCTTCCCCATAACGTCACTGGATAATTAATATCAAAAATCCAAAGAAAAAGGAAAGCGCAGGAGAAATTAGAAGGCACTGATTTAATTTAGTTGTTCGTTTTTTTCTTTATTTGTTACGAGGGTTGCCTTTTATATTTCGGGATTAGAGAACAAAAACAAATATTGATCATCGAAAATCACTTTATTGTTTTTCAAAATATATCCATGAAGATCTATACACTTTAGCATGCGTTTGAACCAATTGTCGAAGCACTTTTGCCACTCTGATTGAGGTATCTCAAACACATGCATTATGAATGCAGCAACCGCTTCTTCAGGTGTCGAAAAACGTTGACCTCTCAGTTTGTTTTTTACGTACGGGAATAAAAAGAAGTCATTCGGTGCCAAGTCAGGACTATACGGCGGATGACCCATCAAATCGATGTTTTGGGTGCTCAAAAATGCAGTTGTCGCAGCCGATGTGTGAGAGCTCGCATTGTCGTGGTGAAGAGTGATCCGTCTTCGGCGGTTGGTTTTCCTGGCAAACAAATGGTTGTGTACCACTCAGAATTGACTGTTTTGCGTTGTTCTAGTGGTACGGTTGCGACATGTCCAGTTTTTCCGAGAAAACAGGCGACCATTTGCTTGGAAGTGCTTCGTGCGCGAACAACTTTTGTTGGATTTGGCTCATCTTGAAACACCCAGACAGTCGACTGCTGTTTACTTTCGGGCTCATACGCGTAAATCCACGATTCATCACCTGTCACGATGTCATAGACGTGTTTCGAAGCACCGCGACCGTATTTTTTCAGCATTTCTTTCGACCAATTGACACGAGCCTTTTTTTGGGCGATTGACAAATTGTGTGGGATCCAACGCGAACAAATTTTTTTGACAGTCAAATGTTTATGCAATATTGAATGTATGCTGGTCCCACTAACGCCTAAGGTTGTCTCAATCTCACGATAGGTCACATGACGATCTTCCAATATCAGTTCGCGCACAGCATCAATGGTTTTCGGAACAACAACTGATTTTGGACGACCTTCACGAAATTCATCTTGGAGTGAACTACGACCACGATTGAATTCACCATACCATCGATAAACACTGGTCCTTGATGGAGCTTCATCGCCAAAAATTGTATTAAGTTCATCCATGCACTGTTGCTGAGTTAATCCACGCCGAAAGTTGTAAAAAATAATCGCACGAAAATGTTGACGATTTAATTCCATTTTTGGGCCAAGATGAATCCTTTGAGTTACTGTAAACAACACGAATAGCGCTCGTATGTCAAAACGTTCTGAGTGCGTATAAGCTCAAAAATGTCCAACTTTACGACAGAGCTGTCAATTGCCGGATTGCAACACTAGGGTTGCCAAATTCCGAAACATAAGAGGCAACCCTCGTAATATAATGGTTTCTTTTATTTTACATTAAAATAAATTATCACTAGATTTAAATGGAAGGACTTGTATTTGTATTTACACAGGAAGGGAACACGACACAATGTAACTATTGTAAAAGTACAATTTGGCCTATAATACACAAGGAACTAAAAACATTTTGAGAGTACTGCGGCGAGTATGTTGGATGGCGTTTCAAATACTTGTGGGCGGCGTGTCCTAGCACGATGGTGATTGAGATGTGACTGACTGGCAAGTGCAGTAATTACAATTTAGACTCGAGCGACGGCATGACTGCCCGCGATGGTGATTGAGTAACGACTGACTCTATTAGGGATGAAAAATCAATTTTTATTTCGCGCAGCTATTAGCCAATCATCATTGCGCTTTTTTCATAAATCTTCTCATTTGCGTTTCTCAGTGAGGTGAATAATACTCGCGCATCATTCGAAAGAACAGAAGAAAGAGCGCAATAACTTCGGGGTGGCTTAGCTTGTGCGCTTGTATCAAATGCAGTCCCCGAGAATGACCTACTGCCCCAATGCTATGGCTATGGTGATCTCAGGGTGCATTGAACCGGCGGTGACAGAATTATGGAGGAGAGGAAATGTGCCCGGTGCTATTCACCTGCGAAAATAGATCACTAATCCCAAGCGAATGGATGATCTGCGGAAAAGCCGAAGTGACGCAAAATTGGCTAGGGTAATTTATCGTGAGAACTAATTAAATATTTTGATAAATTCCCCAGCGGTTGCATGAATATGCAAAAGTGTCATCTGCTTCGACTTGTTGTTGCTAACCGACATGATGTGATTTCCGATGAATCCGTCTTGTCTTGTGGAGGGCAAATAAGCCGAATTGCACAGAAGAATACCACGAATCTCTGGAGAACAGTCCCCGAGATAACATCTTCGACGTCAGCGCTGTGTCCTCGATCAGGCGGATCACTTGTCTCTGTATGTTCTCAAGTAGGTCGAGGGTATGCTTAGGATAAGAGTTCCAAACATGAGAGCAATATTCGAGTGAGGGACTAATTTGGGGTTTATACAGGAGAAGAAGTTGGGCCGGAGCAAACTATTTCTTGGCTCTAAAAGGATAACTCAGTTTTCCAGAGCTGGCCAACTATATTCGACACGTGTTTATGCCACGATACATTCCCACAGACCATGATGTCGAGCAATTTTATACTGTCTCTACATTCAAGGGCTTGTTGTATATTGTGTCTTCGTTGCATTGAAGTCGATCAGATTGGCCTTTCCCCACTGCAGAACCCTGTGGCGGTTCGGCCAAACCCCACGGCCCACTTACCTGAAAAACCCCCATATCTACATCCCAATCGGCATAAGTTTTCGCTAATGCAATCGCATTAGCACCTTAAGTGCTTTACGCATATAGGCTATCAAATTTATAATCTAAAAGCCCCTAAAAGAGAATTTTGGTTATTAAACGTAGCCACTTTGGTGATGAGATTATTTGTCTATTAGAATCCCGATGAAGTACGCCACACGATGAATACGATGCACTGGAGCGAATGCCGTCACAAATAAAACACGGAAATCGCCTTTTACTTTAACTTTACTTTTATTTTTATTTGCCGCTAATCGTTTTATTGGCTTACAGCAGGACGAATCCTCGATGATGTGAATGTCTTCAAAGGTATTAATTTAAGTCACTTAGTCATCATCATCATCATCATCATCGGCACTACAACCGGGAGACGGTCTTGGCCTTATTTAGCAAGTCTTGAGGCTTGTTAAATTTTCCATAATGATTTATTTTGTCTGGGCAAGGTCATTAGTCTTGCGCCAGGGGCTCCCCGACGTCACTTAGTCCTCTCATTTAATCGGGTAACATAATATAATATATGTCTTAGGGACATACTAGCGATGACAACACGCGTTCTAACTCTCTACGTTTTTACACACGGTGAATTTCACGTTAACGCGATTCAAGTTCCTCCTCGAAAGTCTCTCTCGCTATACGACTGTCTGGTCACCACCGCTCGAAAGTTCAATATCGACTAGTCGTCTCGTTGACGATACCAATTAGACTCTTCGTCGCGGTAACGATCAAAATGGCACTAACCATTTCAATTCAAAAAATAAAGCTGATACGGATCGTATCTATATCCGCACCGACAACTTTTCCCATTAGATCTGCTAATAGAGTTTCCGAATCTCTGTTAGCAGCATGTTATTAATGCCCATGTGTAATTAGATGCGTGAAAAGGATCATCACTTACATCATCATCACCATCGGTGGTGGTGATAGCATTTCATCTCACGGTCTTCTGTTTGCGCGGCACATCTGGTGAGCAGAACGGAGATGATTGATAGGACGTACAGTCCGTGGGTTTGTTTGCCTTTTGTAAACACAAACCGAAATCCATTAGATCCTTCTGAGGGTGTGAAATTCAGAAAGGACCATGGGATCAGAGTCGTTCCTTTATAGGTTTTAAACTCATAAAATTTTCGAATTATCTCGTTGAGATAATTACGGTTGCCTGCAATTTGGTAGCGGATAGGTTGTCGCTGCCTTTTTTTGCTTGGCGGATTTGGGTGGTCTTTATGGCAGCTACCCGCACTGCAGCCACTGGTCGGCTAATTTACCGACGATAACGATTCCTTGTAACATCGTGTAGATGTTCAGGATTTCCTGCTGTGCAGAGCTGGGATGCGATGCATTTCGATCTTTCGGAATTTCTCTAGGGAGCCGGATGAATGTATGGTTTTTACCTTTGTTTCAGGTATGCTACAATCGACATGTTGAGCTTGACATTGAAAGCTTTGGGACGTTCAGTTCCTTGCTTTTTCATGTCGGGCTCAACGTTGTGGCGAATGTTTCAGGGCCCTAGCGGACTTAGTGGCACGCGTCTGTGGACGCGTGTAACGTTTTCAGATTAGGTATGTTCCTTGATGGGTAGGAACCCTACCTTGGTGGAATTGTGCGTTCCTAGAACGCTACAGAATTCTTACATTTCATGCGTCGCTTCGCATACAAATTCCCTATAAGAATTCCTTCCTAACTTATCATAAATTCCCTGAAAGAAAATGCATCGGTTCGCATATAATACAACCGCATAATCAGGGATTCTTACCCTTTAGTTGGCTTATCCCAGCCTCAACATGTGTACAATAAAAACTAACTACATACACATTGGCTGGCGACAACTTTACGGTTGTTGCCGCTCCCGCTCCCGCGCTCCCGCTGTTTCATTCTGTTTAAAATTCATAAAGAATCAATTTAATATTAGTAATAATTTTAAGTGAAATATAAAAACACGCTCCCCGATAGTATAGTGGTTAGTATACCCGCCTGTCAAGCGGGAGACCGGGGTTCGATTCCCCATCGGGGGGCCTCTCGCGCAAGACTAATGACCCTGCCCGGATAAAAACAAATCATTATGGAAAATTTAACAAGCCTCAGGACTTGCTAAATAAGGCCAAGACCGGCTCCCGGTTGTAGTGTCGATGATGATGATGATGATAAAAACACTAACATATTTGATAATGGCTGAGAGCAAAGTGGTTTTTATTAAGAGAATTATCCGTCACAATTTTAAAGAGAATAAAACGGAATAAACTAAATCAGTGCGTTTTCCTTTTTACTTACTTCTGGTGGACGATTTGTCGTGGAGTTTTGTTCCCTGGTTGGAAAGTGTCTCGAACGGTCTTTCTCCTCTCGGTGTTGTTTCATCAGCGAACAGTTCGTGGGACGAAGTAGAACTCACACCCATGCCGGTGCCACGACTTCGTACCCCACAACTCTATCCAAATCCCAATTCAGAGAGTCGATCTGGTGATATCTCAGCTAGTGCGACGTTGATGCACTAATTGACCGTTCACTCAGAAAAAAAGGAAGCAAGTGTACTATCATCCGCAAAACTGAACAGTAGGTTATATGTTTACTCCAACAAATCATTTATGTGAAACAAAAACAGATTCGAGCCAAAACAGAACCTTGAGGCACGCCGGAATTAACAGGATACAGATCCGAAGACAAGCCGTCCACAACAACCCGGACCGATCTAGTCACAAAGATGCTGCAAAAGTTCATATGAACGAAGTTTGTTAAGCAAAACCCTGGCCTGTGCCAGACGCGGTCAAAAGCCTTGGAGATATCCAATGCGACCGCTTTTGATTCGCCGTGCCCTGCGCAGATGTCCATATATCAGTTATAAGGGTTAAAAGGTTACCCGCGGACCGTCTGCCACGAAATACGTATTGACGATCATTCAGAAGTACGTTGCATTCCAAATATTTAATCAAGTCGGGTTTGTAAACCTTCTCATCACCTTGGATAACATAGACAGTAATGTTATCAGTCGGTAATTTTGTGGGAGACACTTTTCTCCTCTGTCGCCACGAACCGGCGACAGTTCTGAAGCACACTTTTTAAGGACTATTGCTGGCATTCCGTTCGGGCCGGCCGCCTTCTTACAGTCCAGTCCCCGTAGAATAGCACGTGGGTAGAACCTCATATCACACATTGAAGACCACACCTGCGCGATCACAGGTGGCTCCATTTAATCAAATTGGCATTGATGACATTTTCTTTCAGATTGGATCACCCAGGTGAGCGAAGTTATCGCTGACAGATAAAACGAACTTCTAACGTGCCCGAATGTGAATTTCTTTTACGCGTTCCACGTATCTTCCCTTTTCACTCTTGTATTGTGGCCCTCGGGCCTCAGTCTCACCATCGCTAGTTTAATGTTGAGGGAATGGGCAACATTCGAAGAGATTACAGCCTAGGTTTCTGCAGGGATAATGTGACAGCTGATATATATGAATACACAACATAAATCCGTGGCTTTTGTTCATTCATTGTCAGTCTCAGTTTGCGTTCCAATCCTTTTGGAAACCTATTGGAATAGCGCAAGAGTTTCGTTTCAGGCAGTGCAACATTCGCGCTGCAACTTCATAATCTAACGAATAACTGAAAGTTGTGAAAACGAAATTGTTGTTAATGTCACAAATATTATGCACAGACATATTTTTTTCATAAAAACTTGTTTTTTCATATTTAATGAGTTAACAGTTTTGTTTGAAAACTTTAAACTTATCAAATCTAATTTATGAAGTATAAAGGCGAAGCTATTAAACTATGAACTATAAATACGCAGCAAATATATGGAAGTTTCTTTATTACAGCATGCTCGGTATCCGTGTCTGCGTGGACGTTGGTGGCAATATCCTGCGAACGCTATTATGCGATTTGTCATCCACTGCGATCACGTACTTGGCAAACACTTAAACATGCCTACAAACTAATTACACTTATATGGGTGTGCAGTCTCCTGTTTATGCTGCCCATCGCTATCCTCAGTAAGCTGATTCCCATCGGAAAGGGTGAGTATCTTTAACTTTTATTATATCACATCTGATCATTATCCTTCATATTAATCATAATAATAAATTAAAAAAGCAACTGAACGAGAATGAATTAAATTTTTAGTGTCATATAATTCACGGCACTGCGTTAAAGGAAATGTAACTCGGGTGGTGGCCATTAATGAAAAGGAAAATATGGATAAAAAATGTTGACGTTGGAAATGTTAATATGCATCATTTCTGAGTGACTTCATGCTATACAGAGGGATGAGAGCAGTTAATAAGTTAATTAAAGTCAACAAACTGCACCAATTCAATGGCTTTATCAAAGGCCTTGAAATGTCGCATTTGAGATTGAGTACCTTGAACTAACTGGTGCATGCGGCATGAATATGTATTTAATTTGATGAAATGACTAGCTAAAAAATGAATTCTGTGTTTACGTATTCAGGTGAAAGCGCGCTTATTACATTGCGTAGTGGGGTTATATCTATTGAGATTACTGAAAATCGACACTTTTTTAAAGAATTTTTTTCTCCGTTATTTATTAAGCAATTAAAAAATCATTTGAAGGACTCATTCTACACATCAAAATTAATTTTTATTATTATTTAAGTAGAAAATGCCGGCATGGCCGCTAGTCAAGTGCAAACTTTTTTTTTGACAGGTCAAACTGTGTGCAGCACAACGAGCCTCCAACAGCACCTAGATTAAAAAAAACTTTTTTCGTCATCTTTATGAGTTTTTCTAAGGCAGTACACATGATTATTACAAAATATTAATTTTTCGCGAAATGCCACTAGTATGACAATTGAATTTCCGATAAAAAATCGACCTAAAATTGTTTATAAAAAATGTAATCCGTGCGTACCACCTACATAGTTTAGTTTAAGAAGCTGCAGTTAAAATTTCAAGTCGATTGAATAAAAATTACCCGAGTCATGCCGCACACCAACTTGGAAAACATGGTTTTCAGAAAAACGCGTTCAAAATGTCAGCCAGCTGTAGTCTAACGGCCATTTCAGCGTCTTATGCTATCTCTCTCTAAAGTAAAAGTTTTATTACGCCATCTATACGCATATTATAAAAATATGACTCACTTGTATTGAATAAAATTTATCTCAAAACGCTAGGAAAAAAAGCGGCATTTTCGAACGTTTCGACGCCTTTAAAGTTGTTGCGGAAATCAGCGTTAAAAAAATAGAAAATACATTTTCCCACATTAAATTCCTTTTGGATAACATTTTTGGGATGTTTATACGTAATTTCAGCTAAAAAAAGGGAAAAAAAATTCTTGATGGGTGTAACCCCTTAATTAGTTAGCTTTGTCAACTAATTATTTTATTAAAGGTATCGGGGAGCCCTTTTTTTGATAGTTCAGCAGTTATTTTCTCGAGCGGACACTTCAAGTTCTTTAGGACACCCTCCTCTCTGTTTTTCAAAAAATCACAAAGGTCCTCAAGTTTCTGATTTTTTCCATCGCTGCTCTTAATCTGAATACTTCATCTGGTTGTTTGTACAATTCCTGACCTGAGGGCAGTACACGAAACTTTTCATACTTGTTTCGTAATTCATGAAAGATTGTAAACTTCAAATTATAATATTGACATTATAAGCCATGTAAAGCTTCTAAAGTGAATCTCTGTAACTTGTTGCAATTTCGATTTATGGGAGGCAAAAGGTTCAAAAGATTTGAAGCAAGGGAAAGTTGAATGAAATTTAGAAATAAAGCCGTACAATTTGTATATTTACTGCGAGCGAAGAGATGTGATATTTTTGATGTAAACTCTGTATCGCAATCAAGGTTTGCTCGATTCCGTTTTGGAAATAAGGTTCCCATATCTGGTCGACAGAGAAAAAGTCAATGAAATCATGGATACTGACAAGATAGCTGACATTACCGATTGCCACTCAGCTCGCTAACTGAGATTGAACAGGAAAGGTTAAAAACCATCTTCATATGGCTGGTTATAAAATCAAGCGCGATGTGTCGGTGCCGCATGGACCGAAGGAAAGTATTTAGTTTACCGGAAAAGGGAGGAAATGACGGTTAAACTTGACTTCTACAATGACATCTTTCAAAAAGTGCAAGTTCTTTTTACCCGAATCCACCGCCCTCCCCACACCCCCAAGACTCTCAATACTCACCCGTTAACCATCTACTATCAAAATGCCAGAGGTCTTGTGGGGGGCTTTGGTAGGTGCGCCGTCAAGGGCGCAGGGTTCACTAAACTCCCACCGTCTAAGTCGCTGAAGGTCGTTCACCGCGATTTCACAGAAGAATTGTGACCCGCTCCGTCGATAACCGTTCACCGAGAAAGAGCAAAATGAAACACTTGCGGCTTGTTTGTTGTAAACCTTTTCTTTTTATTGTTATGTTCCTAGTACAGGCTAAACCACCGAGGCACTCCAGGGTCGCTAACATTCACACATTAAATTGAAACATCTGTAAACACCATTCACTATTGCACGCACGGCGTTTTCATCACATATACAAATACAATTCTTGAATATCAGTCATAGGTTTTTTGTGTTTCGTCCTGTGAGCATCCTATTTCTTGCACACTTATCGCAAAATCTGTCGTAAACTCTATTCATATAATTAATTTACTACTCTTAAAATCATGTGCGTTAACTATGGTGGTTGTGTATAAATGGATATTCTACGCCAGAAATTCAGTAAATTCAACATTTTTTTTGTATATTTATATCTTTATATTCAAAGTTAAATTTATATTTGCAGCTTCTCTGTAACGCGTAACCGTTTGATGATTGCTTTATTTTAACAGGCTAGAATGTGTGTGTACACTTTGCTATCGGGCGACGGACGCAGCACTCGAACCTTCTTCGATAAAAGCCGATACTATTCTTATTACGTTACAACCTCCCACGAGCACTCGCTCCGTTCTGCCTCGCGTGGATCAAACCTTTCATCCGAAATATTTTAGTAGCACTGAGCGGTTGGGACCCGACTGACCCGGTGTGTGTGGCTTGGAGGTTGAAGCTCGACTGACTAATGAAATGGAAAAAAAATCTATTCATCGCGTCGTGGCGGCAGAATCATAGCAGAAATAAACTTGCTGCCACTTCCCAGGAATTTCGAGAAGAGTTGCTATGCTCGCATAAGTTGAGTTGGTTGTGTATACCGGGAAATTGAAATCGCTTGGGTGCACGCAAGGAATATCGTTTAGATAAGATATTAACCGAAGTATTTTCGGGGAATTGTATGCTGCGTGGTATAGTTGGTGGCGATGGTTAATGTTCCGTTGTGGTTTTGAATATGCGTTTTGTTACAGCATATGCATTTCGGGGGAATTAAGATTGCTTGGTCGCAAAGATGGAATATGAATTAAGTAGAGAATTGACCAAAGCAATTTTGGGAAAATGTATGTGGGGTGATGTAATTGAGGGAGATGGTTAACGTTCGTTGTAGATTTGAATATGCGTTTTATTACGGCATATGAATTTCGGGGAAATTAGGATTGCTTCGTCGCAAGGAGGGAATATGAATTAAGTAGAGAATTAACCGAAACGATTTTGGGAAAATGTATGCGGGGATAATTAGAATATATTCTGTTGAATTCTATTCTGTTGTGAGTTTTGGGATGTGTTTTATTGCAAGGTTTGGGATGTTATGCTATTGCGGATTTTGCATGGGGAGTTGGGTTGAGGTGACGCGTTGTTTGCGGTCACGGTTGGATGGAATTGCGGGTTGGTGGTGTAGAGAACCCCTACAGTCTCCGCTCTAAAAAGCAACCGATTCTGCAAAATTGTTACGTCTCCAGTCGCCGTGCTTCCTCTTTCGAGGGAAGAGCGTGGAGGTTATTATATTAATTAAAATACTTATAGTTTTTATTTAATTATATTTTATTTGATTTATTTTTATTTTATTGAACTCAGCTATCTCAAGCTGAGCTCTCTTCTTTCTACTTTTTTCATATAAATTTACTTGTTTATATAGAACATTTTGTTCTAACTGACTGTGGCGTATAAACTGAACAAAACAATCTAGAAGTTTCTGTGACTTAGAATTTTGAATAAACTTTGTACGAAAATCAAAGTGGCCATGTTTTGAAATGAAAAATGTGCTTGTTATGAAAAGGGGCATATTTATGAAATGTGCTGTAAGTGACTGGATATAGAATATTGTGTCTGTTTATTTATGAAATGTGCTGTAAGCGACTGGATATAGAATATTGTGTCTGTTTATTTATGAATTGTATTAACTGAGAATGTAAGATATGTGAGGATGTAGTTTTAAGGGTTGTGTTTGAAAGGACATGAGTTAGTGTTAAAGCGAATAAGGGTAGTATTCTGGAATACAACAAAATGCTCATACCCTCTCTTTCAATATATACACACTAACCGAAACCAACCTTATCCCCAGTATTCACAGTCAATAACTATTCCCTCCACCTTTACCGTTTTTCGTGATGACGATGGTATATGTGGGGATTCACCTTGCCGTGGTGTGCTGCTTGCCATCCAAAATAAGCTCGCCTCATCTCTTATTGCCATCTCTCTTCTCCCAATCTTGACTATGTCGGAATAAAAATTGACCAACGCCCATAGTCGTTATATATTATAAGTTTCTATATACCTCCTTCGCAACCTATCGTGTCATAGGAGTTGGCAATAGCAGCGGTTGATCACCTAACCGAGTTAAGTACTTCCCTTGACGATATCATTGTTATTGGCGATTTCAACCTCCCCCATCTCCAATGGACGCTGTCAGACTCTCAATCATTTTACACCTCAACCCCCACTAGTACCAAGGAATGTTTTTTTATAGACGGTCTCACCGACTCAAGCCTCCGTCAAATAAGTAATGTGCCAAATAATATGAAGAGGCAACTTCACCTTGTGTTTACAACGGACCCCTATAATTCCTCAGTCGCCCGTAGTCCTCAGGCTCTCTCCACCATCGAAAATTACCACAGCCCCGCTTCTCGTATCCCTTTCTCGTGACAGCTTATCCCAAACCTCACCAACCCACGTCAACTTTCGCTACAACTTCTGTGGGGAGGAAGTAATGTGCCAATACACGGGCGTTCCGTTCACTTCCTCCTCCATCATAAGCTGTTCACTGCTCACAACACAAAAGAAATAAATACACCCAGGACTGCGGACAATCAAACGCACGGACTTAGTTTAATATTATTTTATTGATTGTTAATTGTAATACATTTGTTGACGTTTTTTTTTAACAGGCACCAGCAATGACGATGACGACCAGTGCAAAGAGTGCACCGATCAACAGCAATCTAGAGTTCATTATTTTACAATAAAGTTACTTTTCTCACTTATAAATTTTTTTTCACTAACTCAAATTAACTGCGGCACAAACTCGCCAAACCAGTGTGAAACCGACAAGTTCAAAATACTTCTCACGACTCCGGTTTAATTACGCATCTCCGTGCCCACCGGAGAGCGGGAGTGACGCGTGACCATGGCGGTCAGTGGATGGAATAAGACTCACGGAGGATAGAACTCTGACATGAAGTCCATCCTAGGTTAGGGTTAAGAAAAAGGAAGAGAGAGAAAAACTTGTCTCTTAAGGGTGTGTCCGCCACAGAAATGCACTCTTTCCGTGCTGTGGTGTGTGTGCGCGATCGAACAGAACGATGTTATTTACACGGGTTCGAAGGCAGCCGAACAACGAAACAGGCAGGCGGCAAAGACAAAAGAGATTCATGATCTATGTCTATGCTGTGCGACGTCGCTATGATAGACGTTAGGAAATAAGAGGTGTTAACGTGATGCAATGCTTTATACAATGGACATTGTATACCGTATCTTGGGTCGATGGCAGAAACGACTCCCTTGCATGCCTTTGTATGTGTCGGGTAATTCGGTTTGTGGCGACGAACAAAAATTGGAGATTGTTTGTCAATAAGGAAATGCTGGGAATACGATTATAGTTTGCCGTATCGCCAGATGCCTGCCAAAGGACAGCGTTCCTTTCTTTGCAGTTAGTGCATTGCTAAGGCATTAGTCTCAACGTGAATAGTGCTAATTACATGCATCTGCGTGTTACTATTTATCACTCGTTTAAGGGGTCGCCAGCCGATGTGTGTATAAATAGTTTTTTGTACATATATTGAGGCTGGGATTAACCAACTCATGATAAGATTCTCTGATATGCGGTCGTATGATATACGAACCGATGAGTTTCATTACAGGGAATTTAGGATAAGATAAGAAAAAACTCTTATAGGAGATTTTAAATGCGAAATTATTCATGCAGGTATGAATTATTTTGCAGAAGCTTGAAAATTAATAAATTCGGTAAGCTTAATGCATGCAGCATTTACAGGTGCTAATACTGTTGCATTAGCGGAAACTGATGTAGATTGGGTTGTAATAATGGGGGCTTTTTAGGTAAGTGAACCGTGAGGTTTGGCGGAACAGCCACACTTCCACAAAGCTAACTTTCGCATATTAAATGAGCATCTTAGCAGAATCGCATTTCGCTTTGATCACCTAGAGGTAGAAGAAGCTACTGCCGTTCTCTATAAGGAAATATACAATGTCAGTTCCCTACATGTCCCTTATTCTCGACATAGGACATCGGTATCATCGCCTCCATGGTACAACCACAAACTCCGTACTCTTCGGAACAAGAGAAATAATTTGTGGAACATTTTCCTAAGAAAACGCTCTTCCCTGGACTACTCCAACTTTCTCGGTTCCTTTTATAAATTCACCTTTACTCTTTACTACAATTATCTCACAAAAACACAAAACAACCAGATAAATGACCCCAAATATTTTTTCCACTTTATTAACTACAAACGTAAATCTGTCGCCTATCCAAACTCCCTTTCCTATGACACGATTACTTCAACCTACCCACAAACTACTGCCAGTTTTTTCGCTTCTTTCTTTAAAATATCCTTTACAGGCAAACTCTTTCGACCCTAACCGCTCTTACTTCAAAGACCTGCCCGAATTCTACCTTGGCCCCTTCATCTCTCAAATTATTCAGCAACACCTAGTTGAAGAAAAATTAAACTTGCTTAAAGACGAGTTCAGCCCCGGACCTGATGGACTTCCGGCTGTCCGTTTAAAAAAATGTTCCTCATCTCTTTCCCTTCGGCTATCAAAGATATTCAATTTATCACAAGGTGTCTTCCCAAATATTTGGAAATCCTCTTTTGTCACCCCTATACATAAGAAGGGACCAAAAAAAGATATTAGTAACTACCGTCCCATCGCCAAACTGTCACATATTCCAAAACTATTCGAAGGCATTCTTTACAACGCATTACGCTTTCGCTGCAATTCCATTACCTCACCCAACCAGCACGGTTTCCTTGTGGGGAGGTCGACCACCACCAATTTAGTTGAATTGTCATCCCACGCTCTCCGTGCCTTAGAGAGAGGCAACGAAGTCGACGTAATCAGAACCTATTTTATATTATCCTCTTTTAGGTATCCTCGCTTGACTTGGAAACCCTACGGATTAAGTGTATTTCTCCCTATCTTCACGATCGAACCCACAGTGTCAGATTTAGATCCAACTTCTCCAAATCTTTTTTTCCGACGTCAGGGGTTGCCCAGGGCAGGCATCTTGGACCCCTCCTATTCATTCTTACTATTAATGATATAGACTCCAGTATCAATCACTCCTCCATCTCTCTTTACGCGGACGAGGCTAAACTGTTGAAGACGATCCGCTCTTCTGTCGACTCCTCACTTCTCCAAATGGAACTCGACAACTTTTCAACTTGGTGCCAAAATAACTGCCTCGAACTAAATATTGTCAAATGTCACTCAATCACCTTCTTCCGTAAACAATCCCCCCAACCCCCGCTACGTTGCCATGTC
This sequence comes from Microdon myrmicae, assembly GCA_963931805.1. Taxonomy (NCBI): domain Eukaryota; kingdom Metazoa; phylum Arthropoda; class Insecta; order Diptera; family Syrphidae; genus Microdon; species Microdon myrmicae. The sequence continues at coordinate 129,304,392 of OZ007502.1, read as the reverse complement.
TTACTCAACCAACAGATAACACCTGTACAAACGATTCGAGACCTTGGCATATTATGTGATAGGGAACTTAACTTCATCCCAGGTATTGATGACATTATTTTCAAGGCCAAATCTGTCCTTGGTTTTGTGAACCGCTGGTCGAAAGAATTTTCTAATTCCTACGTTTTCAGATCGCTCTATAAAGCCCCTGTCCGCCCCTTCTTGAATATGCTAGTTAGGTTTTGTCTCCTCACTACTCGTCCCAAATTCACAGGGTCGAAAGCGTGCAACGTCGTTTTTTTTTGCGTTTTCCCCTCCGAGGATTGAATTGGGAACATCCTCTGATTCTACCCCCATACACGAGCCGTCTTCAACTAATTAACCTTAAGACACTTGAAGAGTTCAGAATTCCCGCCGACATACTCTTCACCCACCGTCCACTCTCAGGCTCAATCAACTGCCCAAGCCTGCTCTCCTCCATCACATTTTCAACTAATCTCCGAAATCTGCGAAATCTTCGTCTCTTCTATTTGCGCGTCCATCACACGTCTTACGGCTCTAATGAACCCATTTCGCGAATGCAGGGGTGGGCAAACTCTCACCCCGCGTTCTTCAATTATTCTTACGTGTGAAACTTTAACCAGTTTTAAATAATAGAAGAGCTCACCTTTTTCTGGCATCTCCTTGAAGAACTTGCGTTGTAGTACCATCATCATCATCGGCACTACAACCGGGATCCTTGGCTTTATTTAGCAAGTCTGTCCATCGGTATCCGCTCCATATCCGAGACTTGTTAAATTGTGCATAATAATTTGTTTTTCCGGGCAAGGTTATTAGCCTTGCGACAACCTTTCTCAGGATGTCGCTGCATGCATTGGTTCACTACTTGGCGGGTGCCAAAGTAGCTATCCAGGGGTGTCACGTGAAGACTGCATGCCAACTTGGATTGAATAGTCACAAGGATCGTCCTGGCCTTCGTCGGGTTGAAAGTACAGACTTTGCCCTGTATATTTGTTCCCACCCCTCTGCGTTGTAGTATAGCATATATTAACAACACACTGCTTCTTCTTCTTTTAGCTTTGTAAGCCTAAATCCCATGAAAATGCATAGGATTTCGAGTAATCCGACTTATCGTAAGTACAGAAATAGACTTTGGGTTTCATCAAATTCGGATGAATAGCTCATCTCCAAATACACCGAAGTATATGAAAATATGCTTGTTTATATCAGCAGGATCGACTTTCGGTGTCGAAGGGTTTCAAATTGATTCATTTCATATCTTTGACGTCTGCCAAATGAAAGATGCATATTACAGGCATCAAATGAAATGGGAAGGCACAGGGTTGTTCATTCAGTATGTAATAGCGTTCCTTTGATTACCTTTTACAATAAACAAAGCGTATTGTGTGTTTTTCTATCTTTCACCAGTCAGAGAGCTGCCAATCACTCTGCGTGTTTCAATTGTACAGTCACAGAACGACTGTTTTCCTTGTGCCAATATGTAATATCGCTTAAGGTATGAGAAATTAAGGATATACACATCCCACAATGAAGGTTTATGGGAATCATCAGTCAGTTTAGCCTCAAGAATCTTTAACGGAGCACAGCCCAAAGCGAACACCTTAAGATCAATACGTGATGATATTAACTTATTTACATAAAAAATGTGCCACAACTTTTATTCCTATTGCTAGGTACGGGAATCGTAATGATAAATGACAGGTTTCTGTTTACGATTAACTTTGTTCATAGAATCTGATCTATTAGTAATGATTTTCATCATAGTTAAAAGGTGCTTTGCTCACCTTTGCTGTTTAATTAAATGTCATGGCATTGGGAGAGGGAAGTTTTGAGTAAAAACATAAATGCCCTTAACATAAGATTATACGAAAATACTTGCGCTACCTTTATAGGTCAAACGGTGCATATTTAACAGGGTGGATGAATTGAACTGGCATGTTTTCAAAACGTTATATCTTTTTTATTCCTTGACAATTTTTTTGTTTTGAAGTAAACGAAAAATACACAGAATTTGTTTCAAACTTATAATATAGTCTCGTTTGGCTTGGATTATTGCCCTGAGTCTGTTGATATAACGTTAAAACGTTAAAGGGTTTAAATTTCCGGGAACAATACTGACGGTCAGTATCCAAATTGCAAGGGAAATTAATATCAGTCAGCAAACTGCTAAAATCCAAATTGCTGTCACGTAATATAGTGTATAGCTCGGTATTTAAAGAACCATAATTATGCCTATTGTTATATACGGATGCGAGATATGGGCGCTTACAAAGCGGGAAAAAAACAGATTCCGCGTGTTCCGGAGCTACGGAATATCCATCGTTTCCTAGAGGTACATCCAATCTAGATATCATGCTTATTGACACACGATTGAGACAATTAAACACAAACAGACATAAGAGAAACTGTTTACGGACAATTGAATACGACAGTGACCACAGTGCATTCACCGCCGTAACAAAGCTTCCTAACGAACTGGCAGAACTGGAGGAATTCGTAGTCCCACTAGTCATGAAACCACACATGCCGCAGCTAAACTGGTTTTCAACATACCCTGGGAAGGATTTTATTACAAGATTGTCAGACAAGGCTTGTATAAACCTTTACTCTAAATACTTTATGATTTGTTAAATAACAGGAGGTCGTGGTCAAAAGTGGCAAAGTGACCTCCAGTATAACGTATAATATCAAGAATGGTTTACAACAGGGGGCGGTAATCTCTCCTATTCTTTTTAACATTTATGTTAGCGACATGTTAAGCGCACTTCCCGACGCAATAGCGTACGCAGACGATCTTATAATTTATAAAACAGACCGGAAAACTGAAATCATAAACAGTTTACTGCAACGCGATTTTAATAAAGTGCAGCGATATTGCAAGGACTGGAAACTTAAGATCAACTACCAGAAATGTGAAGCTATTTTATATAGAATTCCGTTGCATAAAGCCACGAACGACACAAGAAAAAATTGGCGAAAGTTAATTATCATGGGACCAGATGAACAGAAACTGGAAACCAAGAGTGTGGTTAAATACCTTGGAATCTGGCAAGATTATAACCTGTATTTTAACAGACATGTGGAGACTGTTTTGGCCAAGGACAAGAAAACGTTTGCTATTACAAGAAGGCTATTTCATTGTAGCTAATTTGATAGTGTTATGTATTATAGTTATATGCTATATGACCCTAATCAGGCCCATGATTATATATAGATGCCCAGTGTGGTTCAATATAGGTCCAAATATGATGGAAAAGATTCGGGTGTACGAAAGAAAATGTCTTAGAACTTGTCTCACGGTATATGGAACACCGGAATCTTACTACAAAAGGTATCATCCAAATGAGACCTTATATAACGAAGCCTACATAAACAGGGTGGATAATTTTATGATCAAATTAATCAGAGGCGATATTGGTAGAGCAATAGTTGCATCCAATGACCTAATTTTCGGAGGTTATTATACAAATACTTTGTATTTTGAGAGGGTGCGCTGCAGTGGCTCTGTTCCACCAGAGGCGTTCCTCGAATTTGATATAAACGGTCTTATACAGGATGAATCCGGAGTTCCGCTGAATTATCATGTAATTAAATCTTTCGTAGACCGACGGTTGTGCTACCATTGAGAAGTCACGCTGACCGAAGAAGTGCTTTTGCGGTTCAATAGAGCTATTTCCCATAGAGACCGGGATGTCATTATTAAACAGCACCAACAGTTTTGGTGGTTGAATGGCAAATAAAGACCTATGCACCCAAAGTCAGTAAAGTAACTCCAACATCAACCAGCTTACACAGATTTAGCTTTTCAAGGATTAGGGTAGACTAAAATTTAAGTTATATTAAATTAGGTTCCTACGCAATTAAAAAGAAAAGAAAAAAAAAGGATATATGTAGATATAAGTTAATTTTAAGTTAAAAAAAAATTACCAGAAAGATTTTTTTAGTTTTTCTTTGTTTCATAAACATAATTAAAAAACAAAGTTCGGCCGTTGAAAGGCAAATTGTACAATAGACATGTAAAGTTGAACTTAGCGCGTCTACGTAGGACCAGTAGGTTATGATATAAGATAATTAAGCTAGAATTTAAGCATTTTTTGTCTAGCCTTTAATTTAGAATCTAAGAAAAAAACGGAAATAAAGAATGTTAAAATTAATTATCATTTAAGAAAAATGAACCTTAATGTTTTGAGTAGAGAACCCTTAATGTGTACCATTGTCCCCAAAGACAAATCTACATTTAAAAAAAAAGGTTGAAGTCTGCAAAATGGTGATGTATAATACGTCAAAGCCGCCTTAAGGGGGAACCTCCTGTAAATAGCCTGTTTTTCAGGAATTTTTTTTTGAAAAATGTAATGCGTAGATTAATTTGCAATTTAAGGCACAATTTATTTACATTATAATATTTAGAGAAAATATTTTTTTAAGACTAATCGTTAACAATAAAACGATGCAATGGCGGCTTGAAAACAGCACCTTGAAAATGCGCCGTGCAGCATACAGGTCACAAAAATGATCTGAAACAAAAATACAAAATGGGTTCTTTAGTTTATGCAAAAACGCTCAGCATGACGATCCCCTTTTATTAAAATTTGCAAATTTGCAAAAAATGGCGAAGTTTTGAAAAAAAAAAAAGAATTTTCTTTTATAAATAATTGTTAATAACAACGTTTTAAATAAAAAAAATAAAAAATCGGAGCTCGCGCATGCTGAGGCCAAATATCTATAGAATTTCTAGACCGAACTTCATAAAGATCGAATGATTAGTTTTTGAGCTACGTTGCACAGCGTGCGAAATTTTGCGTTTCGAGAAAAACGCGTTTAAAGTTTGAGTAATAGAAAAATCGTAATTCATTCTAACTTACTAACTTAAATAAAGTACAAGGAGGTCTCGGATCACTTTCTAACTTTTTTTCTCGTACTTTTGAGGAAATTTCCTATCAAAAACAAAAAATGGCTAAAAAATTTCATTTTACATGAACTTAACACGAACAGAGAATAAAGTTGATTATGTCATTCATGGAGACTCTGGCGCAAGACTAATGACCTTGTCCGGAAAAAACAAATCATTATGGAAAATTTATCAAGCCTCAGGACTTGCTAAATAAGGCCAGGATCGGTTCCCGGCTGTAGTGCCGATGATGATGACTATGTCATTCAGTGATGATTGTGTAGTATGGTGATTAACTGATATTATCGTATAGATAACTTATATCCTTGGACAATTGTAAAAGGTGTTTATCATAATCTTTACTTAGTAGTATATTGCGAGGCTTGTGTGAGGCTTTTCTTTGTGTAACGAGCTTTTCTGCTAAATGTATGTATGTAAAACAGGAGTAGATGTATAGAACCAAGGCATTATGGCACTAATTTCTTTCTGTCTTGATATACTATTTTGTCTGACTTAGTGACCTCTGTAAACTCTTTCTCATTTTTATGTTCGCGCTCTATTTTTTGATACTATAAGGGCGTGGCGGTTCCTTCGAACGCCACTACTTACCTTCCCATCATAATTCGAGAACTTCCACCAAGCCTACAAAAAACCCTATAAAACAAGTACTATGGATGTTCCATTCGAACGCCATAAAGCATGCCCAACCGTCCACTGCAACCGCCTGCAGACGTTCTCCCTTTACAAGTTTTCCCCCCATAATATGCATTCAATGCATCTGTGCAACCTACCTGAAGGAGAAATCTATTTATGCACTTACGGCATCATCGCAAGGCACCATCAATTTCCTATAACCATTCGGTTTCACCACTACGAAACCGATATAACACGAATCACCGCAGGGCGCCGTCAATATTCCCTAATGGCGAGAGGCACATGAAACATTCATCATCATCATCATCGGCACTACAACCGGGATCCGGTCTTGGCCTTATTTAGCGACTCCTGAGGCTTGTTAAATTGTCCATAATGATTTGTTTTTTCGGGGCAAGGTGATTAGTCTTCCGCCGGGGGCTCCCCGGCGGGGAATTGAACCCCGGTCTTCCGCGTGACAGGCGGGTATACTAACCACTATACTATCGAGGAACCAAAAACATTCATGTTCCTTAAAAGCAATTTGGTTGCACCATCAAGCAACCAACATTATCCGAACCATATCGACGAATTATCTCCTAATGAGTCTGCCACACAAGCGCAGGAGATATTTCTTTTTTTCCTTTTTTACCTATGGCCCACATCGGTCGATCACCCTATCGACAAGCAATGGTTTAACTCGCACCTGGCCGCAAAAGGGAATCGATTTCTCGTTAGTGTAAATACACACACGAGAGTTCGTCCCTCTGAAAACGCCAGCAACGTGCGCCCGTTACGCGGTGCCGATCGGGTAAACATTCTCATGTTCCTATGTCACGATGGCTTGCACTAGCTGCAACCACTTCGTGTAACATTTCCTTTTATGGAATTATAATGTCCACGGTTCGCATGCTCATGGGCACACCGCATCTGTGTGCGTGCACATTACCAACCATGAAAGATTATCTCTTATTGATCACCGAAGCAATGGATGAAATTTGGTATTCTATCGTTTCGGTGGCAATAATCAATCATTAAACTGATTCCGTGGAGGTAAGTCAGGCCTCCACGTACATCGTCGAGTGGACTGGCGACGCGAGTGTCGTCTTTTATATTGACTTAATTTTTATTGACTGTTAATTATCCGAAATAAAACAATTTTTATATTGACTTAATTTTTATTAACTGTTAGTTATCCTGGAATAAAACAATATTGGAACGATGTGTTGTGTTGAAAGGAATGAAAAATGTGTTATAATCTCATTCGACAAGTTTTAGACTGACCACAATCGGGAAGCGCGTGCTCTTCATTGAAATTCCTTTTTCTACCTCTTCGTCAGTTGCTCCGCCATTATTAATGATGTGTCGTTTCATTGCATTACGATAGACGCGATTATCATCATCATCATCATCGGCACTACAACCGGGAACCGTTCTTGGCTTTATTTAGCAAGTCTTGAGGCTTGTTAAATTTTCCAAAATGATTTGTTTTTTTCGAGCAAGGTCATTAGTCTTGCGCCAAGACGCGATTATAGTGATATAGAAAAGCCGACAAGATGCCCCGTAAAATCAGTGTGTCTCGAAGCAGCGATGGTTTACAGAAGAAAAATGTTTCAACCTGTAGAGCGGCATCCACGGCAGTTGCATTCCACAAAGTGATCGTCAGCTCCATTAATAACAAAGACGAAACCGGAACTTTTACCCGACATTGGCGACAAAATACGGGGTAACTTCGTGGGATAGGAGTAGAACCCGTCCCAACGACGGCACACATACGTCCTACCCCATAAGGGTGTTAGTAACCCGTTTTGAGTGTGTAAATTAGGAAAGCTAACCACGAATATGAGTTTCAATATTTTTTAAAAGGTATAAACATGTAATTTAGGAAAATAAAGTTTTTACATTTTTTATTATTTTTTTAATAAATGTTTAAAATTACAACAATCTAAACATAAACGTGTGTGTTTTTTTTTTTATTTAAGATATAAATATGTTGATTTTTAAAGTGTACAAATAGGCATTGATACATTTCTACATTCCTACCGAAACCATGTTGTATTATTTTTTTCAACAATTAATATTTTAACCATTTATATTTATCACACAAAACTCACCTCTGTGTGTCTTGATTGTTCTGCTGCTTCTGCTTTTCTTACTTCATTGAAACACCACACGAGCGTCTACTTTGCTGAATCTTTTATTTATGGTTTTTTTTTTCTTTACACTTTTAGTTTAATATTTAAAATCTTTCAATACTTTTCTTCAAATTTTCTTACACACTATTTCCTTTTTTATTTGTAACGAAACGTCTGTACCGCACGCGCACACGACCCGATTAACTATTATTCAAATTTTATTATCTTCCTTTTTGCTATTTATACTATTTTAACCACGCTTTCTCGAATTCATCCAATCAAAATTTTAATTTTTAATTTGTACGGAGCGAACGACCACACTGCTCAACGCACATCGAACCAAGCTTAAATCACAACAAAATATTCAAATTAGGTAGGAGCGGACAACCACTCGCTACCACTACTCTATTAAGGAGCAGGAATATCTCGTGTCTTTTCGCCACATATCCTTTGTCGTCCCGGTTCCACGATAGTTATTTCTAGGAAGCAGTCGAAATGGCTAATAGGGGGCGACTATGGCTAATAGAAGGAAGATGACTATTACAATGTGAATGGGGTTTTATTTTATTGTAAAGGGGATATTTTATTGTAAAGGGAATAGGAAATTAGTAATTTGGAGGGAAGGGAAGGATATGTGCGTGAAGACATGAGATGTTAATATTTCAAAGGGGGAGTGATAATTAATTGAACTTTAATTATATAACAACCAAAAAAAAAAAAAAAAGCACTCGACTGCATTGACACACGCTACTGTTTGAAGGCCTTCTATATGATGCGTTATGTTTCCGCTGCAAACCCATCATCTCTCCCAACCAATATGGTTTCCTTTCCGGCAGGTCCACTATTACCAACCTTTTGGAATTCTCATCCCACACACTCCTTGCCTTAGAAAACGGCAATGAAGTTGACGTAATCACTTCCGATTTCAGCAAGGCCTTCGACAAAATCCTTCACAACCTCATTCTCTTTAACTTATCTTCCCTCGGCTTTGAACCCATACTGATTAAGTGGATGTCATCCTATCTTAATAATCGATAGCCCAGATCCACCCTCGCCAACTTCCGGGGTACCGCAGGGCAGATGACTGCTCTAGGTTCCCTCCTAATTATGCTAACCATTAAAGACATACGGTCTAGTATCAATCACTCCGCTATCTCGCCTTACGCGGATGATACCAAAATTTTCAAGACAATCCGCTCTTCCCTAGACTCCTCACTTGTCCAATCTGATCTCGACAAATGTCACTCAATTACCTTCTCTCGGAAACACCCCTCCCACCCCATCACGCTCCTATCTCTTATTTAATCAACCGATAACATCGGTTAAATCGATTCATGACTTGGGCACCCTATGTGAGAAAGAGCTGAATTTTATTTCACATATTGACGACATTATCCTTAAGCCCAGTGCCGCCCTTGGGTTTGCGAAACGCTGGTCGAAACAATTCCTAAATCCCTACGTCACACGCTCACACTACATAACCCTTGTCCGTCCTGTTCTCGAATATGCCAGTCAGGTCTGGTCTCCGTATCATTTGTCTCACATTCGCAGGTTTGAAAGGGGTTCAACATCGTTTTTGCGCTTTGCCCTCCTAGGACTAAATTGGGAAAATTCTCTGATTTTACTTCCATACCCAAACCGGTTCCTTTTAATCAATCTTAACACATTTAAAGAACGCAGAATCCATGCCGGCATTCTCTTTATCCACCGTCTTCTCTCAGGCTCAATCAATTGCCCAAGCCTGGCGTCATCCATAACATTTCACGCAAACCCCTGTAACTTACGTAACCCTCGTCTCTTTTGCTTGCCCGGCCATCGCACCTCTTATGGCTTTAACGAACCCCTCTCGCATATGCTACGAAGGGTCAATTCTTTCCCCACCTTCTTTGATTTCAATCTCCCCACTCCCGCTCTCAAACGCCGTCTGCTAACATATCCCTCTCACCGAACAACCTCCTGCCCTCCAATCCTACCTCTCCTCTATCGCTTTCAAACTAGTTTTCCCCCACAAGCCTACGCTGCCCCCAACACTTTTTCATCCCTTCACTTCAGCCTCACCCCTCCTGCTCCCTAACCTCGTCCCACTACCGGCCCGCACCTATACCGCTCACTCACGCTGACTCATAAATGTCACCAATGCCATACTTATATACGATACCATACTCACCCTCCTCCAGCTTCCTATCTGTCCATTCGCTCAGTCTTCTATTTCTTCCTGTTTGTTTTTTTTTTCTTTTACTACTCTAGATTTTAAGTTAGTCCGTAAGCTTATTTATACTGCTTGCATTAAGCCAAATAAATGAGGGCTCTGCCCGCACTAAACTATAATCTATATTCAATTATATTAAATATATGGACTGCAAAGACAGTGAAGGTACATAATGTATACAAGTTATAAGTATAAAGACAATTAACTTTATACTTGTAATGTATAACGAAAAAACTGTGAAGATTACCTAGCAATAACGTTTCTAATAATGGACAGAAAATACTAGTTCTCAATATGAAAATGTTCCATTTTATGGTTCAATCTAGTCAACGATGAAAGCGATGTGGAAAGGAATAGAGAAAGTAATCTTCTTTATATTAGTCAATTTATATGAAACCTTTTCGCCACGACCGATAGCTTCGACACGAGAATAGCAATAAGGGGATCGTGGTTTTGATACTCACTTCAAGTGCCGGAGACCGAGGAACGGTGACCCACTTATAAGGCTTTAATAATAAGAAAACTCTCTTGCCAGCGCCAATATAAAAAGATAACAATGTATTTCGGGAAGTACCAAGAAAATCAGTAACGTCCCACGAGTGCATAGGAAAGCGATTATTATAATAGCGACATTACTATGGTCGTTAAACGACCAACAAACTCAAACTGTAGTTGCTAATGCTTCAAATAAGTGGGTAGGTAGTAAGGAGTGCTCTCGTGAGGGTGAATAATCTCTAGGAAAACAAGCATCTGAAGACCGTGTGACCTAATTGAAGCAAAGAGTCATTCCTGAATCCAAAGAGAATTATTTCGTTCCGTGAAGGCAGGACCTTTGCCTAGTGGGTTGAATCTTGGGAACCATCTTCGTTTATGCCAAGAAGGTGTGCAATTCGAAATTTTTCACATACGCGAAATTTGAATGACCTGCTAAAGTTATCACTGGTGTTTTTGAATGTGCCTTGCGTGAATTATACCCTTACTTAAGCTTCATATTATCTGAAATTTGTTTGGCAATGTACTGATGTCCTCATTGGTGTACTAATGTTGTAAAGCTAGATAATGCATCGTAGCTCGAATAATCACAAGCCACATTCATGCAGTGAATGTTTCGAAGACAATTCTTTCTTCAAGTATGCGTAATTACATGGAAATTTGATAAACCACCAAACAGCGTTTAGAATTTGATAATTGTTTGTTTGTTTTTTTTGCAGACGCATTTATTCACAGTCTTTTTTTTTTTTTTATGTTTTACATTTTTAGTCTAAATGCTAAACCTATCTTAATAATTTTTACTACATAATGTAATTTACTGGCTCTTCACAAGCACTCTAAATTATACAATATTATATGCTTAATTTATGCCTTTCAGCTTACATTTTCTTTTATTTATTCTTAATATAATACACATACATTATAAAAAAAAAGTGTATTGGAATTTCCCTGGCACGCCAGAGGTATCCGATACTACAAGGAATGTGGAGGACGATTGCTCCTGGCAGTCAGACACAATTATTCAAGGAGTCATCTTGTGCCGGGGAGACGAAGGATTTTCGAGTGTCAACATAGTTTGTCAAGTGTAATGTTAGACGTTTATGTTATGTCACGCCGAGTATTCGCATAATTGTTTCGTATTATTCGATGTTACTTAATGTGGGTTATTATTTATATTAGGGTACCGGCGTACGGCACAGGTTTACTAAAAAACACCCAACGATCGACGATGTTAACCAGTTCTCACACGGAAAATGGGGTAGTAAATCGTTCCGCGAAGGAAACAAAGAAACCAGCACACAAGTTGATACTCAAGGCAGCAACGGAGAACAAAATTAAACACTTCACTTTGAATGTAGTTTGTATATTTTTATTACTTGTGTATTATCATTAGTTGTTCACAGTAAGTTACGGTTACATATTAATTCAAATTTTGATTACACAGGAAGTTCGTTGATAGGGTACATTGTAACAAAGTAACATCGAATAATACGAAACAATTATGCGAATACTCGGCGTGACATAACATAAACGTCTAACATTACACTTGACAAACTATGTTGACACTCGAAAATCCTTCGTCTCCCCGGCACAAGATGACTCCTTGAATAATTGTATCTGACTGCCAGGAGCAATCGTCCTCCACATTCCTTGTAGTATCGGATACCTCTGGCGTACCAGGGAAATTCCAATACACATCTGGTCAATTAGAGGGACGGAAATTTAGGCTGGCAGAAAATGCAGTCATAAATCATGAGAATGGTTTTCCCATGATGGTGATAAAAATATCGGCAAAAACCCAAGGCTGCCTGAGAGCATGAATCTTTTGACTACATTGTTTATGTAGGAAATTGCCGCCTGGACGAAAATGTTTTCTTTTGTCTACATCGGATAGACAGAAGTTTGTCGGGTAGCATAATGGAACAATGCTGGCGGCGGCAATTGGGTCTTCTGTGATGTAAAATTCACAGAAGATCGCTCGCCATAGCAACTAGAAGAAAAAGGTTTATTGGTCGTTGGGATTATCCCACTCATTATGTCCTAATGCAGGGCTATTAGAAATCTGGCTTGCAGATGTGCAAGCCAGCAAATAGACCGACATGTATTTCTGGACGCTAAATGGGCATGGCGATAGTGTTTGTGTACACTTTGATTCTGCCAAGAATGTTTCATTTCGTCGGTCGGGTATAGAGGAAAAGCTCCTCGGTTATGATGGGATATTTATGACGATTATCCAAGAGGATAACCGAATTGTGTTCAGCCATTTTAGGACAGTGGTGAATACTATGGCAAGGTTGTGTGATATTGCCAGTGATTCGACTTAAGGGTAGATATGGGGTTTAAAGGATTTTTATGGGGTTAAAAATGATGCGAGAGACTTCGGACCCTGAAAACCCCTACAGGCCTATTAGAGTAATCGCTATTGTGGACAATTCGTTTATCCCTAGCATAACGGAAAGCGTGGTATATAATAGGTATTCCACCCTCATCTTGGATAAGACCTTTTCCGTCCAAGAAGAGGAACGCCTCTGGGGGAATGAACCCGTTCTGGAGGGTACTCTCCAGATACATATCGTTCGGATAATATGCTCCCACCACAAGATTATTTACACTGCACATTGCCCTTGCAATGTGGCCACAACTAATTTTTATAATGAAGTTGTCTATCCTACGTTAGTTAGTCCTGATTTATCATACAGGGTTTTATTAGGGTAAAATTTCTGGTATCGTGACTCTGGTGTTCTATTAAGTCCGAGGCAGGAACGCAAACACTGTCTCTCGAACACGCGAATCTTTTCCATGTGGAATGGGGATATAATGTACCATATTGGACAGCCATAGACCAACACTGGTCGGATGAATGCCGAATATGAAATTATTTTAACTTTTCCATTGAGAATGCTGCTTCGGAATAGACTTTTTGTGGCAGCAAATGCGTTTCTTGCTGCAGAGAGAGTGACTGCTATATGCTTGTCAAAGTATAAATACTGATCAAGTCAAATACCGAGATATCTGACTACAGTTTTCACTTGTAGTGGGAGATTATTATTCCCTACGATAGAGAAGTTTTTCCAATTGTGCTTTGTGTCCTGAGCGGCCCTGGAGAGCGGTGTTCTGAAAAGGATAGTCTCGGTTTTGTGGAAATTAATTTTTAGTTTCCAGTCATTACAAAAACTTTTTATTTTATTGAAGTCGTCCTGGAGAAGTCTATTGACGACATCTATTTTCTCTCCTGTTCTGTATACCACAATGTCGTCTGCGTATGCAATGGCATTGTTAAGCGTACCCGCTAGATCACTGGTGTAAATATTAAACAGAATAGGAGAATTCACCGCCCCTTGTTGTAAACCGTTTGTAATTTTGAAGGTCTTGCTTGAGAATATATCTCCGCATTTTACCACAAACTGCTTGTCCGTTATCATTTCGTAAATGTTGTACAATAGATAATGAGGCATTCTCAGGTTTTCTAACTTATGAATAAGTCCTTCTAACCACACGGTGTCGAAAGCCTTTTCAAAGTCAACTAAGCAGGCACCTGTGCATTGGCGCTTTGTCTTGTTCCATTGTATGTCGGAAACAAGCTTTGACGCGGTATGCACCGTACTATGTCCCGCTTTAAAGCCAAACTGGTTGTTGGGGATGATTTCATTTTCATCACACCAGTTCATCAGTGCTTTGTTTATGATCTTCTCGAAAACCTTGCTGATATTTGGCAGCAAACTAATCGCGCGAAGATTGGTTGGATTGGTCCTGTCTTTGCCCTTTTTAGGGATGGGGTGGACTATTGCAGTTTTCCAGTGGGTTGGATAGTATGCCTTATTTAAGACGTTGTTGAATAGCGTAGTGTAGATTTTTACTGCTTCAGGAGACAAATGTTTTAAAACTACATTTGGGATGCTATCTATCCCAGAAGACTTTTTGCTTTTTATTGACTTTAGGATGTTCGTAAGTTCATCCTTACTCACAAACATATTCATATTCTGATTACTCCTGGGGGAGTCCGCTCTCTTATTTTCACTGAATGTGGTAAAACTACGGTTTTGGTTCCGCCAGGTACAAAGTTGGTTTCTCAGTGAGCTGTAGGTCTGGGATGCGTTGTTTTCGAGGACTATATCGGAGTGAGTGGATTCGTTCACTCTGTATACTGCCTCGAAACATGCACCAATTGAGTTCACTTTGTCTTGCGGGTCTTCGACTAATATTACTTCTTCGTTGGAGTTGATATACTCCAGATTGAGTCCTGAGTTCAGCATTGCTTGACAATTCTCAGGAGTCCGTGGGACTCGCAAATATGGAATGTCATTGTGATCTTTCTTTCGAAAAGTTTTATTGATTTGTGTGAACATATTCGATCCGCTAGCTTGAATGGCTTGAATTTTGTTCTTCCACTCTTCATTTATACTTGAACGGTAATTATCACGGATCAATTTTTGGAGATTTTTGATTAGAGACTTAAGTGTTCTTATTTCCTGACTATTTGGGTCGCTGAACTGTCTATAAAGTCTTTTCAGCTTTGAGAGCATAATGCTCTTTTGCTTATACAAAGCGTCAATTGCTGATGTCCTGTACTTATTAGTATAACCGTCGGTATGGGGACCTTTAGGTATAGAGCGATTCATTGCATTGGTAATAATATCGTCCAATGTTGTTAAGTAATGATCGATTTCGTCGTTATGGAGGTTTCTAATAGTCGGAGGGTCTATGGCACTGTTACGAAGTTCTTTTTTTATTAATCGATCAAAGCGTGACCAGTGAGCTTTTCGAAAATTGAAAGAGTGGATCTGTTCGAACTACTCTAGTGAATATTGTTCATTTGGGACTTCAATTATGGCTCCAAATCCGTAGTGATTGCTGTCGTAATCGATTGTGCGAAGACAGTTTCGCGTAGTTAGATCTGTGCCTGGCAAGTTTATTCGATCGTCTATCATAAGTAAATCCAGAAATGAATTTCCTTTAGGATAAGACGGTGTACTTGTGCCGTACAATTCTAATCTGCGCTCGATAGCATTCATTTGCCACCAATCATATAAAGCATTGCCCCTTTTGTTCGTGGTTAAGTTACCCCAAGCACTATGCTTGGCGTTGAAATCACCCGCTATTAGGAAATAGTTGTTTTCCGAATCTAATTTCAGGTGTCGAAATAGCATATCAATTTCATTGATAAATTGCTTACACTGGGTAACTTGAGGGGCATAAATGGAGACCACATACAGGTGCTTTTGACTTCTCAACGGAATATCTATTATGCAGGCTTCCAGCACCTGAAATTTGTGTACTTCTGTACTATAAATTACCTTATTATAAAGACCTTTTTTAATTAAAACTGCAACCCCACCCCCTTGAGTAGAATGTGGCCTGTCACGTCTGATTATCTTATAGTTTTTATAGACAATTTTGTGCCTCTGCTTTAGCTTAGTTTCACTAGCCAAAAGTACATCAGGGAATTCGACTTCAAGCATGTTGCCTAGATTATCTCTTCTGTCTATGTGTATTAGTGAATTTACGTTCACCGAAATAATTTGTAGTTTTAGTTCAGTTAGAGGGTCGAAGATTTTGATGGAAGGAGTTATTTGAAAACACAGCCGAACAGAGCATATCTATTCGGGCCATTTGTTCAGTCAATATTTTTTGAAAATTAGCAAATTGTGTTTGCATGGTCGATATCATATTTAATATCTCAGGTTGCGCATCTACTGCCGGTATTCGCCCATTGGTATGTGAAGATTCCACGCGGGCTCGTTGCATAGAATTGCCCGTGATTTGTGCATATGTTACACGCGGAGCAACGAAATTATTATAAGAACGAGTTTTAATTTTTTTCTCTTCTGCCACTTGCTTTTGTTTTGATTCCCACTTTAACTTCATATGTTGAAATTTGGGACAACCTCTAAAATTTGCCGTGTGTCCTGTATTTTTACATAGTACACATGACAGTGTTTCCCTATCCGGAAGCTGTTCCTTTCCCAGCGGACATTCGCCCATGTTATGGTCGGCGAGGCATTTTACGCATCTGAATTTCATATTGCAGTTTGATGCAACGTGTCCAAGTCGTTGACAGCGCATACATTGCAGTACGCGCTCAGATTTTCTAATTTTTTCCCAACTTATAATTTGGTGGCTTAGACATTTTATATGTCTAAGCGCATCAACTTTACTATTAGGACTTAGAGATACAATGTAGAAAGGCAATTTGCGGTTGCACTTTCTAGAATTCGCAGTTGAAAACGGTTTTACACCTGTAAATTTTAAACTAGCTGTTTCAACCGTTTTTAATACCTCGAGTATCTCCTCTGGGGAGAACGAAGGATCAACTCCTTTTAAGAGCATGGAAATTGATTTTTCTGATTTTGGGGTGTACGTGTAGTACTCGGTTTTTGCCCTTCCCAACGCAGACTTTACTTTATTGTAACCTTATAGATCTTCGCACAACATTTTAGTTTTTTCAGCACTAATTCTTTTTGTTTTAAAATCTTTACAAGTCAACTCACCCAACTTCATTAAATCTTTCGCTTCTATGTAACTGATGACAATTGGAGGTATTTTTTCCTTTTTTGGTTGCTGTTGTTGCTCTTCCTTGGCTGTCTTTGTCTGCTGCAGTTGTTTGTGATGCTGGTGTTGAGCGTCCATTGTTTCGCTTATTTGTAGCGAATGTTGATGCTGCCGCTGGTGATTTGTTTTTTGCTCTCTTTTTGCTTCGGTTTCATTCCGTCTTTTGTTTCGCTCTTCCAGGGCTGCTCGTACTTGTTTGGAAAGTTCTTCTCGTTTTTTGATGAGATCAGCAATTAAGCTGTTTAGGTCATCGTCTCCTTCTGGAATGTTTGACTCCAGTATCTCCAATTCCTTAAATTTGTTCCCTGCTCCTGAGTAACAAGTATCCTTGGCAGGTACATTTTCTTCTGTGACGGTTTTTTTCGTCAGATTTGATTTTTGTCGTTCCATTGACAGGTTTGAGCGGACTTTATTTGCCACTGGGCTGTCATCTATAATTGACACTTCGTTCTTCCTTTTGGTAATTTTTTTAATTGTTTTTGAATTAGCGACTACACATGAGTGTGCCATTTTTAATTCGACGCTCTTCGGCTTGCCCATTTTGGTTTCGAAACACACACACACTCGTTTTTTTTTTTTTTCTTTTTTCGCCGAGCCACGCCGGCCGAACTGCGAAAAACACAGTTTATTCACGAATTCACGCACACACGCACCCGATATTCTTTGTTTTAGAACTGCTCGCCGTCTTACGATGTTTGTCGCTTGACGAACGACGAGCCACTGAATTTGATAATTGTGTGTGGAAGGATGTGTGATAACGTAAATGTGGTTTATAATTGGCCATATGAGGACTTTGTAGTCAAAAATTCAAAAGTTGGTTATCACGTTATATTTAGTTTTTAAACGTACTTTTACTAAATGAATTATTTATACCTCTGTTCCATTAAAAAAAAAAAATAACGAATGCCGCAATACCCTGATTCTGATTTTTTTGACAAAGCCACAGAAGAAAACTGGGTGTTGAAATGGATCCTGCATTTTTAATTTCTCGAAAGTACGACTCTCCACAAACCCAACAATAAAGAGTTTCACGAACCATTAACTCAGAAATGTCAGAGGAAAATAAGACAAAATGACACCACCCACACAGGGCGGGGCATATTTGACATTGATAGTTGTTGGAAAAAGTCGATGAGAGGCGTTGATATATATCCATGGTTCTATCTCTGTAACAGTAAAATATTTATATTTATTATATTTTTATTTATACTGCTGTCGCACAGAATTCCTTTTTTTTTTTGGGTAGACTCGAATTATGTTGACAAAAGTTGTGCCATTTTCCTTATATAATCACGGCTGATCAAGTTTTTTAGCATATTATCCTTTTAATATCAAGAGAGTGCAAAACAAACTCATGTGAGAAAAATGATAATTGCCTTGATTGCCCACAAACTACTCCTTCCTCCTATTCGCCCAAGTTGGCAACAGTGTTCCAATTAAGTGGTCGAATTATGTTTAGCTTATAATGAATTTGCTCCAAAAAGGTCACAGAGTCAAAATATTTATATGGTAGGACTAAACGTTACGTCCATATCCATAATATTAGTTATAAATCTCATTTAAACGTTTAAAATTGGTCTGTGTGGCAGGGCATTTGAATACTCCCGGCAGAAGTTAACTTGGCTGTAAACATGCACACCTACTAGATGACCACTCACGAGTTACTGTACTATACTATTATATCTGGTTTCCCAATAGGGACTTGACAACTTTTTTTCGGCAGTAAATTTTTACAATTTTCAGACGTTATTCGTTCGTGTACTAAGCCACGACGAAAATGTTTAGTTTACTGAATAAACTGACGGTGACAGTGCGATGATTAGTGAAAGGGTGCGTTCACAAATGAAATTCAAAGTTGTCAGCTCCCCATTGAAAAACACGATACTATTTATTGGCCTATAGGAACCCGAAAGTTCATGACCTTGTAATGAACTTTTTTTTCACTCACTTTAAACACCACACACAATTGAAATCCCTTTAAAATCAAACACATATTTTTCTTTACGGAACTTTATTTTTTCTATCTTAATTATTAGCCAACACTATTTTAAACGTTATTATTACTGGCCTTGTTACTAGCCAATCATCATCATCATCATCGGCACTACAATCGGGAACCGGTCTTGGCCTTATTTAGCAAGAACTGAGGCTTATTCGATTTTCCATACTGATTTGTTTTTTCCGGGCAAGGTCATTAGTCTTGCGCCAGAGGCTCCCCGACGGGGAATCGAACCCCGGTCTCCCGGGTGACAGGCGGGTATACTAACCACTATACTATCGAGGAGCCCAGTTACTAGCCAATACTATTTTCAAAAAACACCCGACACCAACCAACTCACTTCAAGATCTTTAACCTACTCCATCAATTTTCGTTTTTTCATCCGACGAAAACTTTTGTTACCCTGCAGATAAAGGATTTTCCTTTCTTTGTCTTTCCAAAATTTGGGATCGAAAGAGGAAACACAAAAGAACAATCAACAAAGGATCTTGCCGAAGAGCATTTACGATCCTTTGCGTCGGTCGGCGATAAACGTACATGTAGTTCGTTTTATGGCGCGAGTTGTTTGTTTTAACTTGGGTTAGTTAAAACGGAAAACGACGCTGATTGTGTTAATGGTATTGGGTAACCATATTTCTAGATGATCATAAATTTGCTGACGCGCTTTTTATGATTCTCAATGATTTTGTTTGGAGAAAGACATCTGGTCCGCACATTTCGATCCTAGGGGATTTTTGTGGCGAACCTCTGATTCGATTACTATATTTCAAAGTTCTTTATGTGAGCAAATTGAACGTATAGTTCAATTTGCTTGGAGTTTAATTGATTAGCGCAAATTGAACGTTTAGTTCGATTTGCTTGCTATCCATTTATGTGGGACCATTAGTGGTGGAGACTGGCTCGAAAGGGGTAAGTTTTATGGTATGGGTGGTTGTGGCCGTAACAACCTCACCGACTCGACTCCGCCATTGTTCCTTGTCCCGTGTGCTTGTGGGGAGTAAGTATGTACCAGCATGGGTACTTGATTCACTTCCTCCTCCATCATTCACTCCACTGTCCAACAAGGTTCCGATGTAACTTACGATTGTTCCGCGGCCTGCAAACGAACGATCACCAGGGGAACAACAATAGAAAAAAATGAAACGCACTGTCTAGTAGATATTAAATCGTCATTTTATTGTTTGGCACTATGGTTAATGAAACACTGGTATGTTACTTTGGAGGAAATGTTTCTTTATTTTAATTTAATGGAGATTAGACAAGTTAATATAAAGGTACATTCACGACACGGTTTATTCACTACGTTTATGTTCAACTCAAAAATACATTTTGGCATTGGTTTAAGAGTTATTGTTACCGACTCGACACCGATTTGTTTTAGATAAGGGTGCTCACCACGGATGATAAAAAAACTCGATTTATTTTTGTGTACTCACCGTACCGGCGCCGGTACGGTGGATGGCGAACGACCTGACCGCCTTGAAGGTTGAAATACGACTCAACGATATTCAATCGTTGATCAAGGGAAATTTGGTCAGTGAAACAGGCTCTCTTAATTTAGGGGTGCGTTCTACTATACCAAGAGTAAAGTCTCCCTTTTGAGTAACTAAACCGATCTCATAGAGGAGATCTTCACGATACACAAGTGTGTGTGCACGTCGGTTCTTTTCATAGCTCAACGCCATGATGAATAACCTGAAACACAAAGAAAGGGAAAGGATCGTAGAGATGTTTGTTTATGTGAGAAGGTTACTGGGAAACGGTTCCAGAACTGCGTAGGATAAAAGAGATTTATGACCTGGGAGTTCAACTGAGTAAACAAGTTGCAACTCATTAAATGGTAGACGTATTTGCGATACGATTTGGTGATTGGCAAGGGATTAGTCTCAACGCAGATGGTGCTAATTACATGCTTCTGCGTTAGACCGTTTAACGCTGGCTGAAAGGGGTCGCCAGCCGATGTGTGTGTAGATAGTTTTTTGTACACCATCGAGGCTGGTAAAATAGACGGCACGATATTTATTATCCCTGTCATTAAGGTTACAATGTATGTAAACTAAATTATTTTGTTTACCGGAATTCATCTAAGGAAATTTGCTGGCGACGTAGATGCCGAAATTGATTGTGAATTCCTGGTAAGCTAATAAAGAAGTCTTAAGGAGCAGTGGTATGTGAAGAGAATGCATGAAGGTAAGTTTTCTTTACAGGGACTTAAAGATCATAGATTTGATCTCTTAAATGCGTGCAGCATTTCTAGGTGCCGAATGCGAATGCATTGGCGAAGACTTGTGCGTCTTGGGTGATGATTATGGGTTTTTTTCAGGAAGGCGAACCGTGGGATTTGGCGGAACCGCCACTTGCTCTCCTTCCACGTTCGACCATCCGATCCGATCTCCTCGAGGTCCAATCTAACATTGTCCTCCTATCTCCATCGCGGCCGCCCTGTCGGTCTCTTTCCCGTTGGCCTACCGTCAAGAATTCTATGCACGGTCCAATCGTTGCCCATTCCCGACACGTGTCCGGCCCATGGTAATCTTCGCGACTTGATTACTCTCACTATTGTAGGTTTGTGGTATAACTCTTCCAATTCTTGGTTGTGGAGTTTCCTCCGTTGTTATATTTGCCACCAAAGATGCCGCTTAGAACTTTATTATCGAATACGCGGAATTTGTTTTCTTCCCGTTTTGTGAGAGCCCATATTTCGCATCCGTATAAAACAATCGGCAAGATTATTGTTCTATAGACACGGAGCTTTATATTACTTGATAGCATTTGGACTGTCTGTCACTATCGTTCCTAGATATTTAAATTCTTTAACATTTACAAATATCTTACCTCTGACGATTATGTGTGTTCCCTGAGGTCCACCTGATCTCGCCGTAATCATGTATTTTTTTTTGTCTTCATTTATTTCTAGGCCCACCTCTTCTGCCGCTTGAATGATAATTTCACTGTTTTTATTTACAGTTTTTAGATTGTCGCCCAAAATGGCGATGTCAACCGCATATGCGAGCACTTGTGTGACGCCGTTCAGGGATGATCCGGCTATGTTGTCGTCTTGTACCTTTCTGATGACATACTCGAGGACAAGGTTAAAAAGAAATGGTGAGAGGCCATCCCCCTGTTTTAGTTCGCCCCGAATTTCAAATGGTTCTGAGAGATGGTTTCCTATTCTAACTCGCCCCTTGTTTTCGTTCATGCAGATTTGAATGAGGGGGACATATTTTTTCGGGGCTCCGAGCTCAACTACAATAGTAGTTAGTCTTTGCCCTGCGACCGAGTCGTAAGCTTTTTTGAAGTCAACGAACAGTTGGTGAACCGTCTCTCCGTATTCCCACTACATTTCCAGTAGTTACCTTATTGTGAACATTTGGTCCCTTGTTGACCGGTTCCTAGGGAATCCGCATTGGTAATCTCCCAGCATTTCTTCTGCGTACGGTGTGATTCTCGCCAGTATGACATTTGTTAGTATTTTGTATGTGGTTGGGAGCAACGATATTCCTCTGTAGTTTTGCAGTCAGATCTGTCACCTTTTTTGAAAATGGGGACAACTATTGAGGTTTTCCATTCTTCCGGAATGACTTCCGTATCCGATATTGTTTTAATCAGTTGGTGGATCTTTCGAGCGGTTGCCTCTCCTCCAAGCCTCATAAGCTCTGCCGGTATGCAGTCGACTCCGAGAGCCTTATTGTTTTTCAATCGTTGAAAGAGGGCTGTGGGATCTGAGGCTCGGCTGTATGTACGTCTGGTACATTTATTTGTGGTTGATGGGTGCGTACATTGAGCAGGTTTTCAAAGTACTGTGGGGGTAAAGGTAGTGATGCCGACGTACGGCAAGTATCCCATTAACTTCCCCAAACACTTGTCCACAGCAAAGGGAAGAAAAAAATGAAAGCACTTAACTGAATTTGTTTGCTAGATGTCACTTATATTTTTTTCTTTATTTAATATTCTTTTAACAATTCGTGTTACCGTGTTTATTCGCTCCGATTGAACATACGTTTTTTTTTCTTTTGCGGAATTTTATTGTAATTGATAATCAATCGATAATCATTGATATTCACTATTGGTGTTCGACGCGACGCGACCTTTTGCTCTCGGTTGGTGAATAGCGACTCAGGAGACTTGTGCTCCGTTTGGGTGATGGTTAGCGACTAGTGTGAATTGGGGTTGAAATTCATATTTCTTTCTATGCACAGGACAACCAAAAGAGACCACGCCTCTGCTCTCTCAACCCCACGCCCGTCAAAGTATGAGTAACTTTTGTTAATAGGGTAATTGACGGACATGAAGAATGAGAGAACAGAAAACATGATATGCTGTGATCTCGGGGTAGCTTTGGTTGTGTGTGTTGGTATCAGATGCAGCTACTGACACGACCTACTGACCCAGTGGTACGGCTATGGTGTAGTTAAAGCGCATTGAACCGTGGAAAGAAATGCGAATGAGAGAGAACCCTAGCGGATGTTACTCCCCTGCAAAGAGAGATCGTTGATCCCAAGCGAATGGGTGATCTGAGGGAAAGTCGATAGGACGCCGCTGATGTTTGGGAAATAATTCGCGTGAGAACCAGACTCTATGACGCTGAAATTACCCCAGCTATTTTGCTATGTTGCAACAGCGTCGTTCTTTTAGACTTGTTGTTGCTAACCGACATTATGAGATTTCCGATGGAAAACTCATGGTTAGCAAGAATAGAGTTGCCGTATGACATTTATGTAGCTAAACTCAATTATGCATTATCTGCAAAGGATGATGAGTTTAGCTATACGTCCGTTTGAAATATTTTACAGGGGAATACATATAAAGGAAATTGGTAAGTATGACGCGCTGAAAGCGGTCGAAATTAGGTGGAAATGTTGGTTGGAATTGTGGGTTGTTTCTCATGTAGAATAGAGAAACCCCCCACAGTACTCCCCCGCCAGTGACATAGTCACGAAATCATGGTAGGTCGGAAGGAGTAGTTTGGTTGGAGGAGCGCTAGGTGAAGTATCGGAAGGAGAGTCGTGTGTTTGGAGTATGGCTGGTTTGGATTAACCCAGTAGTTGCGGTGGTAAGGCTTGGCTCTGTCGTGTAGACGTGTTCCTGGGTCGTGGCTGGGCTTGGGTCTGTAATGGAAGTGGACCTGGTTGGTACCGCGTGTGTTGCCGACGGGGACAAAGGGATTGCGGTGCGGTCCACTGGCCTGTTGTTGTTTGCATAGACCAACAGGTATGACATCCAAGTAGGTCGTGACCCATCGGTAGCTCGCTCGCATCCGAAGTGACGAAGTTACGTGTGCGGGATGGAGGAGCTTCACGTCCAGTGTTAATTTTTCTCCGCAGCGACGGGGTGCCGTGTGCGGGATGGAGAAGAACAGAGTCTAGGGTCGGCATTTTTCGTCCATACGTCGGTATGGGGAGTTGTTTGCCGCCCTTGGTAGAAGTGCAGTTTTGTGGAGGCTGGCGTTGACGTACAGTCTTAGCCTTGCGCGTTTGTGTTGGAGTTGTAGACTTGTATGTCGTTAACCTTGTTGGTGACCCTTTGCTATCGAATCCGTGCCATCCCCTTTTTACCCTGTCTTTGCATATGTTCTGTGTGTGACCTGTACGGCCACACAACTCGCAGCAACTGCGAATGCTATAGACTCGGGGGTTTGATGTTGCTGGGGTGTTGGAGGCAGATGGTTGGTGTGGTCCCGGGTGTGTTCTATTCTGGGAGTCCCTCTGCTGGCACGGAGATTTGTTCTGTGGAAGTGTGGTACATCGCGTACGACATTCTACAATGTCGTGGCCATACTGCCAGCACTCCCGGCAGAAAGGTGTGTTTCGCCTTTTCCGGCACTCGTCGTATAGGTGGCCTAATTTATGGCAAAAACTGCACGTGATGCGTGCAGTCACCTGATATAAGCGACGAGCGCCGTGGTCCCTCGTGGTTTGATCCACAGGTGTGGTATTTTGAGGGGGCGAATGTCGACCTACCCGTTGGGTATGCGCATTTCGATGGTCGCTTCGAACCTTCGCGAGGATTTGATTTAACTCGCGGCGGAGTGTGGCCTGCAACGCTTGAAGGTCGGATATAGTGGCGGGCGCAGGGGAGCTATCTGACGAAGACTCGTTGGGCCCGCGGTTGTGGGTTCGCTGGTGGAGACAGGTTGTGCAGAAAGGAGCGTGCCTTCTGGAGGATGAGGAGGGTGGCTGAGAAGATGACGCTGCTGGAGCAGTCCTGGGTGCTGCAAAAGAAGGTGATGTGTGCCGTGGATGCCGTGTAGGCAGTGTGACGTGTTGACTATCCGCCGCGTCGTGATATGAATGGAGCTCAGACTGTGGGTCTACGGTTTCCATAATAGCGTCAGCCACCTTAGATAAATAGTCCAAACTTTGATTAGGTTGGGCCAATAATGCCGAGCGGGCATGTTGAGGTAAATTCCTCAGAAAATGTGGCCTAATTAGATCATCCGAGATCCTGGTCCCCGCTATCGAGCGTAAATGGGTCAGGAAAAGGGATGGTCTAATACCTGAAAAATTTGTCGCGTTCGCTAATCGCTGTAGTTTGATGCTGGTGGGTTGGTCCAAAGCGTTAAGGAGACTCTCCCGCATGTTGCTGTAGGGATCAGGGCCCGGTGACCTGATCGCCTGCGCAACATGCATTCGCTGAGTCCCATCCAACACCCGCAGCAATTCTACAGCACGATGTTCTTCATCGTAGATATTGGCGAACCGGAAAAAACGTTCGGCTGTGGCGAACCAAAGCTCTGGATACGCCTCGTCGAACGGAGGGAGCTTTACGTTTTGTAATGAGGATGGGAATACGACGCTGGAAGCGTCATGAAAAGCGGGGGATTGAGGTCGCGCTTGCGCCTGCTGGGATGTACCGGCTCGCGTGGTGGGCATTGTGGTGCCGAAGTGTAAAGAAAAGCTGGGAATTTGGAGGTCGAGAGTAGACGAGTTGTGTCTGTGGAGAAAGTAAAAAGGTCGCAAAAGAGGTGCAAGAGGTCGCGAGTGTACGCGTGGAGTCGAGAGGAGTCACTAAAGAGAGTCGCGTCGCGTCGAATAATGCTGTGTTGTACGCTAATTATACCCAGAAGGGGCTTACAATTGTTAAGTTTATTTTCGAAATTAAATGAAAAGAAAAATGATTTAAGTTATTGGTTGCCAAAACCGTTTAAGAGGGTTATTAATGTCCCTATAAAATTACGAATTTATCCTCGTTACAGAGCTACTTTTATTATTGTAATGCAAGAG
Source organism: Microdon myrmicae (assembly GCA_963931805.1). Taxonomy (NCBI): domain Eukaryota; kingdom Metazoa; phylum Arthropoda; class Insecta; order Diptera; family Syrphidae; genus Microdon; species Microdon myrmicae. Next base: position 129,278,264 of record OZ007502.1, on the reverse strand, counting down.
ATTGCTTAACTTCCAGAATGTTGCTGGACCTCTTAATATTATATTTATTTACTTGTTTGTGTTTTCGTTTTGTTTCTTTTTTTAAAAATTACAATTCATTAAGCTAAGGACGAACATAAAAATGTGACTGATATTTTTTAATCGCAATTTATGAAATTGGGTATTTTTTATTTTTCGTACTCTGTTTTGTTTATTTGCACAATCAAAATTAGTTAAGAAAATTTAAATTTTGTGGCTCGGATGGAGCTCACCGAAAGAAGAAATAACGCTTGGAAAATAAATTAAAATGGAAAGAAAAAAAAAGAACCTGAGATCCAGCGCTGAGTTTTGAAGTTGGGCGGTATTTGGTTGGCGTCGCCGTTGTGCTATAGATGAGATGATTGTCCAAGATATTTGACGTTGAGAAATGGTAAAGCTGTGTTGGGGCTCTACTTGCCCTTTCAGCGTCTTTTAAGTTATTTAAATTTATGTCAATTTGGTTTTCGTTGGGTAATTTAATTGTCTTTTGATTGGGATTTTATTTGGTTAAATTTATTTTTTTTTTCTTTTTTTTTTGAACTTTTGAAGTATTTTTCTTTTAATCACCGTTTTTGATTTTTATTTATTAGAATGTTTTTGATTAACTTTTTAATTTTTCTGGTGAAATATTTTCTTCTTATTTGCTTTTGTATACCCTCTTGCAATTTTGATTCACACAGAGGCACTTGTCTCCATGTGTCTTCTTGATTTTTATATTGTCCTTTGCTTTGCTTTTTGATGAATTAGCTTCGATGTACTTTTTAGTCACGTTTTTTCGTTTTTTGAACTGAATAACATATGTTTAATTGTTCAATTTTTTAAATTTTGTCACTGTGTTCCTTTTAATGTAACTGATTTTGTTTTATAATTTTAAGTCTTTGAACAGTTTTTTTGAATTTTTAATGAAGGTTGCGTGCTTTTTTTCGGGTTCACCACTGTGGGGGTAAAGGTAGTGATGCCGACGTACGGCAAGTATCCCATTAACTTCCCCAAACACTTGTCCACAGCAAAGGGAAGAAAAAAATGAAAGCACTTAACTGAATTTGTTTGCTAGATGTCACTTATATTTTTTTCTTTATTTAATATTCTTTTAACAATTCGTGTTACCGTGTTTATTCGCTCCGATTGAACATACGTTTTTTTTTCTTTTGCGGAATTTTATTGTAATTGATAATCAATCGATAATCATTGATATTCACTATTGGTGTTCGACGCGACGCGACCTTTTGCTCTCGGTTGGTGAATAGCGACTCAGGAGACTTGTGCTCCGTTTGGGTGATGGTTAGCGACTAGTGTGAATTGGGGTTGAAATTCATATTTCTTTCTATGCACAGGACAACCAAAAGAGACCACGCCTCTGCTCTCTCAACCCCACGCCCGTCAAAGTATGAGTAACTTTTGTTAATAGGGTAATTGACGGACATGAAGAATGAGAGAACAGAAAACATGATATGCTGTGATCTCGGGGTAGCTTTGGTTGTGTGTGTTGGTATCAGATGCAGCTACTGACACGACCTACTGACCCAGTGGTACGGCTATGGTGTAGTTAAAGCGCATTGAACCGTGGAAAGAAATGCGAATGAGAGAGAACCCTAGCGGATGTTACTCCCCTGCAAAGAGAGATCGTTGATCCCAAGCGAATGGGTGATCTGAGGGAAAGTCGATAGGACGCCGCTGATGTTTGGGAAATAATTCGCGTGAGAACCAGACTCTATGACGCTGAAATTACCCCAGCTATTTTGCTATGTTGCAACAGCGTCGTTCTTTTAGACTTGTTGTTGCTAACCGACATTATGAGATTTCCGATGGAAAACTCATGGTTAGCAAGAATAGAGTTGCCGTATGACATTTATGTAGCTAAACTCAATTATGCATTATCTGCAAAGGATGATGAGTTTAGCTATACGTCCGTTTGAAATATTTTACAGGGGAATACATATAAAGGAAATTGGTAAGTATGACGCGCTGAAAGCGGTCGAAATTAGGTGGAAATGTTGGTTGGAATTGTGGGTTGTTTCTCATGTAGAATAGAGAAACCCCCCACAGTACTGCTTCCCTCTTGTCACGATATTGTTTATTTCTGTCACCAGACGGCCGTTTGTGTCTCAGATTATTTTGGCTCGCCCCCGGTAATTAGATTTATGCCGGCATACATACCTCTGATATCCTTTGCTCTGGCGTTTTCTAGGATTTTTTCGGTCCGAGTCTTCTCCCATTCGCGTTTTTTGCGTTTGAAAAGTCTCGTTGTCTCTTTTCGGATTGTCGAGTATCTTTCTGCATTGAGTTCATCATATCCTTCTAAGTAGATCACTCTGAGGCGCTTTCGTTGTTCGATCTTTGCCCTGCACTCATCGTCAAACCAAGGTTTGGACTTAATTGTTTTCTTAGGTCCAAATACCTTTTGGGATGTTTGTTTGATTGTGTCTCTGATCGATGCCCATTTAGTGCCCAGGTTATTAATTTCCTCGTCCTCACTACTCCCATTATGTAGGATGCTAAATCTATTCGTAAGTTCCTCTTGATATTCAGCCCTTTTGCGTAGGTCTTTTAGTTTATCAATGTCGAACTTTTTGCTCGTCTCCCGTGACCGCCCATGTGGGTTTGCCGCGAGCCGACTCCTGATTTTGCCCATCACTAGAACGTGATCGGAATCTCAATCTGCTCCTTTATATGATCTTACGTCAAGGATATTCGAGTGGTGTGCTTTGTCTATGAGGAAGTGGTCTATTAGGTTACGCGTTACGCCGTCGGGTGGTATCCATGTTTTTTTTTTTTTTTTTTTTTTTTTTTTTTTTTTTTGGTTTCGGTAGGAAGGTGGAAATCTTCAAAAGATACCTCTAGACCGATCCAGGGGCATGCCGGGTTTTTACCGACTAAAACCGCCTCCCGCTAGGCTCATATTCCCGTTGATGCCCGCGGAACTTTCTTTTATATATTCCATCGCGGGGCGGGACGGAGTTTACCTGTTACTCCGCTCGTCACGTCGCAACTGCTGCATCATTTCACAGAGAATACCTACTTTTTGGAGCTAGTCTCCACCATTAATCCCGCATACATTAAATATCGCGATAACAATTCAACTACAAGTTCAATTTGCTCATATCCATGTGGCTTTATGGATTTGCTTATGCTTGAACATCGTGCTTTTCACTACCAGATCTTTTGACGCTGCGAACGTGATAATTCGAATTCCATTATCATTTGAAACGTCACCACTCACGAGGTGGCAACAAAAACACAATGGAGAACGGCTAGTGTGATCGTGTGGACTCCTTATCAGAGTTTATATGAGCAAAGAACCTCACGTTATTAGTATCTACCGAATCTCTGAACCGCGTCGACCAAACGCTTTAATGAATTACCCACTTGAAATCTGTGTTTTTTTTTGATTAAAATTTCGAGCTATTCGATGGATAGTCGTTATTCTCTCCAAATATCTATCAGTTAAAAAAAAAATACTTCCAATTACAAAAAACTCTATATTCTATCACAGACATTATTTCAATAATTATTTACAGTGGTTTTAGCTAACTATTCTGCTACGCACAAAACCCACAACCCTTTAATACCTACTTTTTGGAGTTAGTCTCCACCATTTATCGCGCATACATTAAATATCGCGATATCAATTTAACTACAAGTTCAATTTGGTCATATTAAATTTAACTTAAACCCAAAACGTAATAAAAGAACCATATCAGATGCCCAACTTTCAAGTAAAGTTGTTGAGGCTCATAAAATGCGCGTCTACAATTTTATGATCCTTTAAAGTTTGTTTACCCAAACCATTTCCCACAGGCAATATCTTTTTCCATTCTTCTAAAAGAAACAACTTGCGCCATAAAACGAACCACATGTTCGTTTTAGCGCCCACCAGCATAGAGGATCGTAAATGTGCATTAAAACGATCCTCTGTTGATTTTTCCTTTGTGTTTCCTCTTTTGATCCTAAGCCGGAAAAGATAAAGAGAGGAAATAGCGGCTGGCAAAAGGGCCAGGCAGACAAAAGGACATATCCATCGATCTGCAGGATGTAAGAAAAAGTCTCGGTTCGGGGAGACTAAGAAAAAAGGATGGAATTGATTCGACACAATTGACCGGGACGGTCGATGGTTTGTGGTGAGATAGTGTACGGAACGATCGGGAGTTCGTGAACGTTAAATTTAATGATTAGTCAATAAGGACAAATTTAATAAGTTCAAGTTAAATTAGAAGAAATGTAAGAAGAAGAAGAATTAAAATTGTGTCAAGAAAAATTAAAATAAAACCTTAAGTGTAACCACGCCAAACAAAACTGTTTTCTATGAATACGAATAAAACCAATGAAAGTGAAACGACGAGGATCAACTAGTCATATCAATTACGCAACCCAGAGACGCTGATTTCCCCGTCTAGGGTACCCATGGTTATACTTCTCGCTCTATCGCCAACCGACTGAGGGTAATTTGAGAGGTCCGTTTACGACGATGGGAACATTTTTCTATAACCAACAAGAAGGGCCCCACCCCGTTCAATAGATAATACTTACCATTAAAAAACCCTAGGTGAGATCAAATGTAACCCTACAATTCTATTTTGGTTGTTGCTGAACTATTCGTGTTGTTCCGAAAGTGCTTTCTCCACTGTTAGCGCAGTTTTCCCATTTGAGTTGAATTTCAGATACTTCCCACTAGTCTATCAATTTTAACGATTTGAATCGGACAGGCAATTATAATTCTTTTCGGCTTATTGGCTAAAATAACTATTGTATAAATCGGGTTCATTTAGATAATTGGGTTATTCATAAATCGCGAATTGGAATTGGATGAACGTACAGACCAGCTTAAATTTCGTAAACAATTTAAGAATGCGTGTAAGAGAAGGTGGAATGCAGTGGGTTAACGAACAACAAATTAAATATTTTCTGTTTTTGTATAACTTACTTTAATGGATATGGCAAGTGCACTCTTAACAAGGCAATTTATAATTATTTTTGAAGTAAGCCATTAATTAAGGAATGCATATGAGAGCTTACTGGACTAATGACCCCAGTAGGATTTATTATTCATATTAATTATATGTCAATTCATGTAGTTTCGTCCCTTTTAGTCTTTTCAATTCCTGGATGATATCCAAAAGTTAAATAGCTTTTACGTTGGTTTGATTAAAAACGTGTATTTCTTGCTTGACAGGACATTCTTCGATAACTTCACTAAGCCTTTGATATATAGCCCACCGTGTATTTTCCGACTTGTCACAAAGTATTGGCGAAGGAATTTGTCCCCGAATTCGAGTAATTTTTCGATTCGATTGCTGTGCATAGCTCCATAATTGGTTTCCGTACATCTAGATCGGTTTAATGTTGGATTGATAAATCAATCTTTGGCAATAAAGATGAAGTTGAGAATAATGTTCAATTAACCAATACATCCGCGTTTTATCTGTATTTGCTGAGCATTGTGTTCCAGATGATGTTTCCAGTGTAGTCTGCTGTCCAGATGTGTATTAAGATATTTCGCTAAATCGGTTTTTGTAACTGGATACCCGTTGAGATATATATTAATTGTGTTGTCTAGTGGCCGGAAGGTTAATGTTTAATAAATGGATTTCATCTCGTTGATCTTAATCTTCCAATTAGTGGTCCATTGGCTGATGTCATCGAGTGCCTGTTCCAATTGTTAAGTATTATAGCTTTTTCTTAATTGTCATGAACTACTATTATAATTATGTCGACTGTAAAAGTTCCTATGAATGGATTTTGGGTTGTTGGAATGTCTGCTGTGAATAGAAGATCAAGGAAATGTGCCAGTAGCTTCAGGTAGAAGCTATTGCTTCCTGTGATACTTTGAATGTTCTACCACAGAGGTAAGACGTGAGTAGTTGACAATAGTTTGCTGGAAGCACAATTTATTTAAAATGTCAAAATATGTAAATAGAACTAAAAACATAACACGACATTAATTAAACAATAACAACATTCATTATATAAAAAGAACAAAGGAGGTAGAAAAAATAAAAAGATATTAGTCAAAATATCGCAGGAAGGTAATAGAAAAATATATTAAATAAAAGTACTAGCAATTATATCTCTACATTTGGGAGTACAAATTTGTTCGGTCCGTTTTTAAAAGGTGGCTTTGTCAATTATGAATATTTCATAGTGACAGCTGATGTCTGTGGTTTCGAGAAGTTAGACATATGTTTGTAATATTGAATTTATATTGCTTTGAGTTTCATACAAAAATCTTATTTTTTACTATGTCAAAATATGGCGTAGGTTTGTAGTAGGTTTTACTTGTCTGCTTTAATTGGAAGAATAATAGAGCTGAACTGCATCGAATGCCTGTGGAAGTTTATGTTGTTAAGCCCTAACCGAAAAATCATGTAGGATATAGCTTCAATGTTTGAAACACGATGATTTCAGCGTTGAAGACAAGACCAAAAAAAATCCAAAACAAAGAATTGGAGGTAATACTTGATCTAGATCCGAGTCAGGCCCACCAAGCTCCCTCTTGGAAGTTACTCAACAAGCAGTTTACATACGATTGGAATGATTCCAAAGTAAAACGTTCGAGTACAGTATGAACTGAAACCAAGAATCATTGAAAGGGGATTGTTTTTACTTGCACTCAACTTGTAAATGGTATCCGGCTTCAAGAAACATTTGTAAGACGGTCTTCGCTTGAACTATAGTGATCGGAAAAGTTATACTCTCAAACGTAAATCCTCAGTTTTCTTGGAATAAGTAATAAACGTTTATCACTAGTTTTGTGACAAAATATTGTCAACCGACACCAACTCAAGGAAAACCCTTTAATGGCTTAATTGCTTTTTTAAAACCAGGAATGACAATTAATTTTCTGAAAAAAAAAACAAATTTCGCCTGAGTTGGTGTCGGTTGACAATATTTTTTCGCAATATAGTCATAAACGTTTATTACTCATTCCAAGAAAACTAAAAATGAACGTTTGAGTCTATAATTTTTCCGAGTACTACCAATCCTTGATGTGGCAAATTGCGACTTGAATAATTTCGACGTGATATGCTGTTCACACGATTTTCTTTCTAGATCGAAATTAAAGTATTTAAAAAGACATTTGTTTCACAAACATTAATCTGACAATTACTTTTCAAATCAGTTCTCAAGCGACCTGACCTGAACTTAACTAACTTGACTTAAATTCGTACTGACTTGATTGACGCAAGACTTCACTTTGTTGTATTCCAGAATACTACCCTTATTAAATTTAACACTGCATCTCCTTACACCTCCTTAAAACTTCCCTTAACATATATTACATTCTCACTTAATACATACCATTCATAAACATTCACAATATTGCCAGTTACAGCACATTTAATAACCTGCACCTTTTTATTCATTCAAAAACATAGTAACTTTGATTTTCGTCCGAATTTTATTCAACTTAAAAGTCACAGAGACTTTGTTAAAATTTTGTTTTGTTCATGTTATAATTTCCAGAAAATTAGAACACAATGTTCTATAAGTAGAGAAAAAATTCAATAGTAAAATCACTTGAGGAAGAGAGTTGAGTCAGTTCAGTTGGAGTTATCAGCTTGAGAAGGAAGGTTGAGAGTTGAGTTTGTTTTGAGTAGAAGTAGAAGTTACAGTTGGATTTAGCAGTTGTAGTTAGAAGTGGAATATTGAAAGAAGAGAATTGTAAAAGCAGTTAAGTTTGAGTGTTTAAAATAAATACGTAACTAATATCAAGAGAGAAGGAAAAGTTTTTCTTTGACCATTGATTCTATCGGAGCTACTCAACAATGAAACGCGACTTGATGAAAGAAACAGAAGGAAAGATAACATAAAAGGTCCCCGCTCTTCCCTCATTCCGAGGAAGCACGGCGCCGGACTATAACAACTTCAATGAAAATGTAGCAACTTGTGGAGGTTCTTTAAAGCATTCCCAAAGAACCACCCATTTCCTTAAATCAACCTGCCTTTTCCTCACTCCACAAGCCACTTTACTTACCTGAAATCGACCAGTGTAAACTACCTTTTATTCGCTATCACCTGAAAGTAAATCCCCAGCAAGCATGCACATCATCAAATCATTTCGTTCATATTACATGAACCATATCAACCCAATCGGCTCAGCTTCTCAGCAATTATAATCGACAAACACACGCTGGCCAGCGGATCTGTTGACGCAGCGGATTTGTCCGACCATTGATCGCCCAAGCGACACCCGATCATCGAATAGGACATGATCGCGATCGTTGTTCAAATAATCATCCTAATGGTCATGTCCTATGATACAGTTTTCCGAAAACTAACATCCATTGAATCGGACACGATCATGATTGCTATTTAAACAATCATGCCAATGATCGTGTCCCACGTACAGTTTTCTTAACCAAACAATAGCCACCCTAGCCTTTGCCATAGGCGAACAAATCTCCGGTTGGCTTATCGTCACAGAGAAATCTATTGCCTGCAACGGCATGATTCTGGGTGATTATGTAAACAGCCGAAGTTCCCATGCAGCATTGGTTAAACCCAATAAATGCGCATCTTGGCGTATGACCCTCCGAAATAGCGTTTCTATTTACAGAACACACAGAAACCTATTTCTTCCCTCGGCGATTTTTCACTATCGCTTATCTTAACGGTGCCTGCAGCCCCCAATGCCAGTTCATTCGTTTGTACAGTTGCAGGATCGATCGTTGCCTCAGTTCCAACGAAAGGGCATTGTACTTGACCTGTACGGTCACCACAGGGAAATTCTTCCAAAAAAAAAAAACCCCAATCGATCGTTCATTGGTCATCACCAAAGAAATGATCCGATTCGGCTGCTCCCACCTCGATGGAAATTCACCACCACCGCAGCTAGGGGTTGTTGAGTGCAACAGCCACTCAAGGAGTCAGATTTTATCCCCAGTCGGGTGCGAAACTATATTTTTCTTGAGTACGAGTTATCTAACGAGATACACCTCGAGGTCGTGTGTCGGTCGAAGTCGCAAAATATATAAGTGCCCGATTCTCGCATATTAATACATCTCTTGTGAGGAGTTTGAACCTGAAAAATGTGTTTTACACTATAAGCCGCTGTAAAGTAACTTCGCGGGTTTTGTTGTAATGAATCATATCAGAGCGTACCATTTTATTTAAATAAACCACAACAAAGAAAACGTCGTGAAGTGTAACAAGGCATTCATCATCATCATCGGCACTACAACCGAGAGCCGGTCTTGGCCTTATCTAGCAAGTCCCAAGACTTGTTAAATTTTCCATAATGATTTGTTTTTTTCCGGGCAAGTTATGTTAAATTTATCCCGGTGTGCGATCTTCTAACGAAGCCGTTTAACTCTGTCAATTAAGATTTATTAACAATAACCATTTGGACAAATAAAAAGCAATTTAAGCTGTTAACCGATGTTTTATTTTACGAAGTTCGTGGAACAGTAGATGGAACCTTCAGTGAACCAGTGTTGGGAGATAAGTGAATCAAGTGCCCATGTTAGGTACACCATACTTAAAACCCCACAAACTGGACTAAATTACAACAATGGAGGAACTGAAGTCTAGACGTTAACAGATGAATGTAACTTATCCATGGTTAAGGAGGAACTGAACTCGCCTTGCAACTACGTCCTTTTTTTATAGGTGCATGGCTCTGAATTTTGTTATCTTCGAGAAATTTTCGAACGATTTAACACGCTGTGGATGTGGCGTCGCCCAACAATTCAATACGCTGCGGGTTGCGGCGCCTTTCAGAACTTTCCAAAAAATGCAACACGCTGTAGCCTCGGTGTCGTCTAATAATTCAACATGTTATGGCTAGTGTCGTTATCCCCGAATTGCCACTTTGTGGTTGGTAGTATTTTCCAGGAAATCGATGCAGTGGGGTTTATACGCACAATTCAACACAGGTAAGGTTCCTACCCTTCACGGAACATACTTACCGGAAAGCATTACACGCGCCCACAGACGCCGTGCCACTAAGTCCTGCTAGGGGCCTGAAACATTTGGCCAACGTTGAGCCCGACACTAAAAAACATAGAACTGAACGTCCCAAAGCTTTCAATGTCAAGCTCGACAATTCGAATATAGCATACCTAAAACAAAGGTAAAACATTCATTCATCCTATGCCCAAAGACAATCCCAAAGACTGAAATGCGTCGCACTCCAACACTGCACAATAGGAAATCCTGAATTTAAAGTAAATTAGCCGACCAACGCATGCACGTGCGGATAGTCTACCATAAAGACCACCCAAATCCGTCGCGCAAACAAAGGCAGCGGCAACCTCATACAATAAAGCATATCGCTTATCCGCTGCCAAATTCTAGGCAACCATAAATATCTCAACGCGATAATTCGGGAATATTTATGAGAATAAAACCAACAAAAGGAACTCCTCCAATCCCACGGTTCTTTTTTTGTATTTCACACCCATTAGAAAGACCTATTGGATTGTTAGTTTTAACTGAAAGAAGTTAAACAAAACCCATGGACCGTACGTCCATTCAAATTGCACGATATCCGTCGGCCTGCGCGCCAGATGTGCTGTGTAAATAAGGCGGCACACAATCGACAGCCGTCGAACCGAATTTCAATCACCACCACGGATGGTAAGAATGATGTAATGATCATATCCAAGAGTCTCCTTCCAGGTCCATTGGGAAATTCTCCTTGTGAGATGAAAAGGAAGATGGTATGCTGCTAACAGATACTGTGGAAAATTCTGTTAGCAGATTGAATGGGAAATTTTCTCCTTTACAGATACAGATCGGAGATCTGAATCGGGATAACTTTTTGGGCAGACAGTTAGTCTATATCGAGCATCCGAGAAGACGACATAGAGAACCCCGACGCGGAGGTATCCACACAGCGTTTAAATCGAAAAAAGAAACCGACCAACAACGCCACATCACTCCCTTCCCAGTAACTTTCGTTACGATCAACTTTGAGAATGACTGAGCGAAGAACGAGCGAGAGAACGATCGAGAGAATGTCAGAGCAGGCAAGTGGGCCGTTGCTATGTGTAAAAGTCGTGTGTTTGCAAGTAAAGTAAAGTTCTGTGTGGGTATGGGAGTGTGTGTTATGTCGTACAGATCACGTCGGGGTCACCAGTTATAGCGTTTGCGACGATAGTGAAGAGCGAGTGATTCGAACCGACGCTATCACGGCTAGAATCACTAAAATATAGAACCAAAGCTCAACCCATCAGGCCACTGCCGCGCATGTGAATTCGATTTCTAAACTCAAATACATTCGACTAATGTGGAAATGGTATATTATTGCTATGGTATACGGCTTTAATGGATGTGCTTTTGGTGGTGTTGTTCTTTACTAGTCGTGTGTGTATCTGCTAGAAACGCCACACATCCCCCGTACGTATGTTACGGGGGATGATCGCGACTTCGTGTGCTCGACTCGGCGGTCGTAATAAGACCCAATCGAGGGTTGGAATCTGGCTCTTGATTCACCCTCGAATCGGTGGTGGTGGATATCCTCTCAGCTAAGCATATGTTTTTACTTACCACAAGAGAGATGTAAACTCTCTCTTTGTGGAATAGAAAACCAGATCTCGTAATGAAGATCATGGTAGTATGTGTGTATGAGTGATCGTGAAGATCATATTGTTCAACTCATGCGCGAAGGCGATGGAAAAACAAAGCAGGAAAACGGTAAAGACAAAAGGGACGTGAAGATCCTTGTTTATGGTGTGCATTGCGGATAAATAAATAGAGGAAATGTGCTAAAAGAAAAGATGGGACGAGGGCATCATAAAAGTCTTAGATGAGTAATGCCCTTGAGTAAATAGACGAATAGCCATTAGAGAAAGGTGGTAATGGATTACAATACTTTATACAATGAAAATTGTATATCGTATCTTGGGTCGGTAGCCGAAACGAATCCCTTGCCTGCATTTGTATATGCAGGGTAATTCGTTTGTGGCAAAGAACGAAATTGGTAATTGTTTATTCGTTTAGACGAGGGATCGTGGTCGGGTATATTCCACCTGATCAAACAAGCTGCCCGACGCTTCTTTGGCCGTTGGACAATGGAATCGCCAGCCAATGTGTATGTAAGACATTGTTGTACACATGTAAAGCTGGGAATAGCCAACTCAAGGTTAAGATTCCCTGATTATACGGTTACATTATATGTGAACCGATAAGTTTTCTTTTCAGGGATATTGTGTTTGGCCATGGTGAATTCCTTTCAGAAGATAGTTATGATGGGTAAGTACTTGATAAATACTTTCAGGGAATTTATGAAATGCATTGGATGCATGGATGAAGGAATTCTTATAGGGACTTTAATGCAATGCCCTGGGTACATTCATTTCTTACTGAAAGGAAACGTTTACAGGTGTGCTGGTGCTTGAAATGCAAAAATGGGTAGCAAATATGGGGGGTTCTTCAGGTGAGCTTTAAGAACCCCCACAATACTACATTGCTGAAGTAATGCAACAAGCTTCTTGCAAATTTAAATGCCAGATTAGACATTTCTATATTTAAACACCGGACTGAATTACGCAAATATACAACGTAATACCTGATTATTTTCTTGATAAGCTGAATTATATCCTCCTTGTTGTTTCCGATTGCCTTCGAAGGGGTTTACTATTTAATGACATCTTACACCCCACTGTTTTCACTAAATGTAGGACAGCACATAAACCTTCCACACACGAGCAGTTAGGTTTGACCAACGCAATACAAAAAGTTGTAACATCTGCCTTCGTTTATTACCAATTTGCTTTCGAGCAAATCCAAAAGTGCCCTGAAATTCGATCAATAGTAATGAAATTTTGTTACACCCGAGTAATGGTCAGTGGCTCATCTGCGATTTTCCTGCTCTCAGTGTTATCTTCACCATTAAATCAAAGGAAACTGTCTGTTATTGAATTTTCAATATCAATCTGGGCAAGACCGACCTCCCATGGCAACGAAATTGTCTAAAATGATTCACAAATAATCCCCGGTCCTCAACGAATCCTTTATTCATTTATCGGCCTCTTTGTGTCTACATAATTTCTCCCTTTTAAAATTTAACATCTACGAAAGTGAAGTCTTGGCTCAACGCTATCCTTCTCAATACCCCGAAGTACTTGTATATCGTCTGAGAGGTGATACGGAATAGGGCACCACAAAGTTAAATATTTTATAAACCGCTTAACAGTTTCTCCTCATAAAAATCAATGACCCTTACTATTTATATCCTGTTGAGTCCCTTGAGCCCCGTCATACAATCCGCAATATGCGAGTATTGCGATACGAAATTATGCTTCGTTCGGGTGTATACAAATCGACTTCAACTCCGGAGGGAGATATTCTACCTATAAGTCAGAAGGTAAACTAGACTTTGATGTTCAGCGAGGATTTACCTCGAGGGCAATCAATTCATCTTGTCGACAGGAGTTATGACTGAATGAATGGGTTGACAAAGCCCGTTAGCCACGTGAGCATTTGTGACCTTAAGCGGCAGTTGCGTAAACGGAAAACGTTTGTGGCATCAATATCCGAAGGTTAGTAGCGAATAATCAGCACTAATAAACCTAGGTTGCATTAGCATATTTGGTGTCCTTGTACGTGGCAATTCAAGGAATGCCCACAATTTAAGTACGTTTAATTAACACTGGAAGTGTTGTTCTTCGAGGTTTTTGTTAACCAGAGGACAAATTCATTGTTATCTGAGTCATTCTGAAATGTCCCGGAGGCGTTTGGTTAATTAGGAATTCTTGTTATACGCATAGCAGAGTCACGAAACTGCTGGTTTGGTATTCGGATGTGGAAATGTTAAGGCCATCGTTTGGTGAAAATATGAAATTCCCCTACGCGAACGAGGAGTGAATTTCAAAGCGGGAGGTATTACAAAGCAGTCCACGAACGGTGGAATTTGAACGCTCATTCTTCGGATGTGGGACGATAATTTTTCCCAGAAGAAAAACGTTCAAATATAATCAGTATTTAAATATGTTGCGTATCTAAACTGATACTTGTAGATAACATTTTCAGGCTTTGCAGACGATTGCTTTTGTTGATTTAGAATCTGCGCTCTAACAGTATAAGAGTGTTTCACGCCTGATTTTTATGGATTTCAACAATGTGTTCCCTCTGGCTATCGTACGATATGATAAATGTTATCTAAAGTGGCAGCACCGTGGGTATTAGTTTTGAATTGTTTCGACTCAATATTCATGTGTGTAAGTCCTTGTATTTATTTGTAAATACCGTCCGCTATTCTGGTCAATACCTAATGCCGTGGAGCACATCCATTACTTGAGTAACAGCCATTATTGTATTGATCCCCTTGGCGGATGAATACCTGAGCACTTTGGGCCGCAAATTCATTTCTTATAAAACACATCTAATTGTGAATTAATGTGGAGAGGGTGTGACAAGTGGGGTTATTTGTTTTTAATAGAGTAACGAGGTGCAATATAGATAGCATAATATTTTGGAAGGACGATATGGAAATGATGGATGTCGATATTGGTAAATTTGCATAATCAGTGGACATTGTACCAATCAGGTGGCGAATGAAAGTCCGCGGTTGAAACAATTAGTTGGTGATGCAGGAAACACGCAAAATGGTTTGTGTTATACCATTCACTTGTAGATTCTGTTCGAAAAACTTACTATTATCAATAATTAGGATTTGTGATGTGAAAAGCTTAACATTCATTACGCATATGTTGTAGGTGCAGGTACCATCAAGATAGGTACTATATGGTTGCAATATCTGTAGCCACCGCTTCTCCTCATCCATTTTGGATCCTGCTATTTATTCCAATCCGAAGCTGAATAAGTCTTCTGTGGTATGCCGAAAGCGTTTCTCGTCGACTAATGCAACATTATTTGCTCACGGCGCAATTTGACCGCTATGTGTACCCATATGATGGAATCCAGTTACCCTTTTATTATTTTGCACTTCCCACAGCGGGGCTTGTTGCATAATGTATTTGCACACAATTAACATATATAATTGAGAAGAGGGTACTCACGTGTTGGATCTATTCTACTTTCCTACCGGTGTTGTCCTGGTTCGGTGGTATGGGTGATTCTGGATTACTTAATAAAACATTTTATATATACGAGATAATAAGGGATTTATTCCAACATTTTTAACTTGATGTAATATCGTTCCACACTTTAGCAACACCTTTTTTTGACAACGTTAATTTTTTTACTTTATCTTTTACACTTCTTCAACTACGACATACCACGACACCGAGTCGCTAATTCCTCTCCCTTTTGTGAGGGGTACAAATTTCCCCCCACCCTTAACGTTTATTGATTCGCCTAAATTGGTTTGCCTCTCGCAAACCTTGACCTTTTCATCGAATCATCAAGTGTATAGGCGTAGGATAGCGGAAAATTTGCTGAGAAAAGGTCACTGTGCTAGGTTGTGTGTAAAAAGATTCAAAAGGCTCTCGTTTAGAGAATTTTGTAATTCATTTTGATTGAAGAATTACGAAAATGTGATATAGGGGATGAAACGAAAATGTTTGTATGTTATATACGATGAACAGTTCCGACCAAGAATTATCATTATTGAAATAGGATTACATGTTGTAAGGGGTGGTGAAAATGTAATGTGAAATCTGCTATTGAAATGTAGGACAATGTTGTTTTTGGATATGATGTGTATTTTATGGGATAAGAACACGAATTTGCGATATTGATTTAAATGGAAAGGCTGGGCGATAACTAATTTTGTTAATTATGTAACAAAATAAAATGGCAAGGCCGGATTACACCCAGTTTTCCGTCAGGAAAGTTATATCTCGATCTCTGCAGACGTATGACTGTAAATAGAAACGATCCATAGCAATAGAATTCCAGTACTGCCGTAGTGCCATCGATATGCAAATGAAGGTTGCTGACGACTCTACCCTTGGTTTTGCAACACCCCACTAGGTCCTTAAATTGAATTTTGGGCAGACCGATTGTTGGCGTTTCCAGCGTTGACCTGCCGGCAAGTATAGAAGTTATACCTTCTTTTCTAGTATTCCTAACAATAGGAATCTACCTAATGGGGATTTTGATTCCTATAATGGGAGCCTGAATATGGGGTTGGTGCGGGCTATAGAGTTGTCACTCCCAAAACTGAAATCACGTAATAGTATATAATGTTATTTAAACCGTGACATAAACACCTTACAAAAATACAAGAGCTTTTTAATCGCGCAAATAAATCGAATACATCGCCAGTTCCAAGATGTATCGCACAATCTTAAAGTACAGAAACTAAAATCCCCCCTCAGGAATGTAAAGACCCTGATAGCCCAACAGATTCGAAATAGCATCAACAATTATTGGATACAAAGGGCTGAAAGTATTGTTAAACAATATTGGCAGAATATGTTCCCAGAAATCAATAAACAATTTAGGCAGCATGACCTTGTTACCATCCCGAAACTAAAGCTACCAATATCATCTTAGTCACTTCTCACCGAGTCCGGCATCAATATGCAAGACCTTATCAGGAATGACAAACGTGTTATAGACGGTGGGGTAGACAAAATTAATCTGATAGGCTCTCAATTTGAGGCGATTCATGCTAGAGACATCCCAAGCAGCAGAACCGGTGAAGTTAATAATGTTACAGAATTAAAACACCCCCCCCCCCCCCCCCCCCCAATCTTTAAATTGATTTGCATTTATTACACAATTGAAACACCCCCCGAATCATTAAATTGATTGGCATTATATGTTGACCTGAAAAGGCAACATTCTTTGATATATCCCATGAGATTTCCTACCGGAAATCAAAAATGTCATGCCCGGTTAGCAACAGCAAATCGTGGGCAAGCGATGCTGTTGCTACATGGAGAAATGGCTTGGATTATCGCGTTCCGCGCCGATAATATTCCACGCCGATAATATCCCAAGCATCAGCAGTGTCCGTTGACGTCGACATGGCCATTCGCTGGGGATCACAAACCCAGAGTCGGGTGAAAAGTATGAGAAGAATACTTTTCCACCCACCCCATTTCCCCTTCTCGGAGTGCATTTTGGTTATGCACTCTGAGAGCAATTCAAACATGAAACGGGACCATGCCGTCACCTAATTGGTTTCGCTTTCGTTGCAAGCGAAAGCCAAGCAATCGTCATGCTCTTCGTTGCATTTTCCCATTCTCCTAGTTCATTGACCGTCGGGAAGTTCGCAAGAGTTTATTCACCTCAATGGGCGTGGAAATGGAGAAATGAGGATGGGGGTGCGATCGAGAATGGATGATCATGAAAAAAAGTACCTGTTGGTTGGGTCAGAGGGTGAGTTTTTGATTGTAGCCAGTCGAGTATTATCCGCGAAGAAGTTAAGTGGTTGTGCCCCAGGTGTGTCACCTTAATTAAAACTATGAGTTATATTAACAGTGAAAATTAACTGAATCGAACTATGCGTTTATGTTACAAGTAAAATTTACCAGAATCAAACTATGTGTCATATTGAAAGTAACAATTAACTGAATCAAAACTATGTGTTATATTAAAAGTACCAATTAACTAAATCAAAACTAGGTGTTATATTAAAAGCAAACATTAACTGAACCAGAACTTAAAGTACTTTAAATAAAAAGTTAGAGATTTGAAATAAAGAACTAAAGTGATTCAATCGAAAACAAGAAGGACCACCATATAGCAGAGCAGCTGTTAACCTACCCCACAGCCACGTGAGTATAATATATTTACACACAAATATATAAAACGAATATAATTGTAGTAACTAAAAGTGTATACTATCAAATTATTACGAAAGAAGTGTTACAATGATGGCTTGTTGAGATTTCGTAATATCGAAATACCAACTCTCCTAAGATTTGACGAGAGATTAGAATCGGACGAACTAACAACAGAACACTCTAATAATTACTTCTCGACAATAGACGAATTGACAAACATATTAAAAGAATTAAATACAAGAAGTCAAGCTGAATAACATTCCGAACATCGTACTCAAGCATATCACGATTGAACTTGTGGGGGTAAAAGTATGAATGCCAACGTATGGCAGGTATTCACTTTAATCCCCGACACTTGATTCAAAATTGTCAGATAATCCAAGAGAAGCGGAGGAGAAATAAAATATCCTTTGTCGTTCGATTTAGTTGTTCGTTTCTCTTTATTTATTGTTTGTTATTATGATGTCTTACTTTTATTTCACTTAACTTAAACTTATTGATATTACTAGATAGTTTAGTTATATAAATAGTATTTTAAGATGAAGCACTTATTTCTCAATACTGTGACCGCGGTAATTAGAAATTATACTTTATCGCACGTGAGCACCTTGATGTACAGCGGTGACTCGCGAAACGTGTGTAGCCACGACCGGAATTGAATAAAGACAAGGTTAATGATTAAATTAATTTTTGGCCCGAGCGGCGGTATAACTATCCGCGATGATAAACTACAAGCGACTGGGGTGAATTAGGGTTGAAATTCATATTTCATTCCACACACAGGACAACCTAAAGAGACCATCAAAGTGTGAGTAACTTTTGTTAATAGGGTAATTGACGGACATGAAAAATGAGAGAACAGAAAACATGATATGCTGCGATCTCGGGGTAGCTTTCGTTGTGTGTGTTGGTATCAGATGCAGCTACTGACATGACCTGGTGACCCAGTGGTACGGCTATGGTATTGAACCGTGGAAAGGCATACGAATGAGAGGGAAATCTAGCTGATGTTACTCCCCTGCAAAAAGAGATCATTGATGCCAAGCGAATGGGTGATCTGAGGGAAAGTCGATAGGACGCCGCTGATGCTTGGGAAATAATCCGCGTGAGAGCCAGACTCTAAGACGCTGAAATAACCCCAGCGATTTTGCTATAATGCAACCGCGTCGTTCGTTTAGACTTGTTGTTGCTATCCGACATTATGAGATTTCCGATGGAAAACTCATGGTTAGCAAGAATGGGGTTGCCGTATGACAAGAATGTAGCTAAACTCAATTATGCATTATTTACATGGGATAATGAGTTTAGCTATACGTCCGTTTAAGATGTTTTACAGGTTAATAACATATAAAGGAAATGGGTAGGTATGACGCGCTGAAAGCGGTCGAAATTAGGTAGGAATTGTGGTTGGAATTGTGGGTTGTTTCTCCTATAGAATAGAGAAACTCCCACAAACTCACACGAACGTACTGTACAATCTTCAATAATCTTTTAAATAACTACTTCTTCCTGAATCATTGGAAAATATCGAAGGTATATCTAATAATAAAAAAATACCCTTCTGATCTTTCTAGCTTTAGGCCTATTAGTACCCTGCCTAATATCGGGAAGATTCTTGAAGTAGTTATTAGAAAATCAATCTTACACAAATGTAAACAAAAGGAGATTATACCGCAGAACCGGGTTTAAGAAAAACCACTCGGCAGTGTTCATGCATCACATCTAATAAAGATGATAACGTCAATGATCTACGACAAAAAATTCGTCGTAACAGATAGAAAATCTACAACGACAGACGTTTTTAATGACATAAATGGTTTCCTGCAGGGAATAGTAACTCCACCGTACCTTTTTAGCATATACACATCTGATGTGAGAATTGGAAAATTCAATAGCATTTGCTGACGACGTTACGCTGTACACAAGTGGTGCAAAAATCGAGGATATTCAAAGAAAACTCCAGAACAAATGCAACGGGTTCCAAGAATTTTGTGCCGATTGAAAACTTAGCATCAGCTATGCTATACTGTTCCGCACCCGGATGAGACACGGAAATGCGGACTTGACGCGTAATTGGAAGAATTTCAAAATAATGAATGCGGATGGCATTCGGATCGAGTCAAAGAATATTGTTAAATATCAGGGTGTTCATTTGGATAATATTTTTGTACTACGGAGAGCACATAAATGATCAGTTGAAGAGGGCGAGAGCGGCATTTATGTCCCTCAAGAACCTTTTCTTTTCGAATTATCTGAGAACCGGTGTGAAGATAATTTACTGTCAAGCGTTTGGACGACCAACTCTGACCTATGCGACTGCAGGTATGGTGGAACATCAACCCATCGTATATGGAAAAGCCAAGAATGTTTGAAAGAAAATGCCCTAGAGCCTGCCTGCAGATGTACAGAAGCCAACATTCCAACTTCCATCACTACATTTCCAATAAGAGACTGTATGATGCATCCGGAGTGTCCGGAGTTGATAATAAAATTCCGACTTTTGTGAGAAATCATTTCATCCGGTCCGCAAATGTGAAAGACAATGAACTAATCTGAAGATTGTTCTATCTTAACTCTGAATATTTTAAAATTATATTGGAAAGTGGATACACAACACCTGAAGCATTTTTATACTTGGATGCTCATATATACCTATCACATCCCACAAACATACCAATTATATGCCATGTCACAAGACGAGAAGCTGATAAAACAATTAAATATGAGCCAACAAGCATAGGAGATATAATCCTAAGCTACAACGTAAGCATATTCGAGAAAGACAAAACTAATTTCGAAAGACTTAATAGAAAAGCTGTATGGAAACTGTTCGACTGACTGGCAGTCAAAGGACTAGGGATCGGTGGGGCGGAGGTGTGTGTCAGGAACTGATCCACAGCTCCATAGTCTTAATTGGTCTTAGGTAGAATTAAGCTATGTTTAATTGGAGTTGATTTGGTCTTAATTAGATTTAAGTTCTACTAGGTTTAAGTAGTTTTATTAGAAATAAAAATATATATATACGACAATTAAGTAGGTTTTTTGTCACTTTTTCATCAAATAATGTTTAAAAAAAACCATTATACAATACATTGTATAGACGATTTGCAAGATTAAGTAAAAAAAGTGCCACATGGCCTTATACATTAAAAGAACAACAACAAAAGATAATCGTTTTATGTTTATTTAGACAAAGAAACAAAAATGCAATAGTATTTGTTGATTGTCGCGATGCCGGACGAGGAATGTCGTCCGTCGAGATCCTATTTGATGATGATCTGATCCGGCTCGAAGGAACAGAAAATGTTGTAATAGTGGCGGGCGATAATGAGGTTGCATCCAAGAGGAAAGCGTTCCACGGTTAAGGCATCCAAGAGTGGTGTATTGTTCTGTATTGGAGGGCCGCGCCCAGGAGCGGTGAGCTGCATTCAAGAAGATAGCCGAGATCCTTCCTTTGTTCTACGTCGGTTGTTGGGTTGGCTGCACAACACAACACACATATCGAAAGCAAACCTCGCTGATGCAAATTACGAGGAGAAACGTCACTAGAAACAGTTCGGTATCAGTTGTTTATTTGACTGCGCACACAACACATGTATCGAAAGCAAAATGCTGTTAATGTAAATTACAAAAGGAAGAGTCAATGGAAAAAGCGATGAGGAGAGGCAAAATCAACGTTGTGATCTCAAACGCCGGACTTCTTGGCGGTGTGTACGCGTTTGCGGTTGAATGCAGACTGACTCATTGGGCATAACTGCCAATTCAAAAAGGGACGCCATGCCGTCATCGTTGGTGACAATCGGCCAGCTGGTGCCAGCTGCTGCGCAACTGGTATACACTGCGAATGTACTAGATTTCTCCAGTACATTCCAGCACATTCAATTGCCAATCCGCAACAGTATTTAAGAAAAATAAACAAACGTTTAAAAAAAATTCTTACGTAGACATTACCATATCAAAGAGGGGCTCTGATGTGGCGGACTATTTGAAACCACAAGACTCGTGGGATCAAAAATGAATAATCAATATACAAAAAACAATCTCACAAAAAACCCGGTAGGCGTAGATGTGATGGGCCGACACTACCATAAGGAAACAAATCATCAAGCAAACACCGACTCGGCAAAAAGAAGACGTAGGGAAAAAACGGAAAAAGCGGGATATACGCGTCGGCACGTGGAATGTTCGAACATTATATAAACCAGGCGCGATACAGACGGTTGTAGAAAACGCGAAACAATATAAAATGGGCATCGTCGCGGTTCAGGAAGTCCGACTCCCACATCAAGTAACCAAAACCAACGGTTTTACACTGGCGTGTGGAAGTACCGATACACATAACCTCGGGACTGCCTTCATCATAAGCAAGAAGATTACGCTCCATGTAAAAGATGTGCAATTTATTAATGACCGAATGTCTGTGCGAAAAATACAGGGCCCATGGTACAATTATGTATTTACAAACGTACACGCCGCAACAAAATCTATGGACGAAGGAACGAAGGACACGTTCTACGAGACCCTAGAGGAAGTATTTGATGGGATCTCATAATTCGATGTTAAAATCCTCCTCGGGGACCTCTATGCGAAAATTGGAAAGGAAGATATGTTCCAACCAACTATAGGTAAAGGAAGCCTACACGACGTTTCAAATGGTAAGGGTATTCGAATTATCACGTTCGCAGCGTCAAAAGATCTGGTGGTGAAAAGCACGATGTTCAAGCACATGCAAATTCATAAAGCCACATGGATATCACCCGAGGGCGTAACGCGTAACCAAATAGACCACTTCCTCATAGACAAAAGACACCACTCGAACATCCTTGACGTAAGATCATATAGAGGAGCAGATTGCGACTCCGATCACCTTCTAGTGATGGGCAAAATTAGAAGTCGGCTCGCAGCAAACCCACAGGGGTAGTCACGGGAGACGAGGAAAAAGTTCGAGATTGATAAACTAAAAGACCTAGGCAAAAGGGCTGAATATCAAGACGAATTAACGAACAGATTTAGCATCCTAGAGAATGGGAGCAGTGAGGAAGAGAAAGCCAATAGCGTGGACACTAAATGGACATCGATCAGAGACACAATCAAACAAACAGCCGAAAAGGTTTTAGGATTTAAGAAAACAACTAAGTCCAAACCTTGGTTTGACGATGGGTGCAGGGCAAAGGTCGAACAACGTAAACGCCTCAGAGTGATCCACTTAGAAGGATATAATGAAGTCAATGCAGAAAGATACGCGACAATTCGGAAAGAGACAACGAGACTTTTCAAACGCAAAAAACGCGAATGGGAGAAGACTTGGATTGAAAAAATCCTAGAAAATTCCAGTGCAAAGATCATCAGAGGTATGTATGTCGGCATAAATTCTATTATAAATGGCTACTGAGAGAGAGCCAAAATAATTCGAGACACAAACGACTATCTGGTCACAGAAACAAACAATACCGTGACAAGATGGAAGCAGTACTTTGAAAACCTGGTCAATGTGCGCACCCATCAACCACAAAGAAACGCACCAGACGTACATACAGCTGAGCCTCACACCCCAGAGCCATTTTTCGACGAAGTTGTAGACGCAATAAACCGATTGATAAACAACAAGGCTCCCGGAGTCGACTACATGGCGACCGAGCTTGTGAAGCATGGAGGAGAGGCATCCGCTTGAAAGATCCACCAACTGATTAAAACAATATGGGATAAGGAAGTCATTCCGGAAGAATGGGAAACCTCAATAGTCATCCCATTTTCAAAAAGGCTGACAGATCTGACTGCGAAAAATACAACGATATGTTCCCAACCACATACAAAATATTAACAACTGTCATGCTAGCGAGAATCACACCGTACACAGAAGAAATACTGGGCGACTACCAATGCGGATTCCGTAGGAACCGGTCAACAAGCAACCAAATACTCACAATAAGGCAACTGCTCGAAACGTAGTGGGAATACGGAGAGACGGTTCACCAGCTAGTCGTTGACTTCAAAAAAGCTTACGACCCGGTCGAGAAAACCACCTCTCAGAACCATTTGAAACCCGGGACGGACTAAAACAGGGCGATGGCCTCTCACCATGTTTCTTTAACCTTGTGCTCGAGTATGTCGTCAGAAAGGTACAAGACAACAACATGCCCGGATCATCCCTGAACGGGGTCACACAAGTGGTCGCATATGCGGATGACATCGCCGTTTTGTGCGATAATCTAGAAACTGTAGGTAAAAATAGTAAAACCATCATGCAAGCTGCAGAAGAGGTGGGCCTAGATCTAAATGAAGACCAAACAAACTACATGATTACGGCGAGAGCAGGTGGACCTCAGAGAACACCCATAAACATCAGACGGAAGATATTTGAAAATGTCCAAGAATTTAAATATGTGGGAACAATACTGACGGCCAGTAACGAAATGTCGAAGGAAATTAACAAAAGACTGCATTCCGCCAACGCTAGTTGGCATTCAGTCAGTAAACTGCTGAAATCCAAAGTGCTATCACGTAATATAAAGCTCCGTGTCTATAGAACCATAATCATGCCGATTGTTCTATACGGATGCGAAACATGGGCTCTCACAAAACGAGAAGAAAACAAATTCCGCGTATTCGAGAATAAAATTATAAGGGGTATCTTTGGCGGTAAATATGACGAGGAGGCAGGACAATGGAGGAAACTCCACAACGACGAATTTGAAGAGCTATACTGCAATTCTACAATAGTGAGAGTAATCAAGTCGCGAAGATTAAGATGAGCCGGACACGTAGCGCGAATGGGCAACGATATGACCCTGGATAGAATTCTAGACGGTAAACCAACGGAAAAGAAGCTGACAGGACGACCGCGATGGAGATGGGAGGACAGTGTTAGGTTTGACCTTGAGGAGATCGGATCGGCTGGTCAAGCATGGAAGGAGAGTGCACAGGACAGGGAACGATGGCGGAGTCGAGTCGGTGAAGTCATGAACTTCCGGGTTCCTAGAGGCTAATAAATAGAATAGACTTTTAATTACAAAGCAACTTTTCCGTTTTTTGAACTTGTTACGCACTATTAGTAAGTTCATTCAGCTCCGCATATTTAAATATACACACAAGCAACTATTTGCCTGATTTGCGCCTACCAAGGCGAATTAAATTGCAACATAATGGCTTCGGTAATTATCTGGAATTCATTTAGTACAGGAATTGGAGGTTTTCATTGGCTAGACGGTTAAACACACCGAAGAACTGCTCTCCTATCGGCGAATGTTGCACTGGGCGACGCGAAACTTTCGTATTATTGCAAAGAAATGAAAAAAAAAAAAAAAACAAAGGATGAACGAACTCGGCCTCTGTAGATGCTACGACTGTGTATCACCTACTCCACAGAATCCCTGGAAGATTTCTGGACACAGTTCGACAAGCCATGCGGAAGTTTTACTTTATGACCCTACTCGTGATAAGTATTATTATTAACTACTGAATGTGAGTGGGATGCAGTAGAGATGCGAAGAAAAAAGTAGAACACGAATGAATAATTCCCCATCCACTCGTGGTCGTTTTATGGGGCACATGGTTGTGGAAATCCACAAATTGTGGTTTGTGAAGCAACAAACAATGGAACCAAGTAAATTAAAATAACCAGTTGTATAACTGAGATAGTACACAGAACTGATAAGGGCACATCGGTGTTATAATATGTATTTAGAAAACACCTGATGTATTGGAGTAACTAAATAAGAAATGGTGATGACGTGAGGCATAAGGCCACGTAGTGCTTCGTTCGTGAATTGACCGTCAACTGATACCATTTGGCTTTTAAGACTGCATAAGGTCAGACACACCTGGCAATATGAAATTAACAGATGGACAAATAAGGGCTACGACTCGAACTTGGTCTTAATAACTAGTGGCGCCAACTTTGGGTTCAGATCCACGCTTGAAAGCTGTGGCATTCCGCTTTTCAATAATATCAATTCAATCGGTTTGTAAATGGAGCGATAACGGATCCAATCACAATTATTGAATTGAAATTAATTCTTTGTATTGCATTATCTTCGGCGCAAGGCTAATAACCTTCCCCGTAAAAATAAATTATTATGGAAAATTTAACAAGCCTCGACACTTACTAAATAAGGCCAAGACGATGATGATGATGATTGTGTCACCTGCCATATTCGCCTGATTTGGCTCTGTGCCACTGCTTTCTATTCCCAAAACTAAAACAGAAGTTGAAAGGATGTTTTATTAATGACATTTCGACCACCAAAACAGTGTTGCATTTAAATTGGTACAACATTTAATATTTGGTTATCGGAGAGTGGTTGTTTATTAATATTTTCTTTTATTATTGCCCCACGTTGTGTCTTGGGTCAGTGGGCTTCCTTCCGGGTTGGCCTGTTACTCAAATGGGGACTTGCCTTCCTTCGTTGTGGTTTCTTCAACTATCTCCTTGCTTCCATCTGGTTTGGATCGGTTGTTGTAATTAAAACAGCACGTTTTCTTTACTCGTACTTAAGCTTTATTTTTAAAACCAACAATTCTAGTCTTTACAAAAGTCTTCTTTTTTAATTTAAATTTTAATGCTAAAACCAACACTTCTAGTCAAAGCAAGAGTCTACTTTACTTTCATTTAATAGCAAGATTTACTTTTATTCCATAGCCAGAAAACCCGCTGTTCTTGCGCTAGGGCCGCAGTCTTTTGCTTGGGTTTTACTGTACACTGCACTGCAAAAGTCCCATCTGCAACCACTCTTTATATACCGAAGTTATTGGTGAGGAAATGCAGACGATGCCTTTTCCTCAACCAGAATGTGTTACCTACTTTGCCTAGCCCGAGTCATTCGTATTTCCCAATAATCGTTCTCATATGGTTGCCCCAGTTAAATCACATGCAATTACTTAATTGGGGTTTGCATGTGACTCAACACAATGGCCCGCATACAATCCATTGTTCGATCAAACTGCATTCGTTGCTTTTCGCAGATCTCAGCAATTTAATTGTTAATTGCTTGTGTGACACCTGTTTTCGGTTATGAAGAAGAGGAAACAATTTGTAATGTGAGTTTGACAGAATGCCCGGATGCCCGGTGTAAAGTTTTGTTTTGTGGACATCTGGCGTGTAGCCTTGGGGAACGAGAATGTGTCACACGAGACGGTGTGTTCATTTGCTGTGGTTGGGTTGCTTTCGTGTGTTATCTGAATACAAATTGGTGATACCTGAGATACGTGCAACTTTGGAGAACGAGTACGCGTCATAGGTGGGCAATTAATAAGTGTTGGAATAAGAGTCGCAACTTGTGCGATAGGAGTATTAATTGCATGTGGGAAGAAACGTTAATTGACTGGTTGAGTATTAATTGCCGGTGGCAGTAAATTGGTCGTGTATATGTGTGGATGTTTGAGAGAAGGGTTGCGTAGCGACGTGTAACAACACCAACCTAAAGGCAATTCCGCAAATAGGCTAGAACGCACATTTGCATCATTTTTGAACCGCTGCAACAAGTGTATTGAAATTGGAGGAGAATATTTTGAATACGAAAATCGATAAATATTCAGATATCTTAATTAAATAATGTTTTTTACGGCCATTTGTTGCTCTGTGTAAGCATTAATGAGTTGAACAAAAATCGTGTTCACTTTTATCCAAGTAAATAAAAAAATCAATTAAAAGCCCCAAGGAAAAAATAAACAAAAATTACATCGCAGAACACGAGGCATATCTTTTTTAGGTTTGCTTATGTCGGACTGGATCCCGCAGGAAGACATTCTTCACTTAAGCAACGTGTGATACGTAATCAGAAACAATTAGGATTGATAAACGATACTTTGACTCTATTGTGTAGTCCGCAGGGTTGTACGTTCTAAGTAACAGTCAGACACTTATTTTTCTTAACTTGCCCTACAGGTGTACTCTGACACTATGCTACACCATTTTAAATCCTTGTTAGCTCCTCAAGGTATGGCAGACAAATAATGTGGCAGTTAATCCGCTTTGTATATGGCTTACTGAATTAAATAAAATCTCTCGTAAGGAGGTGCATGTAAAGGTGCCCTTCTTATATTGTTCACTGAGCGTCAAATGGGAGGTAGCATGTTTGTTTTCTTGACAAGAACAAACCCTATGGGTCTTAAGATATGCTGTTATAAAAGGATTGAGTTAGGTGGCTGAAGAATATTAAATTTGCTATTAACGCCCTATACGAAATTCCACCCCATGGGGTGTCTAATAAATAAATTATAACTTTGAGGAACAGAAATTCTGGGTATTTTGGTAGACCAACTAAATATTTATGAATCTGTAAGCCGAGGAATAATCAGTGGGTTAAATTTCTAAGGCACACTTTAATTACGTGGTACGAAACAACCTGACCTTAGGCATCTTGGGAGGTTGACACTTTGTACATAAAATTCAATTATGCGGTCTTTGCAGGAAATGTCCCCTTGCCGTCGGCCATACACAATGTAAATTTATTTGGAGCTGAGGTTGTAGAAAAACGGTGTAAGGAGGTATTTTCAGTTTGACGTAGAATTTAGTCCAAAAGCAGACTTATAAAGAAAAAAAAAGATAAATATTGAACTTGGTTTGTTATAGGTAGCTAGACGACTGGTTCCTAATCTGATTTTCTAAGGTAATATTCCGACTACATCTGGGTCTCAACCAACAATTACGTCTAGCTGTTTGTAGTCAGATTCGCACTCAAATTGGTTGAAGTCACAATTCACTTTTCGGATATCGAATATCTCTCTATCTCATCAATGATGGCGTGCATGTGTTTTTTTCTTTTTTACACCAAAAAGTAAGCAAAAATAATATTAAGGTGTGTTACTCTTAACCGTCAAAATATAATAGATTCGAAAGAATAGAGATATCGATGTTCG
Source organism: Microdon myrmicae (assembly GCA_963931805.1). NCBI lineage: Eukaryota > Metazoa > Arthropoda > Insecta > Diptera > Syrphidae > Microdon > Microdon myrmicae. Next base: position 129,249,750 of record OZ007502.1, on the reverse strand, counting down.
TTGGACTTGAATGGATGAATATTTTTATGGCAAGAACAATCGGCTATGTTTATCCGGACGTTTGAAGTTGATTTTTAAAATGTACTGATTCGCACTTTGCATTGATGAGTTAAGTAACGAGCATGATAATACCTACACAAAAGACATATGCAGGATACATAACACCTAAGTTCTAATGAGGTGATTGAAGTTTACTTTCGCAAGTTATTCTTACTGTCGCTACAGAAAGGAAAACAATATTTTTTCTTTGCCAAGAAGAGGTTTAGTTCTTCCTTGACGGTCATTTTATTTTTTCCTTTGCTTATGTAACTATTTACAGAAAAACTTCAAAAAAACAATGTCCGAACTATGTTCGTGGCTTAGAGTAATTGCCATTCTAGTAGTGAATGTTTCGTTTTTATACATTTTCAGTTGATAAGGATGCTAGTGAAGATAAAGAAATGCTAATGAGTATTCTATAGATCATAAATGTATCCGTAATGGAGATTGTATGTTGAGTAATCCGTAATGTAGATTTGAGTCATCCGTAATGTAGATTGTAATGTATATTGTGGATTGACTCATTATAGATAATTAGCGTTTTGGGTGTTAACTCGCATGACTCTCAACTGAGTTTTGCTGATTATTTTTGCATTCCATATGCAACGAGGCTGTAGAATGGGAATTCTATTCCAGTCTATCCATATTGTAAGTATATAGTAATATCTATTCTCATTTATTTGAGTACTCTAATTAAGTATCGAGTTAACACGTGTAGCAAGAAGTGAGAGTTCGTTGGCTACGATGATCCAAGTGTGTCTACCTGCGGATTCATCATTGGTAAAATAGCCAGCAGTGGTCTTTATATGCATTGAGTTCTACTTGGTTAAATGATCTCTGTTGGTATTCAATTAGTTGTACAGTGAGGTTCAAAGAGGTTAGTAGAGTGTATTCGAAAGAACAAAAAAAAAAACCTACCATTAATCGGTATCCGATTACCTATGGTTGGACGGTCGGAGCCATGGGGCACGCCAGGATTCATTTGAACTGAATTTGGCAACATAGAAAATCACTTTGACTGAGAGGCCAGAAAGATGATTTCTTACCCATTGAATCACGTAATTGCGTCAGCTATAGGGTTGGTTGACGAAGAGTGGCGACCATCTCAGTTGGCTGTCTCGTAGATTCATACTATTTTTTAGGAACTACTGCAGTTAGACACAACACATTAGTCTGAATTGTGATTAGTGTGGGAGGTGAGGAATATGTCTGGGATGTTAGCGGAAAGACCGTCTATGACTTTGCTATATCTGTAATTTTTGAATAAAACTTGTATGCGTTTATTTTAACCAGCTTTATTTATTTTAATGATTATTATTTTTTAATACTCGAAACATCGTTTTGTTTTTTTAACTAATAAATCTGACATGATGTCTTCTCAAATAATACCATTCACTGCGATATTATATACCACGAGTGTATTTTAATTTCCGTTTTTGTTATATAATATATTGATATTTTCTAATTTTTTTTTAGTACCTGTTTTGTGGTAAGACAAGTGCATCATCGGTATGCCCATCCAATGCAAAATATCGCTGCTGTCACTGCAAATGTGACCGAAGACCTAAATTGACCGATTCTTCGTCGGGCTTGTCCTACAGTACATTATAACATAGAATTATAGTATTTTGTCCGACTACTGGCATATTTTCGACATCAACTCGGCTAGGAATTTAAATTCGCTGATCATGGAATACATTTTATTTATTTATTAATTTTTTTTTTTTTTTTGGTTTCTGAAGGAATGTGTAAATCTTCAAAATATACCTCTGGACCGATCCAGAGGCATGCCGGATTTTTTCCGACTAGTGCCACCGCCCGCCAGGCACATATTCCCGTTGATCTCTGCGGAACTTTCTTTTAGATATTCCATCGTGGGGCGGGACGGAGTTTGGGTCATGGAATACGCTGTATATACACCGATTTGGTTCTCGCACAGCCAGTTTCTTGCTTACTTGAACGAATTGACATATATGGGGGGTCTGAAAACTAACTAACAGCTGATTGTTGAGAAGCCGTCGCATTCGCAGAACTGCATTGCTTAAGGCTTAATGTGATGTGGAGTTGTTATTCATCATCATCATCGGCACCACAACCGGGAACCGGTCTTGGCCTTACTTAGCAAGTCCTGAGGCTTGTTCAATTTTCCATAATATTTTTGTATTTTCCGGGCAAGGTCATTAGTTTTGCGCCAGAGGCTCCCCGACGGGGAATCGAACCCCGGTCTCCCGCGTTACAGGCGGGTATACTAACCACTATACTACCGAGGAGTTGTTATTAGTCCGGATTTATTTGAAAACGAAGAATGGGCGACTATCGCTATCAATTCAGCGCTCTTCTGGTCGAGTTTTTTATCGTTGTTTGTTATTGCGATAAACTTTAATATACATAAACAATAATTATATATACATAAAACAATAATTGATATAACAAAACATCGCCCCACGCAGAGCTTTCAAAATAGATTCAATTTTATAAAGCACATCAACTGCGATGCAGATAAAAACGACCAATAGCCAAGACCGCATTCAAAATAATCTACATTCAAATCTAACTGTCAATTCATATACAAAATACATTTAATTTCAAATCTAACTGCCGGAAATGGAATACATAAAACAGTATTTCAAAATTAACGGCTAGCCTTAGGAAGCTTTTCAAGTGGCGGCTCTGACGTCACTTCCTGAGTTAGAACCGGCCAAAACACACTACTGACCTCAACAAGTTATATCAATGGGGATTATCTAACCCAACAGAATTCAATGTCTTAAAAACTCAGTACTGCCTCTTGTTGTCAAAGGCAAACTCCAAAGTAAATATATTGTCGATGAATGGCACTTGAATAGACAGAGCCAAAAAACGATAACTTCTCGGCACTCGAATTAATTCGACTTTTAATTGTAAATACCACATATCCTTAAAGGATGCAAAAAAAAAAATAGTGCGGTCCATCCAACCTGCCCGCTATTTACAAGGTCTACATTCGTCCTAAAGTGGAGTTCAACTCCCATATTTGGTTGCGAAAGCGAGCAGTGAAATTTATTGGGGGCCCAGTCGTATGTCATTCAATTCCGTTGATAGAGCAAAAGCGCGGCAAAGCCCCCCCTAACATCCACTAATCCCCTTTCGTAAGTTTCCCCTCTTTTAAAATAGCTGCGATCAAATGGCCTCCTCAATGACCGCCAACACCGTAACAGTATTACCACGGTCGTTGCTCAAATGAACTTGCTGAATGTGCTACGCCTCTTCAGTCATTTTCCCGCGATACCCATCAATCTGAGAATGCGCACCAGTTCACATTGAATGTCACCTTCAGACGTACAAATAAACATAGAGAGTCATTCTTTAGCCGAACTACACAAATGTGGAATGCTCTACCTGATCATGTGTTTCCTCGACGTTGTAATGTCCAAGCATTTAAGATGTACATCGATACCTCTTTTCCATATCAACTTTTTCTCTGTCCACTCGGGCTGTGCTCTGACGATTAAGGGCACTCCAACATCCCCTTTTGGGCTCGCAATAATGTAAAACAAATCTTCAAAGTCAATTGTCGGTAAAATGTTGGCAGAATTAGTAGAAAACTAACATTTATTTATAAAATAGAATATTCGTTTTTTTCACTGCTATCACTAGACCGTGAACTTGTCAACATGCATTGGTGAAGTATCCTATCCGTCACATAAGTCTATTCTAGTTTCTCCAACTGACTTTCTGCAAAGTATGGCGTGCATTTTTTATTAATACACTTCGCGCACATTCGTTTCGCCGTCAGTTTTAATTAAAAAATATTCTCATACTATAAGAAAACTCAGAAGTTAATTCACTGTATCAAATAATATAGTGCTGCTGCTTGCTGACGCTGTGCTTGTGCAACTAGCGGCATGTCATGATATTTCTCTAAATATAATAGTTTGACATGTTCCATGTTTAACCATATTAAAAATCCTTTCGCCCATAATAAAGAAGATTATATATTGAAACCAGAAAAATTCCACAACCGAGAGTTGATATACTCAAATACTCATACACACTTTTTGTCCTTCGTTTCATTTTCCATTCTTGGCAACATTCTATTGTAGTGGTGGGACTCAGTAAATAAATATCTACAAAAAGCGGATTTCACAAATACTCTCTGGTATTTCATTACATTAATTCTTTCTTCGGATTCTTTTTGCAGGACATCACAAATGCCGGGAATACTGGCCACCCAGCATAAAATCCTACGAGAAGGCTTATAACATCTTCCTGGACATAATACTCCTGATAATCCCGGTTGTAGTCCTTACAGTCACCTACTCGCTTATCTCAAGGACTCTCTGGCACGGAATGCGAGCTGAAAAAGTCGCAAAAAGTACGCAGTCAAGTAAGTCAAGTAAATTCAATAAATAGCGCCTCCTCTCTTTAGGTAGGATGTTGTTGAGGATGTTGAAGTGTCTCCGAAAACACCTTTGTTTATTTGTTGTTGTTGTTGTTGTAACGTGTCTTTTCTTTTATTTATTGAACTTCCACCGTGTGTGGTTCTAAAACAAGTTAAGGATTACACTGAGACACCCTTTGAAATTGAAAATCGATCTCAAGCATCAAGCGTATTATTATTTTGTTTTTTTAGTTAAGGTTGGCTGCAATGTCTCTATCTCTATATCGTTTTACGTTGGCAACGAAAATAGGAATGAATCTCATGGGAATGAAAGGAAACATTTAAGAATTATACTAAGTTAGCGCACTAATGGATTGAACTTAGTGTATGTGGAATTTTTGCATCCTTCTGCGTAGAATATGGTAGTGTTTTGAAAGAAAATAAATTCGGTGTATCCCTACTTACTGTTATTGTGTGTGTGCATTTTTACCAGCAGATAGAGGGTGTACATTGCGATTGTTGGATTGAGTCACACAAGTTGGGGGATACAATGGGTGGTGTTCTAATAGTTTTCAACACGTCAGTGACAAAACAGAAGGAAAAAGACCGAACAGGAAGAAAGCGTAAGTCCCCATAATCCATCTCCCTTGACATCTCAACAGGAAAAAATTGTATGTGGTGTCACATACACAAGAAAGTATAACTTTACACCTTCGGTGAATATTATCTTAACATGTGAGTTGCACTGTGTAAAGTTGATGCATGATTTTATGGTGGTCTTCAAGGATTCGAAAATTGTCTGTAAGCGTCGTTTTATTCAAGTACGATTTCATCGAAAGTTAGAAGCTATCCAAGTTCTGTAGCTAATCTATCAAAAATGGGTTCCTTATTTTAATATAGGTTTTCCGTGGTTTGGGTTGGTTTTAACGTGAAATAATATTTACGATTAGTTACAATGAATCGAGAACAAAATTATTTACATATCCTTAATACAAGACCGGACAACGAAAAGCTAATAACACAGATTTAAGTAATTCAATGTTACGAAAAGATGTTCCGAACTGTGAATAATATGTAAACTCTTCTCATTTCGTTATTATATCGAGACTCAACCCAACTTGTTACTTATCGTTTTCTGCACGGCTGGAAAATAAGGGTGTGCCATTCCCAACGCACGCGCTTGATACACAAGTCATATTGAAAACAGCACTGTCGAAAAAATAACATCAGGAGAGTCGATCATAAAAATGTGTTTGCGAAATAGTATTTGTAAACTTCAGATTTAGAATATCTAACGCAAACTGGAACATATAAAGTTAATCCACTAAAGGTTCTTCTGTTACTTTAATTTGTGACGGATGATAAGCACGCCTTACTTTTCCATCTCTTGTTCGGTATATCACGGACAAAGCCATCAATGGGTACACGGCCTTCAAAGGTCAATTGGCAATAGCGTCAAATTACACCGGTCTGCAAAGATATCCTCCTTCAAATAAAATTATCCCTACTATGAAACATTCTTAACGAGGACTTCAGAGCGAACAGACGTGAGGTGAAACACGTGTTTGTAAAAGTGTGTAAAACACACGTGACAGTAAAAGTGTGTGAAGTGCACGTGTAAAAATACTTTTAGTATTTTAACATTAACAGATGGTGGGCGACGACCCCAGTGATGACTAACAATTCATCATAGAGCGTAAAAGAAGAGCCACCGACATTTTACTTAGCGCAACAAAGAAACCAACAACCATGGAGACACAAGCTATGGACTACCAAAAAAAGTATTTAGAATCAGTGGAATACATCAATACAGCTAGACTCCAGATGAAACAACTCCACGAGCAAATTCACTCGCTAGAAACAACCACTAAAAACAGAGATGACATCTGCATGGAAGAAACACCTGCTCAACACCCCGGACTAGCCCCATTATCTCCAAAGCAACAATTATTGTCCCCCGAAACACCATCTCCCCAACAAAAGAAGACAGCCGGGAATCAAATGCGTATAACACACGCCAAAAATACAAGACCACCACCCATCTATATTAAAAATATAACAAACATCAAAGAGCTAATTAGAATGTTCGAAAGTACCTTAGGCCACCGCAATTTCACCACAAACACAAGAGGTGCTTCGACTCCCATCACAACAACCACTTTAACGGATCACAACAAGTCGGTAGAAAAACTTGCGCAACACAAGCTTGAATTTTTCACTTTTAAACATGGACAGTTGAAACCAGCTACTTTCATCTTAAGACATATTGATCCAGCATGGACCAATGAGGAACTTGCAGCAGAAATATTCAGGATCTGTCCGGAACTGAAAATAAACAGGTCTGACTACTTCCAAACGCCATACATGCGGACTAACAAGACTCTGAATTTACGTATTATACAAATTCCTCCAACTGATGTGTTGCGGATTCGCACTGGACACAACCAGCGAATTCGCAACTGAATGTTGCCCGTGGCAATCGCATGACAAATGTCAGCAACGAGCTGACATACTCAATTTTGGTTGTCAAGCAACCAATAACAAATTAATTCTTCTTCGTGAACTGCTCAGCCCAGTTGGATGTCCAGTCAATAATCAGTGTAAATCATAGTAATCAATAGAAATACATTCAATAGATAATAAGAAACCTATCCGCCACGAGTTCTTTTGTCCCAAAAGACGAATATTTCAGAAATTGCTGCAGGTATTCAGTTGACTTTTTAGCTCATCAGTTCAGTTTGGTTTCAGGCATCATTGTTGCGGCCGCCATTGATCGGACACATCCAGTTCATTGTGTTTGTGACCACATCATCCGGATATTCCCCACCAACATTCATCGATCGGCGAAGTCCAAATACGCGCCGCCCCTGCTCAACCAACGTGCACGTCAGGAGACCGCATTGTTCCTGACGCCAGCCCACAACACTTTGGCGGATATTTTGTTTAATAATAGCGGGTTGGTACAATGTTCCGCCGAACACTGTTCGCACCAGAGAAAAATACAAGCAACCAGAACACGGAGCGAATCAGCACAATAAACACGAACAGATCCTTTACGGATTTAATCTTTTTTATTTCTTTAATACTCGAACAATGTCCCGTACAATATTTTATTAAAAAAGTGCAGCGAAACACATGCACGACACACACGTTACACCCTTGGATCAAATTAACTAAAAATCGGATACGGTACTCTACCTCCTCGACGTTTCTCCTTATCTCTTCGCCTTGACGATCAAAATCTCACTGTCTGTCTGCCCACTCAGATACCCAGATACAGATTGTCCATCTGTATCTGTGCAGACAACTTTTTTCCTTAGATCTGCTAACAGAATATCCGCATCTCCGTTAGCAGCATGTTATTTATTCCCCAGGGGTAATCTGGATGCCTGAAAAGGGAAAAGTCAATCGACGCATACATCCTAATTATCGCCAGCATTTCATCTCCACGGCCTTCTGTTTGCACAGAACATCTGGCGCGCAGGACGGAGATGATTGTTCGGGCGTACAGCCCGTGGTTGTTTGCCTTTTGCAAACACAACCGAAATCCATTAGATCCTTCTAATGGGTGTGAAATTTTACAAAGGAATCGTGGGACCGGAGTATTTCCTTTGTTGGCTTTACTCTCGTAAATATTCCGAATTGTCTTGTTGAGATAATTACGGTTGTTTACAATTTGGCAGCGGATAGGCGATATGCTTTATTGCATTTACCTACCAGCGTATGCATCCGTTGTTCGGTCTATCTACCGAAAATGGCAATTCCTTGGAAACATCGTGCAGATGTTTAGGATGGGAGATCTGTATGCGATGTTTTCTGCATTTGACGCATTGCTCAGATGAGATGCTTTAGCTTCCCTTTTTAATTGGGTAGAATACCATGTGTGGATGCGTTGAACTCGATCTTGGAAGCTTTTGAACGTTAAGTTCCTTGTTTTTCGCTATCGGGTTCAACGTTGTTGCAATCTCATATAGCCTTTATTACAGGTATTGTAATGAATATTGGCCGCGTGTCTGTGGGCACGTGTGCTGCGAAAGGTGAGTAGAGTTCCTTGGCGGAAAGGATAACTCACCTGTAAGGAGTTGTATGGTTCGTAGAACCGCTACAACACAACAAGAACCCGGTCGTAGTGGAAGGTGTGTTCAACGCTTGTTAGACACACATGATGTCACCCGGCTCAAACAAATAAAATATCTATTCACGCATAAAATTGCGATTGAGGAACCGCATAAACAAATCGTCATTCATTGCAAAAGATGCCAAGGCTCAGGACACTTGGTGGCGGCATGTCATCGAAGCGTACGATACGTAAAGTGTGCAGAACAGCACAACCTGGAGAATGTAAAGTCAGTCCGCCTGGAACAATCCAAACAACAAACCCTGATGAATCAATTATAACTAAGAAAATCACAGTGACATGCTGTAACTGCGGAGGACCGCACCCTGCCAACTTCTCGCAATGTCCAAACAACATCCTTACAAAATTGTTACGCACTATCAATCCTAAACGCTATAGTTCAATAAATAGAAAATAAAAAATAACTCCTGATAAAACCCAACATATAGTGTTTAAGGGTAAAAATGAGCACTGCACAAACAACACAAGGCGCACCCACTACAAAATTAGACTCAAACTAAATAACACCCAGATAAAACCTTCCAAAACAAACAAATATCTGGGAATAACTGTGGCGGTTTTTGCGAGCGTCACTACTTACCTGCTCATCTACCACCAGGTAACCCCTAATCATAGCACGGCATGTTTCAACCAAGCGTGTATTCACCTGCATGGGTTATTCCTATAACCACGAAAAACCTGTAAAGCATACGATACGAAAATTATATCAGCAATAACAGACATTCCCTACATGGGCATATAGAAACCTGAAAAGGATGACTTACCTGCCCATACGACTAACCATCGCTGCAATGCTTAACTGCGCTGAAGTAAAACACCATCAGCAACACAAGCGTTTCTATAGTAAGGGCTAATTGGTCGCACATCTAGCAACCAACATGACATTGGCTTCTACCAACGAAGTGTCTCCCAAGAAGTCGGCTGTAATGCCACAAGAGATGTTCCTTTTCCCTTTAGTTCTTTAATGCATGCCCACATCGGTCACTAAATCAAGCCACACGAAATGGAAACGTGGACCATGTACTGCAAGGCAAAATACAGTTGCATATGCAGCGAGCAACACTGCCAAAGTACCAATTAAATGCCCCTAACATACCATTTACCAACATATAGGAATCTTTCCCACACAGTGCTGGCTGGATAGACATATCCTATCATGGAAATGGGTATACACGATCAGCAATAATGCTTTACAAATGGCTGATCGTGTAAACATTGTAACCCTTTTCAGGAGGACCTGCCCCAGCTGCCAGGGTTGTTTATTTTTGATTAATATGATGTGCATGGTTCGCATGCTGGGCGACACGCACGATGAGCAATCAAAGGGGATCATCGTGTGTGTGGGTGCGGCCCTTCTGCGGTGGCACACTGTTACGAGAAAGAGGATTAGCAAATATGGTCATCGGGACCATGGATGGAATTTTGGTATTCGGTCGCTTCAGTGGCATTTGGTAGTAGCGTTGTCTCATAAAGGAAATAACCTAATTACGTGACACCAATATGCTTCTTAATTAAGGCTAACAAGTTCAGTTTTATACCGTGTAACTTCCCGATTGTACATAATCGAAATAATTGTAACTCACCGATTGTACATGATCGAAATGACCTAATTAAGTGACATTTTTATACTTCTTAATGAAGCTGATAAGTTCATTTTTATACAGTGCAACTTCCCGATTGTACATAATCGAAGTAATGTAATTAAGTGACATTTTTATAATTAAGCTAATAACTTCATTTTTATACAGTGTTAATTACGCCGATTGTACTTAAGAGAAATAAAAGCTAATTAAGTGACATTTCTATTCCTTTTAATTAAGCTAATAACTTCATATTTATACAGTGTTAATTACCCCGATTGTACATAATAGAAATAAAAGCTAATTAAGTGACATTTATATTCCTCGTAAGCAATCGAATAAGCGTATTTAATATCGCCTTGTTTATATTGGTTGTACGCTGTTTTTTTTCTTTGTATTAACAATAAGGCTTTAAAGTGTGTTTATTTTAATTTGTATGGAATCACCAGATTTTGTTAAAAGAACAATAAAGATAATAGTCTTAAGTAAACCGCAGTTTTTTACCTTGAGCGACAAGACACGACGGACGAGTAAGCAGTTGGGACGTCTTGGTGAACCAGTGTCGGACGGACACACTACCAAGGCCATACTATAAGTAAAAAACCCATATAACCTTTTCCAATGACCTTTCATTCTCCACCCACATTAAAAATACTGTCTCTCTCACAAAGTCAAACTGCTCATCTATAAACAAATAATCAGACCCACACTCACATATGCGTGTCCACTGTGGTATCATATAACACCAGCCCAAATGGAGAAGCTACGCACTTTCGAAAGGAAAGGTTTCAAGTGCTAGAAGTATGTATTGTAGAAATACCTCTCCAAAGTCAGAAACGTATATACGTCGCATCCCTATATGCCCCTGAAACAGCCCAACACCCACGTTTTATAAGCGAACTAAACACGGTCTTCGAGAGCCTCAGATTACAGTCAGGAAACAACTATTTCCTTTTGGCAGGAGACATCAATGCAAAACATTCTAGTTGGGGTAACTCGACCTCCAATACCAGAGGTAATACCCTATTCGATTGGTGGCAAACAAACATAATCGAATACAATGTAGAAATCTATGCCACTGCTACACCATCTTACCCAAGAGGGGACTCCTTTTTGGACCTCCTCCTAATAGACAGCCGTATACAACTCCTAAATACAAATACAAATATCAGAAATTGTCTTCGAACAGTCGATTATGACAGTGATCACTATGGACCAGCCGCAAGTATTAAAGTCCCTAATGAAGAAATGTTGCTCGAAACGAGGGAACAAAAAGACTCCTACAATTTCCACAAAGCTCACTGGTCACGTTTTGAACGCACTATGAGAAGAGAAATTCGCTCAAATGCTGCAAACCCACCCACTTATAGGAACCTTCAAAACACAGTAATAGATCACTATCTCCAAAAGATGGAAAATATTATTCGGAAATCAATGGATCTCTCTATTCCAAAAATAAATAAGAATGGGGGTTACACAAGCCAATACAGAAACTCAAACATAGACGCTCTGAATAGACAGACAAGTTCTCTCCTATCCAGGTTGAAAACCCTGTACCGGCAATTCACTGACCGCCAAAACGCAGAAATAACAACACTAAAGTCTCTGATTCGAAATATAAAAAAATTGATAAAGGAAAATTACAGAGTAAACATAAACGCAGATTGGGAAAAGAAAATTCGAGCTATTAAAACAAATGGCTCGAATATGTTCCAACAAATAAACAAACTGCTCCGAAGGAAAAACTATAATGATATTCCCTGTCTGAAAATACCACAAACTCCAGATAACGGCCGAACACTGCTAAACGCAGGTTTTAATCTCGAAAACATTATTGCCGATGATGACTGTTATATTATAGAGGATCCTGAAGAGAAATCGAATGCTATCGGTGCGTGTTTTGAGGCAATACACAAAGTGAACGAACCCTCTTACTCCAATGATATGCTGGAGGAACGGGTACTTCAAACCACATTTCACTTCGCAACACGATTAGTAGGCGGCGTTCCGAAGGTAGAAACTTCACAGTTTTTAATGAAAATAACAGCGCGAATGATCCCGTTACAAATTCAGACAACAACTTGTTTGTAAATAAAGAAGAACTTCTCAGTATTTTTAATTCACTCAAAAATAAGAAGTCTGCTGGAATTGACCAAATTCCAACGTTGCCCTCAAACACTTGCCACCTGAGGCAGTAAATATTTACACCACTCTGTTCAATAATGCGTTGAATAATTCATATTATCCACAGCGTTGGAAAACAGCAATAGGCCATCCCTTGCCAAAGCCGGGTAAAGACAATAGTAGACCAAATAATCTCCGCTCGATCAGTATACTCCCCAACATCAGCAAGGTTTTCGAAGAAGTGATAAACAAGGTGCTAATAGAATGTACTGAGGACAACACAGTGATTCCAGATAATCAATTTGGTTTTAGAGCCGAACACAGCACTGTGCATGCGGCGTCCAAACTTGTCTCCGATATTCAATGGAATAGAGCTAAACGGCACTGCACTGGCGCATGTTTGGTTGATTTTGAAAAGGCTTTTGATACCGTATGGTTAGAAGGACTTTTCTATAAGCTAACCACCCTTGGCATGCCCGCAAAATTGCTGTACATTGTATATGATATGCTAATGAACAAACAGTTCATCGTTAAATGCGGAGACACATTCTCCAACAAGACTTTCAATATAAAAAACGGCTTGCAGCAGGGGGCAGTCAACTCGCCTGTTCTATTCAAAATATATACGAGCGATCTCGTAAATTCGCTTACGCATGCCATTGCATATGCCGATGACATAGTAATCTACAGAGCAGGTAGTAAAATTGAGAGCATCAACATACATTTACAAGATGATCTCAATAGAATAAAAGACTACTGTGATAAGTGGAAGATAAAAATAAACTTCCTCAAGACTGAAACTATTCTTTTTAGGACACCTTTAAGCAAGGCCTCGGGTGACACAAAAAAGAACTGGAAACAATTTTCCGTTATCGGTCAAAACGGAATACCTCTGGTAGTCAAAACGGTTGTTAGATACCTTGGTGTCGTGCTAGACCAGTTTCTTTATTTCGATAAACATATAGCAACATCGCTCTCCCGAGCTCGAAGTTCCTATGCTATGGCTAGCAGATTATTTCGCAATCGAGCCCTGGACTCGAAAGTTGAAATCATCTCATATACAGCACTAATACGACCTATACTCGTGTACGGTAGCCCAGTATGGTTTAACATTGCCCTTTACTACATGGAGAAATTACGGGTATTCGAGAGACAATGTCTGCATTCTTGTCTCCAAATGTACAGGACGCCAGAGTCTCAGTATACGAAATACTATCGAAATGAGGACCTCTATAATAAAGCAGGTCTTAACAGAATAGATAATTTTATAATCAAAATAATTTGAAGCCACGTTGCACGAGCGGCCGCGAATGGAAATAATTTAATCGCAGGAGCTTTCTATCCTAACTTTAGGTATCTGGAGAGCACTCTGCAGAGTGGCTTTATCCCCCCAGAAGCATTCCTCTTATTAGACAGTAGAGGTCTTATACAAAATAGTTCAGGAATCCCCATTATCTACCATGTGTTTCGGGGAACTGGGGATAAAAGAATTAATTATAATAATGCTCTCCCTAATAGCTCAATTCGTCTATGTTACAACATGGCCGTTGGAGACCGAGATAAACAATGTGCACTTAAGCTTCAAACAGCCTGGTGTTGGTTAAATACCGAAGAAAGGACTGCACGTCCTGACACTTAGAAGGCCGTATAGGCTAAATGTCTTCTCTTACCCCTTAGCTAACTCGCCCGTTATCCCCCTTCACATTCTGCTTCCTCACTATTTTTACTCATTTATTAACCAAATTCTTTTGATTTTAAATATAATGAGCCAACAAAAAAATATATGTATGTGTGTGCACATTTATATATATATATATATATATATATATATATATATATATGCATATGTGTATATATATTTATATATGGGTGTGTGTGTGTATGTGCATGTGTATGTATATATATGTTAAAAAAAAACATAAAATCAAAAATTTATATGATTATACTTTATAGTTTTTTTTTTATTCTCAATCTTTTTACTTGAAAATTAATTTACTATTTGAAAGCTGTATAAGTAATTAATATATAATTGTATACCGAAAGGTAGTCTTAAAATTTGTTATTAGTATAATTTAGAGTGCTCGCGTAGAGCCAGTAAAATAGAATACAAATTATTATTGTGGAAGTTGAGTTAGCATTTAATCAAAAAACTGTAAAAACGAACTGTAATTATTGTTGTAAATAAATGCGTTTTAAAATAAAAAATAAATAAAAAAAAAAAGCTACGCACTTTCGAAAGGAAATGCTTCAGGCTGGTCACTGGCCTCAACCGACAACCCAACTCTTACAAGTATTACAACAACAGCTTGCTATACAATTCTTCCAGTATTGACTGTCTCGATAGACGCTTCCTAGAGCTGTCTATTAAATTTACTGAAAACCTCCCAAATAATCCCAACCCCACAATAACTTCACTAATACCAACTCCTCTAGATAACAGGGCTCACTACCCCAATTGTCTCCACACCAGAACTGTCTTCACCCCTGGAAGATTGGTTAATGACTCCAACGAGGTTGTGTACCATAACACCGAGCTGGCAACCAATCAGTTCAAATACTGTAACATACAACCATTCTCCTACATTCTACGTTTTAACGAACAACCGGAAAGTGTTAACCGGAAAGTGTTATCCCACGCCAACCCACCTCCTTAACCATCAATCCCTACATTCCCCAACTCACATTACATATTTAACTTATTATAATATCAATTAGGTTAAGCTAGATTAAATTAGAGTTAAGTTAAGTATTAGTTTAGATTAAATTAAAAAAAAAAAACTTTTCCAGGAAAACTTTCAATATTAAAACCTATAATACTCAAATAGTTATTCACACATTCAGTTATATTTGAAAAATATGTAATGTATAGATGTAAACTATTGTATCTCTAGAATTATAAGTTAGCTGTAGTACTTAAGGGGGTATTCTGGTCTAGACGCACGAATTTAACGCAATTTTTGAAGTGCTGTAAAAAAAAAGCAATCAATATTTTTACTATTCAGTTTTTTATTGGATGTTTATTAATATTTCGAGAATACAGTAAAAAAAATTGAAAGTAAAAAATTCAAAATTCAAAAAGTTAGCAGCTGATGAAGTGGGGATCTCAAAAAGTTGGCACGCGATCATACTCACGATTCAACCCCCCTAGCAATCTGAAAAAAAAAGATTATTAATTTAGAGAAATGCCTCAATCGCTGGAACTAAAAAAGTTGAAAAAAAATTTTTTTAACAAAATGGCGACTGCTTGAAAAAAAAGTTTTTCGAATTTTTTAAAAATAGTTAACATTGAAAATTTGGGGATGAGGATAGTTCATGCAATAGAAAACCCTATAAAGAAAACATATGCGAAATTTTAAGTAAATCGGTTCAGTAGAACCTGAAAAATCGTGGGTATTGTTTTTTCCTTTGGACAGCATATTCTTAAAAGTATAAACTATAAGAAAATATAAAAATAAAAAAATCGATTCTTTCAAAATTCTAGACCAGTATACCCCCCTAATGTAAACATTGATTATTGGTCAAATAAACACAGTATGTTAAAAAAAAAACCTACTATATATATATATATATATATGCATATGTATTCGCCCATTGTGTTAAAGTTGACTGGCACCGTCCATAATCTGGGTTATTAATGGGCAGTCGTTGTTTTGATTCAGTAAATTTGAACAAATTCTGAAATACTTGTATACTAACCCACTTTATATTCCAAGAGTTATTTTGTCATTTGTAATAAACAAACATTTTTATAAGAAATTATTTAGGCAAAAATGAAATAATAAATAATTATTCAAAAGATTATCTCATTCAATATTTTATCAAAATGAAAAATTCCAACGGGGTTTTCCAATTAAATGTATGTACTTTTGAGAAAAAAAAACTGTGTAATGAATTTTTTTTTTTGAATAATGTAATGCGTAGATTAATTTGCAATGTAAGGTACAATTTATTTACGTTATAATATTTAAAGAAAATATTTTTTAAGACTAATCGTTAACAATAAAACGGTGCAATGGCGGTTTGAAAACAGCGTCTTGAAAATGTGCCATGCAGCATACAGGTCACAAAAATGATCTGAAACAAAAAATACAAAATGGGTTCTTTAGTTTATGCAAAAACGCTCAGTATGACGTTCCCCTTTTATTAAAGTTCGCAAATTTGCAAAAATGGCGAAGTTTTGAAAAAAAAAGAATTTCTTTTATAAACAATTTTAATAACAATGTTTTAAATAAAAAAAAAATA
Organism: Microdon myrmicae; assembly: GCA_963931805.1. Lineage (NCBI taxonomy): Eukaryota > Metazoa > Arthropoda > Insecta > Diptera > Syrphidae > Microdon > Microdon myrmicae. The sequence goes on along the minus strand of OZ007502.1, from coordinate 129,233,267 downwards.
AAAAATCGGAGCTGAGGCCAAATATCTATAGAATTTCTATACCAAACTTCATAAAGATCGAATGATTAGTTTTTGAGCTACGTTGCACGGCGTGCGAGAAAAACGCGTTTAAAGTTTGAGTAATAGAAAAATCGTGAAAAAATTCGTAATTGGTTTTAACTTACCGCAGTTTTTTGCAAATCTGCGTTTCCAGGGCCATAGAGTAGATCTTCTTCTTCTTCATAGTGTTCTGGTCTGAACCGAAAGGCCGAGCGTCCGACGAGCGCTCGACTATTTGAGTGCTCCGCCCAATTACACTGTTTACTTTCTTTTAGAAATAATGTACAAGGAGGTCTCGGATCACTTTCTAACTCTTTTTCTCGTATTTTTGAGGAAATTTCCTATCAATTTAGGCAAAAACAAAAAATGGCTAAACAATTTCATTTTACATGACATTCCCCCTTAAGGATCACTTTCAAAAAGTATTAGATAATTACATTTATGGTATATTTTACAACTAGTACTTAAGAGATTTAGGATAGCAATTCCTTTACAACTATAATCTTAAATCTATATAACGACAATAGCATAATTTTAATGAATAACAAATAATAAATTAAGGGAAAACTACAATAAAAAACCCTTATTTGAATCTTAAGACTAATATTGCACGAGCTTCTGGTTATTTTATATAGTAATGACCTCGATATAATTTTCATAGACAGAGTACATATGTAGTGATTTAGGATAACGCAAGACGGGAAACGAGAACATTGTCAGAAAAAGAACAATTGACGAAGAAGTTTTGATTGATTTTGTCAATAAGGAACTCTACCGGTTTAACGTTAGCGTTTTCATGTAGTTCATGTGTCGAATAATGCCATGGCAAATTCAGCAACATTTTCAATATTTTATTTTGACACCTTTGCAATTTTATTTTGTGTGTGCGAGCACAGTTACACCATACAGGAGTATCGCTTGAAAAATGGTTTTAAATATTATAATTTTATTTTCGATGCTAAGCTTTGATTTTCTACACACTAATGGATACATAACTCTTACGACTTTGTTTATTTTGTCAATTGTGGTAGTGATGTGTTTTTGAAAGATGAGTTTTTTATCTAGAATAATACCTAGATATCTACAGTCTTCGGACCAATCAATATCAACTGCACACATACTGAGTTTAGTGCCATTTGGTAGGTAGCAGTGTTTCCTACATCTCGAAAACCAGACAGCTTGTGTTTTATTACCATTTATTTTTATTTTCCATTTGCTGTAATATACTGCTAGCTTGTCAAGAGCTGCTTGCAAAGAGTTGTAGACATTAGTGAATAAGGCACCCGAAGAGAAAATGGCCGTATCATCGGCAAACATAGCTACCTGAATGTTTTCACCTAGACATGGTAAATCTGCGACAAACAATGTGAATAATATGGGACCAAGGACCCAGCCTTGTGGTACACCATGGTGGATTTGGTGAGTAGAGGATATGTCGGTTCCTATATTCACAACATATTTTCTCGAACGAAGAAAGCTCTGGATAATTTTGATAAGCCGTATTGGCAGCTTAAGTTTTAGTAGCTTATAAATCAAGGCATTGTGCCATACCGTATCAAAAGCTTTTTCGATGTCTAGAAGAACCAGTCCCGTTGAGTCCTTGTCATGAATTTACCAGCTATGTGGTTTTTAATGCGCAAGACTTGGTGGATTGTGCTGTGACCACTACGGAAACCGAACTGAAAGTTTGGTAAGATGTTATTGTCTTCCACAAAACGATCAATCCTTTCCTTAATGATTTTTTCTAAGAGCTTACTTAGACAGCTAAGTAGACTAATAGGTCTGTAGCTTTCGCGGCTGTTCTTCGGTTTGCCGGGTTTCGGGATAGGTATTACTTTTGCTGTTTTCCAACAGTCCGGAAAATAACAATTCTTAAGACAAGCGTTGAAAATGAATGTTAAATAGTTACTTGCAGCAGGTGGAAGTGCTTTGATTAATTTGTTGTTAATATTATCGAGACCCGCAGCCTTTTTTGATTTCGATTTTTTATCAATTCTTTAACTTTGCTGATATTAGTTGCGTAAGTACTTTCAGCTGGTGTTTGAGAAAGTACATGGATAGTGTTAGCAACTTCAGCTTCAGTATACGCGTCGCTTAGATGCATAGATATGGAGTGGTTCTTACTAAACGTGTTAGCAAGTAGGTTCGATTTCTCCACTGAAGAAATAAACAACTTGTCGTGAACTTAAAGCGGAGGAATACTTGACCCTCTCTTTTTCATAATTTTTGATATTTTCCAGAACGGTTTGCTTGCTTTGTCAAGAGAGGAAAGGTGTTTATTCCAACACTTGTTCCTATATGTTGAGATTTCGTTTTTAATGATATTATTTAAGACTTTAACATTAACCAGAAAACAATCGATTCTATAACGCAGCCATTTTCTTCTTTCAGAGTTTCGTAGCCTAATCAGTTGTAAGATATTTTCAGGAAGCGGTGCCTTATCAACTAGAGCAGTGGAACATTTAGGTATCGCAAGATCGGCCGCTCTATTGATAACAGAAACAAAATTGTTGCATAGGATATCAATGTGCTCGCTGCAGGTTATAGAATTTAGGCTGGTATCGCCTAGAACCAAGTTCGTGTTTATATATGATTTATAACAATTCCAGTTGGCGGCGGAATAGTTGTGGTATAAACTGGTACGATTTACAACTTCTGTATGGTTCACTGTGGGGCTGATCGGAAGGTGGTCTGAACTTAACGCATTTAGAGTTAATGGCACTGTGCAGTAATTTGGAATATTAGTGATATATAGATCAAGAGTTGAGGGGTTCTTGTTAGCACTCGCTGGGATATAGGTGGGAAGAAGTGGATAAAGTATGGAAAAACTTGGGCTGGATTCAGCAACATCTAGTAAAATGTTACCCCAGCTGTTTGCCCTAAGACAATTCCACGACTGATGTCTGCAGTTTAGATCACCACCAATAATTACCTTGTTTCGAGTGTTGACTCTATACAATTTTTGCAGATTCCGCTTAAAGTAAGTAGATTTCTCTAGGTTTCTATTTCCTCCAGGGAAATAGACCGAAAAAAGACTCACCTTGGAATTGTCACTTAATGTTACCTCTATACTAATTTCCTCAATTAACTTAAGGCGCAATGAAGGACGCAAGGAATGTTCTATACATTTTTTCACAACAATGGCGACACCTCCACCACTAGCATGTACCCTGTCTAGGCGATAACATGTGTAATTTTGATGTGAGAAAGAAATGTCTTGTTTGAGCCAGGTTTCTGAAACAAGTGCAATGTCAATATTAAAATTTATCAAGAAACTATTTCAAAAAGTGTAATTATTTTTATAATTGAAAATGGCGTTTTGCGGGTAAAAAAAGAATAAAACTTGTAGCGGGTTTTCGTGGGTTTGTTTCGTGTATATTGATTTTTCATTTTTCTTCCCCGAGTTTTGGGGTTTCAAATAATCCGCCATATCAGAGCCCCGCCTTGATGTGACAAGGTCTGCTTACTGCTCTGATTCGACCTGGTGTCAGAGAGGCGCCGTTGTAATGCGGCCGGTATACCCCTGGCTGCAAACCATTCAATGGGCATGGTGACGTGTAACACCCTGGGTTAGGGGTGGTAAATCTTTGTGTGTTACTCCTCGCCAGCCTGTCTAACATGACGTAAGCTTCCGTCAGCATAGCCTGAGTGATTCATTGTAGTTTAAACCCCCGTACCACGTCAAGGTTTCTACCAAGCGGGGGATTAAGCGATATCATAGGGATAAAACTTATAAAGAAGCGGTCCCAGTATTCAACCCTGAGGAGCACATTAAATATGGTATTTTAAAGTCGTTTGGTACTCAGTGCGATTGAACCAAAGTTGGCTGATGCTTTTTTAGTGTCAATAATACCTCATAAGGGGTAATAACCATGTGATTATTTTTCGCGTTTTTTCTTATTGGCTTAAACACTCTTTAAGACATCTAAGAATGATAAAAAAGTCGATTACGAGGGGGAGACTCTTGTAAGTGGGTCAAAAAGTCGTTTTTCCTAGCGACGATGTCCATTTTATCGGGTTTTCCAATAGGGACTTGACAACTTTGAATTTAATTTGTGAACGCACCCTTTCGCGGTGGCCATATGAACGAAGTCGAGTTCCATTCATAAATGTTTTGATTGTACTTCAAGCCGATAATAAAGTTTTTGGAATATCTCAAATGGTTTGCGTTTTATTTAAAAAAAAAAAAGTCCCTATTGGAAAACCCGATATACGCCATGGTCCAATTTCTGTATCTGATTTTTATATCAAATGAATCTCACGAAGGAATATTCGAATTAGTGGAGAAAAAATTTGAGGAATATATAATACATAGTTAAGAAGTTGATTATTAGATGATGGAAATATGAAAAGTGGTCCAACAGAAATTATTCGGTTGAAAAATGTATTCAAATGTTTCTTGAACTGTAGAAATTGTACCAAAGAAATATACAGCTCTTTTTGCATGTTTTATTATGTATGACAAATAAAATGCCAACCCAAATATCTATTTTTATAGTACATCATGTTTTGTTTCCCTTTTTTTATAGCAGACAACTTAATGGAAACATATATTAACAAGAACGGTTCTCCTAGCAATCGCAGTTTCGTCTCATACAGAACATCGTCCCGGGACAATATTGCCCATTTCAGTCACTTTAGTAACAATTGTCTCCAAGCACCATTGACTTTCAAGGAATTCTCATATTCTACTCGAAGGAAACAAGGCCTACGCAGGTGGGGTGCACATTAATCTTAATTTAGCGATATAAAACTGTATGAAATATTTTCATATAAATTCTTGTGCTCGTGTCTAATTTTTCATTTATCGTTTTATTTGCCATTCCAGGACCAACATTGAAAAAAGCCTACAAAATAAAAAGCGTGTAATAAAGATGTTGTTTATGGTTGTCTTGGAGTTCTTCATCTGCTGGACACCACTCTACGCCATCAACACGATATCAATGTTCAATCCTTCGCTGGTCTATCAAAATCTGGGATACACTGGAGTGATTTTCTTTCAACTGCTGGCGTACTCATCGAGCTGCTGTAACCCAATAACCTACTGTTTTATGAACCGAGGATTTCGGAAGGCGTTTCTGAATTTATTTCGGTGCTTCAAGAGATTTCGATCGCCAAAACGAAAAATCAGCATTGGAGGGGATCCCACTCAAGAGACTGACATCGAAGTAGCGAAATTCCACTGTCAGCGCATTTGTACCGACTCAACAACATCGCAGTGATTAAGATTCTTTAACGAGGTTGTGCACTCCTCACATTTTTAAAATGTACTACGCTGCGATAGGCGGCTTCATTAACTGCTTAAGAGTAATCATTTTAAATCGTACCGGCTGGGTAGAATCTCCCAACACATCCATTTACACTGAACAGTAATTAATGTACGAGTGGTCCTGTGAGGCAGTTGACGCCAAAAAGGATTTGCATTTAATTGCTTATGCAAATTGTCGATGTCCAATAAATTATGTAAAATAGATGTATGATTCGAGATAGTGTCGTGATGTTCGTATGTTCCTCTGCGGGAAGGCTTCACCAAATTGGGCGGTAGTTTAATTTATTCCCTTGACAATGAAAGGCACTGTATCTCAGAAAAGAAAAGTTGATTAAAAGGTCTTCTTTGTTCAGGACGAACACGTTTGTACATTTTAATAAGATTCATCAATAATTTTTTCGGAGTAGGATAGCTACAGACTATCCTATTTTTGTATTACATTCTTAACACGGTCGATATTTGTAAGGAGTTTCACTAAAAAGGACAAGGGCCAGATGAATATTCTTGGTCGAGCATAGATTCCGCCGTTGCCAATTAAACTGCCATTTTATTATGTGGGCATACTTGTTGCAACAGTAAATACTGTATATGAGTTTAATATGTCAAATAGTTTCTTTTCTACTGCTATAAGTAAAAATGAAGGGAGTAAGATTGAATAGAATACTGTCATAAAATTCCTCGTTTTGGGTGTCCTATCGGTAACAGAAATTCACTTTAAGTTGATGGAGGTGTAATGTGTTCCTCGTTGTCAATATGGGTTTACACATGGATTATTCGCGAGCAACCGAAATTTGTAACTTTGAAAGAAAGTATCGAGAAGACACGCAATATGATTAAAGATGATTGGCGATTAAAGGAAAATGGGTTCGAAAAGGCTGTAGGTATTTCAAAAAAGGGTACGATAAATTTCACTCATATATTAATAAAAGCTCGATTTTCCCTAACTAAGCAGACAACTTTTCATTCATGATATCGAATTTATTGGTGTCGCACAGGTAGAGGGGTTTATTCGATCTGAATACCTTGACATGTGATATCGCGAGACTGTCGTGAAAAAATATTGTTTGTGCCAATAACGGTGTTACACTTCGGTATAGTAATATGTATCGCAAAGTTCAAGGACCTTTTCACTCCATGTAGGTGAATAACGCAATTTTTGAAGTGCGGTAAAAAAAAGCAATCTATATTTTTACTATTCATTTTTTTATAGGATGTTTATTAATATTTCAAGAATACAGTAAAAATAAATGAAAGCAAAAAATTCAAAATTCAAAAAGTTAGCAGCTGATGAACTGGGGGATCTTTTTTAAAACAATACCCACGATTTTTTAAGTTCTACTAAACCGATTTACTTCAAATTTAGTATCTGTCTTCTTTATAGGCCTATAGGCATGAACTGTGCTCATCCCCAAATTCCAATGTTAACTATTTTTAAAAAAATTGGAAAAACTAAAAAAAAGTGGTACAAAAAAAATTTTTTTTTCAAGCAGTCATTTCTTAAAAAAAAATTTTTTTCAACTTTTTTTAGTTCCAACGATAGAGGCATTTCTGTAAATTAATAATTTTTTTTTTCAGATTCCTAGGAGGGTTGAATCGTGGGTATGGTCGCGTGCCAACTTTTTGATATCCCCCACTTCATTAGCTGCTAACTTTTTGAATTTTGAATTTTTAAGTTTCAATTTTTTTTACTGTATTTTTGAAATATTAATAAACATCCTATAAAAAAATGAATAGTAAAAATATTGATTGCTTTTTTTACAGCACTTCAAAAATTGCGTTAAATTCGTGCGTCTAGACCAGAATCATCATCATCATCGGCACTACAACCGGGAACCGGTCTTGGCCTTATTTAAGCAAGTCCTGAGGCATTGTTAAATTTTCCATAATGATTTGTTTTTTCCGGGCAAGGTCATTAGTCTTGCGCCAGAGGCTCCCCGACGGGGAATCGAACCCGGTCTCCCAGAATACCCCCTTAAAAAACAGTGTTTTTTGATGGGAAAGGCTTCTGAACAATTATTACAGCAGTTGCAGAAATGTTGTCCCACATCTGCTCCTTGGACAACAGCAGTTTATCGGTGGTTTAATGAATTTGAAATTGGTCGTACAAGGACCGAAGACGCACCTCACTCTGGAAGGCCAAATGAAGCTACGAATGCAGAAATCTAAAGCCCTGTGCATCGAATCGTTTTGAGTTATCGTAGAGAGAAGTTGCACGAGCCAGCTGAAGTCATGGGTATTTTAAATGACGGGGTAGCCAACATTTTGCACGATCTTTTGGAGATCAAAAAGCTGTCACCGCGATGTGTGCCGCGTTTGCTGGCTGTCGACCAAAAACAGTAGCGGGTTGATGATTCAACGGCCGGTTTGGCGGTGTTGCAGCGTAATCGGAGGACTTATTTCGACGTTTTGTGAGGATGGATGAATCGTGGATCCATTCTGCAGAGTGGCTGGAAAGCCACGAAAACCGACCAAAATGGCAAAAAAAAGAAGTTGTGTACCATCACGATAACGCACCGTCACACACGCCCTTGAACACGTTGGCCAATTTTTTAGATTTTTTTGTTACTATACGTTTCTCAGGCTCCTCGATAGTATAGTGATTAGTATACCCGCCTGTCACGCGGGAGATCGGGGTGCGATTCCCCGTCAGGGAGCCTCTGGCGCAAGACTAATGACCTTGCCCGGAAAAAACAAATCATTATGGAAAATTTAACAGGCCTCAGGACTTGCCAAATAAGGCCAAGGCCGGCTCCGCTAAAGTCGGCCCTCTCGCCACCCATTTTTTTTTTTTTTTTGAATAGTTGCACATTGTATCGCGCCGGAAACACTCGTGCGGGGAGGGATTTCCACAGCTTTCCCGCTCTGTAACGGAATGTGTTTTGATGCAGAGATGTTCGCGCCGTCGGGAGATGAACCGCAAATTGTTGCGATCCGTTGGATTGTGTTGTAGAGCTTTTGGCGGATATTTTGCCTATGTCGGAAATTGACTCAGTGTTCCGCCGAACACTGTGCGCAAAAAAAAAACACAACAGAACGAATGATGTTCTACACAAATGAAACACAAGGATATTTGTTCTTAACCTGTGGTTTTATTTTTATTAGTATTAAATTTAGTCGACACTGGTTGATAATCGTTAGGACACAATTCTAAGTTTTTATTAATACACTTCTGTGCGTACATTTGTCTTTGCTTAATCCTTGCCTGAAGTATTGTGTGCAACGTAAACTACTCGATTGCAAGCGAAGTGTCAAACTCACAAAAAATTGTATGTACTTAATTTCACCTATGGTTTAGCGTTATCTGCTGTTGAAACTGTCTTAGCTAATACCACACTTAATTACTCCACGGGACACGTTACTTTCTGACAACGTTAAACTCGGCACACGTTAAACTCGATACACGTTAAGGATCACCTCCTCGTCGGAGTTCTCTGGGACGACTGTACTAAAGTCTTCCCTTCTCAATTCCAAATTCTACTCCTAATTTTATCTTCTTTCGAAGATCCAGACGCATCGCCGCTTATCTCTTGATCCTTTCCTGGGGTTTTGTTTGTGTTATCCACCTGGCTTATAACAACAAGCTGGCGCAAGACTAATGACCTTGCCCGGAAAAAAAACAAATCATTATGGAAATTTTAACAAGCCTCAGGACTTGCTAAGTAAGGCCAAGACCGGCTCCCGGTTGTAGTGCCGATAATGATGATGATGATGATGATGATTATAACAACAAGAGTTTTCGTGCACTTCAGATTTAAATTGGTGCATTTGCAATTCATGAAACATCTGGCATGTGAAGATATGCATTAGGATGTTTATGATTGCAAGAATTGTGTGTCGGCGGATCGAATAGATATGCCTTTGTTTGGACACGTACACTTTTTGGCGTTGGGATCTTGTAGGAGATTTAGAGGTGTTAATTGCTTATACCATACATAAGAAGATATGCATTATGCTGTTTGATTTTAGGGAATTGAATTGAATTGGATAAAATTGAATTGAATTCAATGTTAGAGAATTTGAATGTTTAGTTCGATTGGGTTTGACCATTGAATTCAATCTTGCGTTGGGGGCATGCAATAGATTATGCTATAAGTAGGATTTGTGTGGTTCGTAGAACCACCACAAGCTCATATAAACAGAGTTGCACGAAGAACAGTCGGTGGTGTTTCTAACAAGTACACACAATACACACCGAACGAAAATCGAATAAGAAAATTGATGCCGTATACCATAGCGATAACATAACAAATCCACAACAGTCGAATGTACTTGAGTTTAGAAATCGAATTCGTACACACGGCGGTGGCCTGATGGGTTGCGCGCTGGTTCAGTTTTTGGTGATTCTAGCTCATGGCGTCAGTTCGAATCACACGTTCTTCACTATCATCCCAAACGGTATAATTGGTGACTACGACATGATCTGTGTACACACAGCACACACTCTCCCATAGTAAAACAGTTCTTCACGACACGATCACGACTTCCGCATAGAGCACCGGCGCACTCGCCTGCTCCGACGATCTCTCGCTCGCTCGTTCCTCGCTCCGTCGTTCGCACACGAAGCTGATCGTATCAAAGTTACTGAAGAGAGAGTAGTGTGGTGTTTCTAACAGATACACACAATACACAAGCAAATAGTGAAAAACACCGAATGGAAATCGAGTAAGAAAATGCATCAAAGGTGTATACCATAGCGATAACATAACAAATCCACATCAGTCGAATGTACTTGAGTTTTGAAATCGAATTCGTACACACGGCGGTGACCTGATGGGTTGCGCTTTGGTCCAATTTTTGTGATTCTAACTTTCATTGTGTCAGTTTGAATCACACGTTCTTCACTATCATCCCAAACGCCATAAGTCCGAATGATAATATCTATAAAACAGACAAAAGTCAGCTACGCGCCTTCGATATGATAGCGACTGTATTCCCGACCACAGTGCCATGTCCCCGAACAGGCGGAATGCTCGTCTCTGAATGCTCTCAAGCAGGTCGAGGGTGTGCTTAGGAGCAGAACTCCAAACATGAGAGACATTTTATGCTTTCCCCTCATACGAAGGCCTAGCCATTCATCATCAGCTGAGCATCAATTACAATTTGAAGTGGTTGCTCATCCACTGTATTTTTTCAGACTGAGCCCCCAGCAGCTATTATCTGTTCCTAACCGTCAGCGATGGATCAACGAAAAGAGATTCAGATCGAATAAGGAAGTCATCGCGGAAATCGAGGCATATTTCGAGGGCTTGGATGTTTCGTACAGAAGTTTTGTACAGGCCATCGAAATGTTGAAAAATCGCTATACCACGTGTATCGCTCTCGAAAGCAACTATGTTGAGGAATAAGTATTACTTTGCCCAAAAACGCTTGCCTTAATTAAAAAACCCAGGACTTTTCAGCCTCGTAGTATTTGGCGTCGACTCGAAAACAAAAAGAAAAAAGAAGAAGGAGAAAAGAGAAGGAATATTTTTTTAGTTAAACCCGTAAAACTTCAAATATATATTAAATTAAAAACAAAAAAAAAGGATGTCCCAAAAGTTTTTCAGAACGAAATTTCTTTAATAGAATAGTGACATTTACATTTTTAAGACTCAATCCTTAGGCATTATACCATAAAAATCACGCCGTGTTAATGTGCTTAAATATTTTGCTGGCGCTCTTCTAAACGTGACTTAAAACTGAGAACTGCCCTGCATATGTTCTTCATTATCTCGGCTATTTTTATTCGAATACCAATTTTTATTTTATCCAGAAAGCGAAATTTTTCTGTACACTTTACATTTAAATATACTTTATCTCAAAATGACAAAGCCCATTGGCGTCTAGGTATGGCTCTATACAGCACAGTTTTCTTTTCCAGGGAATATGCAGTCTTTGCTCCGTAAAATGCGCCATAGCGATCGAATTTCTGATAACAGGGGGCTTTTTTTTTTGGTGTTTCAGTAGGAAGGTGGAAATCTTCAAAAGATATCTCTGAACCGATCCAGAGGCATGCCGGGTTTTTATCGACTAAACCACCTCCTGCCTGATGACGGGGCTACCTATGTACATATGCTCAGTAAATCCCCTATTCACACAGTGAGCAAAACTAGTGGAAAACGGCTTTTGGGACAAGCCGTATAACTATACAAAAACACAAAAGAAAAAGGAAATCGTGTTTTCAGCTTATAAAGCTTTTTCTAAAGGGTGACGTGTAGATCATTTTTCTTCATTAACCTACCACCAGATAGATTAAGACCAATACCTAATTGTATTATCTCGCTCATCGATAGTCGTACTGATAATCGGCTTGGACAATGAATTTTCCCATAATGGTTTTCCTTTTGTACCCGGTACCGAGAAAACCCTGATGCATAGGAGTTCTACAGTCCTTTCAGCTTAAGCCTTTTCTATCCAAGCAAAGAAATTCTTACACAGAGTACTCATCCGATATCTATCTTTTAAATAAAAAGCGCTGGAAATTATTGCATCGTACCTTCCGATAATTTTAGATGTTAATTCATCCTATTAAGCTCTTCTTTGCTGCGGATTTGTACGTGCGTCCCGCAGGTCTTCAGTAGGATATATACCTTATATTATTACTCCAAAGTCCTGTTGAAAAGGAGACGCACAAAGACAGTTTTTCAACCAAACGGATCCTCCTCATATACAAAAAGGCTGTATTGTACTATATCCGACACCTTTGTAATGTAAAGTGCTGATTTACCATATAATGTAGGAAAGCTGTTGTATTTTTATTGCAGTATTGTCAAGATTGGTGTTCAAATGGGGCAGAGTGAGTTACAGGTAAATGGATTTCTATCTGATTACCTGGTAGGGCGATGTGGGGCGTTTAAAGTATGATGCCGACAGGGGCACGGTTTCACTATACCCCCAACACGTCACTGCGCAAATAGAACTGCTAAACGTTCACCAACAAGGAAGAAACAAAACGAATAAAACGCACTGGAGGTTTTTTTGTTGTTTAAATATTTTTTTTATTTTTTTATTTCACTTATTTCCCTATTTATTTTTTATTAATCACCGAGTCAAACGTTGCATTATGACAGCAGATTGGAATGCAAATTCTAAAGCACACTCTTCATATTATCATCATCATCATCATCGGCACTACAACCGGGAACCGGTCTTGGCTTTATTTAGCAAGTCCTGAGGCTTGTTAAGTTTTCCATAATGATTTGTTTTTTCCGGGCAAGGTCATTAGTCTAGTGGCAGAGGCTCCCCGACGGGGAATCGAACCCCGGTCTCCCGCGTGACAGTACTTTTAAACAACAATATGTAACTTGTTTTACAAAACCACAAGCATTTTAATTACACTGGGATATCCTTTAAATAAGATAGATGTATACATATTTCGAATTAGCTGATCGTTGTCTCTTTCTTTTTTTTGTTCCGGTCACAGACTTCAAAAACTCGACTGACTGGTTAAATGAGGTGAGACTCTTGAGCACTCGCACGCCACGGAGGATGAAATTCGACTGACTGGTGAACTCACACGATCAACCAATCTCAATCGCGCTCTCTTCTGCATTGTCTCATTTCCCAGCCCATCGAGGTGAATAAACTCTTGTGCGTTCATTCGACAGTCGATGGACATAAGGTGAATGTGGAAACCAAACAGGAGAGCGTGATGATCTCGGGGTTGACTTGGCTTTAGCGTGCAATGAACGCAAAATCAACGGTGACCGGGTGACCCAGTTTGGTTATTGGATTGATCTCAGAGTGCAATGTACTCTGAGAAGGGGAAATGAAATGGGATGCAAAGTATTTTGTGCTATTGACCTGACCAAAGAGTTTATTGATCCCCAGCGAATAGAGTGTCTGGGGGAAGTCAAAGGAACACTGCAATGGTTTGGGAATATATTAGCGTTGGAACAAACTAAATGAATTCGATAACCCAAGCCGTTGCACGATGATGCAACAGCATCGTTTGGTTAGACTTTCCTGTTGCTAACCAACATGAAATTGTGATTTCCGGTGGAAATCTCATGGGGTTTATGACTTATGTTGCCGTATGGCAAGAAGGAGCTGAATCCAATTATGCGTCTTTTAGGTAACTACCTTTTTGCAGGTGAAATAGACAAGGGAAGGGATTGGGGTTGAAGTGGTGCGCCATTAGCGGGCGAAATTGGGTTGAAATCGTGGGTTGGTTCTCTGTGTAATATAGACAACCCCCACAGCACTTATGCCATAAGTATCTGCGTAAGAGAGTGTATATGGTGGGCAGGGCAGGAACGCCATAAAAGTCTGCCAAAGAAAAGTGTAATGTTGGGCAGGGTACGCATGCCAAAAGAATCTGTCAAAGAGGAGAAGCAAGTCACGGCTGCGGTCTACTTGAATCTGATTTATTAATTAAAAAATCGCTCCTTGAATACAATTTTTCCCATCAACACTTCCATTACATACCAATATCAACTAGGGCAGAAAACATCAAATTTGGCCGTTCCATCATGACCTAAAAATTACGTTCGTCATTTCAAACTCTCATTGCACATTACATAGCAAATCCACACTGAGTCACTTCTACTATATTGTGACGCATATGACAATCAGTACTAGAATATTCGAGAAAGTCCGCAACAAAGTACTAGAATATTCTATAAAATACTGGAAAACTGGAGACTAGGAACAGTAGTACATTCAAGGTAATGGAACGGACGGAAACGAAACGCTGAATCAGAATCAGGAAACGGTATAAATACGTTGCACACAGATCATGGAGATGAGTAATAAGTAAGCAGTGAAGCAAGCGATAAGTAAGAAGTAAAAGACGCCATAAGCAAAGAAGCGATAAGTCAAGAAATCGTTGTGTACGGTAAAAGTAACGGTTGTCATTAACGGACTAATAAAGTGTTATATTAATTCAAAATCGAGATAACGGCTATTATTTATTCAAAATAATTAATCCAGCGAACCCTAAGCTCGCTCCAATATTGTAAATTCGATCGTTCGATCGGGACATCCGGGAAATAACCATTGTTATGACATACTTTTGCTTTGGGCGTGTGCCGTCTGGTATTATGATCTAATTGTCGGGTGTACAGTATGGGAAAATGAAGTTGAGTCTCAATGGGTACACTACACTTTATGGTCAAAAAAACCAAATATTGTTCCCCCTTTACGAAGATTCATAATAATCTCAAAACAGTTTTTATTACAGAGACCGTTTATTTTTACCGGATAATAAAGAACTTTTTCCATTTCAGCAATCTAAAATGTTTTGAAAGTTCATGAGAAGAATAGATCAGTTTTCAGAAAGTTAATTTTTAAATTCATAGTCGAATCATACATTATGTGATGTACAAGTTTGTTAATGTTATTAATCTTCGCACCAATTCTGAACACTTGTCGTTATTGCTCCTCGATAGAATAGTGGTTAGTATACACGCCTGTCAAGTGGGAGACCGGGGTTCGATTCCCCGTCGGGGAGCCTCTAGCGCAAGACTAATAACCTTGCCCGGAAAAAAACAAATCATTATGGGAAATTTAACAAGCCTCAGGGCTTGCTAAATAACGCCAAGACCGGTTCCCGGTTGTAGTGCCGATGATGATGATGATGTCGTTATTGTTCGCTTAGCAAATGTAAGCGATTATTGCTGTGCCATTTATGTATATACTAAATTAAATTGCAGAGCTGAATACGCTTTATCATACAAATTTTTTATGGAGAATGTCTTGCTGGAAAGAGTATGGCCGGTTTTTACCATACATTTCGTCATTCCGAGATTGACCTACTTAAGGCTTTTTTAAAGCTCACGAAGTAGGCATCTGTGCATTACCTCTTTGTTTTATTCCAATTGATATGTCGGGCGGAAATTGAAATTGTTAGCTAATGACCGCAATTTCCAACGACTATCATATTAGTGCTTTATAAATAATATATTCAAAAGTAATGTTAATATTTGGCTGTAAATGAATAGAACGGATTTTTACTGAAATATTTGGTGGCATGTGTGTGTCCCACAAGCGTTGAACACACCTTCCACAATCAATGGGTCTTGACTTGGTGTGGGCCTGGCGTCAGCAACAGTGATGTCTCCTGATGTGTACTTGGATTGGGCAGGGGCGACACGTATTTGGATTTCGCCGATCGGGGAATGTCATCGGGGAATATCCACAGATGGTTCACAAACATGATGAAATGAATGTGCCAAAGCAATGGCGTCAGCAACACTGATGCCTGAAACCAAATGCAATTTAAAGAGAACCGAATACCTTAATTTGCTGCCGCAATTCTGAAAATAATACTCCTTCTAAATCTACAGTAATAGTCGGGTTGATGTTGCTTATTAAAATGTTTCTTTATTTAATTGATTGTCGATATTTTCTAAGATTAACTATTTCAAAACGTGTCGCTGGTTCAAAGCTTTTATGAAGAAGAAGTAAATTGAAAGAAAGTTGATTGACAGCGAGCAATTTAGTTGTTTATACGTTGTCATGACAACTGTTTGCTGACTGCTGTTGAATGGTGGCAATGGTCGCATTCACTTGCGAATTCGCTGGTTGCATCCAGTGAATTCGCAACAGTATGATACGAGTACACATAAAAATTGTGTCTATGTTTAATTTGATCTCATTTAAGGGTTATCCTTACAGTATTCATTTTGATTCTGCCATTCGAGTTTTTATACTCCCCACACTTCCTGTTATCACAATTTTCAATTTAATTTTGTTCCTCCTTCATCTCTCTTTTCTCACGACCTTCAGTAAGTTTAAATTTAATCAAAACTTAAACCAAGCAGCGCTTTAAGTCCAGATTGTGATTCAGTCTTGTTTGCGACAGTAATTGATATGATTTGAATGAAGTTGTAGAAAGTATCAATAGTAAGTTGAATAACCCTCGATACCTCTCTGAATAACAGCCACAATAGAAATTAACTACGGTTTTACTACATGCCTCATTATCCCATCGTACCATCTATCAACAACAGGAACCAGGTCAAAATCTTCCTTCACTGGCTACAGATGTAATAGCTGTTCACTTAAACTCTCCACGGCGTGGACGACAAATAGATTAAGCAAAAACAATTCTAACTTTGATGTAAAGAATTAATTAACATTGTGGATAACATCATTGTAATTTTGTAATTCCAGGAATTAGGGAGACAGTCAATGCACAACCCATATTGTTTTTCAATTGTGTATAATTCCACTTCTATCTCTAATGACTTCAAAAGTTTTTTAACTCTGTTGCTGTAAGATTTGATGTACTGTTTGTTTTTAGTGGATAAGAAAATCTATAATAAATAAAGTGTATTTATTCCAATAACGAGTTTGTTTTACAAGGATAACGATGAAAATCCGATTTAGCAAAATTTTCTTCGTCAGGAGGCACAAGGTGAGTTAACAACATTCTAATGCTAAAGTAATTCACATAAATTTAATGAACATTTGAAAAGGTATTCCTTTTAATTGAAGCGCAATTAATATTTTGTGCTTACCCCCGAGGACAATGCTAGAGTTCCCGAATGTAAACAACTGCATTGGATACCCCAATAAAATTAATTTAATTCGTGAAAACGCATACTTCAGGTGTAATCCACCGATCTGGGAAATATTTACCTGCAATATATTTTAATGCATACTTCTGCCTGGTAGCTCAAGCCTTCCGTTGCACAGCAGTTATAAGTAATCTCCTGTAATAAGTTTGGCGAATCATGAAATTGCATAAAACGATTAAAATGTCCCGGATCGGGTTCATGCTATATTGATTTAATCCAATTAAACATCTGAATATTATCGTAAGAATTTTTTGGAGGATCGCATTTTGATAAGATGGGCGTACAAAAAAAAAAAAAATGTTCGATGCCTTTGAATGGCAATGGACTACGAAGACAAAAGAAGCTAAGGAAAAAAGTTGTTAGTGCAGATTGAACGCCTGGCAATTGTATTCGTGGAGCAAGATGAGATAGTTGGATTCACGCTCGAATCGTTCGACTATAGAACGACTCTTTGTAATTCTCCATCGACTCAGATTTAAAATTGATTGTGAACCATGTGTATTCTCTGATTAACACTTGGCAAGGAGCAATTCAAACCTTTGTGTCTAGTGTAATGGGTATTTCAGGAACTCTTTGCCAACTGGTTACTTTCGGCCTGCACTGTGTCTTCGGTACAGGATCAAATAAGTCGTATTACCCCGAGCGGCTTAAACTCCCACTATGAAATTATGTCTGTTCCAGAGATGCACACACAAACTAGTCCTTCGAACATGGAATACGATGAGATTTCGAATTGGCTTTTAAGGTTTGTTTTTCTTCTTCTTCCCTTCTCTTTCGATTTTGTTTTCTTATTTATTTTCTTTGTTTCGTCGCTATTCCTGTTGTGCCTTCGTTTTGATCACACCACGATCTCGAGGGTTTGAGAATCTTTTAATTTGAATAACTTTTGCCTTCAGCAACGCAATATCCATCGTTCGGTTTCATTAGCAGTCGTGTCGATTTTCAGAATATCCGAAAAGCCAAGCTGGGTGACTCGCCCGTTAGTCGGATGATAACGTTGTTTTTGGGCTGGAACCACCGTTGTGTAGGGTCGACGGTCGCTCTTCACAGTTCCGTTGTAGTAAGATGTTTCCTGGTATACCAAGATACCTCAGCTCCCGTCTCCAAGTCTCCAGACGAGTCCGCACGAACCAAACAATTTAAACTCGTTTCACATCCACTCGTAACAATTTTATTTTTGTAAGAGTACTTTAACATGATTTACATTACACTGATATACGTTTTACGGCACGTGGAGGTTACAAAATTAATTAGTACTTTACATTGAAATTTTAATTTTTTACTTTTACTACATTTTTTCGCGCACCGTTGTACTTTTCCGTTTCTTCTTTTTTCTGTCTAAAAATCTTCTTTTGTTCTGCTTAGAGTTCGGACCTCGACTATCACCTCTTTCAACTTCCGACCACCTTCTACTCTCTCTCTCTCCGAATTTTCCCACTCCGAAAAGGAATGCCCACAGCTGCCTCCACAAGTTCCACAACCTAACAAATTTCGGTTCGCGCCTCCAACATGCGGATCGTAGGCTATATGCCTACATCGTTTGTTTTCCAATTATTACAATGGGGATGGGGGAAATTACCACGTAACACTAGTAATTTTTGTGGTAATATCTGCGGAACAAAACCTAAATTGAATGTGTAGCACCTGGGTCTGTTATAACCTCCGTTTTGCGATAATGAACATAAATGATGTTAATGTTACGACAGATAGGAAGAAAATCCGATCTTCTTAAGTATTGGTTGAAAATTTGCCCCCTGCCATACATTTGGGGATACTAAAAATAGTTGCGATTGAAGAAAACTCCCCAACTGCCGCCGCTTATATTCTCTCCTGTGTCCCTGTTCCGCCGTTCGCATGTTTGGCACAGGAACAAGGCGACTTTGGCGGATTTCGATGTCGTTTTCCAATGTTTGATGATGAAGTGTTCCGCCGAACACTGTCCACGCAAGAGAAACACAAACAACCTTGAACACGGCGACGATCACACAAATAAAACACTGCGAACTGTTTTTGAATCTTTATTTTCTTTAATTTATTGTTGTTACCTTAAATCCAGGATTTACTACTCTGGAACGCCCGTGGCGATTTTACAAAACTAATTAGATGTCCGTCACTAATGGCTAAAACACAGAATCAACTTTTATGTTATTATTGCTTTTGGTTAATGTTCGCAGCACCAAAAAAAAAGGAATCGACAATATTGAATGGCGCTCTGGTATTCCAGTTGACTCGCGATCTGAACTTTCTATTTGCTTTCGTTTACAATTTTTAATTACTCCACACGTTCTTCAGACACTCGACGTTAACTTTTTTTTCGACTTTTCCTGCGCGGATCGACTTCCTTGGCGGGTTTCTCTATTGGACTCCTCGTTTCGACTGTTCTCGAAGTAAACTGTCTTGTCAACTTACTATTTCCCTTTCCAATTATCTTCCCCACATCTGTAAAGGAAATTTTCCATCATAATTTTCATTCTAATCCTCTTATCTGTAAAAGAAATTTCCCATCATGATCATCATTCCCAGTTCCTTATCTATTTTTTTTTTGTTCGAAGGGTCGAGCGTACCGCCACTCATTTCTCGATCCTTTCATGGGCTTTGTTTGTGTTACCTATCTGGCCTACGACAACAAGAGTTTTTGTGAGCTTCAGATGGGTAACAAAGGAACCGCGGGATTTGGTTTGTAGATGGCATTTCCCAGTCATAAACATCTAGCATGGGATAGGCGTTACGATGTTTATGATTGCAAGAATTGTTGGTCGGCGGGCGATTCGCTAGGCCTTTGTTTGCGCACGTGCGCTTGTCGGTTTGGGCTTGGATTTTATGGTGCTAATTTAGGGTGCTAATTGCTATTAGCTACATGAGGAGATATGCGTTATTCTATTTGTTTTGGAAAATGCGTTTAATGGATGGATTCAGTAAATGGGGGAATTACATTGAATTGAATTGAATGGATGCGTTGAATTCAATATTAGGAAATTTTGAACGTTTAGTTCGATTGGTTTTTACTATTGAATTCAATGTTGGGTATTTGGAATGTTACCTTTTGTCTCAGGCGGACGAACGGACGTCTGTGGGCACGTGTAATGGATATAGGTGAGAATGTTCTTTGGTGGAGCGACGATATCTCAGCCTGTAGTGGGTTGTGTGGTTCGTAGAACCGCCACAAGACCAATTGGTATAAAAAGCCGCTCCTCACTCTACCAGTCGGCAGTCGTGTGCTGCCCCGTCTCCAACAGGGACCTAACCGCAAGTGGTTTAAATCCATCGTTAGAACATAGGCACCACGTGTTATGTCTTCTTTTTATAGGTGAATACGTTCCACCTCTCCTCAAAATACTACTTGAATATTGTACGTATGTGAGTGCCTTATTACCATGAATCAGGAAAATTAAATGCCATAAAATGTTTTTTCCAATCTCCAGCGATGAATTTTTGGCAAGAAATAACATTCCTGTAGTTCGCCCTTAGTAGCTGGATTTCAGTCCTTGGAATCGTTTTTATTACTATTCCTGGTCTAAAAATGATTTGAAAGAGCGGCACAGTGACACTTTGGATAATATTTAGAAGAGCGTAATCGACAGGCTGTGGGCTATGCCAGGAGAAGCCTTCCAGAAAGATTCAAAACAACCCTGTGTAATGATGATGGTAGGGTCGCAAGCAAGCGGACATGATCGTTATTCAATATATTTAAAAGAATATATTGTGGGTGACCAGTATATGAGATTTAATCCTGAAAGTTTATCTCTAATCTTACTTCCCTACTTTTTGCTGTTTAAGCGCAGCTCGCTGTAAATCTATGGCGTAGAGCGCCGCAGTTAGGTGAATCAAAACACACGTTTGGTTTTTGATTAACTTTACTTCTAAAAATGCTGTGGTATTTATCAATCATTCAATTCTTTACACATTTCCTTATTCACTCATACAATCTTTGCTTACAAGCTATAAAATAATTAAATGGAATAACACTCATACAATTTTGCTTATTATGCTACTACACCCATGTCAGACAGGCTAGCGAGTAGTAACACACAAAGATCTACCACCCCTAATCCAGGGTGTTACGCGTCACCGTGCCTATTGGAGGGTTTGCAGCCAGGGGTATACCGGCTGTATTATAACGGCGCCTCTCTGACACCGGGTCGAATCAGAGCAGTAAGCAGACCTTACCACATCAAAACGGGGCTCTGATGTGGCGGATTATTTGAAACCCCAAGTCTCGTGGGATCAAAAATGAATAACCAATATACAAAAAACAATCCCACGAAGAACCCGGTAGGCGTAGGTGTGATGAGCCGACACTACCATAAGGGAACAAATCATCAAGAAAACACCGACTCGGCAAAAAGCAGACGTAGGGAAAAACGGAAAAAGCGGGATATACGCGTCGGCACGTGGAATGTTCGAACGTTATATAAACCAGGCGCGATACAGACGGTCGTAGAAAACGCGAAACAATATAAAATGGACATCGTAGCGCTTCAGGAAGTCCGACTCCCACATCAAGTAATCGAAACCAACGGGTTTACACTGGTGTGTGGAGGTACCGATACACATAACGTCGGAACTGGCTTCATCATAAGCAAGAAGATTACGCCACATGTAAAAGATGTGCAATTCATTAATGACCGAATGTCGGTGCTAAAAATACAGGGCCCATGGTACAATTATGTATTTATAAACGTACACGCCCCAACAGAATCTACCGACGAAGAAACGAAGGACACATTCTACGAGACCCTAGGGGAAGTATTTGATGGGATCTCATCAATCGATGTTAAAATCCTCCTCGGCGACCTCAATGCGAAAATTGGAAAGGAAGATATCTTCCAACCAACAATAGGTAAAGAAAGTCTACACGACGTTTCAAATGAGAATGGTATTCGAATTATCACGTTCGCAGCGTCAAAAGATCTGGTAGTGAAAAGCACGATATTCAAGTACAAGCAAATCCCTAAAGCCACATGGATATCACCCGACGGCGTAACGCGTAACCAAATAGACCACTTCCTCATAGACAAAAGACACCACTCGAACATCCTTGACGTAAGATCATATAGAGGAGCTGATTGCGACTCCGATCACCTTCTAGTGATGGGCAAAATTAGAAGTCGGCTTGCAGCAAACCCACATGGACAGACACGGGAGACGAGGAAAAAGTTCGAGATTGATAAACTAAAAGACCTACGTAAAAGGGCTGAATATCAAGACAAACTAACGAATAGATTTAGCATCCTAGAGAATGACAGTAGTGGGGAAGAGGAAGCCAATAGTGTGGACACTAAATGGGCATCGATCAGAGACACAATCAAACAAACAGCCCAAGAGGTATTAGGATTTAAGAAAACAACTATGTCCAAACCTTTGTTTGACGATGAGTGCAGGGCGAAGCTCGAAGAACGTAAACGCCTCAGAATGATCCACTTAGAAGCATATGATGGAGTCAACGCAGTAAGATACGCGACAATTCGGAAAGAAACAACCAGACTTTTCAAACGCAAAAAACGCGAATGGGACTCGGATCGAAAAAATCATAGAAAATGCCAGAGCAAAGAACAGCAGAGGTATGTATGCCGGCATAAATTCAATTAGAAATGGCTACCGACGGAGAGCCAAAATAATCCGAGACACAAACGGCTGTCTGGTGACAGAAACAAAAAATATCGTGACAAGATGGAAGCAGTACTTTGAAAACCTGCTTAATGTGTGCACCCATCAACCACAAATAAACGCACCAGACTTACATACAGCCGAGCCCCAGATCCCAGAGCCTTCTTTCGACGAAGTTGTCGACGCCATAAATCGACTGAAAAACAACAACGCCCCCGGAATCGATTGCATATCGGCAGAGCTTGTTTAGCATGGGGGAGACGCAACCGCTCGAAAGATCCACCAACTGGTTAAAATAAAATGGGGCAAGGAAGTCATTCCGGAAGAATGGAAAACCTCAATAGTCATCCCCATTTTCAAAAAGGGCGACAGATCTGGCTGCGAAAATTACAGAGGAATATCATTGCTCCCAATCACATACAAAATATTAACAAATGTCATACTGGCAAGAATCACACCGTACGCAGAAGAAATATTGGGAGACAGATGTTCACAATAAGGCATTTGCTGGAAAAGAAGTGGGAATACGGAGAGACGGTTCACCAACTGTTCGTTGACTTCAAAAAAGCCTACGACTCAGTCGCAAGGCAAAGACTCTACCATATTGTGGTTGAGATGGGGATCCCGAAAAAATATGCTGCCCTCATTCAAATCTGCATGAACGAAAACAAAGGGCGAGTTAGAATAGAAAACCACCTCTCAGAACCATTTGAAATCCAGGACGGACTAAAACAAGGGGATGGCCTCTCACCATGCCTTTTTAGCCTTGTCCTCGAGTATGTTATCAGAAAGGTACAAGACGACAACACGACCGGATCATCCCGGAATGGGGTCACACAAGTGCTCGCGTATGCCGATGACATCGCCGTTCTGGGCGATAATCTCGAAACTATAAGTAAAGACTGTGAAATCATCATGCAAGCGGCAGAAGAGGTGGGCCTAGAAATAAATGAAGACAAAACAAAATACATGATTACGACGAGAGCAGGTGGACCTCAGAGAACACATATAAACATCAGGGGCAAGATATTTGAAAATGCCAAAGCATTTAAATATCTGGGAACGATACTGACGACCAGAAACGAAACATCAAAGGAAATTAACAAAAGACTACATTCCGGCAACGCTAGTTGGCATGCAGTCAGTAAACTATTAAAATCCAAACTGCTATCACGTAATATAAAGCTCCGTATCTATAGAACCATAATCATGCCGATTGCTCTATACGAATGCGAAACATGGGCTCTCACAAAACGGGAAGAGAACAAATTCCGCGTATTCGAGAATAAAGTTTTAAGGGGTATATTTGGCGGTAAATATGACGAGGAGTCAGGACAATGAAGGAAACTCCACAACCACGAATTGGAAGAGCTATACCGCAAACCTACAATAGTGAGAGTATTCAAGTCGCGAAGATTAAGATGGGCCGGACACGTAGCGCGAATGGGCGATGATAGGACCGTGCATAGAATTCTTGACGGTAAACTAAAGGGGAAGAGACTGACAGGACGGCCGCGACGGAGATGGGAGGACAATGTTAGATTGGACCTCGAGGAGATCGGTTCGGATGATCGAACGTGGAAGGAGAGCGCACAGGACAGGGAACAATGGCGGAGCCGAGTCGGTGAGGTCATGAACTTCCGGGTTCCTACAGGCCAGTAAATAATAATAATAATAATAATAATGCTACTTAATATCATATCACCGTATAGCCAAAGAACAATGACATAAGTTGACCCAAGTAATTCGTGAATCACGTTGCCAATGACAAATTCGCAAACGATTGTCATCTGATTCCTTCAACCCGTAACTGGAGCAATTCGTTCGTTTTACTCAATGAAATGAGTTGACGTTGAATTTGGTTGTAAACAACGAATGCTGGTTACTTGAGAAGTGCAAATTGTGACAAGGGCAATTGATTCAATTGAGATTGTTGTTTGCGGTCATTTCATGTATATGTTGTCACACTACACCTGTGTAACTACGTAAGGGAAATATTTGGACAGGGACAACCATAATATCTAAAAAGAATAAAGTTCCTGGTTACAAAAAAAAATTACTGTCAATACTTTTCTAACGTCAAAATATATGATTACGGTGAGAGCAGGTGGAAAGTAACAAAATATCAACAGAAGGAGACTCCACAATTATGAATTGGAAGCTCTATACCTAAAATCAACAATTGCGAGAATCATCAAGTCGTTGTAAATTATTACATATTGTCTGCCTATACTAGTATCGTATAAATAAAAAATGTAAGTCGGGGAACTATCCTCCAAAACACAGAAAAATATTTTACAATAATATACACAACTCGACACCTGGGTGTTCTGGCAAACGTTTTCGCATCACGTTTAAAACGAACGAAAACAAGACAAGTAGTACGTGAAAACGCAGTGGGTGGCTTAATGAAGTCACTATTATATAGTGGTCACAGATGTACTCCATATAAAATCGACGTTTGATATCATAGGGAGAAACATCTTATTGTTATCATAAACTAAAGCTCACAAGTTAAATATTAATTAAAATAAAAACTAAACGAAGAAAGTATCATATAAAACTTGTTTATTAATATGAACCGAGAAGAGTGGGAGTCAATATCCACACAGAATTTGTTCGTGAACATGACTTACTGACACTGAGAATATTAGGGAAACTCGTGTTTCCTCGAAATGTGTTTAATTATTGTACTTGTTATTGGTTACAAACACTTTCAATGCTCTCTACTGGATCCAACTTAACTCGCAAGTTGTGCTGATTGCTTCACTCATAATTGAAATTAAATTTAG
Organism: Microdon myrmicae; assembly: GCA_963931805.1. Lineage (NCBI taxonomy): Eukaryota > Metazoa > Arthropoda > Insecta > Diptera > Syrphidae > Microdon > Microdon myrmicae. The sequence continues at coordinate 129,208,059 of OZ007502.1, read as the reverse complement.
AAGCGTCTTTGGCCCCTACACAGTGTAGCCAGGAATTCTCTTCTATGAGGAATCCGTAATCCACATATCTATGTTTCCCTCTTGGGTATGTCTCGGATAAAGCTCAACGCAGTGTATATTTTCAAATACCCTTAAAGGTAGCGAGGTAGCCAACCGATGATTTAGCGACCAGGAGGACTTGAAATTCTATTTCGGTGGTGCAGTTGCCGAAGCTGTTGGGGTTTCTACTTAATCTAATGTGTACTATATTTGCCCCAAAGCAGCTTTCCCACAGTCCACACACTGGCTCGCTAAAAAATTCAATTTGTTTTTAAATAAAAAATGTGAGTTCTACATCACATCTAAATCTAAGATTGTGCACACCTCAGTCATGATGCTGATTTGTGTTTTGACGTCCTGTATCAATAATTACGTCAGGCTGATGCAAGCAAAAATTGTGTGCACTCCAGAGATTATTTTTCTTAATTTATGAACACTAAACATAAATCGGTTACCCTCGTACTCCGAAACTAATCAACGTTTCTTCAAATAGAGGTCAAATCCTTGGGAACCTATTCACAATTTTTTCTACATCGAATTTTTTCCAGATAGATACCACATAGAAAGCCCAGAAAATTCAAAATTTTGTCTCAGCTTTCTTACGAGGGTTGCCTCTTATGTTTCGGGATTTGGCAACCCTAGTGTTGCAATCCGGCAATTGACAGCTCTGTCGTAAAGTTGGACATTTTTGACACGTTTGAGGTTGTTCCGAAAACCATTGATGCTGTGCGCGAACTGATATTGGAAGATCGTCATGTGACCTATCGTGAGATTGAGACAACCTTAGGCGTTAGTGGGACCAGCATACATTCAATATTGCATAAACATTTGACTGTCAAAAAAATTTGTTCGCGTTGGATCCCACACAATTTGTCAATCGCCCAAAAAAAGGCTCGTGTCAATTGGTCGAAAGAAATGCTCAAAAAATACGGTCGCGGTGCTTCGAAACACGTCTATGACATCGTGACAGGTGATCGATCGTGGATTTACGCGTATGAGCCCGAAAGTAAACAACAGTCGACTGTCTGGGTGTTTCAAGATGAGCCAAATCCAACAAAAGTTGTTCGCGCACGAAGCACATCCAAGCAAATGGTCGCCTGTTTTTTCGGAAAAACTGGACATATCGCAACCGTACCACTAGAACAACGCAGAACAGTCAATTCTGAGTGGTACACAACCATTTGTTTGTCAGTTGTCTTCCAAGAAATCAGGAAAACCAACCGCCGAAGACAGATCACTCTTCACCACGACAATACGAGCTCTCACACATCGGCTGCGACAACTGCATTTTTGAGCACCCGAAACATCGATTTGATGGGTCATCCGCCGTATAGTCCTGACTTGGCACCGAATGACTTCTTTTTATTCCCGTACGTAAAAAACAAACTGAGAGGTCAACGTTTTTCGACACCTGAAGAAGCGGTTGCTGCATTCAGAATGCATGTGTTGGAGATACCTCAATCAGAGTGGCAAAAGTGCTTCGACAATTGGTTCAAACGCATGCAAAAGTGTATAGATCTTCATGGGGAATATTTTGAAAAACAATAAAGTGATTTTCGATGATCAATATTTGTTTTTGTTCTCTAATCCCGAAATATAAAAGGCAACCCTCGTATTACACAATTCCGTGAATTTTTTTTACACTATTTGGGATTAAGAGAAAATAATTTTAACTTTGTGCAATGTAAAGAGGGTGCAATTTAGTCAGATTCTTGTCCCAACGCCTACAATTAGTCTCATGGTTGGCAAGTCTGAATAAAATAAAATAAAAAAGAGTGTTTGGTCAAATTGTGATCGTTAAATCAGTTAAGTGAACCCGTAGTTCGAGAAAAACGTGTTTTCTGTGCGTTTTAATTATTGAATAACTCTTGAAGAGATCCAGGATATAAGAAACTAAACCGATTTTTCGAAAGTTTTAGTTCATGCTACTTCAATAAACAACAAATAAATTATTGTACACCGAAAGTTAAAACGGTTATTATATTTGAAACAGTTTCCCTTGGCTTGATGATGGTTGAACCGACGTTTGCGAACTGGTCGAGCCCTTTTCAATTTAGAGAGTATACTAGTAAACGTGAAACTCAAATGTATGTCCTATTTCCCTACAGAAAAGATACGAGTTTCTTCTTTTATTTTAATTTAAAACCACAAACGACACATTTTGGACTTAGTAGCGTAATGCAAACATATTTTGGAAAATATTCAGATAGTATACATGGAACATGTGTGCGATATCCTAAGTGATTTAATATAAAGGACGTTGGTAGTGTACAATATCAATTCTTTTACCAATGGTCCGTGTACAAGAATGCTTGCTTTTATTGTCTTCCTCCTAGGAATTCCTCCCTTTAGCTCAGGCTTATTCTTTATCGGATATTGTGGCTAGGAATTCGAGATTAAAATTTACCCATAGTCTCTCCACTCGCCTCTGTGGAAAATTGTTGGACAATTGTTTATTGCCTTGTTATTCGTTCATCAGCTACTTGAAGAATCCAGATTTTCGGTCAGTAGCTGCAAAACTAGACTTAACCACTTAGTATTCATTCCTTGTAGTATCTCCACCACAAGTGCTGTTCGAGAGGCATTTTTGTTTATTTTGGTAGACCCAATTTAGAGATATCACCTAGAGATACCACTCCAATCTCTGCCAATAGCAGTTGGTGAATTGGATTCCTTCACGAAAACTTTGTACAACTGTACACGGATACCTAACATCTCCCTTGGTTTCCAAAAACTTTCAACAAGTCAATAAACTGTTTCCTTGTCAATATTGGGAAAATGTCGGCATTTGGAAAATGTATTCGTTAAGGTGCGTGGGTGATATGTATTCTCTATTTCAGGTGGAATTTTGATGGAGCAGGGATGATGGATTCTCAGTACACCACTGGTAGATTTGATGACCTATTTGTTAATGGCACTTGGGACTTCTTATCAATCAATGAGGATTCCTTTTGTCAGTCGTAACAGACAAGTTGTCGTTAAGCATTATTCAAGCGTTTGGAAAGATATTTGGTGACTAAGCATGCGTTTGATTATATCATTCAAGTTTATTTCTAGAAGTTGAATACTTTTTCACCCGAAACGAACCTTAATTCAAAGAAAACTTCCCATAGCTGTAAGTTTATTCGGCTGGTAGGAGATGTTGTGTTTATATTCTAATGTTGGTATTGAAAGTTTGGTGTTCGGATCCCCAATGAGTTTCATATCTCTTTGCCATTCTATCGAGCAAAGACAGCTCTCTTTAAGACGCGTTCATTTTTCATCTTACGTATATTTTTATCTTGTTCTTTTTTTTATAATTATCTTACTTGCTAGAAAAAAAATGGTTAAATTCTAACTTACTGGTCCCCTGCGGACACTCTAAGCCAGCGGTTTCCAACCTGGGAGGTCCGCCTCTTTTAACAAGAAATTAATTTTTATACCATAATATCTACAAATAAATAAAACTTCATATCTTAACGTAACAGTGAAAATTCAGTGCATGTTTATTTTTATTTATTTTTTACATTTACATATTTTTAATTCCTATTAAAAAAATTATCTGGAGTGGAGAAATTTAAATGTGGCGCGTTTGCAAACGCTCTGTTTCGGTAATGCACAAAACGACCGCTAGTTGCATGAAAACAATAACCTCAAATTTAAATGTCACTCGTAGCTAAAGTGTCAACTGAAGCGTGTCGGCAGGGTTTAAGCTTTATTTTTTTTATTTAAACTATTATTTATTTTAATTTATTTCAATAAAATATATTTTAGACGAATGGATACATTTTTGAGTGGTTGCAGAATGAGTTGGACATGTTTTCACTATCAAAAGATTTCTTGGCCACAGCAAATATTGAAACAAGTAAGAATATTTTTATTGAACACTTGGATGGTTTAGTGCTGCATTTTTCAAATTATTTTAAAGACCTTGATTTCTGAAAGTTTTTGTGGGTATAGAATCCATTTATCGGCAATGAAGATGACGAATTTGAGCTGACAACCATTGAAAAGGAAAAACTGATAGAATTATCATGCGATAGCCTACTGAAACAAAAGTTTCAAAATGAAACCTTAATTCAATTTTGGATGAATCTTAGCGGAGAGTATGAATCTTTGTATTGCAAAGCAATGCAAGTACTTCTGTACCGGTTCCACTACTTATCTTTTCAATCACCCCAATAACTACCTCCCAAAGCTCCAGAAATCTCATCGTTTTTTGCTTATTCAATCGCATTAGTACCCTCAAGCATTCCTCCCATCAAGGACATTCGCGCATTTAATGCGTCATTCAATTTCCCTGAAAGAAATCGGTACACCATTCTCGCATGCATCAAGGCATCTCGGCATTTTTCTGAAAAGAAAAACATTTCGGTTGCCGTACTAGGTAACCGCAATAAACTATGGAAACAATCAACGGCACCCTGCCTGCCTACGTTTTCTGTCTCACACGTGCGCGGCAGATTTTCCTAGTTTATCCGTATCCACGGCGGGTTTTATCCAATCAACAAAGCAAAGCGCATCTCGCGCCTAGCTGCCAAGAACCGAATTCTCTAGTAGTGTAAATATTCACACTGGAATCTGACCGTTGAGTCACCATAGATGGCATATACAATCGGCATAGATGATATACACAACCGTCATTATGTAACCATCTAAATTGCTTCTCAATGACTTGCAACTATTGATTCAGCTGCAAGCACTTCTCCCAGAAATGCTCCTTTGTTTGAATCTCCAAACAATCACCAACTTCGCGCTTAGCCGCCGGATTCGAATTCAATAGCATAAACAAATGCGATACGATATACAAATTGTATGATGTATCCCAAACCTATTAGCACCTAATGAGTGGCAGCGTATTTATTTAGCTGAACCCTTTTTTTTTTTTTTAGTTTTTAAACCACATTTATTTTCCTAATTCTTTTTACATTTATTTTCCTAATTCTTTTTACATGTATAATATTTTCTACAATCACAGTCCTTAAATTAGCTTACTGGCTCTATGCGAGCTCTCTAAATTACAACTTGATTTTTATATATGCCTTTCGGCGTCCATCTTTTTTTTTTTGTTTCTTATATATATATATATATATATATATATATATATATATATATATATGAAATAAGTCATATATTAGTGGGACTCCTCGTTTACATCTATATGTATATATTATTATAACAATTTTTTTTTTTTTTTTTTTTTTAATTGTAACAAACAAAAACTTCAAAACAAAACGAATAAAACATAAAATAAGAAATAAAAAATAAAATAAAAATAAAAGTAATGGGGAAAGGAGGACAGGGGGGGGGGGGCAAGAGGAAGGAGAGCGTTGCTCTCGAGAGGCATACTATATCTGAGGAAGTGAAGTCCTCTCCTCGTTGAGAAGCCACCTCCATTTGGGAGATGTTCGATCTTTGGCTGATTTATCTCTTTCACTGATCGCCGTGCTAAAACGCATGCGGTCTGGGGCATTGGAGATATCACTATCATGGAGAATTCGTTTCTCCCTGGCACCACGGAAAGCGTGGTAAATAATCGGGACTCCATGCACGTCTTGGATAAGGCCTTTTTGATCCAAGAAAGGGAACGCTTCTGGGGGAATAAACCCATTCTGGAGGGTATGGAGGGTATTCTCCAGATACATATCATTGGGATAGAATGCTCCCGCGATAAGATTATTGTCACTGCACATTGCCCTTGCTGTGTGACCACGAATAATTTTAATTATGAAATTGTCTATCCTATTTAACCCTGATTTGTTATACAGGATTTTGTTGGGATAGAATTTTTTGTATTGCGACTCTGGTGTTCTATAAAGTCCGAGGCAGGAACGCAAACACTGCCGTTCGAACACACGAACCTTCTCCATATAACGTGGAGATATATTATACCATACCGGCCAGCCATAAACCAAACCTGGTCGGATGAATGCCAAGTACGAAATTATTTTGACTCTGGGGTCAAGAAGACTACTCCGGAATAAACTTCTTGTCATAGAATATGCGCTTTTACCTGCGGAGAGGGACGCTGCTACGTGCTTGTCAAAATATAAATACTGGTCTAGCCAGATACCAAGGTATCTAACTACAGTTTTCACTTGCAGTGGAAGGTTATTGTTACCTACAATAGAAAAGTGTTTCCAGTTGTATTTTGTATCCCTCGAGGCCCTGGGTAGGGGCGTTCTGAAAAGGATAGTCTCGCTTTTCTGTAAATTAATTTTTTATTTCCAGTCGTCGCAAAATTGTTTTATTTTGTTGAAGTCATCTTGAAGGTGCCTATTGATGTCGTCTATTTTTCCTCCTGTTCTGTACACCACTATGTCATCGGCGTACGCAATGGCGTTTTCGAGAGAACTCACTAGATCGCTAGTGTAAATATTGAATAGAATGGGAGAATTCACAGCTCCCTGCTGTAAGCCATTTTTAATTTGGAAGGTCTTGTTGGAGAGTATGTCCCCGCATTTCACCACAAAATGTTTGTCCATTATCATATCATAAATAATGTATAGCAGATATTGCGGCATACCCAGGTTTGTTAACTTATAGACAAGTCCTTCTAACCATACGGTCTCGAAAGCCTTTTCAAAGTCAACCAAGCAGGCGCCTGTACATTGTCGCTTTGCCTTGTTCCACTGTATATCGGAAACAAGTTTCGTCGCTGCATGAACTGTATCATCTCGCGCTCGAAAGCCAAACAGGTTGTTGGGGATGATATCGTTTTCATCACACCAACCTATCAGTGCTTTGTTTATAATTTTTTCGAAGGCCTTGCTGATGTTGGGAAGCAGGCTGATCGAGCGCAGATTAGCTGGATTGCTCTTCTCCTTACCCTGTTTGGGGATAGGATGGACTACTGCAGTCTTCCAATGGGTTGGATAGTGTGCATTGTTTAGAGCGTTGTTAAACAAAGTAGTGTATATGTTCACTGCTTCACAAGGCAAATGCCTTAGAACCACATTTGGAATGCTATCTATTCCAGATGATTTCTTATTTTTGATTGAGCTAAGTATGTTTCTAAGTTCATCCTCGCGCACAAACATATATGTATTTACATTTCTGACGGGAGAATCCGCCCTATTATTTTCGCCGAATGTGATGAAACTACGGTTTTCGGATCGCCAGTTGTGAAGTTGATTGCGCAGCGAGCAATGTCTTTGACGGGCATTGCTTTCAATTTCAGTGTTAGCATGAGCTGATTCGTTAACTCTGTACACTGCTTCGAAACAGGCTCCAATTGAATTCGCTTTCTTTTGCGGATCTTCGACTACTATTACTTCATCATTGGAGTTGATGTGCTCTAAGGTGAGTCCTGCGTTCAGCATTATCTGACAATTCTCGGGAGTCCGTGGAATTCGGAGACAGGGAATGTCATTGTGATCTTTTGTTCGACATATTTTCTTGATTTGTGAAAACATATTCGGTTCGTTTGCTTGGACAGCTCGAATTCTGTTGTTCCACTCCTCATTTATTACTGCTCGGTAATTATCCCGGATCAGTTTTTGAAGATTTTTAATCAAGGACTTGATAGTTTTGATTTCATTGCTATTTGGGTCACTGAACTGCCTATAGCACAATTTCAGCTTTGAGAGCCGGGTGCCCTTGTGCCTATACAAAGCATCGATAGTTGCATTTCTGTATCGGTGGGTATAGTCATCCATATGGGCTACTTTGGGGATGGAACGATTCATTGTGTTAGTAACAATATCGTTCATAGTTAGGAGGTAATGATCGATTTCATTATTACGAAGGTCTCTATTAGTCGGTGGGTCTATGCCAATGATGCGTATTTCTCTTTTTAATATGCTATAGAAACGCAACCAATGTGCTTTTCGGAAATCGAAAATGTGTATCTGGTCGTACTGCTCAAGTAGATAGTGCTCGTTTGGCACGTGTATGACGGCTCCAAGTCCGTAATGATCGCTATCGTACTCAATTGTGCGAAGACAATTTCGAGTAGTTACCTCGGTATCTGGTAACTGAATTCGATCATCTGTCATAAGTAAATCCAGGAAGGAGTTACCTCTTGGCTAAGACGGTGTACTTGTAGCGTACAATTCTAGTTTATGCTCGATCGCATTTGTTTGCCACCAATCAAACAAGGCATTGCCTCTGGTGTTCGAGGTCAGATTGCCCCAGGCACTATGCTTGGCGTTAAGATCACCTGCCATTAAAAAGTAATTGTTTTCCAAATCTAACTTGAGACTTCGGAAAAGCGTATCGATTTCACTGATAAATTGGGTACCTTGAACAGATTCAGGAGCGTAAGCAGCGACTATATATAGATGCCTTTGACTTTTTAGTGGAATGTCAATAATGCATGCCTCTAGCACCTGGAATTTGTGTACTTCCGTGCTGTAAACGACCTTATGGTGAAGACCTTTTTTAAGTAAGATAGCGACCCCACCCCCTCGAGTAGAGTGTGGTCGATCTCGTCTAATTATGTTATAATTTTTGTAGCCCATTTTGTGCCTTTGGTTTTTTTAGCTGAACCCTCATTACGGAACGATGCCTTAGGTCGCTTCTCCCCTTGTTCTTTTTCCCTTGTTTTAGGTTTCGTTTATCCTTTGCCGAAACGCATCGATAAACACCATGATCTACACGATCGCACATACACATACATTACCAAGTCCTTCTTCCTTGTTTTCACCACGAGAGAAAGACTTTCTCTCTCGAGGAAACTCACCCCAGTAGCGAAGCGGCTCTGCATCGAGCAGAGCAACGCGGAGTCTCATTTCAACCACCAACGATCGCACAGCGCTGGTTCGCGTTTCTCCCCTAGTAGAGTGAGCATGGGGTGCGTACCGGAGTGCACCCCAGAGTCGAAGTCGGACACAGACAATTACGTGACCCTTGAAACTGTGCAACTTAATTTAACAATAGTTTTGTGCAAAACCAATAAACCATTTGTAAATTGCATTAACTGTTCGAGTGTCAAAATTTAATGGTAAATCAAAATAAACAACATTCATACGAAACAATATCCCCGTGCGTTTTATTTCTTGCTTGGTGAACGATTGTCCAAGGTATTCCGTGGAGTTTCTTTTCTCATTGTATTGAACAGTGAACTTTCGATCGTTGGAAAACAGGTGGAGTATTTCATGACCATGACAATGAGTTAAAAGTGCATCTCACACATGAACACGATAGGATATCTTTGTGAACCTGTGCCAAAGCGGGCACATGACGAAGACATTTCCTGCACTTCTACCGTTTGTAACGTCGTATTTATGTGAAACGGGCTTTTCGGCAGTGGCTGCAATGAAAACCAAATATCGAGCCAGATTAGTAGTCGAAAAAGAGATACAAGTGGCACTCTCCACATTGCCCCCAAGATTTGATAAACTTTGTGCCAGTAAACAACAACAACCCCCGCATTAAATTTTTATGCGATAGATGTAGTTGGTTTAAATGTGTAAAAATAATTTTATATAAAAATAAATATACACGTATGTGTATGTTATAGCTAAACCTTGTTATTATTCTGTTGATTGTAGTTTTTATTTTTTTTTTTGTAATAAAGTACGTGTCTATTTTATTTAATCTATTAAAACAATAAAAGGTAGGGGAGGCGCTGGAAAAAATTTTTTTTTCGGGGAGGCACTCTTCATTAATAATTAAACAAACAAAGAAAATTTAGAACGAAAAAAACTTTTTAATTTTTTTTACACCTAATTAAACTTACTTCACCAAATTAATCTAATTTTTTATTTTTTAAAATTTTTAACCTTACCTAACACTATCCTAACCTAAGGAATGCTAAATCTATGCAAGCCTGCCATTATTTTGAGATGTTAATTACTCTGCTTGTTTAAGGCCCGTTCGCGCAAATATGTGAGTAAAATTCCAGTTTAGAACAAATAAAGGCGTATAAAATATAAATTGTAGCTACGATGAATGATGTATTTTAAATTGCATATTTTGTGGCTTCAAATAAAGGATCGTCCCATTAATTCGAGTCCTAAGGATTGATATTTCGTTGCTTTCTACGAAGCAAATGCCGTTTATCTACAACGCCTTAACCTTGGGACTGATCTTTGACAATAAGAGACATCATTGGGTCTTAGAAGCATTTTGGCACATTTCTCGTAGCAATCGCTACAAAATAAAATGTTTCTGAAACCAAGTGTTACGTTTGTTGATACAAATAATAATACTTATGATTATAATCTGCGGCTCTATGACCAAATGAAATTGAAAAAGGAATATTTGGTCATTCGTGTGGCATGAATGAATTAATGATTTGGACCAGTTATTGATATGTTGGATGTAATTGCAGTAACTGCTGCTGTGTTTTTTGTTGTTGTTGTTTTTTGAGATACTGCTTGGCCGTTGGCAGTTCATTTCCTTTTAAACCCCCCCACAGCAGCGGAAAAAAAAACATGTTTTAAGAGTGAAATACTTAAGGCTTTGAATTCAGTCTATCATCTTCTTTTTCGAATTCCCAAGGTGGAGTTGAAAAAAAAGCCACACTTTGGTTCTTAAGACCAGACTCTACCAGTAGTCTTTTCATTTCTTTGTCTTTTGTACAATACTTGATTTCCATCACACGTCCATTTGTGTGTGGCCAATTCTGCTTCCCTGTAATGCAATTCTCATATTATTACTAGAAAAAAAGGGGGATCAAAAATGAACTGTTCAGACTTATCAGTCATAATTTTACACCCTTTAGATTATCGGCCATACTGTAGGATGGCTTTATTTTACAATACTGGTCGAAATCTTGATAATGTGCACCGTGAAAATTATATATTAATTACTAACTATTACATGCATGCGCTGCGATCGCATCTAAACAAAAACAAGCTTTTGGCATTACAACTTATCATTGCAGTGCTTTTGGAAACACAATATTTTTCGTTTTTCCCTCTGGTGCGTACACAACTAAATCAGAAAGTTTGCCAACGTGTGAGAAGGCCCCATGAAGAACATATATTTTCTAAATGTTCATGGTGCGCCATCTTTTATGTCGCCATGCGACTGTTTGGTCGTATTCCAAGCGACGTCAACGGTCTGTCGGCAATATTCTTTGAGTAGATTGCACTTTACACGGAAACAAATGCAAATCATCATTCGAAATGCGCCGCAAGGTTATTCCAGTGGCACTAAAATTCTGACCCCAACGAGGATCATGAGTTAACGGGGCCTGACTGGTAGTTTGTCGAAATTCACCAGACAACAAAATAACTACCAGAAAGCTGTTCATTTTCTTTCAAATCAGTTAGTGTACTGTGAAGCGTTTCCAAAGTTTTTTTATGTGCTGTAGAGATTTCGTCCCATATAAGTTGACATGATTGTAGTATTTAATCCACTCCAGAAATGTTGTTCATCTTCTATAAGGAATATTTGACGACAATTTCAATGTTGAATGCGCAGTCCGACCACTCTAAAATAGTTACCGCGATTCGAAATGATCCGATTGTTAAAACAATTGTTTTTATCGTATTGTTGCTACAATAAGTGAAATAACTTTGACTTCTTGTTGCGTGAATAATTCTCTGATACGCTATCTATTGTTCTGGAACCAATTTCGGAATAGTCGTTCTAACAAATGTGTCCAAGTCAGGGACATCATTATATGTTTCTTGTTACAAAACACGAGCGAAAAGGTCCTTTGCATATCGATTGCTAATTGCACCAGTGCTTTGTAGGCGCTTGCGATAATATTTTCCTCAATCAAAACTAATGTTTCATTACATATGTTGCGTTTGACAATATTTATTGAGTCTTCTCAATAGTATAGTGGTTAGTATACCCGCCTGTCACGCGGGAGACCGGGATTCGATTCCCCGTGGGGGGCCTCTGGCGCAAGACTAATGACCTTGCCCGGAAAAAAACAAATCATTATGGAGAATTTAACAAGCCTCAGGACTTGCTAAATAAGGCCAAGATGGGTTCCCGGTTGTAGTGCCGATGATGATGATGATTGAGTCTTCATTTCTTACACATTGCTTATTGTTTATGAATAAACAAAAGGTACATAACTGGGCAGTCCCAAAGGCTGTAATGTATGATTTATTTATGTTGTTTGCCAACAAGGCTTTAGTTTTCAAGTTCCGTTATTTCTCTTCATTGCATTTTTCATTGTAAATAAAAACACTGAAATCATCATGCAAGCGGTAAAAGAGGCGGGGTAGAAATAAATTAACACAAAACAAAATGCATGATTACGGCGAGAGCAGGTGGACCTCAGGGAGCACACATAAATGTCAGAGGCAAGATATTTTGAAAAGTTACTGTCACTATTTATTGGCCTGTAGAAACCCAGAAAGTTCATGACCTCACCGACTCGACTCCGCCATTGTTCCCTGTCCTGTGCACTCCCCTTCCACCCTTGACCATCTGATCCGATTCCCTCAAGGCCAAACCTAACATTGTACTCCCATCTCCGTCGCGGCCGTCCTACCGGTCTCTTTCCCGTTGGTCTACCGTCAAGAATTCTACGCACGGTCCTATCGTTGCCTATTCTCGTCACATGTCCGGCCCATTTTAATCTTCGTGACTTGATTATTCTCACTATTGTGGGTTTGCGGTATATCTCTTCCAATTCGTGGGTGAGTTTCCTTCATTGTCCTGCCTCCTCGTCATATTTACCGCCAAAGATACCCCTTAAAACTTTATTCTGGCATGCGCGGAATTTGTTTTCTTCCCGTTTTGTGAGAGCCCATGTTTCGCATCCATATAGAACCATAGGCCTGATTATGGTTCTATTGACACAGAGCTTTATATTACGTCATAGCACTTTGGATTTCAGCAGTTTACTGACCGCGTGCCAACTAGCATTGTCGGAATGTAGTCTTTTGTCAATTACCTTCGACATTTCGTTACTGGCTGTCAGTATCGTTCCTAGATATTTAAATTCTTTAACTTTTTCGAATATCTTGCCGCTGATGTTTATATGTGTTCCTTGAGGTCCACCTGCTCTCGCCGTAATCATATATTTTGTTTTGTCTTCATTTATTTCTAAACCCACCTCTTCTGCCGCCTGTATGGTGATTTCACCGTTTTTACTTACAGTTTCTAGATTATTGGTGTGATTCTCGCCAGTATGACATTTGTTAATATTTTGTATGCGGTTGGGAGCAATGATATTCCGTTGTAGTTTCCCAGTCAGACCTGTCGCCTTTTTCGAAAATGGGGACGACTGTTGAGGTTTTCCATTCTTCCGGAATGACTTCCTTATCCCATATTGTTTGAATCAGTTGGTGGATCTTTCGAGCGGTTGCCTCTCCTCCATGCTTCACTAGCTCTGCCGATATGCAGTCGACTCCGGGAGCCTTGTTGTTTTTCAATCTATTTATTGCGTTCTTTTATCGCTCTATTTTCTTATTGGATACTAACATTTGACGTTGCGTTTAAACTTTCACTTAGATTTATTCTTTATTTTTGAATGTATATCAATATCGAACAACACATAAAATGACAAAATTTTAATTAATACTTTCACCAACTTTGACACGATCGCCGTCACGTCTGCGGTTCGTTACGTTTACAACTTTACGAAAATACTTTAAAACGAATACCCACACGACTCCGGGTATGTATTGCCGGCGCAGAGCGGGAGTGACGCGTGACCGCGGCGGTCAGCGAACGGAATAAGACTCACCGAGGATAGAACTCTGACCTGAATTCCAGCCTAGGTTAGGGTTAAGAAAAAGGAGGAGAGAGAAAAACTTTTCTCTTAAGGGTGTGACCGCCTCAGAAATGCACTATTTCAGTGCAGTGGTGTGTGTGCGCGATCGAACAGATCGATGTTATTTACACGGGTTCGAAGGCAGTCGAACAACGAAACAGGCAGGCGGCAAAGACAAAGGAGATTCATGATCTATATCTATGCTGTGCGACATCGCTATGATAGACGTTAGGAAAAAAAGGTGCTAATGGGATGCGATACTTTATACAATGGGAATTGTATATCGTATCTTGGATCGGTGGCCGAACAAATCCCTTGCATGCCTTGTTATGTGTCGGGTAATTCGGTTTTCGGCGACGAACAAAAATTGAAGATTGTTTGTCAATAGGGAAATAATGGGAATACGATTATCGTTTGCCGTATCGTCAGATGCCTGCCAAAGGACACCGTTCCTTTGTTTTCACTTGGTGCATTGCTAAGGTATTAGTCTTGGGGCTTCTCTACCAACGCCACTGCTACCTTTTCAAACTACCTCCAAATCTTCCTTCCTAAAGCTCCACTAATTTTTTTCATTTTTGCTTATGCAAGCGCAATAACTTCCCCAAGTATTCTCCCACTGATTGATTGCATTACCTTTCGATTATGCAAATCGCATCCAACATCAAGCATCTGCCCATCAAGGACATTCACGCAATTAACGCGTTATATCAATTTTCCCTAGAAGAAATTCGGTACGGTAGTACCGCATACATCAACGCATCTCAGCATTGTTCTAAAAAGAAAACATTTCGGTTGCCATACTAGATAACCGAAGTGGATTATGAAAACAATCAGCAGAACCCCTGTCTGCCTGCATTTACTGTCCCACACGTGCGCAACAGATTTTCATGTTGCACCAGTACTCACGGCAGCTTTTATGCAATCTTCAAAGCACCGGCGCAATTCGCGGGTAGCTGCCAAGAGCCGAATTCAATGCCAGTGTAAATACTCACACTGGAATTCGACCCATGACTCCCTAGGAATGCAATACGCAATTAACATGGTTGTGTAGCGATCCTAAATCGCTACCCCTATCCAAATACCCAATATCATCAAATAATCCCATAACGCAAATCCCAATTTCATATTGAATCAATGAGCGATAAATTAAACCAAAAGTCAATTTGTCGCACATTAATTCAATTCCACATAATATACCCAAATCCCATACTGAGTCAGATGTACGACGAATTTAACCAAAAGTTAATGCATGGTACATTCACTCAATTCCCAATACCTTGACATCATGAAATGCTTAATTCAAAACGCATTTCATGATTTCCCTTCCCAGAACCCATCCAACTAAAACCTCTAACAAATTCCCAGAACACAACTCAAATTGAAACGCACAAAGTCATTATGTGTGCTTCTGGGAATTTCGACAATAAAGTAGTTGACAAAAACTATAAAAGGGCAGTGGTTTTCAATTTCGGAATCAGTATAATTTCGGAGGCCGAACCGCTGGCCAGATGCACCAAAGTATCCGCGTTTACCATGTCTAAACCGCTGATCCAAACACAATAAAACTAGCGTATCTTTACATTAACGAAAACCCTTCCGCTCTTTCATTTTCGCACACGACACTCCGCGCTCTTCTCTCGGGCTTACCGTTAAAGCACGGCGCGGAGCATTACAGTTGTAAACACAACCATCCCAAATGCATCCTAATCCCTAGCGTAGTATTTGGACAACTGCAAATACTTATCCCAAAGATGCTTTTTAATGAATTTTCATTCCCACGGTTCGACCACCCATGAGCTCGCATCACGAGCCAACAAGGTGATCCGCGCGCAAAAGTAGTTTAGTCGATGAAACGGTTGTAAGTGAGTCGAGTACGATACACGGTGGAGTTCGCCTGCGCAAGTGCAAGAGATGGAAGAGTGAAGTTCCTATAAGAAAAATCAGTGTAAATTAAATACAATTAGGACCTTGGTAAATTTATAAACACCTGCGATTATTTGTGTCAGTAAAATTTACGAACTTACTGCCGGACCTGATATTGTAAAGATCCGCCACAGTTTTCCAACAATAAAAACAAAACAGTATCACCAACCCTAATGTTTTATTTTCTGCCTGGTATCTGCGCTGTGTCTGAGCGCTCGTTGTGAAGTTTATCCCGAAGTGACAGTGCAACGTCCAAACCTGAGGAAGCTTTATCTGACTGCTGTTTACCTGAGGACGTGGATTAGGTAACTCGTTAGGAAGCTTAATGAACCTTGCCAATGCCGGCACATAATTAAGTGATTTTCCTACAGTCTCAACGTGGATGGTGCTAATTACCTGCATCTGCGTTGGACTATTTATCGCTGGCTAAACGGGTCGCCAGCCGATGTGTGTGTAAATAGTTTTTGTACACATATTGAGGCTGGGATTAACCAACTCATGATAAGATTCTCTGATATGCGGTCGTATGATATACGAACCGATGATGTTTCATTACAGGGAATTTAGGATAAGAGAAGAAAGAACTCTTATAGGGGATTTTAAATGCGAAGATATGCATGCAGGTAAGAATTCTTTTGCAGAAGCTTGAAAATAAATAACTTCGGTAAGCTTAATGCGTGCAGCATTTGCAGGTGCTAATGCTGTTGCATTAGCGGAAACTGATGTAGATTGAATGGGAGTCATGGGGGTTTTTAGGTAAGCGTACCGTGGGGTTTGGCGGTACCGCCACAGAACCTAATAAGGAGTATTTATTAAATCTCTAAAGAGGATTTTGAAAATTGTGGAAATATTTTCGATAGATGTTTATTTTGTTACACTACTTGCTTACATAATTGACGTTGTCAAGGTTGAAATTCAATTTGTAAAAGTTGGCCGAACATGTTCAAATGCATACCATCTGCCAGATGACAAAGCCATCTATTGATAATTCGTAAGCAATTTTCCACAAACCCAATATTTTGGTGTAATTCAACATATAAAATATTACAGAATAAAAAGTATAGAGTATCCAAATTGTTTTAACTTTCACACTGATTAACCCTCAATCAATGTATGGACTCATCTTTTACTCATCAGTTTTATTTTTCTTTTGTACTAGGAAGTTTTTATAATTATTTTTTTTGTCCCTTCTGCGTATAAAAACCAATCTGTGTTCCACGTGCAGCCATTTTCCGACTCTTTCAGTTCTATTATTTATTTTCAATTACTCACATCTTGATGTTAGTCCATGGTTGGGAGTTTAATATTTTATTATTGATTGACTGGGTTGTGGTGAAGCATTAGGAGTACTCAATTATATTATGCGCCACTGGTTTTTGTTTGTGCATCATTAGTGGTTTTATAACCTTCTATTAGAGCTTGTGAATGATTTCTCGTCTATTTTGGGAATTGCTTCGATATCCACTGAATTCCATTTATTTTGAAATTGGCCAATTGATTGGTGGATTGGCGGATTCGTGGCTGAAGAAGGATTTCTCCTTGAAAGTACAATGAGAAAGTCATCCGAATCGTCGGAACCGGTTTTGTTTAATTCTTTTAAATACAAAAGTGAATTATGTTCAAATTGAGGTGGAGATGACGTAGTGGAGATTGCGAGGTAGAGATGCTGAGGTATCGGGTAACATAGAGTTGGCTGCGAAATGTTCTTGTGTTGCTAGTTTAGTTTAGTGAGGGCGGAACCCTCATTTATTTTGCTTAATGCAAGCTCAAAATTAAACTTAAAATTAATTAATATAAAAAGAACCTTAAAGACTATCTTAAATCTAGAGTGATAAGGAGAATAAAAAAGGGGGGGGGGGGGGTAGGAGGCTAGGGAAGGGCAAGTGTATGTGGGGGAGACAAATACGGCTTTTGTGAGACAATGACAATGAGGGGCACGTCTACGTACTGGTATGGGGCGGGGTTGGAGAGCTGGGGGGAGAGGTTTAAATTGGGGTGGGGTGGGGTGAGGACGGGTTTCTTCTGAGACGTCGTTTGAGGGCAGGAGTGGAGAGGATGAAATCAAAGGAGGTGGGGAAAGGAGGTGGGGGAAATGCGAGAAAATGCGGAGATTGTATTATGTGCATTGCACATTGCAGTAATTTCTTACCCTAGTGAATCTTTTCCGGTTTCGTTGTGTGTGGTTCGGCTTACGTCCTTAGCTCTAATGGACTCCTGTGTCCGGAACCGAATCATATATACGCCTTGATTTTGATGGTCGTTACTCTGCCTGAAATAGAGATCCGAATACAAGGTAGAAGTACCTTTGTGATTACGGCAATTATAATGTTAACATCGTTATTGAAGAAGAATTACGACCAATTTAACGTCCGGAAGAAGTCGTTAAGAGTCTCTCAGTTGGCTTCCTCCTACAACCATATTATTCTTTAGGGAGCTTTTTCGTTAACAATTTTGTTAGTTCGCGGAAATTTTACTGCCATAACACGGTAGTCTGACGAGTTCAAGTACGATTAAACTTTCATTATGCATTTATAAGGATAGGAGGTGAATAACAGGTTCAGTTTGATGGTTAAATGAAAAATTTCGTGACATTGCGCACTTACGGTTAGCTGATATATTTGTAGAAAGTGTTAGCTCTCGCCAAGGGTTGTGATTCACATGAAAAATGTCATCTAGAAGCCATAGTATGAGACCAATTGATGTATACGTCGCCGAACAAGATGTGGAGCATTTACTTGTAAATTCATGTTTCATTTCTTTGAAATTTCTTATCTAATTTTTATTTAAATTATTTGCCTTAAAGTACTGACAAAAAGTTTTCAAACCCATTGTTTTGTTCTTGTGCTCCTGACAGTATTGGTGTTTTTCATATGTAAATTTATATTTATTATACCTCTTAACAACCCAACAAAATAAACTTCAACGGTTAATGTTCACATTTGTGATGCGGAAATTGTCATGCAATTTAAATACCATGTCAACATCTAATTTTGTTGTAAAAGTTCTGTTAACCGCGAAAACCCCAGAATCAACCCCTGACGTATAATATTTAGAAAATATTACGACAAATTAAACTCTGTGATATATAAAACTTTTGCATGTATTTACATGAAAGAGGCAGGCAGTTAAAGCACACAATTACAGTGACAAATGGTAATAAAAATATTTTATGTGCTCGTTAGCATGATTCTTGCTAATATCCCTGGAGTTTATTCGGTAAGTTTTCCAAACTTCTAGTTCTGTTGAACGTACAAACGCTTTTAACATGAGACATTCAAAAGCAGCAATGACATTGATAAATTTGTGACAAAAACCGGCTTTTTACTTTGATTCAATCAAATATATTGATTTCCATTTTTGAAGATTGTATTATGGACATGCCAGTAGCGTTCCCCTTCGGTTGTAAAAAATATATATACTCGTATAATATTTGCACGCAACAAATTACTACGTCTTCACTCGATTCACGGTTGCATCAGTAAGGGACGGGATTAAGCGCCAACAGTTATTTATCTGAGTGTAATGAAATAATCACGACCTTACGTCTTTACAACTTGTATACAAACAGTGATTGGATGGTAAATGTTTTATTTATAGGCATCTGTAAAATTCTGGTAACTTACTGAGTCTTAAATTAATTTCAAAAGTTGTGACCCTGCATGAGCTGAAATGCCATTCCACTATTTCTTTTAAATATTTATTTTTACTGTATGTGTTGGTTTGTTAACGTAAAAGTAAATGTCAAATCCTTTTTACTAATAAGAGTATTAGAGTTTCCAAGTATTATTTTTTAATAGCATTTTTACTATATTTTTAAACATTTTATACACATTTTTTATTTATTTTTTATTAGCTTTTATTGGACATCAAATGTTCTTCATGAGTGTACATCCGATGCGCACACCGGCGACAACGAAGTTGGTCGAACTCGACGAACATCCACCATTTTGGATTTCGTCAAGTTGCAATAGCTTCCTGATGACGTACGTGCGGGGTTACGTGACCGAAGAAATTGTCAAACCCAAATCGACAGAGGCGCGCACATGGGAGGTCGAGCAGTGGAAAATAGGAGACGGGAAGGCTAAGGCAGACACCATACTGGCGATCGGACCATCTGACGTCAAAATTATCAAAAACTTCCCGAGAAGTATGGAAGAAACTCACCTCCGTCTACGAGTCCAAAGGTCCGGCGAGGAAAGCCAGTCTACTGAAGACACTGACGCTTCATCGAATGAGCGATCACGACGACGTGCGAACACACTTAAGTGACTTCTTCGACACCGTCGATAAATTGAACGACATGGAAATCGAAATAAACGACGATCTGCTATGCATTATGCTCCTGTATAGTCTCCCCCCGAAGTTGGAGAACTTCAGATGCGCCATAGAATCCCGAGACCAGTTACCTTCGCCGGAGGCGCTACGAACCAAGATAATCGAGGAAATCAACGAACGACACGAAGCCGAAGGCGCGATGGCCGCCAAACATCGCGACACGAGGACGGAGGATAAACGCCACGCACACAATCACCCCGGAAACCGACAAAAGCCCTCCTACAGATGCTACCATTGCGGAAAAGCCGGGCACAAGATCGCCGAGTGCCGCTCTCTCAACACAAAAGGACCGGGATCCTCTAAAAATCGAGGAAAGAAAAACAAGACGTACAACTACGGTACAAGTGTACTAGCTTACACCAAGTCGACTGTCAGTAAGGGGTGGTGCCTGCACAGCGGAAGCACATCTCACATGTCGAGTAACACCGAAGCATTCGAAGGATACAACGAAATTCATCCGATGAAACTAAACCTTGCCAACAGCGCCTCAACCGACATCACCGGACGAGGCGACATAAACATCATTACCCAGCACAAAGGCAAACATCGAAACGTAAAAGAGAATAATGTTCTACACGTCCCCGATCTGCGGTCGAATCTAATGTCCGTGAGCAAAATCGCTGACAGAAGATTTGTGGGGGTTGAAGTATGCTGCCAACGTATGGCACAGGATTCACTGTACACCCCCGACAATTAGAAAGTAGTTCTGCGGTTAACTCTTAAATATAAAATCCAATATATTTGCTTTCAATTTGAAATAATCACACACGCTTAACTGAATTTGTTTGTTCGATGTCACTTTTTTTTTTTTTTTCTTTATTTAATATCCTTTTATCAATTCGCGTTTCAGTGTTTATTCACTCCGATTGAAAATATATTTTTGCGGTAATTTATTGTAATTGGTAATCAATTATCAAAGGAAAAAAACTATTCACTATGCTTTTTGACGCGACGCGACCTTACGTGCTCGTGATTGAATAGCGACTCAGGAGACGTGTGCTCCGTTTGGGTTAGCGACTAGTGTGAATTGGGGTTGAAATTCATATTTCTTTCTATGCACAGGACAACCAAAAGAGACCACGCCTCTGCTCTCTCAACCTCACGCCCGTCAAAGTATGAGTAACTTTTGTTAATAGGGTAATTGACGGACGTGAAGAATGAGAGAACAGAAATCATGATATGCTGTGATCTCGGGGTAGCTTTGGTTGTGTGTGTTGGTATCAGATGCAGCTACTGACACGACCTACTGACCCAGTGGTACGGCTATGGTGTAGTTAAAGCGCATTGAACCGTGGAAAGAAATACGAATGAGGGAGAACCCTAGCGGATGTTACTCCCCTGCAAAGAGAGATCGTTGATCCCAAGCGAATGGGTGATCTGAGGGAAAGTCGATAGGACGCCGCTGATGTTTGGGAAATAATTCGCGTGAGAACCAGACTCTATGACGCTGAAATTACCCCAGCTATTTTGCTATGTTGCAACAGCGTCGTTCTTTTAGACTTGTTGTTGCTAACCTATATTATGAGATTTCCGATGGGAAACTCATGGTTAGCAAGAATGGAGTTGCCGTATGACATTTATGTAGCTAAACTCAATTATGCATTATCTGCAAAGGATGATGAGTTTAGCTATACGTCCGTTTGAAATATTTTACAGGGGAATACATATAAAAGAAATTGGTAAGTATGACGCGCTGAAAGCGGTCGAAATTAGGTGGAAATGTTGGTTGGAATTGTGGGTTGTTTCTCATGTACAATAGAGAAACCTCCCACAGATTCACAATCACCTTCGATAATAAAGGAGCGAAAGTAACGAACTCAAAACGGGAGGTCATCTTCGAGGCTGTAAGGAAAAACGACCTGTACTTCGTCCCAGCAAACATGAAAGAAACCCACGCAGCCGCCGCTATAACTACCCCGGATGTATCACCGCTGGAAACGTGGCACCGGAGACTGGGTCACTTGAACATTAAGGATTTAACCTCGAGCCACAGAAACGGGACTATACGAGGAATGTCTTTCAGGCAGCCCACACAAGAAATGAAGCGCGACATTTGCGCTCTTGGGAAAACAACGAGGCTTCCATTCCCGAAGGAGTCAGCGCGAAAAACGGGCATATTGGACCTGGTTCACACCGACACATGCGGGCCAATGAGCATCGAAACATGGGGCGGGTCTGTATACTTCGTCACGTTCATCGACGACTGTTCTAGGTGGTGCACAGTGAAAATGATCAAAAGCAAGAGCGAAGTTTTAAACACCTTCAGAGGCTTTAAAGCGTTTGTCGAAAAACAAACCGGAAGAAAGATCAAGAGCTTACAGTCCGACAACGGGGCCGAGTACGTTAACAACGAATTCAACACCTTCTTAAGGAAAAACGGCATCCACCACAGGCTATCAGTGACTCACACACCTCAGCAAAACGGAGTTGCCGAAAGAAAAAACCGGACCCTGGTGGACATGGGTAGATGCCTCCTCATACAAGCAAATCTGGACACAAGATTTTGGGGAGAAGCAGTCAACACAGCAAACCCCATCAGAAACAGATGTCCAACCATCACACTCAACGGAAGAACCCCGTACGCAGTGTGGACTGGAAACGCTCCAAACGTAGGCCATTTTCGTGAATTTGGATGCGTTGTCTACTCGCTAGAACGAGGACCAAGGAGAGGTAAATTCAGCCCCAGGTCCAAAGAAAGGATTTTCGTCGGCTACGCTGACAAATCGAAAGCGTACAGGATTTGGCTCCCCGACGAACGAAGAATCGAAATTGCGAGGGACGTGAAATTCTTCGAAAAACATAACGACCGGAGTCACACCTACAACGATTTCCGTCCAACAAACAACAAATCCGATACTGATAGTGCCACGGTCATATTCATCACACCGGACACAACACATAACGAAACCATGGCGAGAGATGAACAACTCGAAATGAACAACAAGAAATGAAGCAACCGCGTAGCCAACAACCGCAACCAGCAGATCTGACACAATCATCACAAGAAGAGGACCAGGAAGACCACGGATAGAAAGGACTAGAATCAGGGGAAGACTTCGAAAACTATTTCAAGAATGCGACATCACTTCGGAGACCGCGGGAGCAGCCGAAGTTCCTATAAAAGAATCAGCAAGCGGTCCAGACACCGAGGAGTCAACAAATGGGTAAGAAATCGAGTCCATCATCAGAAACTTGGGCCCTAGTAGATTGGCCGAAACAAGACAAAATCATCGGCAGCCGTTTTGTCTTGTGGAGCAAATCGAATCCCGACGGCATGCTAGAACGAAGAAAGGCACGCATCGTTGCACAAGGATTCTCCCAAGTACCTGGAATTGACCACCACCAGACGTTCGCTCCAGTTGCAAGAATAAACTCCATTCGAATTACGGTCGCCCTAGCCGCTCAACAGAACTTGAGCATCCGCCACCGTGATGTTGCAACGGCCTATATAAACGGCGGGCTCGACGAGACAATTTACATGGAGACCCCCAAAACAAACCGACGTTGCCCTGGAGAAATTAATTCAATCCGGAAAAAGCAGAGAATGCATTAAAGCAAAACAAATGACAACGCAACTGCCAAAGGGAATAAGGTATGCTTGCTAAACAGAGCTCTATACGGACTCTGCCAAGCAGAACGACAGTGGCACACGAAGCTGAGCAGCGAGCTCAAACGCATCGGTCTCAAGCAGTCCACTGCCGATCCTTACATATTCTTTGAAGGAAAAGGAAAGGGCATACTACTAATCACCGTATACGTCGACAACATTTTAGTTTCCTCACAAAGCACTGCAAAGATCGAGGAACTATCGAAGCAGCTCTCAAAAACATTTAACACAAAGGACCTCGGAGAAATAAAGCATTGTCTTGGAATCGAATTTCATCGAGACAAGGAAGAACTGCTGATGACTCAAACCAAATACATATCCGAAATCTTAGACCGTTTCAACATGACCGAGTCGAAGCCAGTGAGTACACCCCTGGACGGCGGCACTATACTACAGAAAGTAAGTACAAAACCAGATACGAGGGTTGCCTTTTATATTTCGGGATTAGAGAACAAAAACAAATATTGATCATCGAAAATCACTTTATTGTTTTTCAAAATCTTCCCCATGAAGATCTATACACGTTTGCATGCGTTTGAACCAATTGTCGAAGCACTTTTGCCACTCTGATTGAGGTATCTCCAACACATGCATTCTGAATGCAGCAACCGCTTCTTCAGGTGTCGAAAAACGTTGACCTCTCAGTTTGTTTTTTACGTACGGGAATAAAAAGAAGTCATTCGGTGCCAAGTCAGGACTATACGGCGGATGACCCATCAAATCGTTGACCTCTCAGTTTGTTTTTTTACTTACGGGAATAAAAAGAAGTCATTCGGTGCCAAGTCAGGACTATACGGCGGATGACCCATCAAATCGATGTTTTGGGTGCTCAAAAATGCAGTTGTCGCTGCCGATCTGTGAGAGCTCGCATTGTCGTGGTGAAGAGTGATCTGTCTTCGGCGGTTGGTTTTCCTGATTTCTTGGAAGACAACTGGCAAACAAATGGTTGTGTACCACTCAGAATTGACTGTTCTGCGTTGCTCTAGTGGTACGGTTGCGACATGTACAGTTTTTCCGAAAAATCAGGCGACCATTTGCTTGGAAGTGCTTCGTGCGCGAACAACTTTTGTTGGATTTGGCTCATCTTGAAACACCCAGACAGTCGACTGCTGTTTACTTTCGGGCTAATACGCGTAAATCCACGATTCATCACCTGTCACGATGTCATAGGCGTGTTTCGAAGCACCACGACCGTATTTTTTGAGCATTTCTTTCGACCAATTGACACGAGCCTTTTTTTGGGCGATTGACAAATTGTGTGGGATCCAACGCGAAATTTTGTTGACAGTCAAATGTTTATGCAATATTGAATGTATGCTGGCCCCACTAACGCCTAAGGCTGTCTCAATCTCACGATAGGTCACATGACGATCTTCCAATATCAGTTCGCGCACAGCGTCAATGGTTTTCGGAACAACAACTGATTTTGGACGACCTTCACGAAATTCATCTTGGAGTGAACTACGACCACGATTGAATTCACCATACCATCGATAAACACTGGTCCTTGATGGAGCTTCATCGCCAAAAATTGAATTAAGTTCATCCATGCACTGTTGCTGAGTTAATCCACGCCGAAAGTTGTAAAAAATAATCGCACGAAAATGTTGACGATTTAATTCCATTTTTGGGCCGAGATGAATCTTTTAAGTTACTGTAAACAACACAAATAGCGCTCGTATGTCAAAACGTTCTGAGTGCGTATAACCTCAAAAATGTCCAACTTTACGACAGAGCTGTCAATTGCCGGATTGCAACGCTAGGGTCGCCAAATCCCGAAACATAAGAGGCAACCCTCGTAATAATCTTCCCCTACAAGTAAAAACTGTAGTCAGATACCTTGGAATCTGGCTTGATCAGTATCTTTACTTTGATAAGCATACAGCAGCTGCTCTTACAGCAGATCAAAACGCATATGCAATGACACGAAGACTCTTCCGTAGTAGTCTGCTGGACCCCAAGGTGAAAATAATTTCATACTCAGCATTTATCCGACCAATATTGGTGTATGGCTGCCCGGTATGGTACAACATATCCCCATTTTACATGGAGAAGTTTCGGGTGTTCGAGAGGCAGTGTTTGCGTTCCTGCCTCGGAATGTACAGAACCCCAGAGACGCAGTATAAGAAACACTATCCCAATAAAGTCCTGTACGACAAATCAGGACTAAACCGAATAGATAACTTCATTATTAAGATTATTCGTGGTCACACAACAGGGGCAATGTGCAGTGAAAATGATCTCATTTCGGGAGCATTCTATCCCAATGATATGTATATGGAGAGTACTCTCCAGAATGGGTTCATTCCCCCAGAAGCGTTCCCTTTCTTGGATAAAAAAGGACTTATCCAAGACAAACGCGGAGTCCCTATTATTTACCACGCTTTCCCTGGTGCCAGGCATAGACGAATTTTCCATCATAACGATGTCTCTAATATTCCAGGTCGCCTGCGTTTTAGTATGGTGATCGGTGAAAGAGATAGTCAATAAAAGTTCGATCCCATCCCAACTGATGGTGGATCACTGATGAAGAAAGGACTACACGTTACCAAACAAGGTAGACGTCTTAAGCGCACCGCTTTCCTTCCCCCTACCCCCAATTCCCAATTATTTTTATTTTCTTTTTATATCCCATTTTAATTTGATTTTAATTTTTTATTTTTATTTGTATTCCTTGTTTATGTTTGTCCGTTTTGTTTCATTATTTTATTTTTTATTTTTTGCGTGTCAACTCCCTATATATGTAATTAAAAGAAAAAAAAAGAAAAAAAAATAAATAAATAAATAAATAAAAAAAAAAAATTAATAAATAGTACATGGTGTAGAAAAGAAAATAGAATACATTCAATTCAATTCAATTCAATTTTTATTTGGTAGATAATTACATTTATGGTATAGCAATTCCTTTACAACTATAATCGTAAATTTATATAATGACAATAGCACAATTTTAATGAATAACAAATAATAAATTAAGGGAAAACTACAATAAAAAACCGTTATTTGAATCTTAAGACTAATATTGCAGGAGCTTCCGGTTATTTTATATAGTAATGACCTCGATATAATTTTCATAGACAGAGTACATATGTAGTGATTTAGGATAACGCAAGACGGGAAACGAGAACATTGTCAGAAAAAGAACAATTGATGAAGAAGTTTCGATTGATTTTGTCAATAAGAAACTCTACCGGTTTAACGTTAGCGTTTTCATGTAGTTCATGTGTCGAATAATGCCATGGCAAATTCAGCAACATTTTCAATATTTTATTTTGACACCTTTGCAATTTTATTTTGTGTGCGAGCACATTTACACCATATAGGGGCCCCGTACAGAGGTATCGCTTGAAAAATGGTTTTAAATATTATAATTTTATTTTCGATGCTAAGCTTTGACTTTCTACACACTAATGGATACATAACTCTTACGACTTTGTTTATTTTGTCAATTGTGGTAGTGATGTGTTTTTGAAAGATGAGTTTTTTATCTAGAATAATACCTAGATATCTACAGTCTTCGGACCAATCAATATCAACTGCACACATACTGAGTTTAGTGCCATTTGGTAGGTAGCAGTGTTTCCTACATCTCGAAAACCAGACAGCTTGTGTTTTATTACCATTTATTTTTATTTTCCATTTGCTGTAATATACTGCTAGCTTGTCAAGAGCTGCTTGCAAAGAGTTGTAGACATTAGGGAATAAGGCACCCGAAGAGAAAATGGCCGTATCATCGGCAAACATAGCTACCTGAATGTTTTCACCTAGACATGGTAAATCTGCGACAAACAATGTGAATAATATGGGACCAAGGACCCAGCCTTGTGGTACACCATGGTGGATTTGGTGAGTAGAGGATATGTCGGTTCCTATACTCACAACATATTTTCTCGAACGAAGAAAGCTCTGGATAATTTTGATAAGCCGTATTGGCAGCTTAAGTTTTAGTAGCTTATAAATCAAGGCATCGTGCCATACCGTATCAAAAGCTTTTTCGATGTCTAGAAGAACCAGTCCCGTCGACTCCTTGTCGATGAATTTACCAGCTATGTGGTTTTTAATGCGCAAGACTTGGTGGATTGTGCTGTGACCACTACGGAAACCGTACTGAAAGTTTGGTAAGATGTTATTGTCTTCCACAAAACGATCAATCCTTTCCTTAATGATTTTTTCTAAAAGCTTACTTAGACAGCTAAGTAGACTAATAGGTCTGTAGCTTTCGCGGCTGTTCTTCGGTTTGCCGGGTTTCGGGATAGGTATTACTTTTGCTGTTTTCCAACAGTCCGGAAAATAGCAATTCTTAAGACAAGCGTTGAAAATGAACGTTAAATAGTTACTTGCAGCAGGTGGAAGTGCTTTGATTAATTTGTTGTTAATATTATCGAGACCCGCAGCCTTTTTTGATTTCGATTTTTTATCAATACTTTAACTTTGCTGATATTAGTTGCGTAAGTACTTTAAGCTGGTGTTTTTTAGAAAGTACATGGATAGTGTTAGCAACTTCAGCTTCAGTATACGCGTCGCTTAGATGCATAGATATGGAGTGGTTCTTACTAAACGTGTTAGCAAGTAGGTTCGATTTCTCCACTGAAGAAATAAACAACTTGTCGTGAACTTTAAACGGAGGAATACTTGACCCTCATCATCATCATCATCATCGGCACTACAACCTGAAACCGGTCTTGGCCTTATTTAGCAAGTCCTGAGGCTTGTTAAATTTTCCATAATGATTTGTTTTTTCCGGGCAAGGTCATTAGTCTTGCCCCAGAGGCTCCTCGACGGGGAATCGAACCCCGGTCTCCCGCGTGACAGGCGGGTATACTAACCAGTATACTATTGAGGAGCTGAAATACTTGACCCTCTCTTTTTCATAATTTTTGATATTTTTCAGAACGGTTTGCTTGCTTTGTCAAGAGAGGAAAGGTGTTTATTCCAACACTTGTTCCTATATGTTGAGATTTCGTTTTTAATGATATTATTTAAGACTTTAACATTAACTAGAAAACAATCGTTTCTATAACGCAGCCATTTTCTTCTTTCAGAGTTTCGTAGCCTAATCAGATGTAAGATATTTTCAGGAAGCGGTGCCTTATCAACTGGAGCAGTGGAACATTTAGGTATCGCAAGATCGGCCGCTCTATTGATAACAGAAACAAAATTGTTGCATAGGATATCAATGTGCTCGCTGCAGGTTATAGAATTTAGGCTGGTATCACCTAGAACCAAGTTCGTGTTTATATATGATTTATAACAATTCCAGGTGGCGCCGGAATAGTTGTGGTATAAACTGGTACGATTTACAACTACTGTATGATTCACTGTGAGGCTGATCGGAAGGTGGTCTGAACTTAACGCATTTAGAGTTAATGGTACTGTGCAGTAATTTGGAATATTAGTGATATATAGATCAAGAGTTGAGCGGTTTGTGGCGGCTCTTGCGAATGCCATTGCTTACCTGTTTACCTACCACCAGGTAACCCCCCTTTTTTATAGGCGTTCGGCGCCAATAAATCGACTACTTACCTGCATTAGCATTTCGAATAACCGCAATGTCTGCTGATACGAAAAGTGTATCAGCAATAATAGGCATTCCCCAAAAAAGAAACGCTTAAAATATCTAAGAGTATAACATGGGCACCATAAAACCTGAAAAGTATGACTTACCTGCCCATACGACCAACCACCAGCTGCAATATTTAACTGCGCTGTTTAAACATCACCAAAACACAAGCATGGCCATAGGAAGTGCAAATTGGTCGCACATCTAGCAACCAACATTGCATTATTTGCTACCAAGAAATTGGTCATAAGAAGCGGCGACAATGCAACAAGAGATGTTTATATTTCTCTTGATTCGTACACGAAATGCCCACATCGGCCGCTAACTCGAGCCACACACAGGGAAGCTCGCATCTGACAGCAAACAGGCAATATAGAACTCGCCAGTGTAAATACACGTACGCCGATGCGACTTCGTTAATGCCAACATCCAACATGCGCACGATCGGCAATCATGCTACATGTAGGCGCTGATCGTGCAAATACAATGATCTGTTCAGAACAACTCGTCCCAGCTACGAATGTGTTATTTTTCATGTATACGCAATGTCTATGATTCGCATGCTGGGCGACACAACATGAACACCAACAGGGGATCATGATGTGTGTGCAACCCTTCGATGGTTGGAAAAAATATATAAAATGAAAAATGACCAAATATGGTCATCGAGGCGATAGATAGATTTTTGGTATCCTGTCGCTTCGAGAGCAATGACAGTAGCGTTGTGGATATACGATAGATGAGTTCAAAAGTGTCGCGTTACGATTGTACAATATTGAATATATTAAATCAAACCGAATAGTGGATACTTGTCTCTGTTATATATTAAATCAAACAGAATAGTGGATACTTGTCTCAGTTATAAATTAAACCCAACAGAGTGGTGAATGCTAGCTTTTGTTGTAAATTAAATCGAAGAGAGTAGTGGATACTTGTTTCTGTTATAAATTAAACTTAACAGAATAGTGAATGCTAGCTTTTGTTATATATTCAATCAAACAGAATAGTGGATACTTCTCTCTGTATAAATTAAACAAATTAAAATAAAATGCATGTACCATATAAAATAAGTTTTGTTTATACCTCGTACAGGATAAAATAAGTTTTGTTTATACCTCATACAGGATAACATAAGTGAAATCCCGAATTGAAATGCTATGTTTAAATTAAAATAAAATTCATGTACCATATAAAATAAGTTTTGTTTATACCTCGTACAAGATAAAATAAGTTTTATTCCGAATTAAAATACTACGTAATAATAAATAAGTTTCACTTAAGAATAAAAATACTTTGCACAATAAAGAAAATAGACTTTAGGAAACAGCAGTTGTTTATATTGAGCGCCGAAGCACGACGATCGAACAAGCAGTTGGGACGTCTCGATGAACCAGTGTCGGACGGACGCCCTACCGAGACTAGGCTCAAACATCAACTACCCATAGGTTCTTGTGAGCACTCGCTGGGATATAGGTGGGGAGAAGTGGATAAAGTATGGAAAAACTTGGGCTGGATTCAGCAACATCTAGTAAAATGTTACCCCTGCTGTTTGCCCTAAGACAATTCCACGACTGATGTCTGCAGTTTAGATCACCACCAATAATTACCTTGTTTCGAGTGTTGACTCTATACAATTTTTGCAGATCCCGCTTAAAGTAAGTAGATTGCTCAATGTTTCTATTTCCTCCAGGGAAATAGACCGAAAAAAGACTCACCTTGGAGTTGTCACTTAATGTTACATCTATACTAATTTCCTCAATTAACCTAAGGTGCAATGAAGGACGCAAGGAATGTTCTATACATTTTTTCACAGCAATGGCGACACCTCCACCACTAGCATGTACCCTGTCTAGGCGATAACATATGTAATTTTGATGTGAGAAAGAAATGTCTTGTTTGGGCCAGGTTTCTGAAACAAGTGTAATGTCAATATTAAAATTTATCAAGAAACTAAAAAATTCATGCTTTTTGTTTTTGATGCTTCTCGCATTCCAAGTTATGATGTTAAGAGAGTTTCTTAACATGTTTTTCCCGAGTATATGTACTTAATAGCTAATGAAGTAATGACGTTAAATTGGTCAGCTTTAGTTTGACAAGCACTAAGCTTGGTTACAACTTCATTAAGAAGAGAGTTTATCTCGCTAAATGAGAACAGGTTATCATTAGTTAATGTTTCTGACGGATTTTTCTTCGTGTGTGTCGTATCACTGTTGGAAGGTTGCTGGGTTTGATGGAGGCCAGAAGCCCAGGTGGATGAAGGAAGTGATGGTTGACGCACAGATCGGGGTAGTGGAGGAACATTTTCAATGGATAATCGGTCGGTGTCTGGGTGCTGTTTGTCACTCGGAGGCTGGAGGGAGTTTGTATTTCCTGTACCACGTCCGCGTGGGGATAATTTGCGGAGAATGTCTATGTACTGCTTTCGGCTTATGCATTCTGGATCGGTGGATTTATGTGGCGCACTACAATTTGCACACTTGATGACCTCATTCGTTTTGCAGTCGGATGTTTTATGGTTTCCCGAACATATTGCACAGAAGCTATTCATATGACAATGCATCCAGCCGTGACCGTAAAGCTGGCAATTGTGACATTGTGTGACCTTACCTGGATTATGTTTTTTAAAGTCCCAGCGAACGATGGTTTTGAACAAGGTGGAGTAGTTCCGTTTTAGTTCGTTTAATTTAATAGTACCGCGTTGAATATAGACGATGTACAAGTAGTGTTGGTACAGGGCTTTTGTTGACGGATTTAATGTGATGGTTTTAACATCTAGGCACTTTATCCCGAGTGCAATTAGCTCATTTTTCACTATATCGTTGCTAATTAAGTCTAGCCCGGATAACACTACCTTTAATGGACGATTTTCCCTACGCGAGTGGGTGAAAAACTCACATTTTAACCGTAAGAGTTCGGTTCTGATTTTATTATATATGTCCATTGTTGGGGCACATATTTTTTGCCCAAGCGAAATGTTTTTGATTAAGTATTTGTCTATCTTAATGTTGGTCAAAATATCACGCACTTGAGCACTAGTTGTTTTTAATACCACAATTGGCGGAACGGTTTCTTTAGGAAGTTCTGCGCACTGTTCGTCATTGGTCGGATCCATTTCAGGGGAGTCTTCCATCAGACTTTGAAGTGGTTGAAAATAGTTAGTGTTTGAACACATTTTAGATTTTTCTAGAACTTTATTGTTCACTTTTGAAAGTTTATCGGGAGGAGTTTGGCCTCCAATAACGGGGTCGTAACGCAACCGTTTGCGCTTGATTTTATTTAACACACGTGGCCCAGGGGCCATAACTTAACGGTTATAACACTTGTTCAAATTTTTGTATGCGGAAAACGAGGCAAAGAAAACAAGATAATGATAATTAAATTGTGAAAATTATTGTGAAAATAACGGTTGATTAAGATAAATAGCACGAGCAAAACTGTGAGACGAGTTGTCTGTTTGAAAGTCAGCCAGGTACTGATAGAATACATTTAAAAAAGAAAACATGTCCATTATTGTGACATGTTATAAAAACAGTTATTGTACGCCGAAAGGCATAAGAAAAATAATAATGTATAATTTAGAGTGCTTGCGAAGAGCCAGTAAGTTAATGTAAGATTGATATTTGTAAAATAGAAATTAACATTTAGTCTTAAGAAAAATATGTAATTAATCTGTTAAATAAATGTGGATATAAAACAAAAAAAAAACTTGTTAAATTGTCCATAATAATTTGTTTTTCCATGCAAGGTTATTAGCCCTGCGCCAACCTTTTTCAGGATGTCGCTGCATGCATTGGTTCACTCCTTGGCGGGTGCCAAAGTAGCTATCCAGGGGTGCCACGTGGAGACTGCATGTCAACTTGGGTTGAACAAGGATCGTACTGACCTTCCTTCGCCGTTGAAACCAGAGACTTTGCCCTGTATGTTCGCCCCCCCCCCCCCCCCCCCCCCCTTGATTTCCCGATTATAGCTACAACTTTAAATTACGACTCGTTATTTTCACATGGTACTTGAATGGACACACTTGACCCATTGTCAAGCTATTCAAATTTAATTGACCTTTTGTAAGATTACAAAGTTAACAATGCCAGCCTACCAGCCTTATGAACTCAGTTCAACTAGGCATTGCCTTGGAATACGAAAATGACCGATATTGAATTACGTCTGGGCTTATTCGAATATTTTATGTAGAAAAAGTTCTTTCTCTTCAGAAAAGCGAACCCTCCCAAAAAATCTTATTAAAACTTAGGTTGTAAAAAAGCAAATCAAAATGTTCGGCTAATAAAACTCATATGCCACATAAACGAAACCCTCATCCGTCAACAGATTAAAAGAAGATTTGCTGTGGTGTAATAAAAATAAATTACATGTTATTGTTACATAGTCCTTTAGCCAGTTCGAAGGGAATTGACCAGATTTGTTACTGTTATTTCCTTACCAGAGTTTTCATGCCATAATAACTCCAGTGACTGAACGGATTATCTGTATTATACGAACTATTTAACAAGGAGCTCTGGAAAATTGTGTTTGCAACGGAAAGCTGTTTCACTTTATTACTAAAAACATGTTGGATGTATTTTAAAATAACGATATTTGAATTGGTGGAAAAAACGATTATTGGAAGCGAAGTGTACACAGCCATTTTTCAATTTACAGATTAAGCAAGTAGACACCGGAAGATGGCGCATAAACTGCTTCGTAATTCTCGAAGGCTGAGGCTAACGTTGTATCCAATTTCTAGGAGATAACGAGGATATCGACAGTCGTGATAATGAGTTTAGATGCAATGGTGGCCGTAATTCTGTTTCACATTTTATGTCCTTACACTTTTTTGTTAACAAAATTTTATTAGACACAACATGAATGACCAAGTCTAAATCTATAATTGCTAATGTACAGGGTAGTCCAACTTAAGTAAAAGTCTGCTTGGGTTGGACGACCCTGTATATGGAATTAAAAAATGTTTGAAAATTAATTTAATAAACATTTGAAGAGCCCTGACTTGTAATTTTTAGAAGTGCTTTTATTATCGTGGTTAGCAAGCACAGAGTGGTGCAACTTAAGCGAGCGCAAGGTGATACTTCTTGCCATGGAAGGAAATACAAACAAACAAGAAATATTGTTATTTAAAGAACAATATTCGTTACTCTTAAACAGTGACATATGATGCTGAGCATTAGTCGGGTAAGTATTCCCCTCAGTGAGGTAACAGATAAGCACTTTGAAACACGCGCACATAGGTTTCACCGAAGGAGAGCAGAGCGTCCCATGCTCTTCTTCCTTCTCTATATAGCTATTTATATCGAATTGATTCTTTAGTGCCATTCAGTGAGTTTGCTCTGATTGAAGAGTTACGCATAAGAATGACTAATTGACTTATTTGGGATACAGTCACATTTTCCAACAGTGTTCTCTGTCATTAGCCCTAATCTCGAAATGCTGCCATTTAGTCAGGCACCCAAATGCTTCTTATATCCCCATGTGTGCACCATTAAATATCGTTTATCCCGCCAAAGAGAAAACACAAGCTCACATGCCTCCCGTGATAAATATTTCGGCTTCATTAGTGCAATCCATCACTGTTATCATAGCAAACGCAACGATTTAATCTATAATATGTTATAACCTGTCGCAACGGTGCTTCGTTAATCGATTAAGGGAATAGTTTCTGAGCGGAGAGTTAGAAAAAGACGACAATTATCTTTATTTTGTTTACTGCGACCTTCTTCGGTAGTGGTAGAAAATTAACTTTGGATTTTACCATTTTCAACCACTTTTTTTATACTAAAGTTCTTAGGAGAAAATCACAAACGACGCACTCAATTCCCCTACACTCAGCATTACCCTGCACATGTCATTTACTCTACCGATGTTTTACCCAGTCGGCATTAACCCATATTGAGCGTATCGCCCGGCACGAGTCATTTATCCATCTTAGTCTTTGTTAGTCCACACAAAGTGCAGCGGCCTTGGTTAAAAGCATATTTCGTCACTTCGGTTCACCGGTGCCAATGCTGTGGCAATTCGTTACTATTCATATGCCTCCCTTTCGCAGGCGTACGCATTTTATTCCAGAATTCCAATGAGGTGTATGGCACCTGTTATGACGTTGATGTATGGTAATTTGTTATTATACATATGTTTCACTTTTGCAGGCGTAACCAATTACTAGGGAATTCCCATGAGACTGCACGGCACCTGATATGGCTCTTGTTTATGATACTTTGTAAATATTTCTTAGCTGATGCACGCGCGTGTGGGTTATGGTATGAATGACTCGTAATTTAGATAATGCATGGTCTGGGAAATTAACGTACGCAGCAGATTGGTAATTAGAGGAGAAATGGTTTCGTAGTGATTTGCGTCTGATTGTGAAATATTGGAAGGGAGGTATATAGTGTTATTACTACATTAGTACTGAATCTTAATTGAACAAAGATATCTATCCCTATGCAAGTATATTCGATGGCGTTTGCGTTGATGCTAAAAAGCGTCATACAAAACGGGACAAATAATAAGACATTACCCAAAAATTTTCTTTCTCTCACTACTGTTGTGTCCCCCAAACATCACACCTATCAAATCTGAAGAGATTGTGGACTAACTCTGTTTTGAGAGGATTCACTGCAATGATACGAGAATGTCGCGTCGATCAATGCAACGTTCATGTTTTACTATCCAATTTTTTTACTGTGTCTGTCCACCCGCTCTTATACTAAGCTACTCACATAACATCAGTACGCACGGAACGGTACACAGAGAATCATTAACTATTTCAAAACTCCTATTTTCCGTTGTCATCGGGTGTTACCCTGTTGCAGCTTCTAGAGTGGTCTTCATCTTTAACATCGGTACGGTCCCCTTTGAAACTTTGCGATACTTGCACTTACACATAGCAAATTCACCAAAGAAACATTTCGAATACAGTGCTGAACTTTTTTCATTTTCTCAAGCAAACTTTCATGGATGTTTTTTCGAAAATAAAAGGTCGATAAGTTCACAAAAACAAGCATAATGCCTTCGTCTAAATAATAAATTCAAAATGTTGAAATACGATAAGAAATTCTAAAGTCACCGATACTTTTTGATCACACCAAGTATACACCTTTTTTATTTTAAGGAGTTGCGTAAAAGTTTTATTAGGTGTATTTTTTTTTCCTCATTCCTTTTAATCTATTAGTTTCTTGTAGTTTATCTCCCCAGTTCTAATTTTAGTTGTAATAATGAGAGTTAACTAAAAGAGCAACGAAAAAAAATTGACAAAAACAAAAAATTGTTGACAAAAAATGGTTTCAATAAAGTAGGGTATTATCCAGTCTTTCGTGTATTGGATTTGTTTTTCCTTCACATCTTTTCCGTACACATAATTGACTACTATTCATCAAAAAGTATTTCATCATCATCGGCACTACAACCGGGATCCGGTCTTGGCCTTATTCAACAAATCGCTCCACCGGTCCCGATTTCGAGCCAATGTCATCCAGTTTGGCACTCCCAGGCTCTGGGCGTCCTGGTCTACGCCATCCCTCCATCGCAGACAAGGTCTGCCACACTGTCTCTTTACATACATCCAGCCACAAAGGTCTTTCCGGGCAGGCTCCTCTTCGCTCATTCGAGATAGGTGTCCCGCCCACCGGAGTCTACCGAGCTTGATTTTTCTTACAACATTAGCAACCTACTTGCATACAACTCATGGTTGTATCGTCTCCGGAATCGTCCTACCTCACATACAGGGCAAACAATTCTCCTTGAGTCCTTCCTCTCGAACGCAGCTAAGAGTTCCGAGTGTCTTTTATTAAGCACCCAGGTCTCGAATAAGACGATGATCTTGTACAGTAGTAGCTTGGATGTTCTTGATAAATTTAGGGATTTAAAGAGCCTTAATATAGCATAATAGGTTTTGTTGGATTTGATCAGCCGTTCGCGTATTTCTTCTTCCATATTGTTATCGGTTGATACTATTGACCCAGGGTAGTTAAAGGATTGCATTACTTCAAATTCGTGCTCCACTACCCTGATAGTTTGACCAACGTTAGGTCTTATCTTCGCAGAAGTTGCCACCATGTACTTAGTTTTCCCCTCATTAATGTGCAGTTCCAGTTTTTGTGACGCCTGCTCGATCTGGGTGAAGAAATCCTGTACAGCTGATTCGGTTCTACCGATGATATCGATGTCATCTGCGTAGGTAAGTATCTGGCTAGACTTGGTGCCAATAGTCCCTCTAGTTGTGACGCCAGAGTCACGGATCGCTTTCTCCAACACCGGGTTGAAGAGGAGGAAGGCCAGAGCGTCCCCTTGTCGGAGTCCATTATAGATGTTTATTGAGTTGGACAACAATCCCACAATTTTTACTTGACTAGTTACGTTGGTCATGGTCAACCTACAAAGTCGTATCAATTTGTTTGGAATGCCGAACTCTATCATGGCATTATATAGTTCTACCCTGGCTATTATGTCGTAGGCGGCTTTAAAGTCTATAAATAGATGATATAATGGAATCTTAAATTCCCGACATTTTTCCATCGCCCTAAGGGTGAATATCTGATCAATTGCTGATTTGCCCGGGATGAAGCCACACTGATATTGACCAATGATGGCTTTGACGCATGGGGCTATCCGATCTTGTAGTATAGTGGATAGTATCTTATAGGTGGTACTCAGCAATGTTATACCCTTATCGTTCCTGCACAGTGTGATATCTCCGTTCTTATGTATGGGGCAAATTATACCACGCCAATCTCCCGGCATCTCCTCTTGCTCCCATACGTGCACCACGATCTCATGAATTGCGTGATGTAACGCTGTCCCTCCTCGATCAGCTAAGCTGATTTGCCATCAGTTGCGGGGGTTTTATTTGATTTGAGCTGTATTAATGCTTTTAATGTCTCCTCAATGCTTGGTGACGGCAGCATTTGGTCTTGATTTTGCATTGGTGGAGCCTCCAATTCTTCTGTGAGCTAACCATTTAGCAATTCATTGAAGTGCACTTCCCATCGCTCCAGAATGTTGTCAGGATCGGTGATCAGATTACCATCTTTATCCTTGCAGTAACTGCAGCGTGATGTGTACCGCACCATACTGCGGATTATTTGGTAGCAATTCCGCCCTCGGTGCGGACCTCGCTCTCTACTTTTCTCTATTTCATAGACAAGTTTTTTTTTCCAGGCACTCTTCTTTTGTCTGTGAAGCCTTTCTTCAGATCTTCTGAGCTCTTTGTATTTATCCTCGTGCACCCGCGTCCTATGAGACTGCTGCATTGCCCGGTATGCAGCATTCTTACGTTCAGTCGCTAGTTTCCACTCATCATCAAACCAGTCACTCTGATCTCTACGACTACTGCCTAAGGTGGAGTTGGCTGTACTAATGACAGTGTTCTTAAGGCGTGTCCATTTCTCT
Source organism: Microdon myrmicae (assembly GCA_963931805.1). Classification (NCBI taxonomy): domain Eukaryota; kingdom Metazoa; phylum Arthropoda; class Insecta; order Diptera; family Syrphidae; genus Microdon; species Microdon myrmicae. The sequence continues at coordinate 129,169,593 of OZ007502.1, read as the reverse complement.
GTTTGTTTGTTTGTTTGCAGACGCATTTATTCACAAAGTCTTTTTTATATTTTACAATTTTAGTCTAAATGCTAAACCCATCTTAATAATTTTACTACATAATGTAATTTACTGGCTTTTCACAAGCACTCTAAATTATACAATATTATATGCTTAATTTATGCCTTTCAGCTTACATTTTCTTTTATTTATTCTTAATATAATACACATACATTATAAAAAAAATAAACTGTTATCTTAGAGGTCTACCTCTTCTTCTTTTCGAAGCATTATGACAAAAAAAATAAAGATTTTTTTTTTTTTTTTTGAGGATGCAAAAATTTTAAAAACAAAACAATAAGTGCTTAATGAAAACAAAAAAGATAAAATAACAGAAGTTAACGGGAAGGAGGGCAAAGGAAAAGGAAGGGAGGAAGCTACGCCAGAGCTGAATATTATATCTGAGGACGTGAAGTCCTTACTTCGTTTTGGAGCCACCACCAGTTGGGGTTGGTTCGGTCTTTTATTGATTTATCTCTTTTACTGATCACCATACTGAATCGAAGTCGGTCTGGCCTATTAGAGATATCGCTATTGTGGACAATTCGTTTATCCCTAGCACCGCGGAAAGCGTGGTATATAATAGGTATTCCACCCTCATCTTGGATTAGACCTTTTCCGTCCAAGAAGAGGAACGCCTCTGGGGGAATGAACCCGTTCTGGAGGGTACTCTCCAGATACATATCGTTCGGATAATATGCTCCCGCGATAAGATTATTTACACTGCACATTGCCCTTGCAATGTGGCCACGAATAATTTTTATAATGAAGTTGTCTATCCTAGTTAATCCTGATTTATCATACAGGGTTTTATTAGGGTAAAATTTCTGGTATCGTGACTCTGGTGTTCTATTAAGTCCGAGGCAGGAACGCAAACACTGTCTCTCGAACACGCGAATCTTTTCCATGTAGAATGGGGATATATTGTACCATATTGGACAGCCATAGACCAACACTGGTCGGATGAATGCCGAATATGAAATTATTTTAACTTTTGGATTGAGAATGCTGCTTCGGAATAGACTTTTTGTGGCAACAAATGCGTTTCTTGCTGCAGAGAGAGTGACTGCTATATGCTTGTCAAAGTATAAATACTGATCAAGCCAAATACCGAGATATCTGACTACAGTTTTCACTTGTAGTGGGAGATTATTATTCTCTACGATAGAGAAGTTTTTCCAATTGTACTTTGTATCCTGAGAGGCCCTGGAGAGCGGTGTTCTGAAAAGGATAGTCTCGGTTTTGTGGAAATTAATTTTTAGTTTCCAGTCATTACAAAAACTTTTTATTTTATTGAAGTCGTCCTGGAGAAGTCTATTGACGACATCTATTTTCTCTCCTGTTCTGTATACCACAATGTCGTCTGCGTATGCAATGGCATTGTTAAGCGTACCCACTAGATCACTGGTGTAAATATTAAACAGAATGGGAGAATTCACCGCCCCTTGTTGTAAACCGTTTGTAATTTTGAAGGTCTTGCTTGAGAATATATCTCCGCATTTTACCACAAATTGCTTGTCCGTTATCATTTCGTAAATGTTGTACAATAGATAATGAGGCATTCTCAGGTTTTCTAACTTATGAAGAAGTCCTTCTAACCACACGGTGTCGAAAGCCTTTTCAAAGTCAACTAAGCAGGCACCTGTGCATTGGCGCTTTGTCTTGTTCCATTGTATGTCGGAAACAAGCTTTGACGCGGCATGCACCGTACTATGTCCCGCTTTAAAGCCAAACTGGTTGTTGGGGATGATTTCATTTTCATCACACCAGTTCATCAGTGCTTTGTTTATGATCTTCTCGTAAACCTTGCTGATATTTGGCAGCAAGCTAATCGCACGAAGGTTGGTTGGATTGGTCCTGTCTTTACCCTTTTTAGGGATGGGGTGGACTATTGCAGTTTTCCAGTGGGTTGGATAGTATGCCTTATTTAAGACGTTGTTGAATAGCGTAGTGTAGATTTTTACTGCTTCAGGAGGCAAATGTTTTAAAACTACATTTGGGATGCTATCTATCCCAGAAGACTTTTTGCTTTTGATTGACTTAAGGATGTTCGTAAGTTCATCCTTACTCACAAACATATTCATATTCTGATTACCGCTGGGGGAGTCCGCTCTGTTATTTTCACTGAATGTGGTAAAACTACGGTTTTGGTTCCTCCAGGTACTAAGTTGATTTCTCAGTGAGCTGTAGGTCTGGAATGCGTTGTTTTCGAGGATCGTATTGGAGTGAGTGGATTCGTTCACTCTGTATACTGCTTCGAAACATGCACCAATTGAGTTCACTTTGTCTTGCGGGTCTTCGACTAATATTACTTCTTCGTTGGAATTGATATGCTCCAGATTGAGTCCTGAGTTCAGCATTGCTTGACAATTCTCAGGAGTCCGTGGGACCCGCAAATATGGAATGTCATTGTGATCTTTCTTTCGAAAAGTTTTATTGATTTGTGAGAACATATTCGATCCGCTAGCTTGAATGGCTTGTATTTTGTTCTTCCACTCTTCATTTATTCTTGAACGGTAATTGTCACGGATCAATTTTTGGAGATTTTTGATTAGGGACTTAAGTGTTCTTATTTCCTGACTATTTGGGTCGCTGAACTGTCTATAAAGTCTTTTCAGCTTTGAGAGCATAATGCTCTTTTGCTTATACAAAGCGTCAATTGCTGATGTCCTGTACTTATTAGTATAACTGTCGGTATGGGGAACTTTAGGTATGGAACGATTCATTGCATTGGTAATAATATCGTCCAATGTTGTTAAGTAATGATCGATTTCGTCGTTATGGAGGTTTCTAATTGTCGGTGGGTCTATGGCACTGTTACGAAGTTCTTTTTTTATTAATCGATCAAAGCGTGACCAGTGAGCTTTTCGAAAATTGAAAGAGTGGATCTGGTCGAACTGCTCTAGTGAATATTGTTCATTTGGGACTTCAATTATGGCTCCAAATCCGTAGTGATCGCTATCGTAATCGATTGTGCGAAGACAGTTTCGCGTAGTTAGATCTGTGCCTGGCAAGTTTATTCGATCGTCTATCATAAGTAAATCCAGAAATGAATTTCCTTTAGGATAAGACGGTGTACTTGTAGCGTACAGTTCTAATCTGCGCTCGATAGCATTCATTTGCCACCAATCATATAAAGCATTGCCTCTTGTGTTCGTGGTTAAGTTACCCCAAGCACTATGCTTGGCGTTGAAATCGCCCGCTATTAGGAAATAGCTGTTTTCCGAGTCTAATTTCAGGTGTCGAAATAGCATATCAATTTCATTGATAACTTGCTTACACTGGGTAGCTTGAGGGGCATAAATGGAGACCACATACAGGTGCTTTTGACTTCTCAACGGAATATCTATTATGCAGGCTTCCAGCACCTGAAATTTGTGTACTTCTGTACTATAAATTACCTTATGATAAAGACCTTTTTTAATTAAAACTGCAACCCCACCCCCTTGAGTAGAATGTGGCCTGTCACGTCTGATTATCTTATAGTTTTTATAGACAATTTTGTGCCTCTGGCTTAGCTTAGTTTCACTAGCCAAAAGTACATCAGGGGATTCGACTTCAAGCATGTTGCCTAGATTATCTCTTCTGTCTATGTGTATTAGTGAATTTACGTTCACCGAAATAATTTGTAGTTTTAGTTCAGTTAGAGGGTTGAAGATTTTGATGGAAGGAGTTATTTGAAAACACAGCCGAACAGAGCATATCTATTCGGGCCATTTGTTCCGTCAGTATTTTTTGAAAATTAGCAAATTGTGTTTGCATGACCGATATCATATTTAATATCTCAGGTTGCGCATCTACTGCCGGTATTCGCCCATTGGTATGTGAGGATTCCACGGGGACTCGTTGCATAGAATTGCCCGTGATTTGTGCATATGATACACGCGGGGCAACGAAATTATTATAAGAACGAGTTTTAATTTTTTTCTCTTCTGCCACTTGCTTTTGTTTTGATTCCCACTTTAACTTCATATGTTGAAATTTGGGACAGCCTCTAAAATTTGCCGTGTGTCCTGTATTTTTACATAGGACACATGACAGTGTTTCCCTATCCGGAAGCTGTTCCTTTCCCAGCGGACATTCGCCCATGTTATGGTCGGCGAGGCATTTTACGCATCTGAATTTCATATTGCAGTTTGATGCAACGTGTCCAAGTCGTTGACAGCGCATACATTGCAGTACGCGCTCAGATTTTCTAATTTTTTCCCAACTTATAATTTGGTGGCTTAGACATTTTATATGTCTAAGCGCATCAACTTTACTATTAGGACTTAGAGATACAATGTAGAAAGGCAATTTGCGGTTGCACTTTCTAGAATTCGCAGTTGAAAACGGTTTTACACCTGTAAAATTTAAACTAGCTGTTTCAACCGTTTTTAATTCCTCGAGTATCTCCTCTGGGGAGAACGAAGGATCAACTCCTTTTAAGAGCATGGAAATTGATTTTTCTGATTTTGGGGTGTACGTGTAGTACTCGGTTTTTGCCCTTCCCAACGCAGACTTTACTTCATTGTAACCTTCTAGATCTTCGCACAAAATTTTAGTTTTTTCAGCACTAATTCTTTTTGTTTTAAAATCTTTACAAGTCAACTCACCCAACTTCATTAAATCTTTCGCTTCTATGTAACTGATGACAATTGGAGGTATTTTTTCCTTTTTTGGTTGCTGTTGTTGCTCGTCCTTGGCTGTCTTTGTCTGCTGCAGTTGATTGTGATGCTGGTGTTGAGCGTCCACTGTTTCGCTTATTTGTAGCGAATGTTGATGCTGCCGCTGGTGATTTGTTTTTTGTTCTCTTTTTGCTTCGGTTTCATTCCGTCTTTTGTTTCGCTCTTCCAGGGCTGCTCGTACTTGTTTGGAAAGTTCTTCTCGTTTTTTGATGAGATCAGCAATTAAGCTGTTTAGGTCATCGTCTCCTTCTGGAATGTTTGACTCTAGTATCTCCAATTCCTTAAATTTGTTCCCTGCTCCTGAGTAACAAGTATCCTTGGCAGGTATATTTTCTTCTGTGACGGTTTTTTTCGTCACATTTGATTTTTGTCGTTCCATTGACAGGTTTGAGCGGACTTTATTTGCCACTGGGCTGTCATCTATAATTGACACTTCGTTTTTCCTTTTCGTAATTTTTTTAATTGTTTTTGAATTAGCGACTACACATGAGTGTGCCATTTTTAATTCGTCGCTCTTCGTCTTGCCCATTTGGGTTTCGAAACATACACACACTCGTTTTTTTTTTTCGTTTTTTTTTTTTTTCTTTTTTCGCCGTGCAACGCCGGCCGAACTGCGAAAAACACAGTTTATTCACGAATTCACGCACACACGCACTCGATATTCTTTGTTTTAAAACTGCTCACCGTCTTACGATGTTTGTTGCTTGACGAACGACGAGCGACTGGTCCATTTCTCTTCTACACCCGACATTCTAGCACCAGGACTTACTCTCCCTGCGTCGAGCTCTCCGAGAGCGAGAAGTAGCTCAAGCCCAAAGGTGTTACTGGTATTCTCATTGCGTAAAGCAGCCGTGTTGATTCGAACCTGATCTGCGAATGCAATACGTCTCCGTAAGGCAATGCGCGCTCGGAAAACTGTACCAACAAGAGAGTGATCCGAGTTGACGTTGCCACCTCGGTACGTTCGTACCGTCATCAGTCTCGAAGAGTGGCGGCGATCTATCAACACGTGGTCGATTTGGTTGCTAGTGACTCCATCAGGTGATACGCAGGTGGCTTTATGGATATCTTTACGCAGAAATCTGGTACTCGCAACGACCAAGTTTTTTGATGCTGCCAATTCGATGACTCGTACTCCATTGGCATTAGTGTTCTCATGCAAACTATGGGAATCTGCGTAGTGCCTGAAAACCAGCTCCCGTCCTATCTTCGCATTCAAATCACCCAGAACGATTTTCACATCGTATCTTGGGCTGGCTTTGAGAGCCCGTTCCACATTCTCGTAGTTTTTTTTTTTTTTTGTCGTCAGGGGACTCCTCTGTAGATCCGTGAACGTTTATGAGGTTTATGTTCTTAAACTTGCCTCACACGCGAAGAGTACATAGCCTTTTGTTTATTGCATTAAAGCCGATGATGGCAGGCTTCAATATTTGGCTGACTAGACAGCTATAATAAATGTCATAGTCATTTCTTTGAATAACACCACTCCCCGTCTATCTTATTTGTTGTAATGCGGTTATGTCAGCCTTATAGTCGGACAGGGCATCAGCTAGCTGCTTTGCAGCTCGAGCTCTGTTTAATGAGCGGACATTCCATGAGAAAATTCTTAAATCGTTTAGCCATTTTCGTTTCCGTAGTCGTCGTTGTGTCTCCGATCCATATCCGAGGCTTGGTAAATTTGCCATATTAATTCGTTTTTACGGGCAAGGTTATTAGCTCTGCGCCAACCTTTCTCAGGATGTCGTTGCATGCATTGGTTTACTACTTGGTGAGTGCCAAAGTAGCTATCCAGGGGTGGCACGTGGAAACTGCATGTCAACTTGGGTTGAAAAGGGACAAGGATCGTCCTGGCCTTCGCCGGGTTGAAAGCAATCAGTGACTATGCCCTGTATGTTCCCTCCCATCAAAAACTATTTACCGAACACAAAAAAGTAAAAAATTAATTAAAATATATAGTGTATAAGTTAGACGAGATGGGCCTAGAGATACATGAAGACAAAACAAAATGTATGATTACGGCGAGAGCAGTTGGACCTCAGGGAATACATATAAACGCCAGAGGCTAGATATTTGAAAAAGTAAATGAGTTCAAATATCTGGGAACAATACTAACGGCCAGTAACGAAATGTCGAAAGAAATTAAGAAAAGACTACACTACGGCAACGCTAGTCGGCACGCAGGCAGTAAACTGATGAAATCCAAACTGCTATCACGTAATATAAAGCTCCGTGTCTATAGAACCATAATCACGCCGATTGTTCTATACAGTTACGAAACGTGGGCTCTCACAAAACGGGAAAAAAACAAATTCCGCGAGTTCGAGAGTAAAGTTTTAAGGGTCATCTTTGGAGGTAAATGTGACGAGGAAGCAGGATAATGGAGGAAACTCCACAACCACGAATTGGAAGAGTTATACCGCAAACCTACAATAGTGAGAGTAGTCAGGCCGCGAAGATTAATATGGGCCGGACATGTGGCGCGAATGGGCAGCGATAGAACCGTGCGTAGAATTCTTGACGGTAGACCAACGAGAAAGAGACCTGTTACGATCCAAACGCCGTGCTTACTCGTCGCGACCGAGGGAAGAGCGTGGAAAGTCTTTTTTTCTAAATTTTAACTTTTTAAAACCAAAAACTTTTATTTTATTTCGTTTACACTAGACGTCCGCACACGTCTGTCTTTATTTTATTTTTTATTTTATTTCTTATAAATTTAAATTGCAACCTTTCTGGTCGGAAGTCCAAATCTTACTGCTTTGACATTATTGATTTCGTATGAACGAAATTCATCTGTTATCCTTAGTTACGTCTTGTTAACAGAAAACTATTCCAAACTATCGCAGCTGCTTATGTATTTTGGCTAACGGAAATTGTGTGAAATGTTGTTATGTAAAGGATAGTTTCAAATTGATTTTGTATGTGCATATTATGTAGATATTTGAAGTTAAGGGTTTAAAATGTATTTCTAATGTAATGGATATGTGGAAATATGGATATCGATTGAATTATGGATATTGATTGAATTTAATTGTTATTTATTACTGATTAAGAAATGTATTAAAATGAAAAGGGATTTTCTCAATATACAAATGTATTGATACTATGGAATTGATTGATATGCAAATGAATATATGAAATGTGATAATGTATAATTGAGTAATCTGTTTGAGAATAAAGAATATATTTATTATTATAACTGTATATATGTATATATTATGGGAAATTGTGTTGAAATGGATATGTTAATGTTGATGTTTGGATTATTGGAAGAGAGTAGGTCTGCGGAGTACTACATCCCACCCTTCTTCGAGAAAGAAAATTATTCTTGAAGAGGATAATTTTCTTTGCACGAGGTGACGCGAAGAGAAATTTGAGACCATTTTTTCTCTTTATTTAATACTATATTGTTATTGCAGATGATTTCGTTCATTTACAATATTCCTTAAGATAACCTAGTCCTAATAATATTTTTTTTTCAATTGTTAATTAAATTTTGTTATTTTAATAAGTTTCCTATTCTACTAAGTTTAATATAAAAATTTTACAAATAACTTTTTTATTCTAATAAGTTTAAAATAAACTTTTACAAATAAGTTTTTTCCTTCTAGGATATATTAAAACTATTTAAGAACAATTTTAATTTTTCTTTACAATTTTCAAATGACTTTTCTTCTTTTTTAAAATATTTTAACTCTTTTCTTTCCTTCCGTTCTCTCTCTCTCTCTCTCTCTCTCTCTTTTTTTTTTTTTTTTTGTTCATTTGAATTATATTTTATATGTTCATATATATATATTTGGATGACAAAGAAAAGCCATTGGTTTTATTTTATATAAATTTACTACTGTTTAAATGGGGTTTTTATTATTCATATATATATACATATCCGGTTAAAAGAAAAGCCATTTGTCTCATTTTAATTTTTTCTTTAAATTTGTGGAAAATTCTCCATACTCTTTTTGATTCTATTTTTAAGATGATTGTTTTAAATTGGATAATGAATAAGAATTAGAAGATACTCAAGACAATCGAATATTTTAAGTGGACAACTGGAAAATGATAGTTAATGTGGGGTAAGATTTCCCTATTTGATTTTCTCGTAGTCCTATTATTTTAGCTTTAATTTTGTGCTTATACCTGTTGTCTAGAATATTTAGTGTTTGGGTATAATTTTATTTCGTTTGGGTTCGGACGTGTATAGTTAGGGATGGTTTTAAGTGATTTTTCGTCTTGGCATTCTTCATTAGGTAGTATAAAGATCTGAATAGGTGAACGGGTTTTGGGATACTCTATGAGCTTAGAAATTTCGATTATCTCACATTCGGTATGTCGGAGAGTAATTTCCTCACTTGCGGTTAGTAATGGTTCATCGGTGCCTTGACCTATCGTTTTGCTTCTAGTGGTAACTAGTACCTTGCCTACCTCTTGTGTGTCTTGGAGGTTAATAGGGATGCGGCTAAGTGCATCTGCGTTGGAGTTGTATTTTCCCGCTTTGTAAATGATTTGGTATTCATATTCGTCTAACAATATTCTCCAACGAGCCAATCTTGATGTCTGGTCCTTCAGATTCATGAGCCACTGTAGTGGCTTGTAGTCTGTGCATATTGTGAACCTTCGTCCATAGATATAGGGGCGAAATTGTTTGACGGCGTAGATAATTGCCAGCAGTTCCTTTTCTGTATTCCTGTACCAAGTTTCGGCGTCGTTAAGGGTGCGACTAGCATAACAGATTGCTGTCCTGGCCAATTTCCCCCTGTGATAAGACCGTCCGTAGTTACTATAAAGTCTTTATTGAAGTCTGGGTAAGCTAAGATGGGGGGTTCTATAAGTTTATTTTTTAAAGTATGGAATGCTTCATCACAGAAAGGGTCCCATTTAAATGCCTCGGTTTTTTTTTAGTAACTTCGTTAGTGGCTTTGCTATGGTTGAGAAATTGTCTATAGACCACCGGTAGTATCCTATGAATCCGAGGAATGATTTTACTCCCTTTACGTTTTTGGGTGTGGGGTATGTTTTAGCAGCTTTTATCTTTTCGGGGTCTGGTTTAAGACCGTGTTCAGAAATTATATGACCAAGATACATTAGTTCTGTGGGGAGGAAGTAATGTGCCTAACACGGACACTCTGTTCACCTCCTCCTCCATCATAAAACTTCACGGTCCGATCAAGGTTTCGTCAAACCGAGTCCTCACTTCACTAGAAGAAATCTGTTCACCAATGGTTCTCAACCCCTGGATTAAAACTCCGCCACAAGACACACCAGAAAGGAAGGTAAATGAAATGCACTGTTTTAATATTACTAATCGGTCTATTTATTGGTTTTTAAACGAAGTGACTAAAATTTATTAAACTTGAAGTGTACACTTGCGATTGCACGATGGGTTACAATCTGTTTTCCAGTTGACATGATTTTATTTTACTGTTCAAATTTTATTGTTCACCTTTGTTCGACGACCAACGTTAAATCCGCACACCAAACAATCGAACACACAAGAACACAAAGATAACACTTGAGGTGAAGAGCGGATAAATATGGCACTTAGCACGAGAAAACTATTGATACGCGACTCCGGATATATTCGGGTATGGAAGTGTTTACGCTTCTCCGCTGCCGGCGGAGAGCGGGAGCGAAACGTGACCCTTCTGATCCGCGGATGTAAAAGGACTCAGCGATCGTCATCTCAAGCAGAGATGATTTCGCTAAGAAAAAAGGAAGAGAGAGAAAAATTCTTCTCTTAAGGGTGTGAATATATCCTTGCCAAGGATATGTTTTATCTCCCACAAGTGTAACGTAGAGTCTCTCTTGTGGGAACAAGAAAATCAGATCTCGTAATAAAGGTCATGGTGGTATGTGTGGGATCGTTCCGATAGATGCGATTCACACGTGCAGTGGAACGACGAAACAGGCAGGTGGCAAAGACAATAGGGGAAAATGACCAAATGCGCCGTTGGTAATGCGGGTCACTGTTTACACGATGCCTCGTCGCTATTTTCGACGTTAGGAGAAAAAGGTGCTAAAGCAAATTGGATTTTTATGGCATCTTTGGCTGCAGTAAAAACCGGGTTCATATTTGCATTAGGAAATGCTGGAGAATTTGGTTTCGGCGTCTATTGCGCTAATTATATGCAGCTGCTTGGGTTGTTGATTGATAAGACAAACCAAAAAGGTTGCCAAGCATGTGTATGAAAAGGTATATGACGCGGCTGAGAAAATAGACGGCGCGATATTTATGGTCCCTGTCATGACGGTTACATTGAATGCAATCCGAATTATTTTGTTTACAGGAATTCATCTGAGGGAATTTGACTGGCGACGTAGATGCCGAAATTGATTGGAAATTCCTGGTAAGTTAATAAAGAAATCTTAAGGAGCAATGGTATGCGAAGAGAATGCATGAAGGTAAGTTTTCTTTACAGGGACTTAAAGATCATAGATTTGATCTCTAAAAAGCGTGCAGCATTTTTAAGTACTAATACTGTTGCATTAGCAAATTTAAAGGAGTTGGGTAGTAGTTATCGGGGGTTTTCAGGTAAGTAGACCGTAGGGTTTGGCGGAACCGCTACAGTTCCTTCTTCAGAAAATTACATTTATCTGGTTGAAGCTTTAGGTTATTCTGAGGTAAACAATTGAATATTCGTATAAGCTTTGAGTTATGTTCTTGCAGGTTATACCCGTAAAGGACTATGTCATCGATGTATACAAAGCAGTCAAATCCTTGTAATCCCATTAAAACGTTGTTCATTAAACGTTGAAAACTTGCGGGAGCGTTTCGTAGACCAAACGGCATACGGTTATATTCATAATGTCCATAAGGGGTACTGAAGCCGGTTTTGCAGTTGTCTTCATTGTCCATGAAGATTTGATGAAATCCGCTTACCAGGTCGAGGGTGCTAAAGTAAGTTGCCCTCCCTAGTTGATCTAGTATGTCCGTGATATTTGGTAACGGGTATGCATCGGCAACAGTTACTTCGTTTAACCTACGGAAATCGACCACAACTCTCCATCTCTTATTACCTTCCTTGTCAGATTTTGTTGGTACCAAAAGCAAGGGGGAGTTCCAAGGAGCACTGGGTTGGATAATGCCACTTTGTAGCATGTCATTCACCTGTTTATATTTCTCGGGTTTGGTAAATAAGGGTGGTTTGTTTGGGTCAGTAATGATTCTATGTTTCAGCGCTTCTGTAAACGTGAGGTTGTCACCTTTTCGAGAAAAAATAAATCATTGTATTCTCTACAGATTTGGAGAATTGATTGTTTTTCTTCACCATTACAGTGACTGAGATCGATTATTGACTTTAACCCTTATGTCAGTGACCAACTTTACCGACAGTAATCATTTCGTCGCAATTTCACGATTGCTCGGCCTAGTAGACGAATTTCGGTCCCATGTATTATATCATCTCCATTCAAACGTTTCTGAATGATAATTACGAAATTTCAATGAAAAAAAAATGTTTTTTACTTTCAAATTGACATTTTAAAAAATCGAAATGGGTACCCGGGTACCCGGTCATTGACATAAGGGTTAACTTATTTAGCCTGCCTTTGATTAAGTCGTCTGATTGACTAGAGATCAGGTTGAAATCACTTAGCTTGTCCCATTTGAAGCCTACGTCTTTAGTATTCACCGTTTGCTCTGTTTCTGAAGTGTTCATCATTAACACCTTCAATTTGGAGCGCTTGGGACTGGTTAAGGTTTCGCCCACGTGTATTCCTGGCATAATTCGTTTGAATGATTATATCGCCGGATATGTCCTGGTGTTTACTATTTAAAGGAAAGTCTATAATTTGTTGGCTTCTGGGTTTTAAAGTGAGAGTTGCTCCTTCAGTCTTATGTGCTGCTGAAACATTTTGTTCTTTAGTCTTTGCTGCTGAAACTTTGTCACAAATTTTTCTTTGTTTTCGCTTTCTGTTCTGTTTAGATTTAGTGCTGTTTTCTTTTGAATCGAACTGAGGGTTTGGGCAGGTGGATCGTGATTCACATACTGACTTATTATGGATTAGGCTCGGTGCTCATTTCATAGAGCTGTATGGCTTTCCTCGATGCTCACTATCATTACCCGAGGGCAATAGCTCCCTTTCCTCCATATGATTCAAATTACTATTGGCCATTGGAATCTTCAGGATGTGTTCCTTAAAATCGATTCCACATCTATATTTAAATAAAAAATCGTTTCCTATGATTCCATCATATAGCAGATTTATCTGTTCGGTAAGTAGGTGAAAAGGATGATCCAAGAGCATAGTATGATCCGTGTTTTTAAACTCTAGGGTACCACTTACCGCCCCCAGGGTTTTCAATGAATCACCTGCTAATGTGGATATTGTGTAAATCTTGTCATCTTTTTCCTGACTCCTTAATCACGGTGATTTTAAAAGGCTTAGGTCGGCACCGGTATCAATTAGAAGGGTCGTATACATTTTCTCTGAGGGACTAAATCTAAGACGTATCGCTGGTTCCTTTAACTCGGGACAAAATGTTAGGTGGAATCTTAGATTTAGTTGGTGATTTGGTGTATATCGACCGCGGCAATCATTCGAAAGGAATGGCCGTGTGTCTCCTCCCGAATTACCTTGTTTCCCCTCTATATGAGTCGAACGAATACTATAAATTGAAGATTTAGTGTGGCGTTTAGTATGATTCTTTTGGCGTCCGGCCTCATTTTCCGATTCTTGTACCGATTTTGTATTTGAAAATCGAACATTTTGGTTGTTGAGTTGCCTCCTAGTATTTGCAGGTCTTAAATTTTCACCAAAACGATTATCTGTAGTTGCAGAGTTATCTTTAAATGGGTTCCGCGCTACACCTTGATGGTAATTCGGAAATGACGACCCATTCCTAGATAGCCTCAATCTACATTCGTTTTGTGAGTGATTATTTCTGCCACAGTAGCTACACATGAGGTACTGTACTTCCCTTTTTATGGGTTGCCTATTCGGAAAACTCGGGATTTGTGTATTTCGATAGCACGTTTCCTGCGACTGACCTGGCTTACCGCAAGTTTGACAGACTATTCTAGTAGGATGAGTGAATCTATTCGGATATTTATTATAAGTTTGGGGAGTTTTGTCTATTCGTGCAGCATGTGCTTCTGCATGTGCTATCGATAGCTTCAAATTCGTCCCCCCATGGACTTTGGCAATTATCTTGAGTTGGTCATTTTTCAGACCGTCCTCAAATATTTTTACTGCTAATTTGGTGTTCTCTGCAATTAGAAAATTCCTAACTACTTCGTCACTAGTCATGCTACACGTAGCGGAGTTCAAATTCTTCAGAGCTGTCCCGACTCTGTCTCCGAATTCTCGAATCGTTTCCCTAAACTGCTGTTTTAGTGAAATCAACTCGTTATGTGCCATTGAACGTGACTGTTGTTCCTTATATTCCGATTCTAATATATCTTTTAAAGATTCCCAATTGGTTATTGTGCGATATTGAATCAAATCGAAGGCAGGGCCATCTAATCTATTTTTAACTAACTCAAGAAATGTATGGAAGATATTCGGGTCTGCGTCTTTTATGGAATTAAATAAAATATCTCCGCCTGAAATAAATTTATTTAACTCCGACGGCTTTCCTTTGAAACTAGGAACTATTTTAAAGACATCTGAAATCCCTATGGTGAGAGACATTTTGAGAGAATCCTGATCTAACGATTTCTGAAGTGAATTTTCCTTTAAATTGATTTTAACTTCTCTCTTCCTAGCAGGAAGGCCGCGACGGAGTTGGGAGGACAATGTTAGGTTTGACCTTGAGGAGGTCGTATGGGATGGTGAAGCGTGGAAGGAGAGTGCACAGGACAGGGAACGATGACGGAGTCGAGTCGGTGAGGTCATGAACTTCCGGGTTTCTACAGGCCAATAAACAGTAAGAAATAGTGTATAAGATCTTACTCTCGTGTAATAAGTAATTCAGATTAGAAATAAAAATATTATTGTCAAAATACGTTTAGCGTTTAATTTAAATTAAAAAAAAATGTTTTGATTTTTTGTTGTTGTAACAAACACATTAAAAAGCCAACAAACTATGTTCGAGGGTTTTTGATTTCACCTCATTTTATTTCGCTGACTACTTCGTACAGATTCACGTAAAATCCTTTTTAAAATGAATATCCAACAGAAGGTGTAATGATATATACCAGTGCGAATGATAATAATGCAATAATTTCGTGTCGCTAAATTGCCCTCAAAAAAAAAGAAAAACAGAAAGAATATTATATAAGTTAGCTTCTGGCGTTTTTGAGGTCCATAAATATGAAAAGTTTGATGTTTGTGTGATGTGATGATGGAAGTTTGAAACAAATGAACGATAAAATATTTGCATTAAAAAAGAGAGGCACATTTTCACTTGAAAATAATCCATCCAGTAGACTTTAATGAATTATTTGATATTTCACAAATTGCATTTCAAATAAAATTGTAAAACTCCATTTGAATGATTCGCAATACGAAGTGAGTTTTACGGACATTTTTATCCTCAAAACGAATGTCATCGATTTGATTATTTCAAACGGTGCTCCTTGGTAGCCTCATAAAACTCCTGAACTGTGAAAGTGTCTCCATCAATTTTTACTTTATCAGTCGAAGGGACTGAAATAATTTAGAATGGTCGGAGTCCTGTCGTCTGGATTAGGCAAAAGGCATTGACTTGTTAACTTGATCTTAGATGTTAAGGACATTCAGTGGAATAGCTAATAGCTTTCGATAGGATATGCAAATCGGCAAATTGTATTAAATTTGAAATATGAGCCAGATAAATATTTTCTTTATCATTTAAGAAGTTGTCTGAATATCGCATGCGGTTCTTGAATTTTCTATTGTAGTTTAGTATTTTAATTTACGAGTATAATAATGACGATTTATTTGGTTCATAATTTACGATGAGCTGTATTTGATTTAACACAGAGGAACAGAGTGAATTGCCTACAGATAATCCTGAATACTTGCAAAGAGAACTTTAAAAGGGAAAACACTTTTTTAAGGCAGAGGCATATATTTTCTATCATTTAAGGGACATTTTACTTCTTTATGGTTTTACTAAAACTCTTACGTGTAAGACGGGGCAGACTGCGTTTGACAGCAACACCAACACCAACAAATAGGATATATTTACAGCCATTTAAAATGGTGAACACCTACTTGCTCGGGTCTGTAACCGGGATCGAATCATGGACTATAATACTCGTGTCCAGCAAAGGTCGCGACCTCGGGTTATTATTATCCCGTTTGGTGCTCCAATACCTTCTGCATCCTGGTCAACGCCATTCTGCTGCAATATATGTGATTTAAACCACTGCCCCCAACGAAAAGTGGTTTCCAGACTGGTTTGCCACTATCTAAGTACACAACTGTTGGATCCAAATGGTATTACTGACAGAACCAAAGTCGTACATTGCACTGTTGTTAAATGTTTAAAGTTTCGCGCAGAACATAATAGGATTTGTATGCTCTTAAAAACATTGTACAGGTTCTCTAGGGTATTTACGGTTGCTAATTTTGACGCCAAGTAGGTGAAGGATCACCAAATGCACGGTTTTTTCTTCCTGTGTATCCTTAGTTTTCGTCTTGGCCTAGATTAAAGCTGCTTATACGGCCCTTCATAACCTTGCAATGATATCAGCAAGATTTTCGTAACTGAGCATAGTTAAATTTATACTCCAACGCCAGGTTAAGGAGACAGTTCATTTTGTCCAAAAGTGTTGCCATTGTTCTAGCGACTTGGGTTATCACGTCGATAATGATCAACCTACAAAGTCGTGTTAATTTATATAGGTACTTAATTGCTTGGTACAGTTTTATTTTTATTCCTGATTGCTTGATATAGTTTTATTTTGCTTACAGGCGGCACTAATCATTAACTTTAAGGTAATATAAGGACTTTTGAAACTCTAAGCAGCTTTTTATTACTTATCTAAGGATATGGGTTTCATTTCGTATTGATTTGCTTGGCATTTTCCGCATCAACTTGGTACATGCTTGCAGTCCTATAACGTGTATGATAGCCATCAGTAATTCAAGGCAAACGTCTTTTTTTATGAGCTCCTTCATGCTACATTTCCTTCCACAGCTTCTACGATTTAAAATCTTATTCAATTTAATACATTATTTAGTACAGTAAAGTACTCTGGAAGATAGATAACGGACACATGCCGTCAGATCGTATATCGTGAAATTTTTGTTGAATTTCAATCCCCGCAAACTTTATGATACAAACAAATAAGTGCAAGTAGCATGTATTTGTTAATGATGCGCACTATGAGTTGAGAGACACTTTTTTGCTTTCCATTGCCAACCAGGATCTTTGTATTCGTTCCCCACTCTCTCATCCTACACCGTCATTCATATACTTTACATTAGTCAAAGGTAAAAATATAGGTTTCAAATACGTTGAGACAGTTATCGATTACAATAATTTTAGGTTGAGAATAAGTTTTGGGCGCCTTTAGTTTCGGTTGATTTTAAACTGTCATAATTTAGTTGCACTGGGCAATCCTTTTTTAACAGAAAACAGTTTATCATATTATTACGACGGTAGGTAATATTATTGCAAAAAAAAAAATCCACAAAAACTTCATTATATTTTACTACTTTAGTACGATAAAGGAAAACATGTGGTACAGGCGTGTGCAAAGATTTGTGATGCTTATGGTGAAGGTATTCTATTCCAATCATTAGCTTTCGTTCTGGAATTTGAATATGAAAAATGATTTTCGCTCTGCTCATCCTGTTTCCCAAATGTCGGTGAAATTATCGACAACGTTCTAAAAGTCCAACATGTGAACCGTGTTACGGCCACAACCACCCACCCTATAATACTTACCCTATACATCAAATGGTACCACATCAATACAATACCAAACAAACTGAACTAAACGTTCAATTTGCTCTAATCAATTCAATTTCAAACAAATTGAACTAAACGTTCAATTTGCACACATTGAAAACTTAGACAGGATAATCGAGCCACAGGTTCGCCACAAAAATCCCCTAAAATCCAAATGTGCGGACCAGATGTCTTTCGTCAAACAAAATCGTTGGGAATCATAAAAGGCGCTCAGCAATTTTATGATCCTCTGGAAATACGGTTACCCAAAACCATTAACACAATCAGCGTCGTTTTCCGTTTTAACCAAACCAAGTTAAAACAAGCAACAGGCGCCATAAAACGAACTGCACCTTCGTTTTAGCACCTAACAACATAGAGGATCATAAATGTGCATTAGCACGATCCTCTATTGATTTTTCCTTTGTGTTTCCTCTCGATTTCCCACAGAAGACACCCTTGCCCATTCGAATCGAATTGCATGTTCGTCTAAGTGCCTAACAACATAGAGGATCATAAATGTGCATTAGCACGATCCTCTATTGATTTTTCCTTTGTGTTTCCTCTTTCGATCCCAATTTGGGAAAGATAAAGAGAGGCTCCTTGATATTACGGGGGTTGCCTTTTATATTTCGGGATTAGAGAACCAAAACAAATATTGATCATCGAAAATCACTTTATTGTTTTTCAAAATATTCCCCATGAAGATCTATACACTTTTACATGCGTTTGAACCAATTGTCGAAGCACTTTTGCCACTCTGATTGAGGTATCTCCAACACATGCATTCTGAATGCAGCAACCGCTTCTTCAGGTGTCGAAAAACGTTGACCTCTCAGTTTGTTTTTTACGTACGGGAATAAAAAGAAGTCATTCGGTGCCAAGTCAGGACTATACGGCGGATGACCCATCAAAGCGATGTTTTGGGTGCTCAAAAATGCAGTTGTCGCAGCCGATGCGTGAGAGCTCGCATTGTCGTGGTGAGGAGTGATCCGTCTTCGGCGGTTGGTTTTCCTGATTTCTTGGAAGACAACTGGCAAACAAATGGTTGTGTACCACTCAGAATTGACTGTTCTGCGTTGTTCTAGTGGTACGGTTGCGACATGTCCAGTTTTTCCGAAAAAACAGGCGACCATTTGCTTGGAAGTGCTTCGTGCGCGAACAACTTTTGTTGGATTTGGCTCATCTTGAAACACCCAGACAGTCGACTGCTGTTTACTTTCGGGCTCATACGCGTAAATCCACGATTCATCACCTGTCACGATGTCATAGACGTGTTTCGAAGCACCGCGACCGTATTTTTTGAGCATTTCTTTCGACCAATTGACACGAGCCTTTTTTTGGGCGATTGACAAATTGTGTGGGATCCAACGCGAACAAATTTTTTTGACAGTCAAATGTTTATGCAATATTGGTTGTATGCTGGTCCCACTAACGCCTAAGGCTGTCTCAATCTCACGATAGGTCACATGACGATCTGGTTTTCAACAACAACTGATTTTGGACGACCTTCACGAAATTCATCTTGGAGTGAACTACGACCACGATTGAATTCACCATACCATCGATAAACACTGATCCTTGATGGAGCTTCAACGCCAAAAATGGAATTAAGTTCATCCATGCACTGTTGCTGAGTTAATCAACGCCGAAAGTTGTAAAAAATAATCGCACGAAAATGTTGACGATTTAATTCTATTTTTGGGCCGAGATGAATCTTTTAAGTTACTGTAAACAACACAAATAGCGCTCGTATGTCAAAACGTTCTGAGTGCGTATAACCTCAAAAATGTCCAACTTTACGACAGAGCTGTCAATTGCCGGATTGCAACACTAGGGTTGCCAAATCCCGAAACATAAGAGGCAACCCTCGTATAGTGGTTAGTATACCCGCCTGTCACGCGGAAAAAACAAATCATTATGGAAAATTTAACAAGCCTCAGGACTTGCTAAATAAGGCCAAGACTAGTTCCCGGTTGTAGTGCCGATGTTGATGATGAAAGAGAGGAAAATGCGTCAGGCAGAAAAAGGGAGATATCCTTTCATCTGCAGGACGAAAGAAAAAGCTTCGATCCGAGGAGAAAAAAAAATGGAGAAGGTGTGTGTTTTGCGAGATTTGGCCGAGACGGTCAGGGAGTTGGTTTTTTTGTTTCGATCGGGACGGTGAGTTGAGGAGTTCTTGTTTTTGAGAGGATTGGCTGAGACGGTCAGCAAAAACAAAGTGTATATAACTATTAACTAATATTGAAAAAATTAAGTCAATAGTAGAAGATTGACTAAAATAAAGTGTATATAAATATTAATTAATATTGAAAAAATAAAGTGAATAATAAAAGATTGACTATGATAGAGTGTCTGTAACTAATATTGTAATACTAGGGTGAATAATAAAAGATTGACTATGATAGAGTGTGTGTAACTAATATTGTAATACTAAGGTGAATAATAAG
This sequence comes from Microdon myrmicae, assembly GCA_963931805.1. NCBI lineage: Eukaryota > Metazoa > Arthropoda > Insecta > Diptera > Syrphidae > Microdon > Microdon myrmicae. The sequence continues at coordinate 129,149,620 of OZ007502.1, read as the reverse complement.
TATGTGACTTCATTAAAAAATACAACATTAAATATCAAGGGGTGTCCAAAGTGTGTTTAGTATTTAAAGTGGGTGGAAAAAGAGATATTAACAACCGTAACGACATCGCTAAAGAATTGATGATCAATAGAAAATAAATTTTGTTTATTTGCTTCGCTTTCCTTAACTTATTACCGCTGAGGCAGCGCCCTGATTTGTAATTTGTTCAATAAGGTCAGAGGCAAGATATTTGAAAAAGTTAAAGAATTTAAATATCTGGGAACGATACTGACTGAAATGTCGAAGGAAATTAACAAAAGACAGCATTCCGGCAACGCTAGTGGACACGCAGTCAGTAAACTGCTGAAATCCAAACTGCTGTCACGTAACATAATGCTCCGTGTCTATAGAACCATAATCATGCCGATTGTCGTATACGGATGCGAAACATGGGCTCTCACAAAACGGGAAGAAAACAAATTCTGCGTATTGGAGAATAAAGTTTTAAGGCGTATTGTGGCGGTTCCTTCAAACGCCACTATTCACCTTCCCATTAACCATGTAAAAGCTCCCAACCTAGAGCATTCAAAACGATATAAAACAAGTATTGTGGCAGTTCCATTGAACGCATTTCCGTACCGTACAACCTATGATGAGGAGACAGTTTCCTTAAACACATGAAAAACACGTACTTACCTTCCATAGTTGTACCAATATCTTCAGAAATGCTTTAGAACTATAATTGCGCTGATGCAAAATCCATCAGCAACAAATAAGTGTTTTTCCACAACGGCATGGTTGCATTAAACGCATCATGTGCCTTAAAAGCAATTTGGTTGCACCATCAAGCAACCAGCATTAACCAAACCACATCAATGAGATATCTCCTAACGAGTCAGCCGCACACGTGCAGGAGATGTTTCATCTTTTCCTTTTCATGCATGCCCACATCGGTCGGTCGTCCGACCGACAAATACATAAGGGATTCGAGTTCTCATAAATGTAAAATTACCATCGAGAATTCGACTACGTGGAGATGCCACCAAAATGGGCAGGATCGGCATAAATGCTTTACGCAGTCGCTGATCGTGTAAGCAACAAAATCTTTTTCTCGAGATAATGGCACCAGTTGCAACCATGCCAGCTAATGTTCCGCTTAGGGAATTATTGTATCCACGGTCCGCTTGCTCATGTACAGCATGAGAGTGCGAAGTAACCACATCTGTGTGTGTGCACATCCTTTCGGTGATCATATTCTAAGATCGTCCCTTATATGGACATCGGGGCGATGGATGAAAATGTTGGTGTTCTTTCGGTTCGGTTGATATCTTTAATCGCGTTACAGATTCCGTGGAGGCAAGTCGGGCCTCCACGTTAAATAAGTCGAGTCGAGTAATCACCTAGCGTACGTTTGATTAAAAGGGTCCTCCTTCATTTAAAGTCACCAAGTTGAAGCTGCAACGGATCGTTATTTGATTCTCAAATATTGTAATTCAAACGGCTGTGTAAAGAATATTCGGGTTAAATTAAATAAATTGAACATTCGCGATTTAGTTTCTGTTGTGAATATTCTTCAATGCTTTAGATTTAGATTAAATCAAATAAGTTGAACAATCGCGATTTCGTTTCTGTTGCGAATAATCATACCAAGTTATGGATTCTCAAATATTATTGAATTAAATCAATTGAACATTCGCGATTAAGTTTCTGTTGTGAATATTCTTCAATGTTTTAACTCAAACCTTGTGTATATATTAGATTAAATCAACTAAATTGAACAATCGCGATTTAGTTTCGGTTGTGAATAATCACACCAAGTTATGGATTCTTCAATATTTTAACTAGTGCTAAGAGATTCTGTGTCTTTAATTATAAGTTAGTCGACAGACATCGGATCTGAGTATCTAAGCTGCAGTTTGTGTTCATATCTAATAATAAACGAAAACAAAGAGCAACACGGAGTTTTATTTGTTTGAACGGAAAGCAGCGACTGGGTATATCGGTGAACTTGTGCTCCGGAGGCACCTTACCACTAAAGAATAAATATACAAAATACCCACATTGGTACCAGATTTACCCAGAGTATCATCATCATCATCATCGGCACTACAACCGGGGACCGGTCTTGGCCTTATTTAGCAAGTCCTGATGGTTGTTAAATTTTCCATAATGATTTATTTTTTCTGGGCAAGGTCATTAGTCTTGCGCCAGGGGCTCCCCGACGGGGAATCGAGGCCCGGTCTCCCGGGTGACAGGCGGGTATACTAACCACTATACTATCGAGGAGCTACCCACAGTATCCTTGGAGGTAAATATAACGAGGAGGAAGTGCAATGGAGGAATCTGCACAACCACGAATTGGAAGAGATATACCGCAAACCTACAATAGTGAGAGTAATCAGGTCGCGAAGATTAAGATGGGCTGGACATGTGGCGAGAATGGGCAACGATAGGACCGTGTGTAGAACTCTTGACGGTAGGCCAACGGGAAAGAGACCGACAGGACGGACTCAATTTTAGGTTTGATCTTGGAAAGATCGGATCGGATGGTCAAGCGTGGAACGAGAGTGCACAAGACAGGGAACGATTTTGGAGTCGAGTCGGTGAGGTCATGAACTTCCGGGGTCCTACAAGCCAATAAATAGTAGTAATAGTAAATAGTATTTGTTCCACCTATTTTACGGAACCTACAGCCTAATGACGTGTTACAAGGCAGATGATCATTGTGATCAAACACTCCACTCGAAAAATTCGCAAAAAGCTAGTTATAAAATTAACTTCGATGTTTGTGTGCCTTGAGAACTGTGTGAACAAAATCGTGTGGGCAAAATTTCCATCTGCGAATTGCTGTTAAAACATAATGAAATCAAATCCATCTACTTATCAGTTGTATTGTTAGAGAAGAAAAACCAACATTGCATTAGATAATATCGTATAAAAACGGTTTACATAAATAATGAAGCGTCCACCTCATAATCCCGCCATGGCAGCGTCAGATTGTCATTTGTTCCGATATCTGCGTCATTGATGTGCTCGAGTGAAAAAGACTGCGAAAAGTACTTGCGTCAATTTTTCAAACATGACTCGGAATTCTATAATAAGGAAGTAATACTTTTTGTTGAAAAATTGTCGAAAACAATACATAATGCGAGGGTGGATTAAAAAGTTTCCGACATCAACGTGAAGATAGCAGTGTGGCGGTTCCCTTGAACGCCACTAACCATCTTCCCATTACCAAGGTAAAAACCCCCCATCTAGGTCATACAACCTGAATTAAAAACAAGTACCATGGCAGTTACGTTGAACGCCACTACTTACCTTACAGGTACAAAGGTAACAGTTTCCTAAAATACACTAAAAGCGGTAAGTACATTCCATGCCGTACCTGTAACATTAGAAAAACCTGTGAAACATTAAGTCGCGCTGATATGAAATTCCAGCGGCATCAAATGCTATATTCTTAAAGCAATTCGGCTTAACAACCAAGCAACCAATATTGCCGTGCAATATCTACACGATATTCTTTTGCGCGCCAACTGCACATCAGCAGGAAAAGTGTATCTTGCACAGCATATCCACCTCGATCGATCACCCGACCGACCGATACATGAGGGCATCCGGCTGGCGCCCAAGCAGTCGAGTTCGCAAATGAAAATTTACCATTAGAATTCGATTGCGAGAATATACCAGCGAAATGTACACGATCGGCAGTAATGCTTTACGCAGCCGTTGATCGTGTAAACATTTCAACCCCTTTTTGCCGTTGAGATACTCGCACTTGCTGCGAACTTTAAATGGGATGTATGCGGTGTCTGCATCATCGTGTGTGTGTTTCAACCCCTTTTGTATTGAACAAAACGCAAAAGGGTAAATTACCAAATATGGTCATCGAAGCGATGATGGGATTTTGGTATCCTATCGCTTCGATGAACTTATTTAATCTCGATTCGGATTCCGTGAGGGCACGTTGCGCCCTCACGTTAATTTACATCCTTCGTGGGGTGTCCCAAGGGATTCATTTAAAGAGACAGTCGAAAATTTGCGAGCGGTGAAGTCAGACCAATTTACGTAACATTTGAATTTGTAAACACATTTAAATACAGTGCCGAGTGCCTACCAATTTACGTAACATTTAAATCTTTGAATTTGTAAATACATTTAATACAGTGCCGAGTGCCTACTAATTTGCGTAACCTTTAAATCTTTGAATTTTTATTATAATACGAGCCAAGTGATTTAATGTAATGCTTGTAACACTTGGAATTTTGTAAACCTTTGTTTTCTTTGTTTGGAACCCTAATAAATGAGTAAAGTTAAATAACAGTGGAGTGTTTTAATCCCTTAACTGATGTAGTTGTTTGGCGGTTTTTTTGTTTAGTTTGTCCTAGTGTTCCGCCGAACACTGTTTGTAAGAAGGTGAGAATCACACGGAGCGAACAGCACAATGAAACACGAAGATCGTTTTGCATTTAATCTTTTTATTTTTTTGATAACACTTATTGTTTATATGTTACGCAATATGATGACTTCGGGTAAGGTGAATGTCACAACAATGTTTTAATAAAAAGCAGTAAGCCACACGAACGAAGCACAAGTTACCCGCTTAAGTTACGTTAAGTGAAGTTGAGTGAAGTTAAGTTAAGATACGCGCTTGGAACACCAGCCACTCGATCAATTTCTCACCTCCTCGTCGCGATGACTTTCACTATCTGACTGTCTGTCTGCCCACACAGATATCCCGATTCCAAACTGGTATCTGTATCTACACGGAAAAATTTCCCTAATTGCTCTGCTAACAGCACTTCCGAATTTCTGTTAGCAGCATGTTATCACGTCCCAGGGGTGATTTTTCGTTCCTGAAAGAAGAAACTCGCTCATCATCGAACATCATTATCACCATCCGTGGTGGTGGTCGAAATTCAGTTCGACGGTTGTCGATTGTATGCCGCCTTATTTACATAACACATCTGGCGCGAAAGCCGAAAGATATCCTGCAATTTGCATGGATGCATGGTTCATGGGTTTTGTTTGACTTTTGTCAATACACCCGAAATCCATTAGATCTTTCTAATGGATGTGAAATACAAACAGACACCGTGGGATCGGAGTAGTTTCCTTGTAGGTTTTCAACCTCATACAATTTGAATTATCTCGTTGAGATAATTACGGTTGCCGTTTCTTTATGTTTGCCGATAGACTTGGTGGTCTTTATGGCAGCTACCCGCACGTGCATCGTTGGTCGGCTACTTTGCATTGCATAGAGGTTTGATATTGCCGATGCAATGGAATGTTCCTGGGCGCAGGCAGATTGAATGTTTCTTTTTTATTTCAGGTATGATGACTTACGAATGTTGAGCTTGGCATTAAAAGCTTTGGGGACGTTCAGTTTCTTGCTTTTTGGTGTCGGTCTCAACGTTGGCTGCGAGTTGCAGGCCCTATGGTGGGACTTTGGGGGCACGCGTCTGTGGGCGCGTGCAACGCTCTCAGGTAAGTAAGTTTTTTGAAGGTAGGAACCTTACCTGCGCGGAATTGTGCGTTCGTAGAACGCTACAGTTGTGACAGTGAGTGGGGAATTATAGTGAACCAGTTCACCTGCTTTCACAAAGAAACACTAAAGCGCGTAAAACACCTCGACCCACAGCAGCACTCGTCAATAAAAGCTCGTGAATGTAATTGTGCATCTTTTGACAGTTACTGAACAAAATTTCAGCCCTTTTGGACCGGTAGTTTTTATTTGACAGCCGTTTGAGTGAGTCGATGTTTTCTGCTTTTTTGGAGCCGATTCCCCCTTTGCAGTCCACTGTTTTGACTGTATTTTTCTTCAGGGCATATAATGGTGTACCCAGGTTTCAACGACAGTAATTAATCGGCCCCAAAACTCGAATTTATTGCCCCTAAATTACGCCAACAGAGCGTTCATTCGAACACGTTTTTGGCCTAACGTGAGCAAACGTGGCACCCAACGCGCGGATAGCTTTCTTATGCCTAAATCTTGGTTTAATATGTGACAAACACGTTCTTTGGACATTTTCATAGCGTCTGTTATCTCTCTCACGTCAATTCGGCGGTCGTCTAGCACCATTTGGTGAACTTTAGCGATGTTATCATCAGTTGTTCCAGTTTTTGGGCATCGTCTCCCAAGTTCTCACCGGCACGTTTAAATTTAGCTGCCCAAAATTTCATAGTGGTAAATGGTGGTGCAGAGTCGCTATACACAGAGTCCAACTCATCTTTGATTTTCGTAGGCGTATTGCCTTTCAAAAACAAAAATGTAATGACAGCTCAATACTCAATTTTGCCCATTTTCACAAAAACACTCACATCGACGCACTCAAACCACTGTCAAATAAAAACTACGAATCCAAAATGGTTGAAATTTTGGTGAGTAACTATCAAAAGATGCACGAGTACGTTTGTGGGGGTTTGTGGTAGATGTGCCAACGTACGACACCGTTTTACCTGGATCCCATCAAGTCATTCCGCCGACAGGACGTCCACAACAGGCGCGCAAAATGGGCAGGTGATGGGCCGAGAAATAAAACGCGCTCAGTAATTTGTAACACAGTAAAATGGCTTTTATTATGGTGGTCCTATACTGGCTCACTTTTGCTTGCTTAATACACTAAAACATCTTTGTTTTCACGGGGTGCAAAAACCAGTAGGTGGTCAAGGGAATCTTTAATGCCGTTAATATCGAGGATTACAGTCGTTTTATTGTATCTTTCTTTCGTCTTCCTCGCTATTGACGGTGGCAAGTGTCTGAACCATCACATGAGTTATCCATTAACAAAATTAATTCTCTACGCATATATTCTTGTACATATATACAAATGTCATAGATACATCCAATAACTATCCAAAACATTGTTAGTGTGAGATTTGTACACTGTAAATTAAATATATCGTACGTGAATTTCCTTCGATTTTCTCTTAGATATTGTTTATTGATTAATTTCCCCTTGTATTTAAGACTATTCTAGTATTGTATTTCACTTAGACCCGCGCTCGAATATTGCTCTCATGTTTGGAACTCGGCTCCTAAACATACCCTCGACCTACTTGATAGCGTACAAAGACGAGCGATCCGCCTGATCGGGGACTCGGCGCTGACGTCGGGACTACAGTCGCTATCACATCGAAGGCGCGTAGCCGACCTCTGTCTGCTTTACAGATATTATCACGGGTGCTGTTCTTCGGAGATTTTTGGCATTGTTCCACGCAACTCGGTCTATATGCGCTCCACAAGACAATCCGACGGATCGCACCCGTTTGTGGTTCATCTCCCGACAGCGCGAACATCCCTGTATCAGAACTCGTTCCGTTACAGAGCGGGGAAGCTGTGGAACTCCCTTCCCACGCGAGTGTTCCCGGAGCGTTACAACCTGCAACTGTTCAAAAAGAACTGCAACAGTTATTTGATGGCATCTCGGGGCGCCCACTCGACGCTATAGGTTCGCCTCTCCCGAGAGAAGTCTAATAAAATAAAATAAAAAAAAAAAAAAAAAAAAAAAAAAACTTAACCACGGTTCCAAGAGCACTTAATTTCGGTTTGATTCCTAAAGCGAAATTTCGCAAATTGAATTCAAGTAACAACGAATGAGGGCTTTCGAAAATAACGTCTCGAGACACTTCATGACTTTCGGCATCTGGTGGTTGGGTAAATCCGCATGCTCCTAGCAGTGGCCCGAGTTGCGCCGCACTATATTACAAAAGGCTGTTTGATACGCGAGGATTGACAAACATAAGGTGGCCAAAACGCACGTCAAGTCCTGACAACGGACTCCCGAAATACACTACGTCAACACCGAATGAGTGGATCGGATAGGAACATTTGAAACTAAACCAAATGCTTGCAGGCGGCGGTGTGGCCCTGGTGGCGGTTGGATCTCGACTGACTAATTGGAAAGAATCTATTCATCGTGTCGTGGCGGTTGAGTCATAGCCGAAATAAACTCACTGCCACTTACTAGGAACTTGAACAGGGTTGCTATGCCTGTGTAGGGAATTTAGTTCCGGAAAATCATCGCTGTATAAGCTGAGTTGGGTTCGTTGGTTGTGTGTACCGTGAAATTGGTTTCGGCGGCATAGCCAAGTATGGTCAAGGGTCTTGATCGTTGCGATAGTTTCGTGGAAAATTAGCTGCCGCTTGGTTGCAAGCGGGAAGTATAGTTTAAGGAGGAACCGAAGCGGTTTTTGGGGAAAATGCATGCGGTTTGGTTGTAGGGAGAATTGAAGTGGTTTTACATCTTTTAGGTAGAATAGGAACCGAAATGGTTTTCGGGGGAAATTGGGATTGCTTGGTTGCAAGCGGGGTTATAATTTAAATAGGAAGTTAACCGAGGTGGTTTTAGGAAAAATGTATGCGGCTCGGTATAATTGGAGGAGATGACTAATATTCCGTCGTAGGTTTGAATATGCGTTTTATTACAGCATTTGGATTTCCGGGGAAATTAAGATTGCTTGGTCGCAAGGAAAGAATATGACTTAAGTAAAGAATTGACCGAAGGGGTTTTGGGAAAAATTATATGTGGGGTGATGTAATTGAGGGTGATGATTTAAAATGTTTTCAATTGAATTGTATTCTGTTGTAAGTTTTGGGAAATGCCTTTCATTGCAGATTGGGAGATGGATTCTTGCAAGTTCGGGATGGATGCGCTTGCAGATTTTGCATGGTTGTGAATGTGTGTATTGCAGGTTTTGAATGGGGAGTTGGATTAAGGTAACGCGCTGTTAGCGGTCAAGGTTGGTTGGAATTGTGGGTTGGTTCTCCAAGTGGTGTAGAGAACCCCCAGACGTTCACTAGCTTTTATTGACCAGTGCTGCTATCTTCATGTTGAGGTCGGAAACTTTTCAGTCCACCGATGTATTTGAAAAAATAAATTAAGTTAATATTTTACTAAAAAACACCGATTCTTCTGATTCAACTTAATAGAATTTAAATTTGTCCTTAAGTCTCATGGAAAGTTATAAATAAGTTGTTGATTACAAACTAATTGTTTGGGTGGCGCATACAAAAACAACACATTGCCTTAGCAGGTACTGCTCCGATAATTTTCTGTGAAAGTATTCAACTGCGCCGTGCATCCTCTTCTCTTAAAAACTGTTACATTCCCCTCTCACCCATTTCCACACTAAGTCGTCTGGTTCTACAGACACTTGCTTCGAATTGTCTGCGTCTTACCACGAATAACAATCAACGTGTCCTTATTTGAGGACATTAGATGAGGGCCATTAGGGATACCAATTAAGTAGATGTTAAAGACATAAGTAGATTATTATCCAAAAGGCACTAAAATTTCCATCTGTGCAAATTTTACAACAAAGTTTAAGCTTCATTTAGTCCAGAACCTCAGAGGTATATTTGGCCGCCTGGCTTTTCTCAGAACTACGACGTAAATATTTAAGGCTATTGTAATCCTTATTATAATGACATAGACTAAAACCGTCACCATTTTCGTCAGATGGCCTCGGAATTCTACGATTAAACTCCTTTGGCAATGTCCGCTGTTCTATTTCAACCCGATGTTCTCATCGCCTTCAAAGTTAATTTCAGGACTGAAGAGCTCCGGATCCTGCAAAATCTATTCAGAGAGGTGCAGATGATAATCGAATAAATTAAGCTTGCTCTATAATCATAGCTCTTGCCACCTAAGTCAATATACAACTGGCCAATTTCTAGGGTTGTTCATTAAGTTCCATTTCAGCTTCGAAAGAGCATTCAGTTTGGATAATTAATCTCGAAAGTTAGCACTCCGGGCCAAAATATTACAAGGTGTCGTGGGGATACTTTATGTTAATCGATTCCGCTGGTCGTCATTCGCATTTTACACCACTTCCGGAAGTACCAGCAAAATGCCGGATAATTAAATTTGTTAAGCATTTAAATGTGCGAGGCAAATTGGTATTAGTTAACATGTGAGATTTGGCTAAATAAACCGTCTTAAATGCTCATAACACTCATTGCTTGTCGATCTGCTGTTGAGGGCTGGCACGTGATTGCAAACAAAATGTTTCATGAGGCAATTATCATATTTCTGGAGCCCATTAAAATTTAATTCGCTAATCAAAATGTGTTGTTTGAGGAGGTATTGTTCTTTTAGTAGAAGGAAATAAAAGAGTCACCCCAGTATAATTTGTTTTAATGACAGTTCCACAATTGAAACAGAACAGAATATAATTATTTGCCTTGGCAGCCGAATTGGGGTGCCATGGGCCATGTTATGGAGTAAATAGAAATCGAAGATTTTAAGAAATTATGGGGGTAAGGGGTTGAACCACTTTATAGGATAACGATATGTTAAACCCGTTCACCTGAATAATGGGCGATTTTGTTCATAACCGCGCGCGTGGAAGTCAAAATACGATATTGTGTCCCGTAGTAAGAGAAATATGTAGGTGTTTGTGGTAATTAAGGGTGAGTTGTTTTGCTTTGTCTTGACGCAAGGCTAATTACCTTACCCAAAAAAAGAAATTATTATATTATATTATGGAAAATTTAACAAATGTTACTTGGTAAATAAGGGCAAGACCGGATCCCGGTTGTAGTGCCGATGATGATGATGATGGTGTCTTGCTTTGTCTAGCTGTATCTAAATAATATATTCAGCATAAATGTTGACAGCCTAATTTTAAGTTTAGTGGCCTCCTACTCGTATTAATCAAATCGAGGGTACAGAATTTAGTATGGGGTAATAAGTATGATATAGGAGCAGGAGTGCCATCACCATCCTTTAGTAGCGGCTCCAAGAAAACATACGCTTGTATAACCCTTTTCAAAGTTAGTGTGTGGTTAATAATTTCAACTCTAAAAATTGGGGAATAAGACTGCCAGACTACGACCCAGGGGATAGAATTACAATTTTTCAGATAGAATATTCTTACTCGGTGTAGATATCGACGTACCTACTAGTTACTGCCTATTTTGATGACGATCGGAAACTATGAAAAAAATTGAAGAGATATGCTGTCGGGGCCTCAGCACTACACTACAGGATTAACCACAGTTAATAACAACACTTGTAAAAGCCCATGCTTACTGAATTTCGAATATTCTCGATCTATCTGTATTACTTAAGATGCTCAGCAACTAGGCACTATGAGATTTTCGTAGAGAGAAGCCTCTTTCAGAAAAAAATTAAGACATATGTCACAGATGACACCCGAAACACGCTGTATTCTGGTTCGCATTAAAGCCCTTCATTGTCGCCTTTAATCCCTAATGAAGTTTTCACATGGGAGACATACATATATCAAAGCAGCAGCCTCACACATGGGCTTGTGGGGTAAAAGTATGTATGCCGACGTACGACATGGATTCACCTATATCCCCGACAATTACGTAGAAAATTGTTCACAAAACAAAGAAGGAATAAATAAAGAAAACGCTGGAGTTGTTTTGCTGATTTGAAGTTGTTTGTTTATTTTTTTCACTTAATTAAGGGGTCAGCACATACACGTAGTTCACTCTATTGGTGGTTCTTAAGATATATTATTTAACTGGATCACTTTCTCTCGTAACATTGTCTATAAAATAACGATGATATTTTGTTAAACCAATATAAACTATACGGGATCCTTGGAGACGTACTCCTTCCATTCCTTCCGAATCGCAGTATTTGTATGTTTCACAATGTCTATCGATTTTGGTCGATTATCAACCCTTTCATCAAAAATCAAATAACTTCCACTTCATTAAACATTAGATCAATTCCACTTCATTGACCATATATACCGTCTCATTCAACAGATGTAAAACTAGACCCGCGACGCGACTGACTCCTTCAGCGGTTGAAATTCGATTTTCAATACGCGTGTATAGACGGCGAGGGTTGAAAGACGACTTCTGACTCGTTGGGCGAATAAAATCTGACCCCCCGATGCAATCCATATCCGTCCGATTCAACGGTGGGGGATTACATCGGTGTGGGACGTTTCTTTATGTGTCCGTATAGGACAAGTACGATGCCCTTCAGCCTGCATATCGGCAACGACGATAATACACCTGAATAAACATGGACTGCTGTAATGAATTGCAGGCATTATTGAGATACGCGATAGCGAAGATGGCCTACGGAAAAAATAGGTTTCTGTGTCCTAAATAAACAGAAACTCTATTTCGAGGTTTAAACGTTGCGATGCACATTATTTGTGACTAAGGCGATGCTACATGGGAACGTCGGCTGTTTACATAATCGCCCCAGACTTATGCCATTGCAGGCAATCGATTTTTTCGTCGCGATAAGCAAACCGAAGGTTTGCTCGCCTATGGCCAAGGCTATGGTGGCTTTTGTTTGATCTAATTAAATGGAACATGGGTATGATGGTGAGGAATTTGACTTGCAGATGTGCAAGCGTACGTCTCAACCAGGGGGACCATGGACAGCAGTTGGTAATAAACACAGTGATACTACTGTGTGTTTGTTTGTTTTACAGGCCGGAGCATTGTTCGGCATGATCTAGGGTATGATTGTCTAATGTCAATCATATTCGTGCCGAAATCCCATGATCGGTAGATAACCGATAAAGGAAATTGGTCGTAAGTGTTGCGAATCTCGGGATTGGGCCACAAATGGTTATGAACCGTAGCAAAACCATCGGCTACAGCTGCGTGAACAATTACTTCTTTTTTTTTTTAAATACATCATTTTTATATCTTCCTATTATTATAATTTACTTACTTGCTAGACAAAAATGATTAAAGTCTAGCTTATGTTATCTTATTTCTTAACTTACTGGTCCCTTGCGGACTTGCATACGCTTAAAGCATGAAAATTTGTCTTTCGACATTATGGTTATTTTGTTTACATGAATTTTTAGGGAACTTAATTGGATACAAAGAAAATGAAGAAAAGAAAAAACTTTGTTCTTGTTATTGTTTTTACCTTATATCTAACTTAAATACTAAACTATCTATAGATTTTTTTTTTTTTTTTAACTTAACTCTATTCTAAACCTAACATTAAAACTAAGTTTTCGAAATGCTAAATCTATGTAAGCTTTCCGTTGTTTGTCGGGTTTTTTTTTTTTTTTTTTTTAATTATTATTATTATTATTTCTTTAGTTTTATAAGGAAACAGGGTTTTAATTGCCACTCAGCCACCAAAATCTCTGGTGTTGCTTATTCGCGTCTTTTCGGTCTCTCTGTGCTACTGCCGTACTAAACTGCAGGCTCTCTTCATTAGTGTGCGCAACCTCTTGATTAAAACACATTCGTTTATCTATACCCGACCGACGCACGTGATAAATCAACGGTATAGCGGATTCATTGTGTATGAGGCCGTTCATGTCAAGACTAAGGAATGCTTCTGGTGGAATGAAGTCATTGCGACGTACCCCCTCATAATACATATTGTTTGGGTAATATGCACCAAAAATCGAATCGTTCTGTGAGCTCATTGATCTCGCAGGATGCCCTCGGATCAGCTTGATCATAAAGTTATCCACTCTGTTTATATTGGCCCCACTGTACAACGCTTCATTGGGATAATATTTTTTGTGATCGGATTCAGGAGTCCGATGTAACTTAAGGCACGTCCTGAGGCATTGCCTCTCAAAAATCCGAATCTTTTCCATTAAGCTAGGTCCCACATTAAACCACACTGGGCATCCATATATGATCATCGGTCTGATGAGAGCCATGTAGCATATAACTTTAACTCTGCTGTCAAGTTGACTACTATGAAACAGTCTTCTTGTCATAGCGTAAGCTTTCTTTGCCCTGGCTAGGGCAGCTTCCACATGTTTGTTAAAATATAGATACTGATCCAACCAGATGCCTAAGTATTTGACTACATTTTTGGTTTCCAGTGTTTGTTGGTGTGGTCCCATAATAGCTAGCTTTCGCCAGTTTATCCTGGTGTCTCTGGTAGCTTGAGCCAGTGGTGTTCTAAAGAAGATGGTTTCACACTTCTGGATATTGATTTTGAGTTTCCAGTTGTTGCAGTATCGCTGAACATCATTGAAATCCCCTTGTAATAATCCGTTAATGATTTCAATTTTGGTGCTGCTCTATATATTATCAGATCGTCTGCATACGCAATAGCCTGATAAAGAGACCTTACCAGGTCGCTAGTGTAAATATTAAAAAGGATCGGAGATAACACCGCTCCCTGTGGCGGACCGTTTTCTATATTGTAAGTAATGTTGGAGGTCACATTGCCACTTTTGACGACGAATTTCCTTTCATTCAACATGTCGTATAGTACGAGGGTTGCCTCTTATGTTCCGGGATTTGGCAACCCTGGCGTTGCAATCCGGCAATTGACAGCTCTGTCGTAAAGTTGGACATTTTTGAGGTTATACGCACTCAGAACGTTTTGACATACGAGCGCTATTTGTGTTGTTTACAGTAACTCAAAGGATTCATCTTGGCCCAAAAATGGAATTAAATCGTCAGCATTTTCGTGCCATTATTTTTTACAACTTTCGGCGTGGATTAACTCAACAACAGTGCATGGATGAACTTACTTCATTTTTTTGGCGATGAAGCTCCATCAAGGACCAGTGTTTATCGATGGTATGGTGAATTCAATCGTGGTCGTAGTTCACTCCAAGATGAATTTCGCGAAGGTCGTCCAAAATCAGTTGTTGTTCCGAAAACCATTGATGCTGTGCGCGAACTGATATTGGAAGATCGTCATGTGACCTATCGTGAGATTGAGACAACCTTAGGCATTAGTGGGACCAGCATACAATCAATATTGCATAAACATTTGACTGTCAAAAAAATTTGTTCTCGTTGGATCCCACACAATTTGTCAATCGCCCAAAAAAAGGCTCGTGTCAATTGGTCGAAAGAAATGCTCAAAAAATACGGTCGCGGTGCTTCGAAACACGTCTATGACATCGTGACAGGTGATGAATCGTGGATTTACGCGTATGAGCCCGAAAGTAAACAGCAGTCGACTGTCTGGGTGTTTCAAGATGAGCCAAATCCAACAAAAGTTGTTCGCGCACGAAGCACTTCCAAGCAAATGGTCGCCTGTTTTTTCGGAAAAACTGGACATGTCGCAACCGTACCACTAGAACAACGCAGAACAGTCAATTCTGAGTGGTACACAACCATTCGTTTGCCAGTTGTCTTCCAAGAAATCAGGAAAACCAACCGCCGAAGACGGATCACTCTTCAGCACGACAGTGTGAGCTCTCACACATCGGCTGCGACAACTGCATTTTTGAGCACCCAAAACATCGATTTGATGGGTCATCCGCCGTATAGTCCTGACTTGGCACCGAATGACTTCTTTTTATTCCCGTACGTAAAAAACAAACTGAAAGGTCAACGTTTTTCGACACCTGAAGAAGCGGTTGCTGCATTCAGAATGCATGTGTTGGAGATACCTCAATCAGAGTGGCAAAAGTGCTTCGACAATTGGTTCAAACGCATGCAAAAGTGTATAGATCTTCATGGGGAATATTTTGAAAAACAATAAAGTGATTTTCGATGATCAATATTTGTTTTTGTTCTCTAATCCCGAAATATAAAAGGCAATCCTCGTATATACAGTAGTGGTTTATGAATACCTAGTCTCATTAGCTTGTAGTATAACCCTTCTAGCCTAACGGTGTCGAAGGCCCTCTCCAAGTCAATCAAACAGGCACCTGTGCACTGTTTCAGAATTTTATGCCACTGAATGTCTGAAACCAGTTTAGCTGCGGCATGTGTGGTTTCATGACCAGCTTTAAAACCAAACTGGTTATTTGGAATAATATTATTGTCCTCAACCCATTTAAGTAGAGCCTTGTTTAGAACCTTTTCGAATACTTTACTGATACTCGGTAACAAACTGATCGATCGCAGATTTTTTTGGGTTTGTTCTGTCTTTCCCTCTTTTTGGTAACGGTTGGATGATGGCCGTTTTCCAACGTACTGGATAGTGTGCGTTGTGCAGAGCGTTGTTAAACAAGACTGCATATCTGTCCATTGCGATTTGAGGAAGATGTTTTAGTACGATATTGGGTACTCCATTGATTCCAACTGATTTTTTGTTTCTTAATGATGCAAAGACGCCATGGATGTCTTCACTAGTGATCAAAAGGCTGTTAGCGCTTTCGACAGTGATCTCGGCGTTTGCCGTATTTTCATTATTGAATTCGTTAAAACCATGGTTTTCTGATCGCCACTGTGAAATGTCATTTCGAAGATGACGATAATGAAGTAAAACTCTATCTTCCAAGCCATGGTTGCGACGAATTACTTCATTTGCCTTGTACAGTTCTTGAAAGACGGCCCCTACAACATTCACCTTTTCCAAGGGATCTTCAAACACAAAAACTTCGTCATTTAGGATGGCGTTGTTTGTGTCTATGCCTATATTTGCCAGTATTCGTTGGTTTTCGTCAGTTCGTGGTATTTGGAGACACTGAATCTCGTTTTCATTACTCCGTCTAAATATTTTATTAATTTGCGGGAACATACTGGGGTTGTTGGATTTTACCGCCCGAACTTTGTTGTTCCAATACAAATTTGCTGATAGCCTATAGTTGGCTTTTATCAGCTGTTGGAAAATCCGGACTTCAGTGATATTATCTCCTGGTCATGCCTATCAATAAATCGTCTGTACCGTAGTTTTAGTTGCGACAGAAGTCTACTTTTTTTTCTGTGGAGTGCGTTGATTGTGGCGTCTCGGTACATGTTCATGTTGTCCGTAGGTGTGGTTTTTGGTATTGTTTTATCCATAGTTTGTTTTATGATTTCGTCCATTTGTTGTATGTATTTTTCGATATCATCGTTGGATATGTTTCTGTTGGTAGGAGGGTTAATGTCTTTTAAGCGAATTTCTCTTGTTAAGGTTCCCGTGAAACGCGTCCATCGCATACCCCCATAGTTATAGGGTTGCGGTATCATACATTGACCGAGTTCCACAACTTCGCTTGGTGTTTTTATCACTATTGATAATGCACAATGGTCGCTGTCTTACTCAATTGTGCGTAGGCAGTTTATATTTTGTCTGTTAGTATGTGTATGTTTAAGGCGTCTGTCAATAAGCATAATATCGAGGAACGAGCCCCCTCTGGGGAAAGAAGGATATTCTGTAGCTAGCAAGTCAACCTTATATTCAATGTGATGTTGATCTAGCCAACTAGCTAGTTGATTTCCTCTCGTGTTGGATATGCTATTTCCCCAATTTGGGTGTTTAGCATTCAAATCGCCACCTACGATGTAATAGTTCCCTTCCGAGTAAAGTTGTAAGCATTGGAAAAGAGTCTCTAGCTCCACTATAAATAGATTTTGTTGATGTGCTTCTGGTGCGTAGGCAGATATCACATACATTCCCCTACCTTGTCGGAGAGGTATGCGGATAATGCGCGCTTCAAGCACCTGCAATCTGCGCATCTCACCACTATATATTACCTTATGTTGAAGTTCTTTTTTAACAAAGATTGCCACCCCTCCTCCTTGTGTGGAGTTGGGTCGGTCTCTTCGTATAATGTCGTAGTTTGTGTGACATAGTTTACGCCTCTGATTCAGCTTAGTTTCGCTAGCCAGAAGCACGTCAGGATTTTCGTCTTGCAACAGTTTAAAGAAAGCGGCTCTTCTCTCGATTCTGATAAGTGAATTTACATTCACGACTAGAGCCTTAATTGTGCTTTTTGTAGGGGGGTTTATATTAACGGCTGGCTAGACAATTGCGAATAGACCCAGTCTAGTCTAGTGTTCTGGTCCTTTATTTGTTTTTGCATTTGTGTCATCTGCGTCTGAATAGCGCGCAAGGTTGTGAGCACATCTGCTAGTGTTATTGTTTCTGGAGGCCCAGTATGTTGCGGCGGTACCCGTGTGGTGGGTTGTGGCGAATTCATCCTACCAGCTGTTACTTGAGCATACGAGATCTGGGGTGTTACATTTAGTGCTGGTCGGGCTTGAACTATCGGGCGTTCTATTTTTCGTTGCTGTGAAAACTTTTTTTCCTGTAGTTCGCGGAATTTAGGACAGCCTCGATAATTAGCGGGGTGTCCCCCACTCTTACAAACTGCACACTTTAGAAGAGATCTGTCGTCTACCCTTTCTTTACCTAACGTGCATTGTTCTGCGCTGTGGTCCTGTCCGCATCTTACGCTTCGATACTGCATTTCGCAGTTTGTTGCTGAGTGCCCGAACCTTTGGCAGCGAAGACAATGGGTTATATCTCTGCCTTTTTTCGATTTGTCCCATGTGATAATTTGATGGTTCAGGATAGTGATTTTCCTAAGTCCACCAATTTTGCTACCGGGGCCCAGCTGCACCAGGAAGAATGGTAATTTACGATTCTCCCGTCTAGCCCTAGCTGTATTGAAAGGTTTTACCGCGATACACTCAATATCATTACAGTTAAGCTCTCGTAGCGTTTGTAATAGAACTTCTGGTTCTGTTTCAGGGTCAACGGCTTTTAGTAGAACCGTTATATTCTTTATTTCTTTCGGGGTGTACGTGTAAAATTCCGCGGTGGCCCTTTTTAGCACATTTTTCATTTTTTCGAAATTCTCAACCGAATTTGTCTGTATGGCAAACCTGTTCCCTATCAGTCTTTTAATTGAAAAATCTTCCCCAATAGAAAGCTTACATAGACTTACCAGTTCGTTACAGTCCATATCTATAATGTTGATGGGTGGCATCTTCACTTTCCGTTTTGCTGCCTGTTGCTCTTGTTGTGGTTGTTGTTGCGTCATCTGTTGTGGTGGACATTCTTTTTTGTTGGCTTGGCTTCTGTTGTGCATTTTGTTGCTGATTTTTCTGCTGCTGTTGTTTTACTATTTGCTGCTCCTTTTCAGCAAATTCCTTTTTCCTGCGACGCTTCTCTGCTAATTGCGCCCTTGCTCGGGCTAGCCTTATTTCAAGATCGCTGATTTCCTCTTCTTCGTCCTCAGTCTCGGTACTCGCTAAACATGCAAACATGTTATTGGTGACATGGCCGTCATTATATGGAACCGGGAGGATTGTATTGTCCTCTTCCATTTTTTGCGCCTTTTCGAGCAAGTCTGCTATTGCCTCGTTTGACTTGTTTATTTTTGTTGTCGCTCGTGTTGGTGGAGAGCTCGCCGGGCGTTTTATTAACGCGGACTTCGGTTTCAATTTTTAAATTTTTTGTTTTTTGTCTGCCATTCTGCATACTGGCAGATGGAAAATTTAACAAGCCTCAGGACTTGCTAAATAAGGCCAAGACCGGTTCCCGGTTGTAGTGTCGATGATGATGACGATGTATAGAGGTCTGTAGGGGTTTCTCTATCCTATAGGAGAAACAACCCACAATTCCAACCACAATACCTACCCATTTCCTTTATAAGTTATTTACCTGTGAAACATGTCAAAGGGACGCATAGCTAAACTCATTATTCTATGCAGATAATGCATAATTGAGTTTAGCTACAATCTTCGCCATACGGCAACACTATTGCGCTAACCATGGGATTTCCACCGGAAATTCCATTCGTATTGGTTAGCAACAACCAAGTCAAACCAAGCGACGCGGTTGCATCATAGGCCATAGGCTTGGGTATTTATCGAACATTCCACAGAGTTTCCCCTATGGTATTATATCCCCAGCCGACGCAGCGTCCTATTGACTTTTCCCAGATCACCCATTCGCTTGGGATCAATGATCTCTTTTTGAAGGTGAATAACCTTAGCTAGGTTTTCCTCTCTCTCGTATTTCTGTCTTGCTATAGTGCGATGACCTAAGAGATCATCACTTGGTCAGTAGACCAGCCGCATACACAGCACTGACGCACACACACTAAGCCAGATCAACCCTGGGTTATTGTGCTTTCCTACGCCCATCGACGACGAACGAATACACAAGTACGTTTCGACCTCGGTGAGTGTGGTGAGTTGGGGAACGTACAAGAGAGCATGATTACCATTGGCGGATCAATGTGTAAAAAGCAGAAATCACGATTTCCACCCTAATTCAGGCAGTCACATATCAATCGTTCGAGTGAAAAGTCGCAGCGGTTAGTTGAATAGTCGTAATTCAACCATTACAGTGCACGCACGTTCCGAGTCAACTCGCTGTTGAGAATTAGTTGTCTTAAGTATTTTCGCCTTAAAATAATTCGTGATTACTAAAGTTATCTAATAAATAGTGTATTACAAAAATAAGTTTCCTTATAACAAAAATAGACTGGTATCCCCATCAAATCTTATTAAAAGGATATTCCGATTAAAACCAAATAAAAACATTAACTATAAAAGAACAACCAGTGCGTTTCATTAATTCGACTTTCCTCTGTGAACAATTTTCGGCGGAATAACATCGTCGGGGGACAAAGTGAATCCGAGTCATACGTTGGCTTCAAACTACAACCCCCACAGGTCCGCTGTTTTAAAAAAAAAAATTGTGGCGAGAAGGCCGAATTTAGCGAGACAAGGACATATGTGTCCTTCATCTTGTCTCTGACTTCCGTGAGGATGTTGGGCTCGGTCTCGCGATCTCTGAAAAGAAAAAAGAGAAAAGGGGGGGTATCCAAGGATAGTGTGGACAGTGTTAGTCCGGGTGTTCTCTAATTACTTTTATACAGGGATGGTGGGAAATCGTACAAGACCGGTAGGTCTTGGGTGCGGTAGTGAACGCAGATCACGTCTTTGGCGTCTGATAATCTGCGCTTTGGTCGGTGTGTATATTTGTGTTTGTGCTGTCTTGTACTGTGCGTTCGTGTGTGTGGTTTGTTAATAGTAGACCCTATGGGATGGGTCCAGGAATCCTCTATTATAGAGGGGAATGTTGTTGGGAAGGGTGCTTTCTTCAGTTTTGTACTGAAGAAGAAATTGTGGGGGTTTGATCCGAAGAGATCGAGAGAGAGAAGGGTCAAGAACGCAAGAGTCCCGTACAAGTAGGTTCTCGCTGTTCTGAATGTTTTCGAGGTACTTATATGCTAATTGAAGCAAGAACTCGTCGATAGGGGTAATGGAGGCGCCTTCGTATAGGCGAGAGTTGGGGTAATGACGACCTTCTGTCCGCTGTTTTATGCTTGGCTGCGACCTTTTATATACGGAAAATTAACCAACTCTGAATTTAACCATTTTCAACCACTCCATTTATACCGGAATTCTAAGGAAAAATCACAAACGATGTACAGTGGTGCCTCGCATAACGAACGCCTCGCACAGCGAACGCTGCACACAACGAACTTCCTTTTCGTTCATTTCACGATTCATACAACGAACTTCGCTGCACACAACGAACTTCCTTTTCGTTCATTTCACGATTCATACAACGAACTTCGCTGCACACAACGAACTTCCTTTTCGTTCATTTCACGATTCATACAACGAACTTCGCTTCACACAACGAAGTCGCCAACTTCACACGATCACTGCCGATTTATTGCATCCTTCCGCGCAGGCAGTCGTTAGTCACTGAGCAGTACGCTTAACTTACGCACGTGTCGCAGCAATCGTTCATCATTACAACGAAGTCGCCCGATCTTCTACGATCACTGCCGATTAATTGCATCCTCCCGCGCAGGCAGTCGTTAGACTCGTTAGTCACTGCGTAGTACGCTTAACTTACGCACGTATCGCAGCAATCGTTCTTCATTACGAATTAAATCGCACACGTATCACGGCAGTCGTCCTTTTAAGATAAACCCAACATTTTTTTTATATGATGGGTTCTAAAAAAAGCAGGAAGGTGATTTCTCTTGAAATGAAACAGGAAATAATTAGAAGGAGTGATTTGGATTAAGGACAGGCAGGTGAAAGGTGACGTAACAACCCAAGATATTATCTGTCACAAGGCCAAGATAATTTATGAAGATCTAAAGAAAAACATCCGTGGAAGTAGCAGCAATCCAGATAATAAAAAAGATTTCAAAGCCAGCAGGGGGTGGTTTTTTAGATTTAAGAAAAGGTATGAAATCCACAGTGTTAATATGCATGGTGAGGCTTTCGGTGCTGATAAAAAAGGAGCAGAAAAGTTCTCTATTAATTTTCAAAAATTTATTATGGATGAAGGATACTGCCCACAACAAGTGTTCAATGCCGATGAAACGGGTCTTTTCTGGAAAAGAATGCCGAGCAGAACCTTCATTACAAAAGAAGAGAAGAAATTGCCAGGACACAAAGCCATGAAGGACAGACATACCCTTATGATTTCGTCTAATGCCAGCGGAGACCTCAAGATCAAACCTCTATTGGTTTATCACTCTGAAAATCCAAGAATTTTTAAGAAAAATAACGTTATTAAGTCCAAATTGCCCGTCCATCGGAAGTCCAATCAAAAAGCCTGGGTGACCCAAGTTATCTTCAACGAATGGATTCTGGAAACCTTTGCTCCTGCCGTGAAGAAATTCTTGTTGGAAAAAGAACTGCCGCTCAAAGCCCTTCTGATACTTGACAATGCCCCTTCTCACCCAAAAGACCTAGAAGAAATATTGCAGGAAAATTATCCTTTTATCAAGGTGCAGTATTTGCCACCAAACACCACATCCATTCTCCAGCCAATGGATCAGCAAGTTATTGCGAACTTTAAAAAACTCTACACTAGAGCCCTCTTTAATAAGGTGTTTGAAGAATGCGAGTTTGGTGGAGACAATATGACTATCCGAATGTTTTGGAAGGAGAAATTTGATATCCTTTTGGCAATACGACTTATACAGAAGGCCTGGGAAGAAGTGTCACAAAGGACCCTCATTTCTGCTTGGAAGATGCTTGTGCCTTCGTGGATTCAGGAAGAAGCAGTAGTTGATGACACAGAAGTGGTGAAGGACATCATCACAGTGGCCCAAAGGTTGGAATTAGAGGTAGAGGAAGAGGATGTAGAGGAGCTTATTGAGGAACACAAAGAAGAGCTGACAACTGAAGAGCTCCAAACACTTCTGGCCCAACAACAGGACAATGCTCAAAGGGAAGCGTCATCTGATAACGAGGAGCAACAATCAAACAATCAACCAATTCCAACTGCTGACATCAAGAACATCCTGGTCAAATGGAAAGCAGTTCAGGAGTTTACCAATGCCCACTATCCGGATTCCGCTGAAGCAAACAGGATCAACGACCTGTACTCCGATACTCTTGTCCGTTATTTCCGGCAGATGTTGAAGAAAAGAGAGAAACAAACGACTTTGGACAGGTTTTTCACTGCACCATCGGCCAAAAAGCGGAAAATGGATGAAGATGTGCAAGATTCGATTATTTCTTAAAATTAAAAAATGTGTGTTTTTTTCATTATGTTTTTAGATGTATCTAAATAAAAATAATAACAAAAAATTTATCTTTTTTTTATGTCATCTTACCATATTTTATGCTACAGAACGAATTATTTTTTTTAACATGTATTGTTATGGGAAAACGCGTTTCACATAACGAACTTTTCGCATAACGAACTTGCTCCTGGAACGAATTAAGTTCGTTGTGTGAGGCACCACTGTACTCAATTCTTCTTCACTCAGCATGACCACGCACAAGTCATTTATTCTATCGATGTTTTACCCAGTCGGCATTAGCCTATATTGAGTGTAATCGCCCGGCACGATTCATTCATCCAGCTTAGTCATTGTTGATCCACATAAAGTGCAGCGGACTTGGTTGAACGCATATTTCGTCTCTTCGGTCACCGGTGCCGATGCTGTGGTAATTCGTTACTATTCATATGCCTTCCTTTCGCAGGCGTAAGGTTTTTACGTGGGAATTCCAATCAGAGTGTATGGCACCTGTTATGACGTTGATGTATGGTAATTTGTTATTATCCGTATGTTTCACTTTTGCAGACGAACCAATTACTAGGGAATGCCCATAAGACTGCATGACACCTGATATGGCGCTGGTTTATGATACTTTGTTGTTATTTGTATGCTTATGCGTGCACTTCTGGGTTATGGTATAATTGACTCATAATTTAGATATTCAATGGCCTGGGAAATGAACGCGCGCAGCAGATTGGTAATTAAAGGAGAAATGGTTTCGTAGTGCGTGATTGTGAAATATTGTTGCGAGTGTTTCCGGAGTATTATCCCTTCTTTCGATGTAGATTAGTGAATTTACATTCACGGCAATAATTTTTAGATTTAGTTCAGAAGGAGGGTTGAAGATTTCGATGTGTAGAGTTATTTGAGAACAGGGTTGAATAGAGAGTATCTATTCGTGCCCTTTGTTCAGTCAGTGTTTTTTGAAATTCGGCAAACTGTCCTTGCATGGTTAATAACATTGTTTTTTTTTTTTGTTTTTAATATCATTTTTTATTTCTTCCTATTATTATAATTTACTTACTCGCTAGACAAAAATGATTAAACTCTAGCTTATGTTATATTATTTCTTAACTTACTGGTCCTTTGCGGACTCTCTAAGTTACATGCAGACGCTTAAAGCATGAAAATTTGTCTTTCGACATTATGATTATTTTGTTTACATGAATTTTTATGGAACTTAATGA
This sequence comes from Microdon myrmicae, assembly GCA_963931805.1. Classification (NCBI taxonomy): domain Eukaryota; kingdom Metazoa; phylum Arthropoda; class Insecta; order Diptera; family Syrphidae; genus Microdon; species Microdon myrmicae. The sequence continues at coordinate 129,125,297 of OZ007502.1, read as the reverse complement.
AAAACAGAAAAACGTTGTTTACCTTTTTTTACCTTATATCTAACTAAAATACTAAACAATTTTTTTTTTTTTTTTTTTTTTTTAACCTTAACTCTATCCTAAACCTAATATCAAGACTTCGAAATGCTAAATCTATGTAAGCTTTCCGTAGTTTGTTGGGCTTCATTATTATTATTATTATTACTTCCCTTTTTTGCTAGTTTTATAACGAAACAGGTTTTTAATTGCCACTCAGCCACCACAATCTCTGGTGTTGCTTATTCGTGTCTTTTCGGTCTTACTGTGCTACTGCCCTACTGAACTGCAGGCGCTCTTCATCTGTGTGCGCAGCTTCTCGATTATAACATATTCGTTTATCTGTACCCGACCGACGCACGTGATAAATCAACGGTATAGCGGATTCATTTTGTATGAGGCCGTTCATGTCAAGACTAAGGAATGCTTCTGGTGGAATAAAGCCATTGCGACGTACCCCCTCATAATACATATTGTTTGGGTAATATGCACCAAAAATCAAATCGTTCTGTGAGCTCATTGATCCCGCAATATGCCCTCGGATCAGCTTGATCATAAAGTTATCCACTCTGTTTATATTGGCCCCATTGTACAACGCTTCATTGGGATAGTATTTTTTGTGATCGGATTCAGGAGTCCGATGTAAGTTAAGACACGCCCTGAGTCATTGCCTCTCAAAAATCCGAATCTTTTCCATTAAACTAGGTCCCACATTAAACCACACTGGACATCCATATATGATCATCGGTCTGATGAGAGCCATGTAGCATATAACTTTAACTCTGCTGTCAAGTTGACTACTATGAAACAGTCTTCTTGTCATAGCATACGCTTTCTTTGCCCTGGCCAGCGCAGTCTCCACATGTTTGTTAAAATATAGATACTGATCCAGCCAGATGCCTAAGTATTTGACCACATTTTTGGTTTCCAGTGTTTGTTGGTGTGGTCCCATAATATCTAGGTTTCGCCAGTTTTTTCTGGTGTCCCTGGTAGCTTCAGCCAGTGGTGTTCTAAAGAGGATGGTTTCACACTTCTGGATATTGATTTTGAGTTTCCAGTTGTCGCAGTATCGCTGAACATCATTCAAATCCCCTTGTAATAATCCGTTAATGATTTCAATTTTTGGAGCTGTTCTATATATTATCAGATCGTCTGCATACGCAATAGCCTGATGAAGAGACCTTACCAGGTCGCTAGTGTAAATATTAAAAAGGATCGGAGATAACACCGCTCCCTGTTGCAGACCGTTTTCTATATTGTAAGTAATGTTGGAGGTCACATTGCCACTTTTGACGACGAATTTCCTTTCATTCAACATGTCGTATAGTATATACAGTAGTGGTTTATGAATGCCTAGTCTCATTAGCTTGTAGTATAACCCTTCTAGCCAAACGGTGTCGAAGGCCCTCTCCAAGTCAATCAAACAGGCACCTGTGCACTGTTTCAGAATTTTATTCCACTGAATGTCTGAAACCAGTTTAGCTGCGGCATGTGTGGTTTCATGACCAGCTTTAAAACCAAACTGGTTATTTGGAATAGAATTATTGTCCTCAACCCATTTAAGTAGAGCCTTGTTTAGAACCTTTTCGAATACTTTACTGATACTCGGTAACAAACTGATCGATCGCAGATTTTTTGGCTTTGTTCTGTCTTTCCCTCTTTTTGGTAACGGTTGGATGATGGCCGTTTTCCAAAATACTGGATAGTGTGCGTTGTGCAGAGCGTTGTTAAACAAGACTGCATATATGTCCATTGCGATTGGGGGAAGATGTTTTAGTACGATATTGGGTACTCCATCGACTCCAACTGATTTTTTTTGTTTCTTAATGATGCAAAGACGCCATGGATGTCTTCACTAGTTATCAAAAGGCTGTGAGCGCTTTCGACAGTGATCTCGGCGTTTGTCGTATTTTCATTACTGAATTCGATAAAACCATGGTTTTCTGATCGCCACTGTGAAATGTCGTTTCAGTAGAAGTTTATCCTCCAAGTCATGGTTGCGACGAATTACTTCATTTGCCTTGTACAGTTCTTGAAAGACGGCCCCTACAACATTCACCTTTTCCAAGGGATCTTCAAACACAAAAACTTCGTCATTTAGGATGGCGTTGTTTGTGTCTATGCCTATATTTGCCAGCATTCGTTGGTTTTCGTCAGTTCGTGGTATTAGGAGACACTGAATCTCGTTTTCATTACTCCGTCTAAATATTTTATTAATTTGCGGGAACATACTGGGGTTGTTGGATTTTACCGCCCGAACTTTGTTGTTCCAATACAAATTTGCTGATAGCCTATAGTTGGCTTTTATCAGCTGTTGGAGATTTTTTAATCTGGACTTCAGTGATATTATCTCCTGGTCGTGCCTATCAATAAATCGTCTGTACCGTAGTTTTAGTTGCGACAGAAGTCTACTTTTTTTTCTGTGGAGTGCGTTGATTGTGGCGTCTCGGTACATGTTCATGTTGTCCGTAGGTGTGGTTTTTGGTATTGTTTTATCCATAGTTTGTTTTATGATTTCGTCCATTTGTTGTATGTATTTTTCGATATCATCGTTGGATATGTTTCTGTTGGTAGGAGGGTTAATGTCTTTTAAGCGAATTTCTCTTGTTAAGGTTCCCGTGAAACGCGTCCATCGCATACCCCCATAGTTATAGGGTTGCGGTATCATACATTGACCGAGTTCCACAACTTCGCTTGGTGTTTTTATCACTATTGATAATGCACAATGGTCGCTGTCTTACTCAATTGTGCGTAGGCAGTTTATATTTTGTCTGTTAGTATGTGTATGTTTAAGGCGTCTGTCAATAAGCATAATATCGAGGAACGAGCCCCCTCTGGGGAAAGAAGGATATTCTGTAGCCAGCAAGTCAACCTTATATTCAATGTGATGTTGATCTAGCCAACTAGCTAGTTGATTTCCTCTCGTGTTGGATATGCTATTTCCCCAATTTGGGTGTTTAGCATTCAAATCGCCACCTACGATGTAATAGTTCCCTTCCGAGTAAAGTTGTAAGCATTGGAAAAGAGTCTCTAGCTCCACTATAAATAGATTTTGTTGATGTGCTTCTGGTGCGTAGGCAGATATCACATACATTCCCCTACCTTGTCGGAGAGGTATGCGGATAATGCGCGCTTCAAGCACCTGCAATCTGCGCATCTCACCACTATATATTACCTTATGTTGAAGTTCTTTTTTAACAAAGATTGCCACCCCTCCTCCTTGTGTGGAGTTGGGTCGGTCTCTTCGTATAATGTCGTAGTTTGTGTGACATAGTTTACGCCTCTGATTCAGCTTAGTTTCGCTAGCCAGAAGCACGTCAGGATTTTCGTCTTGCAACAGTTTAAAGAAAGCGGCTCTTCTCTCGATTCTGATAAGTGAATTTACATTCACGACTAGAGCCTTAATTGTGCTTTTTGTAGGGGGGTTTATATTAACGGCTGGCTAGACAATTGCGAATAGACCCAGTCTAGTCTAGTGTTCTGGTCCTTTATTTGTTTTTGCATTTGTGTCATCTGCGTCTGAATAGCGCGCAAGGTTGTGAGCACATCTGCTAGTGTTACTGTTTCTGGAGGCCCAGTATGTTGCGGCGGTACCCGTGTGGTGGGTTGTGGCGAATTCATCCTACCAGCTGTTACTTGAGCATACGAGATCTGGGGTGTTACATTTAGTGCTGGTCGGGCTTGAACTATCGGGCGTTCTATTTTTCGTTGCTGTGAAAACTTTTTTTCCTGTAGTTCGCGGAATTTAGGACAGCCTCGATAATTAGCGGGGTGTCCCCCACTCTTACAAACTGCACACTTTAGAAGAGATCTGTCGTCTACCCTTTCTTTACCTAACGTGCATTGTTCTGCGCTGTGGTCCTGTCCGCATCTTACGCTTCGATACTGCATTTCGCAGTTTGTTGCTGAGTGCCCGAACCTTTGGCAGCGAAGACAATGGGTTATATCTCTGCCTTTTTTCGATTTGTCCCATGTGATAATTTGATGGTTCAGGATAGTGATTTTCCTAAGTCCACCAATTTTGCTACCGGGGCCCAGCTGCACCAGGAAGAATGGTAATTTACGATTCTCCCGTCTAGCCCTAGCTGTATTGAAAGGTTTTACCGCGATACACTCAATATCATTACAGTTAAGCTCTCGTAGCGTTTGTAATAGAACTTCTGGTTCTGTTTCAGGGTCAACGGCTTTTAGTAGAACCGTTATATTCTTTATTTCTTTCGGGGTGTACGTGTAAAATTCCGCGGTGGCCCTTTTTAGCACATTTTTCATTTTTTCGAAATTCTCAACCGAATTTGTCTGTATGGCAAACCTGTTCCCTATCAGTCTTTTAATTGAAAAATCTTCCGCAATAGAAAGCTTACATAGACTTACCAGTTCGTTACAGTCCATATCTGTAATGTTGATGGGTGGCATCTTCACTTTCCGTTTTGCTGCCTGTTGCTCTTGTTGTGGTTGTTGTTGTGTAATCTCTTGTGGTGGACATCCTTTTTGTTGGCTTGGCTTCTGTTGTGCACATTGTTGCTGATTTTTCTGCTGCTGTTGTTTCACTATTAGCTGCTCCTTTTCAGCAAATTCCTTTTTCCTGCGACGCTTCTCTGCTAATTGCGCCCTTGCTCGGGCTAGCCTTATTTCAAGATCGCTGATTTCCTCTTCTTCGTCCTCAGTCTCGGTACTCGCTAAACATGCAGACATGTTATTGGTGACATGGCCGTCATTATATGGAACCGGGAGGAATGTATTGTCCTCTTCCATTTTTTGCGCCTTTTCGAGCAAGTCTGCTATTGCCTCGTTTGACTTGTTTATTTTTGTTGTCGCTCGTGTTGGTGGAGAGCTCGCCGGGCGTTTTATTAACGCGGACTTCGGTTTCAATTTTTAAATTTTTTGTTTTTTGTCTGCCATTCTGCATACTGGCAGATGGAAAATTTAACAAGCCTCAGGACTTGCTAAATAAGGCCAAGACCGGCTACCGGTTGTAGTGCCGATGATGATGATGATGATGATTCTGCATGCTGAGGGTCCATACACCGAGGTTGTTGCATCCAAGACAGCAGGTCAGCCTTTGTTTGAAACCAGTTCTTAGGTTGGCTTCACTTTGTAATTTCACTATATATTTTAGTTCCTTTTGTTTCTTTTTTATTTATATTTATTGTTTTTGTTTTGTTTGTCTCTTACTTTAATTTTTTTTTTTTTGCTAAACATGTGCTCACATACACTCTCACAGTTGATTAGTATTAAACGGTGTTTGTTTTGACTGTCAAAACACGTGGCTTCGTTCTCTTTTATTTGTTTATATTTATGTATAATAACTTTGTTTTGACTGTTCTTGTCACTAGAATTGATTTATTTATAAATAGTCTTATTATTTCAAATTTCACTCGCGACTCATAAAAGTAACATTTACATTTATCTCGATCGGCGAATTGAAAACACGTCCGCACTCGGTCAGTGTGTATCGTTGTGTGGCGTGAACAATTACGCTGGCCAGCGAGTGTTTATCTATTATAATTGCTGACGAGCCGACCGGATGGGGATATGTAATGGTTCATAAAATATGAAACGGAAAAATTCAATGTGATGCATGCTTTGATGAGGTTTAACTTTCAGGTGAAAGTTATTTGAAAGACGGCTTACACTGCTCGAATGCAGGTAAGTATAGTGGTTTATGGAGTGAGGAAAAAGCGGTTCTTTGGGAAAGCTTTAAAGAACCGCCATAGGCTTCACCCTTTGCTTGCTTTTTAAACAATTGAGTTCCATTTCTGCAGGTGCGACGATTATATATTCTCGACAGTAAAACTACTACACCGTTCATTTCAACAAGCCTTTAATATAATAGCAGAAATAGAGTTGGCACCAATTCGGAATAAATAAATTGAACTGAATAAATCAACTTTTAAGGAAACTTCATCCACTCGCAATGTTGTTGAGAAAATCCTAAAGAACGAAGCTCACTTAGCAATACCCAGTGTCTATGACAGACAAAAGATATCTCTCGTGGTTGGTCACTATGTTTTTCAATTTCAAATGTTCAGATGTCAGTCACAGAACTCAAAACGATAACCGTAGTTCACCTGCTGTGGAAGTTATACCGGTGATCGTCTATGAGTCTAAATATTACGTTCTGTACATTCAATTAATCGAAATTGATAATTTTTTTTTTATTCACCTTAGACACCTTTTTTTTAACATACTGTGTTTATTTGAGCAATAAGTACTACAGCTTCCTTATAATTCTAGTGATACAATTGTTTATATGTATTGTTACGTGAGTAACCTTTCGGGCGTCCCTGTTCTAGCGAAAAAGAAACTCAACTGCATTATAGACAGAAAATTAAATTAATTAATTAATTAAATTGCTTTACTATAACAAAGTCAATTACATGTAGCTGATTTGCAGCTCAACTTGAATACAGCTGGTGTGTAAACCCAGTTTCTCTCCGGCGGTGGTACCTTCGGTTAGTTTCGAAGTTGACCATCGTCGAAACAAAAAAAGAGAGAGCCTTCGTTGGAGCAGGGATAAAAAAGAAAAAAGGGAGAACGGTGTGTGGGTGGGGGACCGTTGTGGCGATTTTTGAGAGAAGAGACGTTTTGCCTGGAGTGCAGTCGAGTTTTGATTTTACTGGTGTGAGGTGGGTTTGTTAGTCAGAGGAAGGAAGAAGAAAATGTAAAGAACTGTTAAAGTTAAATGTGAAGAAACAATGCTGTACTCGTACTGTTAAAAGTAAAACGTGAAGAAATGTTACAGTTAAATGTGAAGAAACAATGATGTACTGTTAAAACAAAAACGTGAAGAAATGTTAATGTAAAACGTGAAGCAACAATGATGTACTGTAAAAGTCAATTAAATCGTTAATTTTGTTAAACCCAGACTGTGATCGGCTAACCTCTTTGGAATTTGATGCATGGTGTGTGTGGGATCTATGTATGCGCCATCACGGACGCGGCTTCACCGTACCCCCAACACGCCACTGTGTAAATAACGCCTACAGCGTCCACCAACGAGGAAGAAAGAGAAGAAATAAAACGCACTGGTCCGGTTTTAATGTTAATGTTTCTCTTTTTATTTTGTCTTCACTTATCTGTTTATTGATTAATTCACCCTTTTATTTAGGATTACTCTAGTACTATATTTCACTTAACCACGGTTTCGAGAGGACTTCGTTTCGGTTTGGGTTTGATTCCCCAAGCGGCATTTTTGCAATTCGACCCGATGAACAACGAACGCGGACTCTCGAAGATAGCACCTCGAGACACTTCGCGACCTTCGGCGTCTGGTGGTTGGGTAAGTCCGCGTGCTCCTAACAGTTGCCCGAGTTGCGCCGCGCTATATTGCAAAAGGCGGTTTGATACGCGAGGGTAGCCAAACGTAAGGTGGCCGAAACGCACGTCAGGTTCTGGTGAGCGAATCCCGAAATATACTATGTCAACACCGAGCGGGTGGGTTGAATGGAAACATTTGAAATTAAGCAAAACGCTTGCAGGCGGCGGTGCGCACTCGATGGCGGTTGAATCTCGACTGACTTATGAATGGAAAGAATCCATTCATCGCGTCGTGGTGGTTGAGTCATAGCAAAAATAGACTCGCTGCCACTTACGAGGAATTTCGAGTAGAATTGACATGCTTGCATAGGAACTCAGTTCCAGCGAATCCTCGCCATATAAGCTGGGTTGGATTCGTTGGTTGTGTGTACCGGGAAATTGGCTTTAGGAACGCGAGCAAGTATGGGTATGCATTTTCTGGGGAAGTTGGAATTGCTTGGGTGCAAGCAAGGAATATCGTTTAGGTAAGATATTAACCGAAGTAATTTCGGGGAAACGTATGCGGCTCGGTATAGTTGGTGGTGATGGTTAATGTTCCGTTATGGCTTTGAATATGCGTTTCATTACAGCATATGAATTTCGGGGAAATCAAGATTGCTTGGCCGCAAGGAAAGAATATAACCTAAGTAGAGAGTTGACCGAAGCAATTTTGGGGAAATGTATGTGTGGTGATGTAATTGAGGGAGATGATTGGTATTCCATTGTAAGTTGGAATATGCATTTTATTACAGCTAATGAATTTCCGGGGAGATTGAGATTGTTTGGTCTCTAGGAGGGAATACGAATTCAGTAAAGAATTGACCGAAGCAATTTTGGAAAAATGAATGCGGGGATGATTTAGAATATATTCTGTTGGGAGTTTTGGAAAATGTCTTTCATTGCAGATTGGGAGATGAATGCTTGCAAGTTCGGGATGGATGCGCTTGCAGATTGGGATTTGTTTTTGCATGTTTACAGGTTAGGGTAGGGTGACGCGCTGTTAGTGGTCATGATTGGTTGGCATTGTGGGTTGGTTCTCCGTGTGATATAGGGAACCCCCACAAGTGTACTATAAATTTGGAGACAGCCGGGAACACCAAGAAGGGAAGGATGTTCACACGTGGGTGGAGGCCAATCGGCACTACAACCTAGAACCGGTCTTGGCCTTATTTAGCAAGTCCTGAGGCTTGTTAAATTTTCCATAATGATTTGTTTTTTTCCGGGCAAGGTCATTAGTCTTGCGCCAGGGGCTCCCCGACGAGGAATCGAACCCCGGTCTCCCGCGTGACAGACGGGTATACTAACCAGTATACTATTGAGGAGCTTTTTACCTTATATCTAACTTAAATACTAAACTATCTATAGATTTTTTTTTTTTTTTTTTTTTTTTTTGTTGTTTAACTTAACTCTATTCTAAACCTAACATCAAAACTAAATTTTCGAAATGCTAAATCTATGTAAGCTTTCCGTTGTTTGTCGGGTTTTTAATTCTTTTTTTATTTTTAATGATTATTATTTCTTTAGTTTTATAAGGAAACAGGGTTTTAATTGCCACTCAGCCACCAAAATCTCTGGTGTTGCTTATTCGCGTCTTTTCGGTCTCTCTGTGCTACTGCCGTACTGAACTGCAGGCTCTCTTCATTAGTGTGCGCAACCTATCGATTAAAACATAGTCGTTTATCTATACCCGACCGACGCACGTGATAAATCAACGGTATAGCGGATTCATTTTGTATGAGGCCGTTCATGTCAAGACTAAGGAATGCTTCTGGTGGAATGAAGTCATTGCGACGTACCCCCTCATAATACATATTGTTTGGGTAATATGCACCAAAAATCGAATCGTTCTGTGAGCTCATTGATCTCGCAGGATGCCCTCGGATCAGCTTGATCATAAAGTTATCCACTCTGTTTATATTGGCCCCACTGTACAACGCTTCATTGGGATAATATTTTTTGTGATCGGATTCAGGAGTCCGATGTAACTTAAGGCACGTCCTGAGGCATTGCCTCTCAAAAATCCGAATCTTTTCCATTAAGCTAGGTCCACATTAAACCACACTGGGCATCCATATATGATCATCGGTCTCATGAGAGCCATGTAGCATATAACTTTAACTCTGCTGTCAAGTTGACTACTATGAAACAGTCTTCTTGTCATAGCGTAAGCTTTCTTTGCCCTGGCTAGGGCAGCTTCCACATGTTTGTTAAAATATAGATACTGATCCAACCAGATGCCTAAGTATTTGACTACATTTTTTGTTCCCAGTGTTTGTTGGTGTGGTCCCATATTAGCTAGCTTTCACCAGTTTATCCTGGTGTCTCTGGTAGCTTGAGCCAGTGGTGTTCTTAAGAGGATGGTTTCACACTTCTGGATATTGATTTTGAGTTTCCAGTTGTTGCAGTATCGCTGAACATCATTGAAATCCCCTTGTAATAATCCGTTAATGATGTGAGTTGGGGAATATAGGGATTGATGGTTAAGGACGTGGGTTGGTCTGGGATATGGTCAGTTAGTGGGTTCGGGTGGGGTATCACTTTCTGGTTGTTCGTTGAAACGCAGAATGTTGGAGAATGGTTGTATGTTACAGTATTTGAACTGATTGGTTGCCAGCTGGGTGTTATAGTACACTACCTCGTTGGAGTCATTAACCAATCTTCCAGAGGTGAAGAGTGTTCTGGTCTGGAGACAATTCGGGTAGTGAGCCCTGTTATCTAGAGGAGTTGGTAGTAGTGCAGGTATAATGGGGTTGGGATTATTTGGGAGGTTTTCCATAAATTTGATAGACAGCTCTAGGAAGCGTCTATCGAGACGGTCAATATTAGCGGCATCGTATAGCAAGCTGTTATTGTAATATTTGTAAGAGTTAGGTTGTCGGGTTAGTTGAGTAGACGTCTTCGGATTTTAGGAAAAAATCGTTTATTGATTTAGTAGAATTGGAGATACGTGTTGGCTGCAATGGACAGTCCGCATAGATATATGGATGGAGTTGAAGGAGTGCTAGAAGATGGCAACCGTATTTATTGCACTTAGTTTCGTTAAATGAAGTATCCCGAGCATTCTAGCCTCCTCCTATTATGACTACTGTTGGATTATCTCAGTGATGTCGGAACTAGGGAATTTTGGTTCCCGAGAAGGGTGAATGTATACGGACGACAGTACAAGCACTTTGTTGCTTTTGCAAAAGATTTTAATTGCCGTGTAATCAACATTATTTATATTGGTGAACCTAATTTCGGAAAATTGAAATATCTTGTGTATTAGAATTCCAGTACCTGCACGAGGTCCAGTGGTTCGTGGATTAGAGACAAATGTATAATTTGGGATAGATACTCGGGAGTTTGGTTTAAGCCACGTTTCCGAGAGGAGTAGGATATCTGGAGGAAACTTATCAACGAACAACCGGGGGTGTGGTCGAATATTGGAATATATGGACTTGAGGGAAATTATGATTAAATTAGCCATTAAGGGAAAGTATGTGAAGTTGTAAGAGATAAAATCTGACTTTTTTTTCTACTTCTGATCTGTGCTTCAGCGTGGGCAGCATCTTCTGTAAGCTACGTATTGATTGAGGTGATGTTGTTTTGGTTGGTGAAGGTTTGCTCGTTGCCATGGGTCTTGTTCGCCTTTGGAGAATCCGTAGTTTATGAGGCCATTGCGAGAAGTTAGCAGGGTGGGTGTTGCAAATGCAACATTAGACACCAAACACAGGCAATGACATAACCCAAGTAAACGATGACAATAATCGATAACATCGTCAACGACAGAAATTAAATACGGCGCAAGTGTTATCCCGTGCTTAAGGGTATGCAACGGAAAGCTTGCTCTGATAAAGTTGCGATTCGAGCTGAGCTTTTCATATCAGTTATCTGCTCTGAGACTCAAGAGCAATCTGTGCCAACGGGGAATACGGCAAGAAGAGGTCAGGAGGGACCGTTGACACCAAAGGAAGTATGATTTTAACTGACGACACGGTTGTGACGGTGAAGCTGCCGCAAAAGGAACGGAGAAACAGTCAACTGGAAACCGGACCTTAAGGAATTTAACTTTACAAAACCACTTGAATTGTATTTTGAAGAATCATTATTGTTGAGAATTACAACCAACTCAGGTGAGATAGTCATTGTCCACCATAATAAACTTACAATATTTATAACGTTTTACTAATTGTTTCTTTTTGCTGGATCGCAACGATCCGTGGGGTCCTTCACAGTTACAACATGTCACTGTGATTTTATGCTTTACGCATTTAATTAATGGGTACGTACACTTTATGTTGTCGATCTTTTACTATTCTCTTACTTGACACAATATTAAGTGATTGTTACATATACCTTAATTTATCGATCTTTCACTATTCAACTTTATTTTCTTCCGCAAAACCAAGATCTCCTCCACTCACCGTCCCGGTCGAAACTCTAAACACAACTCCTCTATCTCACCGTCTCAGTCGAGATTCCTAAACCAACCCTAGTTCCAACTTTCGTTAGTGGTTTTCTCATTTTTCTTTTCTTTTTTCGAAATCTGGTTTCTTCCGGCAGATCAACGGATATTTCCTTCTTCCTCCTGATCCTTTTTTCGGTATTAAAGACAAAGAAAAATTAATTGTGCGTTTACTGCGCCTGTTGTTATCTTTAACCGAATGGGCAAAGATTTTTTCCGTGGGAACCGAATGAACGAAAGATCAATAACACCAAGGCGAATGTGCATTGTGATTTATTGCCTTTTGTTTGTTTTAACGTAATTTGGTTAAAACGAAAACTGGCGCTGGTCGTTTTACTGGTTTTAGGTAAGCATTTATCTAAGGGGTCATAAAATTGCTGGCGCGCATTTTTATGATTCTCATCGGCTTTGTTTGGACGACGGCATCTGGCCTGCACATTTGGTCTTAGGAGTTTTTGTGGTGAACCCTTAGTTCAATGATTATATTTCGGTTTTTTATGTGAGCAAATTGGACGTTCAGTTCAATTTACTTGGGGTTTAATTGATTAGCACAAATCGAACGTTTAGTTTGATTTGCTTGCCATCAATTTATGTGGAACCATTTGGTGTATGAGGTAATCTTGTTATTGTTTTAGGCGAACGTGTAGTTCAATTTATGATGCCTGTTTTTTGGCTTAGCTAATGTCACATCCTTTAAGTGGATGTTCTTGGCGTGTATCGCCGTTAGTGGTGGAGGCTGGCCCCAAAGAGGTATGTTTTATGGGATGAGTGGTTGTGGCCGTAACAGTTCCTCAATCGCAATTTTATGTATGAATAGGTATTTAATTTGTTTGAGCCGGACTTTAGACATCGTTGATAGCAAGGCAATTGGCTGATAATTTTGTGGAAGGCATATTTCCTTTTCTTGAAGGATTGAATTCGAAGGGGTTTGTAATGCGTACAGAAAGTTTTCTGTATGCGGAAAAGTCTGCTAAAAACACGGGGTAGCTCTCAGGTTACTTTTTAACGAGCACAGAGGATACACTGAATAACACGAGAGCGAAACTTCACACCCTACATTAAATATGGTACTGGTACGATCGCAGGCGTCTCTAAAGTACTGACATTCAAGGTTGAATTCGGGGGGATAAAAACTACCGGAAGCATTGGCTTTATTTTTTAAGTTCAAAGCAGGCTTGACATTAGCGTGGAATCAAATTGCAGCAAGTGGCGAATGTTTCAACTAATTAGACCAGGCTTGGAGTATATTCTGCTAGAATATACTAACTAATGTAATATGAGGAAGGTGATACGAATCCACGCTATGAGAAGATTAGAACCAAAGGCCGTTTGATGGTTACGTTGTTCGGGTATACTGGTTTAATGATTTTTTTAAATTCTCTCTTGGTGATGTGCTCTTCATTACATCAAATAGTCACTGAATACATTAAAATCCCCAAGGATGCTGATCTGAGATGTTGAATGGTTGATTTGTATCATTCGATGGTGGATGTTAAGGTGTTCGAAAAATTTGGTCGGCCATCATTTGCTGAGCGTTAGTGACAGCAAAGAAATTAGAGGGAACTTCTAATAGTGATATGATTTAATAATGTCCAAGTTATTGGATTCTTTTTAGTGAGATAAATTAGACCGCGTGAAGATGCAGACTTCATGCTTAAAACGAAATCCCCCAAATATTCCGTGTGTTAAGGAACAAATACATGTCGAATCGGTTGACAAATCAGAGCAAATCTCGATTAGGACTAGGTTATCGAGCTTCGATTTTTTTAAACATTAGTAAATGGCAGTGAACCATAGTCAATGTTTAGGCCAAATATAAAAAAATCGAAGTGTATGATTTTTCTCGTGAAATACATAGAAAAAATACCTTGAAAGATATTAAAGCCGTACTATATGTCATCAGTATCCTAATATACCAGCAGAGTAGGACACCAAGAGTAGCTCGCGAAATAATTTTCGAGCACTTGAGATAAATGTACGCCTTTTACTAACGATGAGATAGTATAAACAACATATCTACTGTAAGCCAAAAGGTATTTGCTTTCCCAAACTCAATCTTGGGGCATACAAAATGGAAGTCGCCACGTTCAAGATCGTAATCAAAGGACTAAACTTTTAAACAAAAAAAAGGCATCTTCCACTCGTGCTTCAGTTGCAAAAATGTGCTAAAATGTAATTAATACACACGAAAAGTACTAAGAGGTGCTACAAAATCGACTTGCTCTTTAGTCCCCTTTACTGAGAAGCGAGGAAGTCGTTCCTTAACCAATCATTCGTAAAGCCATTGCCAATCTTATTTTGACATATGGGGTTATCCTATGATTCGTAACTTCGCTCACGGTCACATGGAATCAAAAGTCACTCGAAAGAGCAGTAGTTATTACCAATCAAGGAACTAAGGGTCAAGACTACACAACAGTTAAGGTAAACCCACTGATGCGTTATTTCGCCAAAGCAATGATAGTAACCAAAATTGTGAAAACATTGCTATCAAAAACCTTGTCGAACGGAATATCAATAGTCATTGGGAAACATCCCATTATCCAATCCAAAAAAGAAATCGTAAGAGAGTAGCTGTTTCGCCACCCGCATTTTTGACTTTGTCTATAAATATTGTATCTGAGACCCTTTTGGAACCCATCGGATGTAACACAGGGGTTGTATTGAGAGAACCTATAAATATGTGACTCCTATTTCCGTGGGACATTTCTACACCATTTACTTGGAAGCACCGTTTTAAAGGAATCGAAACAAAGTCTGTCCATTTATATTTATCCTATCAGAAGTATTTTTTTTTATTTTCCAAAACATTTTGTATTTTATAGTACCATTGTCATAAACAAATTACAGCCAACAAATGTTCGCAACTGTTTTTCTTAAAAGTAACTCTCCCGATGAGCATACCATTTTTTGCGTGTTGTCTGTCCCAATCCAGGATAGACGAGGGCGAAAGTATCCTGCTTAATAAGAATTCCCATCGCGAAAGAACAAAACACATTTATCGCTTTTTATAATGATGCTTTAAAATTACCTTAAGGAATTTGTTCCAAAGTATTCAAATATTTAATGAGGCCTTTGAATGTTTCATTGGTTGTAAATGCTAGCAATGCGTTGAATTATCAATGCAAATTGCTGCTCATTAAATTGATTAGGTACGGAAACTAGAAACCTGTTCCGAATAAGAAAAATATGTTCACGAAGGGAACGTAAGTCGGACTTTTCAAAAACAATAGGACATGGAAGTTATTTAGCTTATTTAAATCATTATTAAATCCTCTCTAAGCGGATATAACAAAATGCTACATTGAAAGATTCTTGTCAAGTTCCTATAATAAGGAAAGCATGATTAGTTAGGTCTACAAACTTTGTCGTCTACTTCATTTGTTTTTGAATCCAGAAACTCGAAATGTACTACTGGATCGATATTTAAATTCAGATCCTCTAGGAAGCCTGCGTTGACAAAAATAAATAAATAAAAGTATCTGAAGAATGTCACATTTTGTGCGTTGGTCATCAGAACTTCTGCGAAACGTGACTGCCATCTCTAACAATGGGGATTACGGAAATATTTCGATTTTTTTTTTTTTTTACATTTCTGTATTTATTGACCATAAATAATTTTTACAATAAGCAATACAGATAACTTATGATACCTTAGCTATAATTGTTTACATATACTTACTAGCACATTTTTCAAACAATATGATAAAAGTTATATATTGGTTATGGATTAAGATTTTAGTGGGTAGAGCTTCCTGGAAAAGGTCAGAAAACCAGGATATAGTTATTTACTTAACCTATGCTAAATTGCTTAACTTAACTTAACTTATCTTAACTTAGTCTAGTTACCTAATTATTATTGAAATAAGTTAGTGTGGTGTGGAAGGGGGTAGCATAGTGATCAATGGGTTAGTGAGGATATTGTCAGTCAGGGATGTGGGTTGGGGAACTACTTTCCGTTTGTTCGTTGAAACGCAAAATATTGGAGAAGGGTTGAATATTACTATATTTAAATTGGTGAGGTGAAAGCTCTGTATTGTGGTATACAATCTCATTAGAGTTATTAACCAATCTGCCAGAGGTGAAGAACGTTCTGATGTGGAGACAGTTCGGGTAGGCAGTTCGGTTATCTGACGGAGTCGATGTGAGCGCATTTATTATCGGGTTGGGATTATTGGGAAGATTTTCGATAAATTTGATGGACAGTTCGAGGAAGCGTCGATCTATACGTTCAATATTAGCGGCATAGTAGAGCGAACTACTGTTGTAATATTTGTGGGAGTTGGGATGTCGGTTGAGGCCAGTGATGAGTCTGAAGCATTTCCTTTCGAAGATGCGTAGCTTCTCCATTTGGGTGGGTGTGATATGGTACCATATCGGGCATGCATATGTGAGAGTGGGTCTGATTATCTGTTTGTAGATAAGTGATTTAACTTTGGGAGAGAGACCATTCGGCTTGTACATCACTTTTCTGCAGAGATTAAGTTGAATTGCGGCTTTGCGAATCGAGTTTTTGGTGTGGGCGGAGAAGGACAGATTGTTGGTGACGGTTATTCCCAGGTACTTTAAGGTTTTGGAGGATTTAATTATATTGTTATTTAACTTGATTCTGATTTTGTTATGGCAGCGTATGGTGTTGTTAGTACAATTCGCATTTCTGCCTTTAAACACTATGAGTTGAGTTTTGGCTGGGTTGAGTCGGATTTTCCACTTAGTAAAATATGCAGAGAGATTCGGGAGATAGCTGTTAATACAGTTTCTTGCCTCCTTGACAAACTTGTTGCTTGAATAAATTAAAGTGTCATCGGCATAATTCAGCATTACTGTATTAGGTGACAGTGGCTGCGGGGTGTCTGAAGTATAAAGGAGGTATAATAATGGTCCGAGAATGGAACCTTGAGGAACACCCGCGGTTATACTGTATGGTGTCGAAAGAGTTGAATTTATTTTCACCATGAACTTTCTATCAGAAAGGTAGGAAGCAAGAAGTTTTATGATGTGGGTGGTTAATCCGAACATTGAATGTAGCTTATAGAGCAGTCCTGCAATCCAAACGCAATCGAATGCTTTTGCTATGTCGAGAGAGACGCATATTGTAGGGGATTGGTTTTGGAGATTCATTGTTACATCATGTGTCAGTTTTAGCAGAGCATGACAAGTTGAGTGTTGTGGACGAAAGCCAAATTGAGAATTCGGGATAAGGGAGTTGTCTCTAGCAAATGAGAGAAGATTTTTGTTGCGAATTTAGCTGTGATATGGGACGGAAGTTAGCCGGGTTGTTGGAAGAACCGGATTTACTAATAGGGACTATCGCCGCTGTTTTCCAACATTTTGGGAAATGTGAAGCGTTTATTATGTGGTTGAGAAGAACGAGAATGGGGAGTAAGTTTTCCGGGTGAAGCCTTTTAAACAGAAGGTTAGGGATTCTATCCAAGCCTGTAGATTTTTTATTGTTACGCAAAGTAATAAAAGTGTTAGTTGGTTGGATGAGATAGTCTATTCGAGGCTTGAATTTACGACCAGTTAGTCGATTTATATTTTTGAATAGGTCACAGTTGGGTTTGATACTGTTTAGAGTAGACGTGTAGGTCTGATCGGTGAAATTTTGAAGTTGTCCATTTATCAGGGTGGTCAAAAGCTGTATCTGTTGTTTAATAAAGGGTGAGTAGCTAATATGCATTTTACGTCGGAGTTGTTTTTTTATGCGCAATAATTTTGTGAGGAGGTTGGGTAATGGGTTTCCTAAGTGGTTATGAGGGACGGTCGTAGGGGTATGGCTGAAGAGAGCATTTCCCAGAATTTGCTCTATTTTTACAGCTGCCTGGTCAATTTCAGTAGGAAATAGGTTTGAAAATTCCGGTAAAGAATAATTTGAAAAACTGGCAGCAATATCGTTATTGACTTTTTTCCAGTTTGTTTTGGAAAAATTTGGGATAGGATTCACTGTGTAGAGTGGTTCAAGCGAAGGGATTTGAACCGTGGAGTGGACGGACCCATGATCGGATGGGAATGTAAAGGGCACTGTAGGGGGATTAGATGAATAGATATCTGTGGATTTTAGGAAGAAATCGATTGTTGATTTGGTTGTACTACAAATTCGAGTAGGTTGCAATGGACAGTCTGCGTAAACATATGGATGAAGTTTGAGGAGATCTAGGAGTTTGTAGCCGTATTTGTTATTATCCGCAGCTGGTCTCCAAGGTGAAGAGTCTCTAGTCGATAGAATAATGTAGGTAAGGGAAGTCGGCAAATTAGATCCGTAACTTCGGGATAAGGATTGGCTCTGAAGATTGAGATACTCGGACTTGATTTGGATGCAATAACATGGTTTATGTACTCGTTCTGGGTAAATAGAAATTGAAATATTTCGAAGTAGGCGAATCAGTAAGGACATGTTTAACCGCGACCATCTTTAACATAAAGCAACTCACAACTTTTCACACAGCGAATGGCATACAAATTGCAAATACGAAAATAATTTATGAGGATTTGTCACGTTATCGTCTGCTGCAATTATCCATATAAGTTGTTTCGCAGTCATGTATATAAACCTCAGTAGGATCAAAAGGATTAATGCATTAAATTGTTAGACAAATGCACGCCAAGCATAAACTCTATTTGATCTTTGGCAACAATGCAAGCTAGAGAAGCGTACGGCCGAAGTATGATTTTGAAATACGATAAAAACAATTATATAGAACATCATACGTGTCGATAATTTTTCTTTCTTTTCCCGTAACTGTGTCGGAATTTTAATTTTTGGCCAAGGCCAAAATTGCTCACAAACACAATTGTGTGGCAACTTATAAGGAGTTTTCAATATCTTTGAATACAAGTTCCAATTTTGTGAAATTTTGCGCTGTCTTATGGTCATGGACGAGGCATACAACTCCATGGAGACTGATCAGCAATTGATAAGCGTATTACCCCTATTTACCATGGGGTACTCCAATATGTTTTAAATATACCCTACCGACTAATGACAGCTAACGAATTCGGTTGGTGAAGTTGCGGCGCTTTTAAGTCTAAACAGCCATGAAGTTAACCATATTCACTCATTTATTTATTCATTTTATTATTATTATTATTGTGGTATAAATAAAATATTCACAATGTGGTATAAGAATATTTACTTTATTTATTCATCTTAGTGTGGTATAAAAGAATATTCACAATGTGGTAACTAACTATTAATTTGAGCTGATAACACTCAGGAATCACAAATTGTCCATCTAACGAACTGTGTTCTCAGAGCCACCCAAAATCCAGTTTGTCTCCATTGTCATGGTGTGATTGTGAATTATAATTTTGTCCTAAATTCGCCTCCGTCATTGCCATTCCGCATTCGGCCGTCCTGACTGGACATTCGACCCAAATCTTCATCGCCGTCGTCCTCCTTGTCACTCATAAATAGGTCCTCACTGTCGTCGCATGCTCCGGATTTCATATAGTCGGCGGCGGATGTTGTCTCTTTGGGCCCCTGATTCACTCCAATCCGACGCACAACGTAGTGACCGTTGCAGCCAAGGAACTTGTGTGCGAGTTTTAAGCCAGGTCCTTGCTGTACTTTGTGAAAAGGGACGATATCACCTTCTTGATATCGGAACGCCACCTTCCGGTTTTTATTGAAGTTTCATTTGTTTTCGGACTGAATACGTTGAATATTCTCCTTGGCCTGTTTGTGGAGTTCTGCTCGTTGGTCGTCGCATGAGGTAATCAAGTCTTCTTCCAGAAGTTCCTTAATCTGCGGATCTTCCTTCAAACAAGCGTCGACTCCAAGCATTGTGGAGGTTCTCTATACCACATGGAGAATCAACCCACAATTCCATACCTTATTTCGACCGCTTTCAGCGCGTCATTTCTTCTCTTATTCCCCTTAAAAGCTATTCCACCTGTAATTTTTTTTTTTTTTTTTTTTTTTTTTTATTTATTAGACTTCTCTCGGGAGAGGCGAACCTATAGCGCCGAGTGGGCGCCCCGAGATGCCATCAAATAACTGCTGCAGTTCTTTTTGAACAGTTGCAGGTTGTAACGTTCCGGGAACACTCGCGTGGGAAGGGAGTTCCACAGCTTCCCCGCTCTGTAGCGGAACGAGTTCTGATGTAGGGATGTTCGCGCCGTCGGGAGATAAACCGCAAACGGGTGCGATCCGTCGGATAGTCTTGTGGAGCGCATATAAGCCGAATTGCGCGGAACAATACCACGAATCTCCGAAGAACAGCACCCGTGATAATATCTGTAAAACAGACAGAGGTCAGCTACGCGCCTTCGATGTGATAGCGACTGTAGTCCCGACTTCAGCGCCGAGTCCCCGATCAGGCGGATCGCTCGTCTCTGTATGCTCTCAAGTAGGTCGAGGGTATGTTTAGGAGCCGAGTTCCAACCAGGAGAGCAATATTCGAGCGCGGAACCGATGATCCAGTTTTCTCTGTGAATGTTGTATACTGAGTCTTCGTGGCATTGAAGTCGACAAGATTGTCCCTTCCCCACTGCAGGACTTTATCCAGATCCCGATTCAGAGAATCAATCTGTCTACATCTCAGCTGTTGTGACGCAGATGCACCAATCGGCCGATCACACGAAAAGAAGGAAACAAGCGTACTATCATCCGCAAAACTGAACACTTTGTTATCCGTTGTCTCCAACAAATCATTTATGTGAAGCAAGAACAAGATTGCAGCCAGAATAGAACCTTGAGGCACCCCCGAATTAACAGGATACAGATCCGAACACTCGCCGTCCACAACAACCCGGATCGATCGTTTCTCGAGGAAGCTCCTCGTCCAGTCGCAAACCTGTTGGGAAAGTCCACATGAACGAAGTTTGCTCAGCAATGCCGCGTGCCAGACGCGGTCAAAAGCCTTGGAAATATTCAATGCGACCGCCCTTGACTCACCATGCCGTTCAATCGCAGATGTCCATATATCGGTTATAAGTGTCAAAAAGTCTCCTGTGGTGCGCCTGCCACAGAATCCGTATTGACGATCATTCAGGAGTCCGTTGCACTCCAAATACTTAACCAACTCTGTATTGATGACTTTTTCCATTACCTTAGATAAAATAAACAGTAATGCTATCGGACGGGAATTTTGTGTGAGACACTTTTTTCCCGTCTTTGGGATTGGCTGAACTCGAGCGATTTTCCAGCAGGCAGGAAAGGTCCTCCGTGCATAAGATAAGCGGAGGAGTCTGCCGAGAACCTGCGATAGTTCTGGAGCACAGTTCTTAAGGACTATTGCTGGTATGCCGGTTGCCTTCCTACAATCCAGTTCACGTAGAATGCGTTGAATAGTGCGAGGACGAAATCTCACATCCCACATCGAAGACCGTACCGGCGAGATCACAGGTGGCTCCAAAAGGCCAGGATCGAGGTTTGAATTCGCCGAAAATAACTTTGCGAATACATTAGCTTTATCCCTTGAATTCGTGACTAACGTCCCGCTGTCTGTCACCAACGGAGGGAAAGAAGAGGATGCAAAGTTACCGCTGACAGCTTTTGCCATTGACCAGAAGGAGCGCGAGCCAGTTGGGCACCGAAGGAGCTTATTGATCACCCTGTCGTTGTGAGCCTTCTTCGCGGTATCAATCGCCTGGTTGCACGCGTTTCTGATTCTAACAAAATTCCTTCTGTTAACATCGGTGGGATTGGAGTGCCATTGCTTAAAAGCTCTATTTTTTTGCCGCTGTAATCAGCTCGGACTTTTTGTCAAACCAAGGCTTATCAGCCGTTTGATGGAATGTGGAATATACATCTCCATCCCCAGAAGAATAATCTCTGATACCGACTCCGCGCATGCGTTAACATCGGAGTTTCCGAAGCACACCTCGGACCACGGAAAGGATGCGAAGAAGTCTCGCAAATCGTCCCAGTTAGCGGCCCCATACTTCCATACATGGCGAAGCTGCCTAGGCCGGTTGCTTGCTTGGTATGCAAGTATTTGCGCGACAGATACCAAGCCGTGATCTGAGTTTCCCAGTGGCGTAGAAACCTCCACGGTATAAATACTCGGTTC
Organism: Microdon myrmicae; assembly: GCA_963931805.1. Classification (NCBI taxonomy): domain Eukaryota; kingdom Metazoa; phylum Arthropoda; class Insecta; order Diptera; family Syrphidae; genus Microdon; species Microdon myrmicae. Next base: position 129,103,529 of record OZ007502.1, on the reverse strand, counting down.
GGATGTCAAAAACAGATCCACGGTGTTCGCATAATCGCCCCGGGCATCCGGCACTCGCGTTGGCTCGGCCAGCCTCCCAGCCTCGTCGGTTCTGTTAGAATGTAACAACCAGCCGGAATTGTGCACATTAAAACCACCAAGGACAACAATTTCAGAAGCTGGGTGGTTGATCTCTATCCAGTCGACGGTATATGAAAAATATTCGAAAAATATCGCCGGTCGATCGTCATTCGGGGAGCGGTAAAGACAACAAAGAAATTTAACGGAATTCCTTGGAATGATGTCCATATTATTGGGTTCCAACGCCTCCATCCTCTGGCAAGCCAGATTGGACCGCGCGAAGACACAGACTCCGCCCTTAAAACGGAATCTCGAATGTAACTCGTATCCGGAGCAACGAAGATATGTCGAATCAGTTGACGAACAGACCTATGGGTTTATTGTCTCTTGGCTATGTACAGGCAGGTGTACTGGTTCTCCAAGGACCCCAAGTTGACAGTCACTGTCCACAACTTCCAGAAAAATAAAACACTGTAGTAGCTTGTGCCATTTAAACAAAAATAAATTTTTTTTTTCAAATTCAAAAAAATGAGCCGCGCACCAAAATAATACAACTTTTTTTTCAGTTTTTTTAATAAACGTAACTAGCGTTAACTATTCAAATCTGGACTCCATTCAAAGGTTAGTAATATTTAAGATATATACATAGTTATTTTCTTTACACTTAGATAATACACAGCTTCATTACTCCGTTCCTCTCCTTTTGGATTAATAATACATCACAAGTTGGTCCGTCAAGCAATAACGGTTCAGCACAACAAAAAAAAAAAACTACACCTCAAAATGCTGCACTCATTCGACTTCCACGAGGGATGCAATATGACTCTACATGTTTGACCGCCCGATCTCGAACGACTTTTAGCTTGTTTAACGTGGAGGCCCGACTTGCCTCCACGGAATCCCGAACACGATTAAGGGCCGTTCTATCTAGGTATCTACTTCACTTCTCCTTGACACTTGGCACTTGACTTCCATTTTTTTATATTTAGTTTAACGTGGAGGCCCGACATGCCTCCACGGAATCCAAAACGCGATTAAGTTATTTCATCGAAGCGATAGGATACCAAAATCCCATCATCGCTTCGATGACCATATTTGGTTCTCTTTTGTGGTGATGCCACTCAAAAAGGGGTGGAAATATACACACGATGATTGCTTTTACCACTCATCGTGTGCGTCCTCAAGTCTGCAAACATTGCATAAGTCCCCTTTAAAATTTCGCAGCAGGTGCGAGTATCTCGACGGCAAAAGGGTTGCAATGTTTACACGATCAGTGGCTACGTAAAGCATTATTGCTGATCGTGTACATTTCGCTGTATATTCTTGCAATCGAACTCTGATGGTAATTTTCCATTTGCGAATTCGATTGCTGGGGCGCCAGCCGGATGCCCTCATGTATCGGTCGTTCGATGTGGGCATGCTTGCTAAGGCAGAATACATTTTTCTGCTGGTGTGCAGCTGGCGTGCAAGAGGATATCGTATAGATATTGCACAGGCAATATTGGTTGGTTGGTTGATAAACCAAATTGCCTTGAAGAATACAGCGTTTGATGCCGCTGTAATTTCACTTCAGCGCGACTTAATGTTTCACAGGGTTTTTCTTTTATTTAGCAGGTACAGTACAGAAGGTAAGTATTGGCTTTTAATGAATTTCAGAGACTGTTACCTTGTGTACCTGTAAGGTAAGTAGTGGCGTTCACTGGAACTGCCACGGTACTTGTTTCTCCTTTGTCGTATGCCCTATTTGGGGGTTTTTACCTAGGTTGTGGAACGATGAGTGTTGGCGTTCAGGAGAAACGCCACAGACCTGGGTCTCAGTTAGGGTAAGGATATCAGGTTTCGTTGTTTGCAAATATTGGTGGACGGCGTTTACATTGGTATTGGTGAAACCGATTACCCTGATGTTATAAAATGCCGTCACCAGTCGAGAGTGGGCAGAGCCTCGAGAGCGAGCCCGGTTATCCAATGACGAACCTCTTAAAGTTCCATTATTTATCATGATATCTGCATGATGTTCCCCCTGACATAGTCCCCCCCGAAGATCCGAATGGGAGACTAGTTTACCTCCGGAATTCTTTATATCAGAAGACACCATCATGACTTATCCCCGTGTCAGTCCGGGCCATCAGCCACACATCCGAAACACCGCCGAAGATTTCAATCGGCGATATCGCGGAATGTACAGCGTGACGGGTGGTATCTCACCTTGGGACCGACTACCACCTAACCAACCTTTTCTCGAACCGGTCCATCAGCCAAGCTCCGAAGCTCCGAAAGATGGCCAGGGATTTCTCCCAACCATTTCACGGAGCCTATAGCTTGATGGGGTGGTATTTCGCCGGGCGCACAGGGCGTTGGGACCCCGGCTACCACTCGGCCTTTAGTCGCCTCTTACGACAAGTTGGCCTAGCTGTGAGTATATTCTAACGCCCTACGCTACTCTTGTTAAACGGACGCATAGCTAAACTCATTATCCTATGCAGATAATTGATAACTGAGTTTAGCTATCCTTTCGCCATACGGCAACCCCATTTCGCTAACCCATGAGATTTCCACCGGAAATCGCATCATGTCGGTTAGCAACGGCATAGTCTCATCAAACGACGCGTTTGCATAATCATGTAACCACTGGGGAAATTATCAAAGCATTTAATTTAGTTACCGGGATCAGATTTCCCTAGCCAATTCGGCGTCCTATTCACTTTCTCCAGACACTCCATTCGCCGGGGATCAATGCTCTCTTTTCGCAGGTGAATAGCACCAGCTAAATTTTCCTCTCCTTCACAGTTCTGTCTTCATACAGTTCAATGCACTCTGAGATCACCACATTCACCGAATTGGGTCAGTGGGCTAGTCTCAGAGCTTCATTGATTCATGCACACACAACCAAACCCACACGGATATCATAATACTTTGTGTTTCTGTTCCCCCACTGTCCCATGTTCGTAGACTATCGAATTAACGGATGTATTCACCACACCTTGACGGGCTCTATTGGTTGTCCTGTGTGCAAAAATTAAATTACCCATCTTCATCCCTTTTTCAGTCAGTCGTTCAACTACCGCGGCGTGTGCACGCTGGTGCACACCCTCGAGCCACAAGTTTTGGAGAAAATCTGGTTAACAACTAAAATATTATTTACGAATGGGGACGTACCGTGAAATCAATCGTGAGTTAATACTTAATAATCAAGAACTTCGTAGTGCACTAGCTAAATCGAAACGCGAAATGTGCTACTTAAATTCGTTGCTTATAGAGCAACGAGAAAAATATTCTCGGCTGAAAAATCGTATTGTTGCTGAACTACAAAAAAGGTACAAGTGTATAATTAGAGATGTATTTTAAGAAGAGTTTACAGGAGAGAATTCTCCACCCCAAACTGATAGGTATGTGGCACAAAGTTAAAGCAAATAAAAGGAATACTAAAACAATTAATAAATCCAAATAATATAAATCTCATTCACCACCTATCGATATGGATATCATTTAAAAAAAAAAAAGAAACTTTAATATCAAAACTACACAACAGTGAATTTCATTTCTTATCTTTCCTTTCGGTGCTTCCTTTTGGTGACAATATTTCGTCGGAACAACTCGATGGGGATACGAGTGAACCGCGTGCCATACGTTGGCACCTCAACTCGTACCCCACAGCATTATTTGGAATGGTGACATTCCAACGCTCCGATGCGGCGTGGCGCTGTAGCATCTTTGTACCGTGTCCAGGTACGAATACCACTCACTTCGTTTAGGTGCTGATGGTTTTGTCAGAAGTCGTATTAAGGTGCGATTCACCCTTTCAACTTGACCGTGGGCCTTGATATCCTCGTGGTTGCCAGAACATGCCCAATCCCATCTTCGCGGCAATAGCCCTCTAACTGCTTTAAAGTAAACGCGGTACTCCTGTCGGAAATGATCCTCTGACCAATTGTTAAGATAAATGACTACCTTGGCAAATGGCAGATGTCTTCTGTGCATGCCGTCGATTTTGCACCATACAGCCGAATATACTTTGAAAAAGCATCCACAATGACCAGGATATGCGTATAAGACTTCTTGATGGATGCCAAGGGACCCAGGTGATCGATGTGGAAGGTGTCAAGGGGCACACTTCCCTTCTCCACATGGTTCAGGAATCCTTGTCGTTTTCCTCGGTTTCGCTCGGCCAGTATACACGAAACACAGTTCCGAATTACGTTTTCAACCTTAACCCTTAAATAAAGTATCCAGCAAATATTCTGGACAAGCGACTCTGTCGTATTGATCCCAAAGTGACCTCGTTCATGGACTTTTTGTATAATCTGTAGCTGCATTAACTTCGGAATCACAACGCCCACCCTATCACCAACATCTTTATATTACAAACCACGTTGCAGGGTATAGCCATAGAACTTTCTTTCTTCCAACCGCTTGATCTTCTCCTGCAGGTCGTCGTCGTGTTGCTGTGCTTTCTTGAGTCGCGCCTTTGGCATTTGGGGATATCAGTAATCACCAAGCATCTGGGAAGTGAGTTTCGACTTAATCCATCGACGTGCTTCATACCCGGACCGGGTGTATGCTCCATCGAATACTAGAATTCTTCAAGCAGCAATGCCCATCGAGCTACTCGAACACAAAGATCTTTCAGTACCAAATTGACCACCATGCGGTGTAGCCGTGTCGATCATCGATAGATGAAAGTTGATGAACCGTTCAACGGCCTAAAAAGTGAAGTGTATGTAAAATTGTTAGTAAATTATTGTTAAATTATAATTTTTAAATTAAACCGCGTTGCACATCTTAAATGAGTACGGGTTCACTTGCGATTTCTCTGTGCCCAAAATAATTAAAAAAATCATTACTGTGTATGTGCACATTATAATAAATAAACTCTTGAACGTGATTTTCTATCTGTCACTCCCACAATAAAAAAAAAAAAAAAAAATGAGAACACGTGGTCCATAATATGGACGTAAATCAAATGGATGCCAAAATGGTGTTTCGGAGAAACCAAAATACAGACCTACTAAACGCCATAAAGCCAATAAAAACAAGGATACAGACACGTTGAGTGACAACAGCGACGACGAAGACAACGCCCATGGTGCCCAGTACTCAGGGGCTGGAAACCAATTCCAAAAACTAGCTGTCAGCGAAACAAATGCAGACGCCGGCAATCAGGTCGAGGTCCTCAACAGTCTCATCCATGAGATTAGTCTTAAAAAACAAGAATTGGATAAACAAATGGAGGAAGTTGTTAATCTAAAAAACAATTTGAGCCAGAATGAGCGCACAACAACAACAGCAAGAACAAAGACAACAGCAACCCACGAAGACAAAGAAAATACGACAAGGTAATGAAACCCAACAGCAGTAATCACATCAAAGCAGTAACTGTGGGGATTTAAGTATAGTACCGAACACGGGCAATTGGTTCACTTAAACTCCACCAACTCGAAACTGTACTAATAAAACACACCAAACGATTGTTCCGCCGCAAATCCGAGAGAAGTCAATAAATAATAATGCACTGGCGTTGATTTGTTTAGTTGCATAATTAGTTTTTTTATTGTTTTGTTTTTTTCTTTACTTAACTAGAACTTATTAATATTACTAGATAATTTCTTTATATAAATAGCATTTTAAGATGAAATACTTATTTCTCAACACTCCGCCCGCAGTAATTAGAAATTGGGGTAATTATACGTTAGCACATTGGTGTTTTGCCCTGACTCGCGAAACCAGTGTAGCCACGACCGGAGTTGAATATCGACTTGATTAATGAAATGAATAAATTAGTTTTTGGCCGGACCGGCGTGACCTAGCGCGGTAGTGGTTGGATAGCGACTGCTCTAATTAGGGGTGAAAATTGGGATTTCTGTATTCGTACAGCTATTAGCCAATCATCACCGCGCTCTTTTCATGTGTCTTCTCATTCGAATGCCTCAGTGAGGTGGATAATACTCGCGCATCATTCGACAGTCGCTGGACATGCGAAGGATAAAAATAACAAAAGTAAGAGCACAATAACTTCGGGGTTGGCTTGGCTTGTGTGCCGGTATCAAATGAAGTTTCTGAGAATGACCTACAGCCCTAGTCTTGCGGCTGTGCTGATCTCAGAGTTCATTGAACCGTAGGGAGATAGAATTATGAAGGAGAGGAAAATTTAGCTGGTGCTATTCACCTGCGAAAAGGGATCATTGATCCCAAGCGAATGGATGATTTGCAGAAAAGCCGAAATGACGCTAAATTGGCTAGGGTAATTTATCGTGAGACTTAATTAAATATTGTGATAAATTCCCCAGCGGTTTCGCTATGATGCAAGGGCGTCGTTTGGTTAGGTTTGTTGTTGTTAACCGACATGATGTGATTTCCGATGGAAATCTCATGGGGTAGCAAAAATGGAGTTGCCGCATGGCAAAAAGGGTAGCTAAACCCAATTATGCAATATCTGCATAGGATAATGAGTTTAGTTATACGTCCATTATTGCAACATGCTTTTACAGGTGAATAGCTAAGTAGGAGAAATTGGGTTTCGTTTGACACGCTTTTGGCGGTCGAAATTAGGCGGAAATAGTGGGTTGGTTCTCCATGTAGTATAGAGAACCCCCACAGAACCATCTCAGCAGGTGCCAGTCAAAAAAAAATTAGAAAATACCTACAATCTACATCAGTTACATGGAGACAAAAGATCTCATAAAATTGGGTGAGTTGACATGCAAAACTTTTAAAACAAAACGTAAAAATAATTTTAAGATAAGTTTAACATGCGATGATTTAGAGAGCTTTAGCAAAATTAAATCGGCATTGGGGAAATCAAAAAGCGAGTACTACACGTCCACCACTAATTCGCAGAAAATTGTCTCCAACAAGCTCCTCCAAGGAGTTCATCCTTCCTTTACTCCCGAAGAGGTGCTCGAAAAATTAAAAAGCTTTGAAAACTATACCTTGAAATTTACAGGTGTCAGACCATTTTCTATAGCAAATTCTAGAAATCGCAACCGTAAGTTGCCTTTCTTCATTGTGTCGCTAAACCTCAATAGTAAAATTGATGGACTTAGATATATTAAATACATCAGTCACCAAACGATAAGTTGGGAGAGAATAAATAAGTTCGACCGCGTATCGCAATGTATGTGCTGACAACGCTTCGGCCATGTGGCAGCGAATTGAAAAATGCATTTCAGATGCGTCAAAGCCCTCAATAAGCATATCATTGGAGAATGCCCATTGGGCAAAAAACAGCTCACGGATAAAAATAAACTATCATTTGTCCTCTGTAACAACTCAAGTCACTTTGCTAACTTTAGAGGTCGCGCTAAGTACCAACAACTAAAATCAAAGTTGGAAGCCAGAAAGAAGCAAGTTGAAGAAGAGAAACGGATGAAAACTCGCTCTTATAACAACTTCGTGTCTCCAAGTGTGTCATACGCCCAAATGGCAGGTGGAGTAAAAAATGCACCAATCTTAGAACAACCACCCAATATGATTAAAATGCCTGCTCCACAGACACAAACTGATTTAACAGCTATATTACTGTCCATACAAGGACAGTTTGCTGCCTGAAGAGCCAGTAAATTAATGTAAGAATAATATTTGTAAAATAGAATTTAATATTTAGTCTTAAGTAAAATCTGTAATGGAATTGTTAAACAAATGTGGAGGCAAAACTAAAAAAGCAATAAAAAACATTAATGACCCATTTGAGGATGTAGCGGTAAACGAACGCGGTATACGACGTTGGTTTGGAAAGTTCTGTTCGGGAAATTTCAGCCTCAAAAATGAACCACGTGGGAAGCCGGAAACATTGGTTGACGGCGATGTTTTAAGAGCAACATGGATGCGGACCTTACGAAATCGGTGCGGGAGATTGCCCAAAGCATGGGAGCATCCCCAATGACAATAAGTCGACAACTTTCTCTCATAGGAAAGGTAAAGAAACTCGATAAATGGGTACCCCATTAACTAAACTAGTTCCAAAAAGTACGGCGCCTGGATATCTGCGCATCGCTTAGATTAAGAAACCAAACTGAACCGTTTTTGCACCAGATAGTGACCTGTGATGAAAAGTAATTTCTGTATGATAATCGTAAAAGACCTGGGCAGTGGTTGGATGCAGGTGAAAAACTAAAACATATCCCCAAGCCCGATCTTCACTCAAAAAGGTAATGGTGACAATTTGGTGGACATCAAAATGACCAATCCACTGTTCCGATCCGATCCAGACGCCGTGCTTCCTCGACCGTGGATGTTAATAATAATCGCGGATATTTACAACACAACAATATATTTATTTAAAAACACAAACAATATTTACATTTTAACACAAAACACTAAGGGCTAATTTAATCTTCCTCTATCGGAGGTCTCCCTTCAACCAACTCTCTATCCAAACTCTAAATCCAAACTAAAAACTTTCTTATGAACGAAATCAAAATCCAGTTGCTTGTGCAAAAACTCGTAAGAGAGGTGAAAACTGAAACTATGCAAACTATGCAGCTGCTTATTTACTTCGGATAACGGGAATGCGTTTTCATGAAAGGATTATGTGTTGTTATATATTATTATATAAAGGATGGTTTCAAGGATGGTTTCAAATTGATTTTGTGCATATTATCTAGATATTTGCTGTTAAGGGTTTAAAATGAATTGCTAATGTAATGGATATGTGGAAATATGGATATTGATTGAATTTAATGGTTATTTATTATTGTTTAAGAAATGCATTAATATGAAAAGGAGTTTTCTCAATATGCAAATATATTGATACTATTGAATTGATTGATATGCAAATGAATGTATGAAATGTGATAATGGATAAATGAGTAATATGTTTGAGAATGAAAGATATAATTATTATTATAAAGGTATATATATATATATATATATATATATATATATATATATATATATATATATATATATATATATATATATATATATATATATATATATATATATATATATATATATATATATATATATTATGGAAAATGAGGATATTGTGTGTAAAAATGGATATGTTAGGATATGTTAAGATTGATGGTATGATTAAAGGAAGACAGTAGGGTTCCGGAACACTACACCACTTTTCATTTCTTCAACTAGGAGAAACGATAAACGCTATCAAATAATGTGAGGAAATCGACATATTGCATGCCGGACTGACTGAAAAGCATATTTAAATCAATCATAGCCCACATCGGGCGTGTTAAAAGACCACAGTTTTCGCTCATACGTTGGATTTATATAACTTTTTGATTGACAAACATACAATTACGTTACTAACTAAAGTGCTGTTTATCACATAACCAATGTGCTTTAATATCACGAAAACATCGGCTTACACCCTAGAATGAAGCCACGAAATGGAAAACAGTAACGTGACGTGTTGTGACAATTAAAAAAACGAAATCAGTTCCGAAAAATTCCATTGTGACGCGAAGTAAAACCGCGAAATTAACAACGCAGAAAAAAGAGCAACAGATGGTGGAGGAAAGTGAGCTCCCCGCCCCCTCCAACTTTAACATATATGGGGCAAATAATTCATTCGCCTCTCTTGCATCCTCAGAGTCTGAGGGTGAAGAAGGAAGAGGAGGAGATAAGTGAATTGCAGGCGAAACTTACGATGGCAAGAGCCCGATTACAAGAGAGACGCCGAAAGAAAAAAATAACGGCGCTCGAACAAGGAAAAATCACACAACAACAACAAAAGTCGGCCAACAGCAACAGTTTCACCATCAACAGCAACATCAACTTCAATATCAGCAGCAACTTCAATTTTGCTGATCTATCATGTAAGTAGATCATCTATAGACGGGCGATTGTGCTACGACCGGGAAGTAACCCACACCGAAGAAGAACTCTTGCGCTTCAGAAGGGCTATCTCCCACAGAGACCGGGACGATAGTATTAGACAGCGTCAACAGTTCTGGTGGTTGAATGGCATATAAAGACCTGGATACCAATGTCGGTATAGAATCACAGTATCATCAGCCAGCTTACATAGACTTAGCTTTTCTAGAATTAGGGTAGATTTAAGTTAAGTTAAGTTAAGTGCTTTTAAATAAAATTAAAAATTAAAAAAAAAAAAATAAGTAAGTTAAATTTTAAGAAAAAAAAAACAAAAAAAATATCGACACAAAGTTTTTCAAATTTTTCTTTGTCTTTCAAATAATTATAAGTACTGCCACAAAGTTCTGTCGCCGAAAGGCAAATTATACAATTGTTGAGTAATGTTTAGCTTAGAGCGTCTACGAAGGACCAGTAAGTTATAATATTTATTTAATATTTATAGAATTTAAGCATATTTTGTCTAGCATATAAATTAGAAAATAAGAATATAAAACGAAATAAAAAATGCTGTAAAAATGAAATGAAATGACTTGCTGAAAATTAACCTGCGCTGTTCAATAGGCATGGCCGGATCCTTTTGCATGACAATGCTAGACCCCATATCTCACAAGTAACGGGACCAAAACTGATGCAGTTGGGATTTAAAATTCTTCCGCATCCAGCGTTCTCTCCTGACATTTCCTCAACAGACTACCAACTTTTCTGCAATCTGGATTCATTTTGTCGGCAGAAGGTCTTCCGGAACCGAGCAGAGGTCATAAAAGCCTTTAACGATTTCATTGCCTCAAAATGTTAGCACTTCTACGAAAAAGGAATATTTGACTTTCTATCACATTGGAAGAATGTCATAGATGCCAGAGGATCCTATGGGTGTAAGTATGTGTGCAGGCGTACTGCACCGGTTCTACTTCCATCCCATAGGTTAACAAGACTAAGCGAGAGCGGCTTAGACGTTTAAACAAAGGCCATGATGTTCGACTTCAATACTTTGCTGGCCATCCTCCCGAATATGGTGTTGCTAGGTAAAAACCGTTCGACTTGGACCAGTAGCAAGTTATACATTTATATTAACCAACAATCAAAAGGTAGGTTGCATTGTGTGTATGAGGAGAACCAAGGCATTAATTGGGATCGGTGAGGACAGTGTACTTCGGATCGGCGCTCTCATGACGGCAGCAGTCGTGTTTCTATAATTTAAAGCACTTGAAGAAATTGTAACTGACGAATGGAACATTTAAAAAACGTCTTTTATTCCAGCATTTCAATAATATCACACAGAAAGTAAGACATTCGATTGATAAAAAATACAAAATTAAGCAAAACCCTTTCTCCGTCCATATTGACAACTATTAAATTAAATTTGAAATCATTCTTTCTCAAATAACTGAAGATTAAACACTTTAATCGATTAAATGACAACACACGACAGAAAAAGTCGAAAACGTACTGCAATGAAAAATTATTTACTCGAGCAACACTCCGCGTCGCCACACGACTCGCGTTTTACGTGAAGGCGCCGGCTTGCCTCCACGGAATCTGAACTACGATTAAAGCTCGCCAACGAAACGACAGAATTACCAAAACTTATTCATCGCCTCGATGACCATACATGGTAATTTTCCTTTTTGCTTTTTGTTTGAACACGACAGAATACTAAATTCTATCGCTTCGACGACCAATAGGGGATGATTCTCCCATCGGTCGCAGGAAATGTGCGCGAACACACACACGGTGATCCTTTTGGATGCTCATGCTGTGTGTGCGTGGTTAAACGAACCGTGGATTATGCAAATCCACAAGGATAACATGAGTTGTCATGGCTGCAGCTAGCGCAAATACACCGTCGTAGCATATTTTATGTTCACATGATCAGCGACTGAATACAGCGACTTTGCTGATCATGTACACTTTGGCGGCAACTTCCAGCAATCGAAATTTTGCTGGGAAATTTCCATTTAAAGAACCCGAACGCTTGGGTTGACCGCCGTATGCTACGATGTATTTGTCGCTCGTGTGACCGACCGATTTGGGCATACATTAAAGAACCAAAAAGTACGAGGGTTGCCTCTTATGTTTCGGGATTTGGCAACCCTAGCGTTGCAATCCGGCAATTGACAGCTCTGTCGTAAAGTTGGACATTTTTGAGGTTATACGCACTCAGAACGTTTTGACATACGAGCGCTATTTGTGTTGTTTACAGTAACTTAAAAGATTCATCTCGGCCAAAAAATGGAATTAAATCGTCAACATTTTCGTGCGATTATTTTTTACAACTTTCGGCGTCGATTAACTCAACAACAGTGCATGGATGAACTTACTTCGTTTTTTTGGCAATGAAGCTCCATCAAGGACCAGTGTTTATCGATGGTATGGTGAATTCAATCGTGGTCGTAGTTCACTCCAAGGTGAATTTCGTGAAGGTCGTCCAAAATCATTTGTTGTTCCGAAAACCATTGATGCTGTGCGCGAACTGATATTGGAAGATCGTCATGTGACCTATCGTGAGATTGAGACAACCTTAGGCGTTAGTGGGACCAGCATACATTCAATATTGCATAAACATTTGACTGTCAAAAAAATTTGTTCGCGTTGGATCCCACACAATTTGTCAATCGCCCAAAAAAAGGCTCGTGTCAATTGGTCGAAAGAAATGCTCAAAAAATACGGTCGCGGTGCTTCGAAACACGCCTATGACATCGTGACAGGTGATGAATCGTGGATTTACGCGCATGAGCCCGAAAGTAAACAGCAGTCGACTGTCTGGGTGTTTCAAGATGAGCCAAATCCAACAAAAGTTGTTCGCGCACGAAGCACTTCCAAGCAAATGGTCGCCTGTTTTTTCGGAAAAACTGGACATGTCGCAACCGTACTACTAGAACAACGCAGAACAGTCAATTCTGAGTGGTACACAACCATTTGTTTGCCAGTTGTCTTCCAAGAAATCAGGAAAACCAACCGCCGAAGACGGATCACTCTTCACCACGACAATGCGAGCTCTCACACATCGGCTGCGGCAATTGCATTTTTGAGCACCCAAAACATCGATTTGATGGGTCATCCGCCGTATAGTCCTGACTTGGCACCGAATGACTTCTTTTTATTCCCGTGCGTAAAAAACAAACTGAGAGGTCAACGTTTTTCGACACCTGAAGAAGCGGTTGCTGCATGTGTTGGAGATACCTCAATCAGAGTGGCAAACGTTTTTTTTTTTTTTTTTTTTTTTATTAGACTTCTCTCGGGAGAGGCGAACCTATAGCGTCGAGTGGGCGCCCCGAGATGCCATCAAATAACTGTTGCAGTTCTTTTTGAACGGTTGCAGGTTGTAACGCTCCGGGAACACTCGCGTGGGAAGGGAGTTCCACAGCTTCCCCGCTCTGTAACGGAACGAGTTCTGATACAGGGATGTTCGCGCTGTCGGGAGATGAACCACAAACGGGTGCGATCCGTCGGATTGTCTTGTGGAGCGCATATAGACCGAATTGCGTGGAACAATGCCAAGAATCTCCGAAGAACAGCAGCCGTGATAATATCTGTAGAACAGACAGAGGTCGGCCACGCGCCTTCGATGTGACAGCGACTGTAGTCCCGACGTCAGCGCCGAGTCCCCGATCAAGCGGATCGCTCGTCTTTGTACGCTCTCAAGTAGGTTGAGAGTATGTTTAGGAGCCGAGCTCCAAACATGAGAGCAATATTCGAGCGCGGGTCTAATTTGAGATTTATATAGGAGAAGAAGTTGGGCCGGAGTAAATATTTCTTGGCTCTAAAAAGATAACTCAGTTTTCCTGAGGCTGATCTGGCGATACCCGATACGTGTTTATGCCATGATACATTCCCACAGGCCGTGACGCCGAGCAATCTCAAACTTTCCCCAGCCTCGAGGGCCCGGCCATTCATCATCAGCTGTGGAACCGATGATCCGGTTTTCTTTGTGAATGTTGTATATTGGGTCTTCGTTGCGTTGAAGTCGACAAGATTGGCCTTTCCCCACTGCAGGACTTTATCTAGATCCTGATTCAGAGAGTCAATCTGTCTACATCTCAGCTGGTGCGACGTTGATACACCAATCGGCCGATCACTCGAAAAGGAGGAAACAAGCGTACTATCATCCGCAAAACTGAACACTTTGTTATCCGTTGCCTCCAACAAATCATTTATGTGGAGCAAGAACAAGGTTGGAGCCAAAATAGAACCCTGGGGCACCCCCGAATTAACAGGATACAGATCCGAACACTCGCCGTCCACAACAACCCGGATCGATCGATTCTCGAGGAAGCTCCTCGTCCAGTCGCAAAGCTGTTGGGAAAGTCCATATGAATGAAGTTTGCTCAGCAGTGCCCCGTGCCAGACGCGGTCAAAAGCCTTGGAGATATCTAATGCGACCGCCCTTGACTCACCATGCCGTTCAATCGCAGATGTCCATATATCGGTTATAAGTGTCAAAAGGTCTCCTGTGGACCGCCTGCCACGGAATCCGTATTGACCATCATTCAGAAGACCGTTGCACTCCAAATACTTAACCAACTCTGTATTGATGACTTTTTCCATTACCTTAGATAAAATAGACAGTAATGCTATCGGACGGTAATTTTGTGGGAGACACTTTTTTCCCGTCTTTGGGATTGGCTGAACTCGAGCGATTTTCCAGCAGGCAGGAAAGGTCCTCCGTGCATAAGATAAGCGGAAGAGTCTGCCAAGAACCGGCGATAGTTCTGGAGCACAGTTCTTAAGGACTATTGCTGGTATTCCGTCCGGGCCGGTTGCCTTCCTACAATCCAGTTCACGTAGAATGCGCTGAATAGTGCGCGGGCGAAATCTCACATCCCGCATGGAAGACTGTACCGGCGAGATCACAGGTGGCTCCAAAAGGCCGGGATCGAGGTTTGAATTCGCGGAAAATAAATTCGCGAACACATTAGCTTTATCCTTTGGATTCGTGACTAACGTCCCGCTGTCTGTCACCAACGGAGGGAAAGAGGAGGAAGCAAAGTTACCGCTGACAGCCTTTGCCATTGACCAGAAGGAGCGCGAACCAGTTGGGCACCGAAGGAGCTTATTGATCACCCTGTCGTTGTGAGCCTTCTTCGCGGTATCAATCGCCTGGTTGCACACGTTTCTGATTCTAACAAAATTCGTTCTGTTAACATCGGTGGGATTGGAGCGCCATTGCTTAAAAGCTCTATTTTTTGCCGCTGTAATCTGCTCGCATTTTTTGTCAAACCAAGGTTTATCAGACGAACTTCGTTTGATGGAATGTGGAATACACATCTCCATCCCCAGAAGAATAATCTCTGACACCGACTCCGCGCAAGCGTTAACATCGGAGTTTCCGAAGCACATCTCGGACCATGGAAAGGATGCGAAGAAATCTCGCATATCGTCCCAGTTAGCGGCCCCATACTTCCATACATGGCGAAGCTGCCTAGGCCGGTTATTCGCTTGGTATGCAAGTGCTTGCGCGACAGATACCAAGCAGTGATCTGAGTTTCCCAGTGGCGCAGAAACCTCTACGGTATAAATACTCGGTTCGGATGTCAAAAACAGATCCAGGGTGTTCGCATAATCGCCTCGGGCATCCGGTACTCGCGTTGGCTCCCCCACGAGTTGAGTCAAGTTGTGGCTTACAGCAAACATCTCCGCCAGCCTCCCAGCCTCGTCGGTTCTGTTAGAATGTAACAACCAGTCGGAATTGTGCACATTAAAATCGCCAAGGACAATAATTTCAGAAGCTGGGTGGTTGATCTGTATCCAGTCGACGGTATATGAAAGATGTTCGAAAAATGTCGCCTGTCGATCGTCATTCGGGGAGCGGTAAAGACAACAAAGAAATTTAACGGAATTCCTCAGTACGACCCTCAACCATATGATGTCCATATTATTGGGTTCCAACGCCTCCATCCTCTGGCAAGCCAGATCGGACCGTGCGAAGACGCAGACACCGCCCTTAAAGCGGAATCTCGAATGTAAGTCGTATCCTGAGCAACGAAGATATGTCGAATCAGTTGACGGACCGACCTGGGTCTCAGTTAGGGCAAGGATATCAGGTTTCGTTGTTTGCAAATATTGGTGGACGGCGTTTACATTAGTATTGGTGAAACCGATGCCCCTGATGTTACAAAATGCCGTCACCAGTCGAGCGCGGGCCGAGCCTCGAGAGCTAGCCCGGTTATGCGATGACGAACCTCTCAAAGTTCCACTATTTATCATGATATCTGCATGATGTTCCCCCTGACATAGTCCCCCCCGGAGATCCGAATGGGGGACTAGTTTACCTCCGGAATTCTTTATATCAGAAGACACCATCATGACTTATCCCCGTGTCAGTCCGGGCCATCAGCCACACATTCGAAACACCGTCGAAGATTTCTCTCGGCGATATCGCGGAATGTACAGCGTGACGGGGTGGTATCTCACCTTGGGACCGACTACCACCTAACCAACCTTTTCTCGAACCGGTCCATCAGCCAAGCTCCGAAAGATGGCCAGGGATTTCTCCCGACCATTTCACGGAGCCTAAAGCTTGATGGGGTGGTATTTCACCGGGCGCACAGGGCGTTGGGACCCCGGCTACCACTCGGCCTTTAGTCGCCTCTTACGACAAGCTGGCCTAGCTGTGAGTATATTCTAACGCCCTACTCACAGGGCGACCCTACTCACAGTGCTTCGACAATTGGTTCAAACGCATGCAAAAGTGTATAGATCTTCATGGGGAATATTTTGAAAAACAATAAAGTGATTTTCGATGATCAATATTTGTTTTTGTTCTCTAATCCCGAAATATAAAAGGCAACCCTCGTAAGAAATATCTCCTGTGGCATTGTAGCCGAGTCTTTAGGAGACATTTCGTTGGTAAGAACTAATATAATGTTGATTGCTAGATGTGCAACCAATTTGCCCTTCCTATAGAAACGCTTGTGTTGCTGATGGTGTTTTACCTCAGCGCGGTTAAGCATTTCAGCGGTGGTTGGTCGTTATGTGCACGTAAGTCATGCTTTTCAGGTTTCTATGTTCCCTAGGTGGGAGTTTTAAATGGAGTAATGGGAAGATGGTATGTGGCGCTCAAAGGAACCGCCACAATCCTATTAATAAAAATTTACGGAAAAATAACATTGGCTTTTAAACTTTTGCTATAAAATTGGACCTTCCATGTGGTACAACCCAATAATATCTAAAAAAATTGTTTTACTGCTTTATAATCATCATCATCGGCACTACAACCGTGAATCGGTGTTGGTCTTATTTAGCAAGTCCTGAGGTTTGTTAAATTTTCCATAATGATTTGTTTTTTTCCGGGCAAGGTCATTAGTCTTGCGCCAACTGCTTTATAATATAATAATATAAAAGAATAAAACAAAACTATAATTTTGAATTGAGCTTTATAACTTTTCAGTTATTCAAATAAAATTGCAAGCATTTGAAAAAACCGTAATAAAAACGTATGTTACTTATGCTGATTCACATTGCAGGTAAAAATATCTCAAAGGTAAAACAAGCCTCATCAGACAAAAAGGAAAGCGTGTTCATTATCAATACACACATAAAACCGCGTGCGATCTACGAGAGCCGGCTGTGAGAAAGCCGTGATTAACTATGTCGTGTCCAGTGAGCGCCGTGATTAAAAGCCCCTAAACAAGACCATCCACAACCAACAACACAAGGGTTCGTTCATTCAATTAACTCTAGTTGGTTGGCCAGGCGACGAAAATGATAAACGTTGATAAACGATGGGTCTACGTTAGAATTTATCTTTAACATCTGTAGACGGCATAATAGACATTGAATTGTTGAGGTGAGAATTTAATGATTTAATCATAATCTGTTATCCGAAGATATTAGCCGAATGAGTAAGAAAAACTCAACATGCTATCTATCATCAGTAAACAGGCGAATTGGGTCAAGCGTAAAAACAAAATATCGTTTATAAATATTAGGAATAGAGAGGGGGAAAATACATGGTCCTAGGAAACAGCTGCGTTAATTTGATGGGATGCGGATTCCATTGAGCAAACTTGGTTTAAGCGACGAGAAAGATAGTATTTTACGTATCCTCAACTCCGTACTTAATCATGTTCTTGTCAGCTTGCTAACTTCCTTGTTAATATATGCGTTTTCATATCGCCTATTTATTTCAGCGTCCCCTAATCGACTGTAGCTACTACTACTTTATTTATCAAAGATCATGAGTAGCGGTTTTTGTTTTAATGCATGTTTTTATAACTCAGAGACAAGGTAAATGAAGTGACTATGACATCAACTCCACCATATATGTTACATGTACGAGGGTGGGGTGAAAAGTTTCCGGGCTGTTGAAGTCACAACTCCCGAAATGATTGATAAAATTCATAAAATGGTGGTAGAGCATCGCAGATTAAAAGTGACCAAGAAAGGTGCAACTACTAGGACGTTAACTGAACGTGTACGTAATATTTTACATGAACATTTGAGTATGGAGAAGCTCTGCGCTATGTGGGTTCCGCGTTAGCTAAAAAAGCTTGTCCCACCATGACAACGCACCTGCCCATTCATTTGTCGTTGCGATGGTTAACATCAACGAATTGAAGTTTGAATTGTTCCCCCAACCACCATATACACCAGATTAGCTCCCAGTGCTTATCATCTGTTTCCAATCTTAAAAAATGGTTCGAAGGTAAAAAATTTGACAAAAACGAAAAAGTCATCGATGATGTAAACGACTATTTTGAAGAATTTGATGAATCGTTATGAAAAATGTCTTACTCTTGCTGGCGACTATGTTATAAAGCGAAAACAACTGAAACAATTTATTTTTCTTTATCAAGCCGAAAACTTTTACCCCACTCTCGTAAGTTTTTATTTTTTCTTAGAAAAAAGGATTTTTTATAATATTCTCAAAGCGCTCGGATCCTCTAATGAATCCAGGTCATAAATATTCATTAGCGGTGTGCTGAAGTACAAATTCTTAGGAACGAAACGAGTTAAGACAAAAATAATGACTTTCATCGGGGCACAATTTACATTAACAAGCAATTTTGTTGCAGGTATTTATATGAAGACGAGACAAAACGATTCTGAAGTGAAGACGGTAATTCCTTCATGAGTGCGATTGTCTTTCTTCTTTCTTAAGGATGCTCTAATATTTATGGCCCATTTCGGAATTCATGGAAAATGCCAAATGGCCACGAATATTATCACGAGCTAATAAAAACTTTAAAAAAGAGGTTGAAGAGTGTTCTATTGTGTTTGAATGGCTTCCATAAAAGTATATACAAATGCTATAAATTTAAAATACTACGAATTTTTATCTACTCAAAGGATAAGTTGAATGGAAACTGAAGAATGCCATTATTACGTATTATAAAAAGAAATTTTATTGTCGAAATACTCGATGGTGGGTTAAGGTTTAATCTCAAACTTCTCTTTGGGGATTTATATGATCGAATTGGATGACGGTCAGTAACCATGATATAGTGCATAAGCAATCTTCCTGATATGTTTGTTTAAAAAGAGTTATGCAAATGGTTGAGCTTTTGTTAGGTCCTGGAAAAAATATCTTCAAAAGCACCTTGATTGTATAACAGAACATGGATTTTGTTCAGCGTCGAGGAAGATTCCTCGACGTGACAGCAAAAATATTCTTCTTCAGGTAATCCAGTTCTCATCGCAACTGGAGCTATATCAAATGTTGATCTTCGTAGTTGATAGTGCAATTTGAGACACTAGATGCTTTTTTTACCATGCTGTAGAAAGCTGCAGGAACTAGGCAAATAAAATCTTCCAATTTAATTTACAATAAAACGATTTAAAACCACGTTGAAAAGTAAACGATACATCAAATAAAAACTATTCTTCCTTTTTAAGAACGATTAGAGTTACACCAAGAATGTAACAACTGTGTAGCACCAACTGTGTAGCACCAACTGTGTGATCTTACAAACGTTAAAAAAACAACTGCCTAAAAACAGTACAAGGCACTTAAATTAATGTTCTATTTGAACGAGAACGTTAAACAGTAAAAAAAGAACACAAAAACTGTATCAAAATACAAAAGAGAAAATCTTCTTTGTTTACAGAAATGAGTACAAAACCGTCAAAGCAATTCTTCGTTCTCTTTCATTTCATGTTTCTAATAACGGGCTCGTTATCAGTCCGATAAATCTGGTAATTGTGTCATTGGCAGCGTTCAGTTCCAATAGTGTTTTGCCGTAATGGTATAATTGGAATTTATACATGTTGCGGAACTGCAACATCTTCCCGGGCCGCCGACAATGGACCCAGTAGTCCTCTTTAATTGGCGTCACCAACGTGTTCATGTCAGCGCCGTGGGAAGTCGCGGTTGGTACTTGTGGTTGAGAACAGAGGCTTGAATGCTCGTGTTGCTCATGAACCCGTGCGGTGCAGAGGTAGGGTGGCAATAATTAATTATATTGACTAGATCTGATTCTATTAAGTGATTAGGTTATGAGATATAATGGGTTATGGAACAGTAGTATTACTCGTATTATCGGTGTGTGCGTGATGTGTGTGTATGTGTGAGAGACCGAAGGCCCAGTTGGCCATTGAGTACTAACGTATAGCTCGAGGCAAGGTCGTGGTTGTTGTTGTTGATATTTGTTGATAATTGAAATGTTGGTTGGATCGTAAATCCGTACGTAGACCCATGTTGGATCGTAAATCCGTGAGTAGAGTATCGATATCTTGGACGTAGTCCTATGTTGGATCGTAAATCCATTTGAGTGGTAATTGAGCGATGTGGTCGCCAATATGTTGAAGTGTTTGTGTTTGTCCTTGGTTGGAAATGTGGCTATTTAGATTTAATTGAAATCTAGGTGCACTAGATGGAGCTGTTGATTCAGTCCAAAGACCGCTTAGTTGGGTTAAAGTCGGCCGTGCAATGTCGTGTTTTCTTCATCTTCTGAATATGGCCAGCCTGTGCCGATATTAGAAGTGTTAGAGTTGCCGCCAACTGCATAGGATCATCTGCGTCTCGAATCCAAGTTGATTACTCTGGCTGATGCTGTTGCAGTTGGGGATATGTCCCATCTACGCCGCTAAACCAATGCTCCGCGTTGCGCACATTTCTTGATGGGAACTGAACTCTCTGTCGGCAGCGTTACCTGCTGGAGTATTTGATCCACTGATAGAGTGATGGTCCTCCAAATGATAATTATGATTATGGCCACCATAGACATAATCTTGCTGGCATTGAGGATCAGAGGAAGTCGAATTGAGCAAATTCGCTGAACTTCCCCTACGATCTAAAGGGATTGTGTTGTTCCCTTAATGGCAGCTCGTGGAATTTGAAAATGTCCGGTATAATTGGATGCTCTGGCATTTTAACTGTAGTTGCCGTCAGCCGATTCGCATCTCCGGCGTTGAAGTAGCTGAGCGTGACTCTTAATAATTGAATCTGGACTGCGGTCTTATGGTGCATTCATTGTTTGTGGACCACCATCATCTTCATGTTGATTCTCCTCACCATGTGTAGACTGCTGCTGCGAATGTTTTGTTGTCGCGGGTGTGGTGACCGCATATAATGCCCATCAGGATCTTCATTGTTGTTCAGATCCTACTGAACCAAGTTTGGCACTTGATTAAACAA
This sequence comes from Microdon myrmicae, assembly GCA_963931805.1. Taxonomy (NCBI): domain Eukaryota; kingdom Metazoa; phylum Arthropoda; class Insecta; order Diptera; family Syrphidae; genus Microdon; species Microdon myrmicae. The sequence goes on along the minus strand of OZ007502.1, from coordinate 129,082,060 downwards.
GAGAGGCTGCGTATTTAGGTTGCTAGACGGAAGAATAATCTGCTGATTGATAGAAGCTTTCGTTCAATTGTGTCGCTGGATAAAATAGTCCCAGTGCTAGGTGCTTTTCTTCGTTGACTGGTGGCTGGACCCTGTGTACACAGTTCGCTTTCCGTTGGTCTGATTTCCTGAAGGGTGCCGGCATCTTTCCTGCTCCTCGTTTTCTTTGTCCCTTCATCTTATTTCCGAAGGCTTATCTTAGACACCGACTCCGTTGGAGTGATGTCCTCGTGGCAGCCATGTGCAATGGGCGGTATTAAGAGGGTGCCCCCAGAGAATTTCGTCCACGCGGCGAAAGCGAAGAACCCCAGACACTTAACAGCGATGTGCCTGGGTGGCGAGAAGCGACAGGTCTTGAATGTGTGAACAATGCACCCAGATTTCGAGAAGCGGTGCCCCAGGAACGGATGTAAATGAGGTGGTAAAAATCGCAATTCCCTGCTTTTTTGGACTTATTCATCTGCAATTTGATGTTTGGGTTGATACTTGCAGGTATAGTGTGGGGGTTGGTGTATGTAGCCAACGTATGGCACAGGATTCACTTACAAACCCGACACTTATTACTCCGAAGGAAGAAATGAAAAAAACACGTTTTTATTTCTTTAAATTAATTTTTATATATTTATTGGGTAAAACACATAAATTGTGGTGAATGGCACAATATAGATTGAACTTAATTACACGGCTAAAAATTGGGTCTTAATTGTATTTGCCAACATGAATCACAGCCTCACTGAATTAATCAGAATATCGGTGAACCGTCAAAACGGGCTTCGGGAACTAAAGAACTTTAACTGTACACTAACTCTATCGAACGACTCCTTGGGTTTTTTTTTTCTTTTGTGCACGAACTATCTGCTCCGCAGACACAACCAGCTTCAGATCCAAATAGCGACTAGTGTGAATTGGGGTTGAAATTCATAGTTCTTTCTATACACAGGACAACCAAAAGAGACCACGCCTCTGCTCTCTCAACCTCACGCCCGTCAAAGTATGAGTAACTTTTGTTAATAGGGTAATTGACGGACATGAAGAATGAGAGAACAGAAAACATGATATGCTGTGATCTCGGGGTAGCTTTGGTTGTGTGTGTTGGTATCAGATGCAGCTACTGACACGACCTACTGACCCAGTGGTACGGCTATGGTGTAGTTAAAGCGCATTGAACCGTGGAAAGAAATACGAATGAGAGAGAACCCTAGCGGATGTTACTCCCCTGCAAAGAGAGATCGTTGATCCCAAGCGAATGGGTGATCTGAGGGAAAGTCGATAGGACGCCGCTGATGTTTGGGAAATAATTCGCGTGAGAACCAGACTCTATGACGCTGAAATTACCCCAGCTATTTTGCTATGTTGCAACAGCGTCGTTCTTTTAGACTTGTTGTTGCTAACCGACATTATGAGATTTCCGATGGGAAACTCATGGTTAGCAAGAATGGAGTTGCCGTATGACATTTATGTAGCTAAACTCAATTATGCATTATCTGCAAAGGATGATGAGTTAAGCTATACGTCCGTTTGAAATGTTTTACAGGGGAATACATATAAAGGAAATTGGTAAGTACGACGCGCTGAAAGCGGTCGAATTTAGGTGGAAATGTTGGTTGGAATTGTGGGTTGTTTCTCATGTCGAATAGAGAAACCCTCCACAATAGGACCGGATGTGTCTTTGTTGACGAACTTTGTCTTAATACTGACCGCTTCGATTTCATTGCATTGTCCTCTTAACTGTTTTGCCCTATGGGTCATCGTCCTCTTCTTGAGGTTCCTTTAATGTACGCGGGCCGTATCTGAGTTATGTAGCCTGGTCGTGCAACATCGTTAAAAAAGAGGAGCCGTATCATGTCCTCAACCGAAATACTGGAACTGATTGTTTAAACCCTTTGATTTACCTGCGGTGAATTCTGGATAATGAAGAGAGATGAAACAACCTCGGGCATTATAAGTGGACTGTATTTTGGCTTTGTAGAGATGATTATTAGTTAAATTGTTGTTTAACTGTGTTAAAGTTGAAATGTTGTTTCATGGATCGTAAATGCATCTATGTCATCGATGAACCCTTGGACGTAGTCCTCTTTTGGATCGTGAATCCCTTTGTGCCATCGATGACGATTTGGACGTAGTCTTAAATTGGATAGTAAATCCATACGCAAGGTAATAAATCTCTAGACGTCGTCATGTATTGGATCGTAAATCCATATGCGTTCCACTCGTAAGAAACGCAAAAAATGTTTATTCTATTTATACGAGTATTGGAGTTTTGTAATATCGGTAAAATAGGAAATATTCATTAATTTATTCTATTAACCGTCGATTACAATAGAAAACAATTATTCAAATAAAGAAGCAGATGTCAGTTTGTCTTACAAACGTAATGAAATATCCGACCAGTACGGCTCGCATATGTCCGTCCGATTTGAGGCTCTGGAAATAGATATGTGGTAAGCATATTCCACTTGACCACGGTATATTCGTTTTTCAGAAGCACATCTGCCAGAGTTCCAATCCTTTTGAATACATTCATCGTTTGGTGATGTAATAACCTACTTCATGCTTCCCATTGTTTTCGGTAGAATTCCTTTCTGCGTTCTACCTGATGTTGAAATATTTGTGCTGCCGGACCTGGACAATTAAAATCTGCAAAAAATGTTATTTGTTGAAATTCACTGAATACATTCATGTGGATCGCTTTCCCAGAGGTCTTGGTCAGATTCTGTGAGGGACGTTATGAGAAATATAACATCTTCAATAATTGCAACCATGTGACGTTTAATTAACTTCTAGGAATAGACATGGACCACAGCATTTTTTTAAGTACATTGAATATGTGTTAAGACTCGCTGTGACAAAGCTCCGTGGTTACGAGTTTGGTCGAAATCCTTGAGTGAAATCGAGAACACCTGACGTGAATGTAAAAAGATACCATTCCGCAAATCCCCGATATACATCAATGGTTTCGGGACTTCCATATATTCCAAAAATGCGGACCATTATGTCAGGAGCATGCACAATCTTGCCCCGAATCACAGCACGATCCTGTTCATTAATTGAGAAAAAGAATTGCTTCCTTAGGTTTTTCTCCTTGTCGGACCAGAGGGAGAAAATGAAACCTTTGAGGTAGATAAGTTCAACATCGTTCTTCATAACGATTTGTAAAATTGTTTGAACAAAACACATAATTTTGTGGATCTGTGATAGATGTTCTTCGGTGCGCTTTCGCTGGTCAGGAACAACAACACTGGTCCATTTTTAATAATTGTTATCAGTGTTGTATTCCAGAATACTACCCTTTATTAAATTAAACACTGAATCTCCTTACACATCCTTAAAAACTTCCCTTAACATATATTACTTTCTCACTTAATACATACCATTCATAAGCATTCACAATATTGCCAGTTACAGCACATTTAATAACCTGCACCTTTTTATTCATTCAAAACATAGTAACTTTGATTTTCGTTCAAATTTTATTCAATTTAATAGCCACAGAGACTTTGATAAATTTTGTGTTTTGTTCATATTATAATTTACAGTAAATTAGAACACAATGTTCTATAAGTAGAGAAAAAATTCATTTGAAAAATCAGTTTGAGTTTGGAGTTGAGTTCAGTTAGTTGGTTACCAATCAAAGAGTTGAGGAAGTTGAGAAGTAGTTTGAGTTTTGTTATTTAAAAAAAAAGGAGAAGCTGTAATAAAAATAAACAAAGTAACACACAATAAAAGAAAAGAAACATTTTTCAATTCAAAACCGGACAACTATATATCAGAATTGAAATAAAACAAAACCCGAATTGATGAAAGAAGATTTAATAAAGGAATAATAAAAGGTCCCCGCTCTTCCCTAGATAGAGGAAGCACGGCGACGGACAATAACACTGGTGGCAGTGGTGGGATGCCCAGATAACGGGATCCCGATGATGATGATCACGATGATGAGGACTCCCAGATAATGATGATGACGAGATGAAGACGAGATTCTCGAAGACTGGTGGGATGATCCAACCAAAGGATCCTATATAATAGAAACAAAATAAGAAGAAAAAACAGAAAACAACATTTAAAACAACAAAAAAAAAGAAAAAAAAAGAGAAAAAAAACAAGGGAACCAACCAAACCAAAATAAGAAGAAAAAAAAAACCCGACATAAAACAACGAAAAAAAAAGACCAGGATAAGCAAAACAACTTTAGGGCATGAAGTCTGCCTGGCGGTAATAAAATAGAAATAAAAAGAAAAAAAAATTTGGGAAGACAAGAATTCAAGAAAACAAGAAAAAAAGGAATACTATCGGAATCCCGGAATCAAGACTTTAATCAACAGTTAGAAGTAGTAAGCAATTTTTAACAAAAGATTTTTCTCTCTCTTCCTTTTTTTTTTTTTTTTTTGTAGGAATATATTTCTTGGAAGTTTTCCTTTCAACAAAAATAGAAATTTCTTTGAAAATTCTCTTTTCAGTTTTTTTCTCGACGACATTTCCGTTTCTTTTCTTTCTCGTCGAAAATGTTCTTTCTTTTTCAGCTTTGGATCCCATTTATCGTTCTTTTCCATATATATATATATATATATTGAATAACAAAAAGAAAGGCCAATTTTTCCATAACCATATTTTTAAGTTAACCATATTTTTAAGTTAACCATATTTTTAAGAATTGATAACGAATTTTCGCCTTTTTCCGGGGGAGACGTTTTATTTAGATCCATAAAGAAGGCAGACCCGGATATATACGAGACATTTTTAGAGCTAGTCAAAAATAGACTAGAGGGTCATGCTTACGATCTGATTAGGTATAGCAAAATCGCTAAGTGGGAGGATATAAAAGATAAACTCGAATCGGAATATAAAGAGGAGCAATCTCGGTCGACGGCACACAATGAGTTGATTTCTCTGAAACAACACTACAGAGAAACCGTCCGGGAATACGGCGATAGAGTCGCGAATGCTCTAAGGACTCTAAACTCTGCCACGTGTGAAATAACAGCACACGCGGTGGTTAGGGAGTACTTAATAGAAGAAAACAGAAAATTGGCCGTACAAACATTTGAAGATGGACTAAAGAACGAACAGCTAAAGATACTAGCTAAAGTCCATGGGGGAAACAATTTAAAACAGTCGATTGCACATGTAGTATCACATGCTGCTCGAATGGACAACTCTCCCAGGCCATATAACTATAATGACAGATTTAATCGAATGGTCTGCCAAACCTGTGGTAAGTCAGGGCATACACAGGACACATGTTATCGGAACATGCAGTCCAACAATTTTCCGAATAGACAACCCATAAATAGAGAATATAACATTGTATGCAATTTCTGTGGTCGGAATAATCACACAGAGAATGAGTGTAGATACAAGATATCTAGGAATGGATCGGCTTCAACAAATTACCAACAAGGTACAACAACGCGTAACCCATTCCGAAACAATCCTACAAACTCTGAAAATCGTTTTGGTGAAAATTCTAGGACCACCAATAGACAAAACGATCGGCAAAATGTTCACTTTTCTCGGGTGCAAGAGTCGGAAAAAGAGGCCTGACGCCAACCAAAATTGATGGAAGACAGACCAAATTTTTGTATTTACAGCATTAGATCTCTGGAAATAGATAACGACCATTTTAATGAAGCTCCTAGCCAAATTTACCCGGAGCCCACATACTCCTATAAACCTAGACATATAAACGAAAACAACCCTGCTCCTAATATAAAGACTCCCATTCTGGAAAATAATTCAGCAACACAGACTGAAAATTCGAAATTTTCAGCAGTATTAAAGACTGAAATCCCTAATATCTCAGCTACCCCTATTGACAACGCAGACACTTCAGCAACCAAGACTGAAAACTCAGCATTATTAAAGACTGAAAATTCGGATCCTGCAGAAAATATACAAACAGAAATCCCTAATATTCCGGCTATCCCAATAGACAACCCCGACACTTCAGCAACAAAGACTGAAAATTCAGCAGTGTTAAAGACTGAAGATCCAAAAGTTGCAATTAAAATCGAAACCCAAGTCAGTTCAGCAGCTAACACTGATGAACAAATCTTTTCTGCAGCAAAGACTGAAGGATTGAATGTTTTTACAGCAGATAAAACTGAAGAAATAGTTCAAACGGCAAATAGGACTGGGAACCAAGATGTTCTAACAGCTAATAAGTCTGAGGAACTATACGAATCAGTAAATGAGACTGAGGAACTAAACGATCCATCAGCAGTGAGTAAGACTGAAAAGGTAGACGTTCCGACAGCGGTTAAAGCTATGGACAATGACAACACTAAGCCGAAAACAATAAATATTTTAAACAACGAAAACAAACACAAACCCTTACTCAAACACGAAATAATAAAAAATGAAAATAATAATTTATCTAAAATAGGTACGGAAAAGGAAAACCATATAAGTACATTACACTTTTTTTTTTACAACAATAAACATTTATTCAAACACAAAATACAACAAAATAAAAAGTTACACAGTCATTTAGGACATTTGAAATCATTTCTTAAGAAGATTTTTGGTATTATGCATTTCTATAGAATCATCATAATAATAGGCCCAGAAAGGTTTTGGAAAATTTTCCATAAATTTAAGGAAGATAAACACATAACAAATGGCCTTTGTTTTTTTATTCAATGTATATGAACTAATCAAACAATTGTAGGAATTCACGAAAACGAAAAAAAAAAAAAAAAAAAAAGTTAAAGAGGGGGAATAACGAAAGAAAGTTTTAGAGGTAATATGAATTGTAAATTTTGGAATTAATATATATTCGAACGGAAAAGGAAAGAAAGAAAATTTTATTGGTAATATATATATTGGAAATTTTGGAATTAATATATATTCGAATGGAAAAGGAAAGAAAGAAAATTTTAGAGGTAATATATATATTGGAAATTTTGGAATTAATATATATACGGAAATGAGAATTTTGAAACAATAATATTAATATTATATAATTATAATAATAAGTAATAATAATTTTTGCATAAGAAAAGAAAAGGTTCCAAGGAGAAATATTTGAATTTATTTAGTTAATATGTAATGTAAATAGACTATTTTGACAATTTTTCTAGTGTTAAGAACTTTTTGATTATTGTAAAAATTTAGTTAATATATAATGTAAATAGACTATTTTTCTAGTATTAAGAACTTATTGATTATTGTAACTTTTGATAAAGATTAATTTTGAAAACCATTGTAATGTAATTGAACGAAAATCCAAGTCTTTCTTAATCTAATATATAGTTACTAGAAAATTATTCTCTTCAAGGATAATTTTCTTTCTCGAAGAAGGGTGGGATGTTGTATTCCAGAATACTACCCTTTATTAAATTAAACACTGAATCTCCTTACACATCCTTAAAAACTTCCCTTAACATATATTACTTTCTCACTTAACACATACCATTCATAAACATTCACAATATTACCAGTTACAGCACACTTAATAACCTGCACCTTTTTATTCATTCAAAACATAGTAACTTTGATTTTCGTTCAAATTTTATTCAATTTAATAGTCACAGAGCCTTTGATAAATTTTGTGTTTTGTTCATATTATAATTTACAGTAAATTAGAACACAATGTTCTATAAGTAGAGAAAAAATTCATTTGAAAAATCAGTTTGAGTTTGGAGTTGAGTTCAGTTAGTTGGTTACCAATCAAAGAGTTGAGGAAGTTGAGAAGTAGTTTGAGTTTTGTTATTTAAAAAAAAAGGAGAAGCTGTAATAAAATTAACAAAGTAACACACAATAAAAGAAAAGAAACATTTTTCAATTCAAAACCGAACAACTTTATATCAAGAATTGAAATAAAACAAAACGCGAATTGATGAAAGAAGATTTAATAAAGGAATAATAAAAGGCCCCGCTCTTCCCTCGATAGAGGATAACATCAGGTTCTAATTGAATAGCTTTCGTATAGGCGTCTATGGCTTCATCGTACTTTCCTGTATTGAGATATGCATCTCCCATTCGGCCATATGCTTTGCTGTAATTTGGATTGTAGAACAACGCAGAGTTGCAGTTTTTAATCGCACGATCATTTTCTGTTAAACGGATATATGCTGCAGCTCGATTACAGTAGAAAACAAAGAAGATTTTCTCTTTTGTATTTTGATACAGTTTTTGGGTTCTTTTTTTACTGTTTAACGTTCTCGTTCAAATAGAACATTAATTTAAGTGCGTTCGGCACCTTGTACTGTTTTTAGACAGTTGTTGTTTTTAACGTTTGAATCAAAAATTGTATACCTGAAACTGAAAATGTAGAATAAAGTTAAATTTGCATATGTTAAATGTCGTGTAATTATTGCTATCGATTCGAGGGAAGTTTCGAATCAGATCGGTTTTTTTGCTGTCTCGTCGAGGAACAGCTCGACGCAGAAACAGATTTAATGCGCAAAATGCACAAGGCTTGGGTCTCATCTTCTCTTTCGTAGGGACTTTTCGGTATTCGCTTTAAGCATCTTCTCATACTTGTTCCCCTACAGACTCTGGTTGACTTGTATTTTTATTTTTATTTGTTTCTCTGTTGTTTACTAACTTATCAGCTCCACACGGTGAATTCAATCTTAATTCCAGTCAATTTACAAAACATAAAAAATAGGTTTTCCGTTTGTAGATTGCCTACATTCGCGTTAATTACATTTAATCAAATTGATGTTTTTTGATATTAATATTTCTCTTTCAGGTGTACTATAATTTGTTTTTTTTTTTTTCTTTACGGAAATGAATAAAAATATGTTAGTGAGAGAAAAAAACGTGGCAAATTGCATGCTTTAAAAAAATTTTTTTTTTAGGTTTTTGAATCTGATTTTTCCTACATTAGCACAACTAATATTAAAAGAAGGAACTAATGTGGAAAAATAAGTACAAACATAAAAACAAGATAAATAGAAATGGGAAACGAAGGGTCAGCGAAAATGTTCAGAATGCACGTTGTTTTAAGGGGTAATATATAAATTTCACGTTATTTTCTGAGACCCACCACGAATGAAAGGAAAGAGATCGAAATATGTGGTTTTATGCATGTGAAAGTACTAGTCTTTAACTACAAAAAACAGTTTCTTTTTCATTTTTCAATACAAATGGCGTCACAGAAGCGCACGCAAGGAAAAACAAAATCTCGGACGGTTGACGTGGACGCAGGTCACAATTTTCAATCTGGAACAAAAACCCAAAAGTTTCTTAAAATATAGCCCAAAATCTAGTGCACATCGTAGGATTTTTTTGAAAAATTGATTTAAAAAATGGCGTTCATTTAAACTTGTTTTATTGTTCTTTTCGAAAATTTCGGCCGACAATCCCTTATAAAATGTATAAAATCTATAAAATCCGTCACGAGAAAATTACTATTTTTACTATTACAATTTATTGGTCTGTAGGAACCCTCGCCGACTAGACTCCGCCATCGTTCCCTGTCCTGTCCACTCTCCTTCCACGTTTGACCATCTAATCCGATCTCCTCAAGGTCAAACCTAACATTGTCATCCCATCTCCGTCGCAGCTGTCTTGTCGATCTCTTTCCCGTTAGTATACCGTCAAGAATTCTACGCGCGGTCCTATCGTTGCCCATTCACGCCACATGTCCGGCCCATCTTAATCTTCACGACCTGATTACTCCCACCATTGTAGGTTTGAGGTATAGCTCTACCAATTCGTGGCTGTGATGTTTCCTCCATTGTCTCGCCCCTTCGTTATATTTACCTCCAAAGATACTCCTTAAAACTTTATTCTCGAATACGCGGAATTTGTTTTCTTCCTGTTTTGTGAGAGCCCATGTTTCGCATCCATATAGAACAATCGGCGTGATTGTGGTTCTATAGACCCGGAGCTTTATATTTCGTGATAGCAGTTTGGATTTCAGCAGTTTACTGACTGTGTGCCAACTAGCGTTGCCGGAGTGTAGTATTTTGTTAATTTCCTTCAACATTTCGCTACTGGCCGTCAGTATTGTTCCCAGATATTTAAATTCTTTAACTCCTTCAAATATCTTGCCGCTGACGTTTATATGGGTTCCCTGAGGTCCACCTGCTCTCGCCGTAATCATGTGTTTTGTTTCGCCTTCATTTATTTCTAAGCCCACCTCTTCTGCCGCTTGCGTGATGTTTTTACTTACAGTTTCTAGGTTATCGCCCAAAACAGCGATATCATCCGCATATGCAATCACTTGTGTGACCCCGTTCAGGGATGATCCGGTCATGTTGTCGCCTTGTACCTTTCTGATGACATACTCGAGCGCACGGTTAAAAACACATGGCGAAAGGCCACCCCACTGTTGAGGTGGTTTTCTATTCTAACTCGACCTTTATTTTCGTTCATGCAGATTTAAATAAGGACGGCATACTTTTTCGGGGTTCCCAGTTCAACCACAATATGGTAGAGTCTTTGCCTTGCGACCGAGTCGTAAGCTTTTTTGAAGTCAACGAACAGTTGGTGAACCGTCTCTCTGTATACCCACTTCTTTTCCAGCAGTTGCCTTATTGTGAACATTTGGTCGCTTGTTGACCGGTTCCTACGAAATCCGAATTGGTAGCCCCCCCCCCCCCCCCGCGCCTGTTTTTCTTCTGCGTACGGTGTGATTCTCGCCAGTATGACATTTGTTAGTATTTTGCATGTGGTTGGGAGCAATGATATTCCTCTGTAGTTTTCGCAGTCAGATCTGTCGCCTTTTTTGAAAATGAGGACGACTATTGAGGTTTTCCATTCTTCCGGAGTGACTTCTTTATCCCATATTGTTTTGATGATCTGGTGGATCTTTTGAGCGTTTGCCTCTCCTCCATGCTTCATAAGCTCTGCCGGTATGCTGTCGACTCCGGGAGCTTTGTTGTTTTTAATCAATTTACTGCGTCTACAAATTTGTCGAAAGAGGGTTCTGGGATCTGAGGCTCAGCTGTATGTACGTCTGGTGCATTTATTTGTGGTTGATGAGTGCGCACATTGAGCATGTTTTCAAAGTACAGCTTCCATCTTGTCACGATATTTTGTGTTTCTGTCACCAGACAGCCGTTTGTGTCTCGGATTATTTTAGCTCTCCCTCGGTAGCTATTTCTAATTGAATTTATGCTGGCATATATACCTCTGATGTACTTTGCTCTGGCATTTTCTAGGATTTTTTCGATCCAAGTCGTCTCCCATTCGCGTTTTTTGCGTTTGTTACATGCGGCTTCCACCACCCCCATCATTTAGTTGTTTTTAATGTAATTTGATTTTAATATGGTTTGATGGTAAGGTGGTGGAAGAATTGCACGATCCACATGTGAGTGTTCGAACACGCCCCGATTCGAGTGTGGAGGGCGAGTTCGAATTCGGTTTTCGGAGTGGATGTCGATGGACAGTGAGAGAGAGAGGCAGCAGGATATTTGAATTCGGTTTGTTTTGATTCCGTTGTCGACGGTTCTTTTTGATGCAGTTTTGCAGTGAGAGTTAACAGTGAAGAAACGGAAGAACAACAGAAGAGTTGTCCCGTATTTCTTGTTATGGTGATCAAAAAATTGTAAAAAGAGAGAATTAATTTAAAGTTGTTAAAATAGAGAATTAAAGTAAAGTTGTTAAAATTAAACACAAAAACAACTAGAAGCTCGAGTTTTATTCCGATCACACTGAGTACAAAAAGGAGAACATCCTATCGCTTGCGCTGCAAATGCGTATTTTGGAAGACGTATTCGAATTCTCGTCCCAAATCACCATTTGGCGGTGGCCGCCTGAGGTGGGGCTTAAGGGAAAGAAGGAGAGATCGGGATTTTGGAGATGGAATAAAATGGAATAAGAAGAAGAACTGCTGTACGGACCTCCAACTCGCCCCAGAGGGCCACAAAAGCGACAGGAAGAACGGAGAGCAGCGGAAGAACGACAGGAAGAAAAGGTAACCCAATTTGTTTTTGTTTTTACATGTGTGGCTTTTTACACCACAAACTGGCGCTGCGGGCAAACCTTCCTGAGGGACCACGGCAGGTTTGGCGAATGATCTTGTCCCTAAAGCAACAATTCTAACATCTGTAACCAGCTATACAAAGTTTGCTGCTCATTGATATGATTTGCATATAACATTATATATGGCTTTTGCAAATTAATAACATTACCTCATTTCAAACAAAAGTTTTGGCGGATTAGCGGCGGTTTTGTAACATTGATCGCGGAGAGGCCAGCATAGCGGAAAAGCTGAAATTTTTTTGGTTTTGTTCAAGTTTTTGTTGTTATAATTTGCAATCTTATTGTCAATTATTGTAGAATTGTTTTGCTTTTAGTATTAAGCTACTATCCAGATCTTGTTTATTGATTATTTATATTACGTTTATTTATTTATATTAAGTAGCGAATTCTTGTAGGAAATTCTTCTTTCTCGGTTAAATGGTGTGATGTGGTTTGTAAACTTGATCGATTTCTAAATTTTTTTTTGTCTGGAATTGTGATTCTGCTTTTCTTCCTTTTCGGCTGCGCGTTTATATTTCGTTTTTTTTTTTTTTTTTTTGTGTTACAAAAGTGACCAAAAAGTGGTTATTATATTTGCCTTCCCCTTTCTCTCTCTCTCTTCTCGGGCGGTGTCGTTGTTATTTGTCCTGTGGCGTTCCTGGCGTGGTCTGCCGTTTTGTTGCTACGGTTGGTGTGAGTGTCCCTTTAGGAGTGTTCGTTTGGTGGTTGTGTTGCTTGTTGTTTTCTCGCCCTCTCGATTCGTGTGCGGCCTTTGGCGATCTGAGATTTCGAGATAGAACACTATTGGCTCGGACGCTTTGGGAGCAGGGTGCAGGCGGCTCGTGTGCGGATTGGCTCTGTCGCGTTCGGGTTGGTTCTCTCGTTGGGGGTATTCTATTTATTGCTGTGTTTCTTGTAGGATCCCGGGTGTTGTTTTGTTTCGGGGTTCCGGGTTTGGTCCTAGCATCGGGAAGTTTTGAGTTTCATTATAGATGCAAACGAGGCAGCGGCAAAAAGAAGGCCGAGAGGGCACCCCTGCCCGGGCGCGGCCCGAGGCACTTGCCGAGCCGCCGGTTGACGAGGTGGATCCGGAGGCATTCCACGATTCGCGGGACGAATTTGTGGACGAACGATCGCCAACGCGGCCCCCTCCCACCGTCAGCAAACAGCCTGTTGAAAGCATGGGAAACACACCGATGCATTCGTATTTTAAACTGGGCCCGCAGCCATGTCCTGTACCGACCATGTTGGGCACAGATTGGGTTTTCGACCTTGTGTCGAAGGCGGTCCCCATGGTTTCGGGACAGGAGGGTCCGGATACGGCCCAGAAACTCTCGTTGTTTCTCAAGGGCTGCAGAAGGACCTTGGATGGTCTGGCGGTGGAGGAGGAACATACCTTCCTCCGGTGGCTGCCCTCCAGGCTGAGCGGCGAGGCCTATCGAATGTTCGAGGAGAGGCCACCCACGACCTTCCTCGAAGCGGAACAGCGTCTCAGAGAGGCCTATGAACCCCGGGTGTCGTATGAGGAGTTGTACGCGGAACTCTCCAAAATGCGACAACTTCCTTCCGAGGATGCCACGAGTTTCGTTTCCCGAATAAAGCGGGCCGTGGTACGGTGCGAGGAGGCAGCTGAGCGTTATTATGGTCGGCAGGGTAGGTCTGTCTTCGCAAGCCAGCTTGAGGGAATGGCCAAGCCGGTGTTGGTGAGGGGTTTGATGGGAGGAAGGACTAAGGTACTTCCTCCTCACGTTGGGTAATGTCCCATTTCGAAGCCTGGTGGACCACCTAACCGGATTCGAGCGAGCCCGATGGGAAATGTTGAGACAGGACGACTCGTTTGTAGGTGCGCGGCCCGGAATCGCCGATCGAACGTCGGAATCGTTAGATGTAGGACCGGGAAGATCCTCAACTTTTATAGATGGCCCTTCCTCCACTTTTAGGGATTGCACCGCGGCGCCGGCGCCGGTTTTATCGAATTTTAATGCCCGGGCGGTGTCATTCGTGTTGCCTGCCGAAGAATCTGATAGTTGTCGACGGGAGGAGGATAGTTTCGTTCGGGAGCGATCGTACGGACCTCTTAGTTATCGAAGGGATGGTACCTATGCCCCGGCCTCCTCTGGCGAGGGAGCGTGGTCAAACACCGTGCCTGCCTCGAGCCGGAGTGGAGAGTCGCAGAGCTTAGCTCAGGGGGCGTATGTGCCTCAGGATCGATCGGGTCGGGACAATCCGTTCAGGGATCCAGTTGGTCGATCGGCGCACCCCCCGGAATCCCAGACCATATGCAATTTTTGCAATCTGAGAGATCATGTATACGACGAGTGTCTGCAAAGACGAAATACTCCTTTCTGTCGTGAGTGTTGGTGGTATGGCCACGACATAGTGGACTGCCCGGATCGTCCGACGCGGACGCGCGAACCCCAGCCTCCGTAAAGGGGTAGAGGTCAACAGGGTGGATTCGCGCGGCATGGACCGCCCCATCAGCAACCGCAGTTTCAGAGGAGAGCCCTGCCGGAGCCGCAGCCCCCGTCTACGGGTGGCGGGCCGGCGACATCAGGCCCCAGAGTATTCAGTGTCCGGTGCTGCTGCGAGTTTTGTGGCCGTCAAGGTCATAACTTGTGCGGATGCGAATATAGACAGAAATGGGAACAGCAACAGTGTTCCCAGGGTTCTCCCCACAAGCAGCACGCCGCAGCAGCACCTGTTGCGAGCCAAGAGCAGGACACCCATGTGGAGACGGGGACGCGCAAGAAATAGGCGCGGAAAGCGTAGGAGACGGCGCAATCGAGGAGCCGGTAGTAGTCCCAGGGTAGCTTTGGACTCCCGGGAGGTGAGTGAAGATAGTAGGCGACGATCCTTCGTGTCGACATAAGGCAAAATGGGAGTGTTACGGAAACTCCCAAAGGTCAGGTCGGCAAGATCCAACCCGACCGCACTAGAAACGCAACCCAGCTCCAGCTGTTCTCAGTTTTCGCCGACTCAGGTCCCAATTGTCACTCTTCCTTTGAACACTGGCCGTAGGAACTCTACGCGCCTAATCATGGACACAGGCGCTGAGATCAGCCTGTTGAAGCTAAAGGCACTCCATCCTAGATATGGCATGGATGTGCATAGATCTACAACGCTCCAAGCGCTGTTTGTCAAAGGCAAGTCGAGAAGATGCTGCACTGGGAATTTCAAGTTGCACCATGAGATTCCCTGCAGTTTCCAAATAGTAGACTCCTTGCCGGGTTTGGAGGAAGACGGATTGTTGGGGTACGACTTCCTGTCTCGGAATTGTAAGGTAGACGGGCCGGGTGGTTGTTTGGTTTTTCCCCGAACGAACGCAAATCCCGTGCCATTCTCCATTCAATTTGTCAACTATGAGACGGGAAAGGTTGAACATGTGGCAGCCGAACGGGGAGACGTGCCAAAGGGACCTGTTAAGGTCGACACGGCGGCAGGTACTCGCCCGGAGACCCTACTCAAACAGGGGAGAGCTGCGAAAAGCTGTTCAACCATGTGCTACCCACGAGGTCATCCGGATAAACCGCGAACAGCGGACGTTATTAGTATATAGTTATTAGACAACATTTTTTATAAAAAATAATTACGGAAAGGTTAAGCCTTCCTGTAACTTGGAGCCCCTGATCCCAATGCCCAGACTCTGGTTTCCCTCCGGAATCTTGGTCCTTGTAAAGGACCTTCGTCGAGGGATACCAACCTGAGAGTCTGACGAAAAGTCTTTAAGGCCAGGCCTAATGCTGCAGGCGCATTCCCAGCGCAGACTGCAAAGGAAAACCTCAGTGCTGGGGGTTGGATCACAAATATGAAAGTGCGAGAGCGCACTATAATGTCGGGTGATGGTAGGTTTGCCCGCCGGAACGGGGCAATTCCCCCGATCTACCAACCCATGGACCGGGGCAAATAGCGAGTCCAAAAGATGAAAATTAAAGTAAATATATAGGAGCGGGACGATTTCGTCGGCCGGGTGACATTTTGGAGGTTAGACGAAAGGGGATCACCTCGCCTGGGCGAGGGGCTCCTAACCGAATCGTGTGGGCGGTCGAGCTTTCGGTCGGACCATATGTTTAAGGGTCGGGCCCCTCCGCGATGGATGGAAAGCTTTGAGGCTTGTTTTGTCCTTGTTTTATGTGGAATGCTTGTCTGTGCGTCCCCTTCTTATATTAACAAATGCACTTAATTTATGTATATTTTGTTTATATTGAATAGTTAGCTAATATTACTAACCTTAACACCTAGTTTATTTATTTACTAACACATAATTGTTAAATTATTTATTTATTTATTTATTTATTTATTTATTTATTTTGTTGATTGTTAGTTATATGTTTGTTTGCTCTCCGCGTTGACTTCATCATATCTTTCTAAATGGATCACTCTGAGGCGTTTACGTTCTTCGATCTTCGCCCTGCACTCATCGTCAAACCAAGATTCGGACATAATTGTTTTCTTAAATCCCAATACCTTTTGCGCTGTTTATTGGATTACGTCTCTGATCGATGCCCATTTAGTCTTCACATTATTGGTTTCCTCTTGCTCACTGCTCCCATTCTTTAGAATGCTAAATCTATTCGTTACTTCGTCTTGATATTCAGACCTTTTGCGCAGGTCTTTTAGTTTATCAATGTCGAACTTTTTGCTCGTCTCCCGTGACTGCCCATGTAGGCTTCCTGCGAGCCGACTCCTAATTTTGCCCATCACTGGAAGATGGTCGGAGTCGCAATCTGCTCCTCTATACGATCTTACGTCAAGGATATTCGAGTGGTATCTTTTGTCTATGAGGAAGTGGTCTATTTGGTTACGCGTTACGCCGTCGGGTGATATCCATGTGGCTTTATGAATTTGCTTGTGGTTGCACATCGTACTTTTCACTAACAGATCTTTTGACGCTGCGAACGTGATAATTCGAATTCCATTATCATTTGAAACGGCGTCTAGACTTCCTTTACCTATAGTTGGTTGGAAGATATCTTCCTTTCCAATTTTTGCATTTTGGTCCCCGAGGAGGATTTTAACATCGAATGATGGGATCCCATTAAATACTTCCTCTAGTGTCTCGTATAACGTGTCCTTCGTTTCTTCGTTGGTAGATCTTGTTGGGGCGTGTACGTTTATTAACACATAATTGTACCATGGGCCCTCTATTTTTAGCACAGACATTCGGTCATTAATAAATTGCACATCTTTTACATGGAGCGTAAGCGTTTTGCTTATAATGAAGATCCGAGGTTATGTGTATCGGTACCTCCACCCGCCAGTGTAAACCCGTTGGTTTCGATTACTTGATGTGGGAGTCGAACTTCCTGAAGCGCGACGAGGTTTTTTTGTTTTATCTCCACATTTATTGACAATTCAGTTACAGATTTTACTTAAGACTAAATATTAAATTCTATTTTACACATATTATTCTTGCATTAACTCGTCGCAAGCACTCTAAATTATATATTATCAATTTTGTTTTTCTTATGCCTTTCGGCATACAGTAACTAGTGCTTTTATAACATATCACAATAGTTGATATCATTTAGCGCAAGTGTAAGGTCACTGGGTCTGAATCTGTGCAGGGCGAATTCAAGTGCAGGTGACGGAGAAAGTGAATTGCGCCAGCGCGACGATGTCCATTTTATACTGTTTCGCGTTTCCTACGACCGTCTGCATCGCGCCCGGTTTATGTAATGTTCGAACATTCTACACGCCGACGCCTACATCCCGCTTTTTTCGTTTTTCCCTACGTCTTCTTTTTGCCGAGTCCGTGTTTCCTTGATGATTTGTTCCTTTATGGTAGTGTCGATTCATCACACCTACGGGGTTTTTCGTAGGGTTATTTTTTGTATATTGATTATTCATTTTTCTTCCCACGAGTCTTGGAGTTTCAAATTGTCCGCCATATCAGAGCCCCTTTTTGATATGATAAGGTCTGCTTACTGCTCTGATTCGACCCGGTGTCAGAGAGGCGCTGTTATAATACATGCAGCCGGTATACACCTGGCTGCAAACCATCTAATGGGAACGGTAACGCGTAACACCCTGGATTAGGGGTGGTATATCTTTGTGTGCCTGTCTGACATGGGTGGCTCTACCGGAAGCGTATGTTTCCGTCAGCATAGCTTGAGTGATATATTGTAATTTAAACCCCCACAACACATCAAGGTCTCTACCAGTCGGGGGGGGGGGGGGGGGGGGGGCACGAGATTAGTCTTTGAAAGTTGCAGTTAAAATTTTAAGTCAGTCGGATAAATATTGAGGGATCTACTGCTGCGCACAGTTTGAAAACCATGGAGTCGAGATACTTGAAGTTAAAGTTTTGAGTAGTTTTGTAGTCTTATCGGACTTTTTACAAACAGGTGTTTTCTCAGCCCTAAAATTGTAGGAAAGACATCTATTAGTCAAAATTAAGATCTAGAAACTGATATGTGACGGAATACTTCATATAAAGGCTCCGCCCACTCGAAAAACCCCTAATTTTGCTTCACGACTATGCTCGGCAAAACGACTTTTTGACCTACTTACAAGCTGGATAGTGTGCGTTGTTCAGAGCGTTGTTAAACATGACAGTATATATGTCCATTGCGATTGGAGGAAGATTTTTGAGTATGATATTGGGTACTCCATCTATTCCAACTGATGTTTTGTTTCTTAATGATGCAAAGATGCCATGGATATCTTCACTAGTGGTCAAAATGCTGTTAGCGCTTTCGGCACCGATCTCGGCGTTTGCCGTATTTTCATTACTGAATTCGACAAAACCATGGTTTTCTGATCGCCACTGTGAAATGTCATTTCGAAGATTACGATCATTTAGTAGAACTTTATCATCCAACTCATGGTTGCGGCGAATTACTTCATTTGCCTTGTACAGTTCTTAAAAGACATTCACTTTTTCCAAGGGATCTTCAAACACAAAAAGTTCATCATTTAGGATGGCGTTGTTTGTGTCTATGCCTATATTTGTCAGCATTCGTTGGTTTTCGTCAGTTCGTGGTATTTGGAGACACTGAATCTCGTTTTCATTACTCCGTCTAAATATTTTATTAATTCCCGGGAACATACTAGGGTTGTTGGATTTTACCGCCCGAACTTTGTTATTCCAATACAAATTTCATATAAACCGGATTGTGCGGAACAATACCACGAATCTCCGAAGAACATTACCCGTGATAATATCTGTAAAACAGACAGAGGTCAGCTACTCGTCTTCGATGTGATAGCGATTGTAGTCACGATGTCAGCGCCGTGTGCCCGATCAAACGGGTCCCTCGTCTCTGTATGATCTCAAGTAAGTTGTGGGTATGCTTGGGAGCGAATATTAGAGCGCCGGTCTAATTTGGGATTTATACAGAAGAAAAAGTTGGGCCGGAGCAAAATATCTCTTGGATCTAAAAAGAATGCTTATAATAGCTTCACCCTTAAAGGTTTACACGTATTTGAAACTTTTTTATATATATTTTATTATTATTGATGCAGAAACATCCTAAAAATGATATCCAATAGTAAGTGTAGTCCACAAAATTTTTTAAATGGCCCTCAACCCTAAATTTCTGAACCAATCTTAGATGCTCCGAAGAGCATTTGAACGCTTGGTGTATCTTGGCTGGCGCAAGACTAATGACCTTGCCCAGTAAAAAACAAATCATTATGGAAAATTTAAGAAGCCTCAGGACTTGCTAAATAGGGCCAAGACCGGTTCTCGGTTGTAGTGCCGATGATGATGATGTATCTTGGAGTTGCTTAGCTCACTCAGTGCTTTTATAAATGTTACTTACACTACTCCTTACACGTATACTAATACTGATACTATTTAACAGAGTAAAAGTAAAGAAAAAGCAAATATTGATCAAGATCTACGTTTTTCATAAACGCTTAACTGAGATTTTCCATTGAAAATGAAGAAAAACGATGCACATTTTTTTACAAATAGCGATAAGTGATTTTTTTAATGGATACTTCTTTGCTAAATTTAATGTAGATTACGAAAAACTATTTTCCTTTTGTCCTATGTGCGGATGCAAATGTATTATTCATCAGGCTGCGGACCTCCTCCAGTCTGCAGTGTCGCCATTTTGGAAGCAAAAATAAAACAAAATGTTTTGGACACCTCATTATATGTGTAGTAAAATATAAAATTTCAAATTAATTGTTTCATTGCAGCATAAAAAATTACCATCATCATCATCGGCACTACAACCGGGATCCCGTCTTGGCCTTATTTAGCAAGTGAAATTTGTTAAGTTTTCCATAATAATTTGTTTTTCCGGACAATGTTATTATTAAAAAATTACCACAAAGGTCTAATTTTCAGTGATTCAAATAAACCCGTTACGACTATTTAAAACCTACAAAACAGAAAAATGTCCAATATTGTTTACTCAAGATTACTGACTATCGAATTCAAACTCGCTTTTTTATGTTCGACTTCATTTAGATACATTTTTATATATTGCGACGTTCTGTATATCCGCATTGTTCTCACAACCGGAATTCTTCCAACAGGGTATATTGGACCAGAAATGAGGTTAAACTAAATTCAAAACCCTCAATTTTAATAATCATTAATTAGCAGTGATGTTAATTAAAATTAATTATTAATGATTATAATTCATTCTCGTGGGCAGTGTTCAACATCAAAATAAAAGAAAAGTTATTAATTGGGGGGTAAAATGAGGGATAAAAAGAAATCAAAAAAGGATTCCTGGGGACCAATTAACTACACGTCGAAGAATAAAAAAAATGCACAAAATAAAGTTGAGTTTGACCTTTTGTTGTAGTTGAGGCGTAATTGATATTTTTGACTAAGCTGTCGTTAGACGAAAAAAGAGCAGAATTCCGACTAATTTCAAAAAGTAAGAAGTGAAATATTACCAAGAAATGTTATTAAAATTATTTAAAAGAAAAATAAATAAAGGAAACAACATTTCACAAAATGTTGATTATAAAATTTTGCAAGAGCAACTGCATGGCATGGGCCTGATTCATGTAGCGACAATTAATATCGTACCTCGGAAAAATAAGGAAAAATAATGTTTTGTTGTTGTTTCAGCCAACTCGATTCCACAACAAACGTTTATTTGCTTAGCACTTAGTTCCAGAAGAGAGTATCTCATATGTACCTCTTGGATTACTTGGACGTTATAGACAAGGAATCAAAAAAAAAAAAAGGGTGGCGAGAGATGTGTCCTTCATCCTGTCTCTGGCTTCTGGTCATCTTGTGATAACCAGAATCACCCACATCCGCGAAGATGTTGGGCTCGGTCTCGAGATATCTGAAAAAGAAAGAAGGCGGGAGGTATCTAAGGATAGTGTGGGCAGGGTTAGTTTAGGTGTTCTGTAACTACTTGGATGAAGGGATGGTGGGAAAGAAATCGTACAAGACCGGTAGGTGACGTGTGCGCTTGTGGTATGTTAGCAGTATACCCTATGGGATGGGTATAGGAATTCTCTATTGTAGAGGGGAATGTTGTTGCGAAGGGTGCTTTCTTCAGTTTTGTACTGAAGAAGAAATGGTAGTGGCAGATTCCTTTTATATGTTTTCATCTTTACAGATGGATATTATTTTTACATTCATGGGTGATAAGAAGACATAATTGTTGCTTTGTGATAATTCGGCTTCCGTTTTTTATGATAATAGTTCTATTGTGTTAATCGTGTCAGGATGAGTCATATTCCTTATGCTAATTGTCTTAACTCGAGCAATGAAATTTTAACTCTTAAACCAGCAGAATTTGTGCAAAAATCTTCGATGTTTGAAACCTCAATCTTTTGCGAAGTTGATTTCTTATTTAATTGGCAGTACACTCATTCAATAGACAGCATCAAATCTACCATCAAATTAAAGTTGGATTTCCACGGAGCACTACATTTCTCATTAGAATCAGGCTTCTTGTTCATTATTCATAATACAATTCATCGCTTACTGATGACAGCATCTTAAGTTCCTCATAATCATTCGAACACGCTCGACCAATCTTCATTAAACAGCAGAGTATGATCAATTCATTGAATTGTGACTTCAAGAAATTAAATAAATGAGGATTGGCTATCCGGATTGACATGCAAAGCCTAGCGTTGCCTCTTGTCGTCAAAGATGAATCTCAGTACATACCGTCGGTAGCTTAAACAGTCTCTTAAGTATTTGCACACAGCTTCTCAAGTCGTTATTGCTCAGCCTGTGGCCTTTCCAAGAAATTACGCATATGCAACTGTAGCAGAGAACATAGCACCAAACTGGAATAAATAAAAAAATTATCACCGAAAAACACTAGGATCAAAGCTTATGTAGCAAGACGAAACATATGGTACTCGTATACACGCAGTCGTGCTTCAGTTCTAATATTTTTTAACATGAGTTCGAATCACAGCCCTCACCATCATCGAAAAATATTATAATCCTTATATGAACTTGTTTGGAACGTTTTGTATAGTTCTACTCTGATTATCATAAGCGGAGTTTAAATCTATGAATGTATGTTGTATGGAGCAAAAAAAAAGGTTGCCTAAAAATAGAGAATGGTCTCTTAATAACTACGCTTTTCTTAAATCACGCATTCGAGATTAGAGTGTCATAAAGTGTTGATGTGTTATATTATCCGTGATTGATCTAGTTGATGGGGAAAGAAACTGTTAATGAAAAAGCTTTACATATCTCTTCTCTGATATATATAAATATTTTCATACATATAGGATTGCTCTTACCTCTGAATCCCTCACACAATGGCCTTAGGGTAAAGAGGTAACAAGACATCCAGACGGACCTATATTCATCTCAACAGAGTATGCTCTTATAGATATTGGACAATAAGTTTATTTTTTATTCCTCAAAAAAACGGTGACAAGCTTAGGATTTTGAAACATTAACAGATTATAGACTAAGGTGGAATGTGATACTGGGCTCCTTGATAGTATAGTGGTTAGTATACCCGCCTGTCACCCGGGAGACCGGGGTTCGATTCCCCGTCGGGGAGCCCCTGGCGCAAGACTAATGACCCTGCCCAGACAAAATAAATCATTATGGAAAATTTAACAAGCCTCAGGACTTGCTAAATAAGGCCAAGACCGGTTCCCGGTTGTAGTGCCGATGATGATGATGATGGAATGTGATACTGTGGCGGTTCCATTGCACGCCATTATTTACCTTCCCATCAATCATTAAGAAAGTGCTACCTAAAGCACTAAATACCCTGGAAAGCATTTCTTACCTTGCAATTGGGCATGCAAAAACTTCCACCTAAGACGCATATATACTGGAAAACATTGCTTACCTTTCCTAAAATAATTACTATCGGCTAATGCAATTGCATTAGCATCTATAAACATTTCCCCCAGGGACATGCTCGCATACAACGCAGCATGTTCCTGAAATTCAATTCGGTTACGACATCGCGTAACCGACAAAATCCCCGAACTTGTCCACGCAATAAATACCAAAGATCTTTCCACACACGTGCATGGCAAGTCATAGCGACAGACATTTTCCCCAAGGACATGATCGCATGAAACGCATCATGTGCCTGAAAAGCAATTCGGTTGCAACGCCAAGCAACCGATATACTCTCAAATCATATGGGCGCCCATAGCCCCTGTCGAATTCTTCCTTTTTGCTGCAAGCACATCGGTCGCTAAACCGATAGACAAGACGCAATAGCTATCCCACCACTGGCTGCGAAGGAAATCGAGTTCTCGCCAATGTAAATACACATACGAGAGTTCGACCATTTCAAGACGCCACCGACTGGTGCATGGTCAGCAAAAGTGCTGTACGCGGTTGCTGATCAAGTAAACACCAGTTCATGATTATTGCCCAGCTCCAACCACTACGCATAATGTTTCCCTTTTACGAAATTCGGACATCCACGGTTCGCAATGCTGGGCGATACATGGTATGAGCGGCAATTGCGATCATCGTGTGTGTGTTCCGTGCCTTTTACTGTGTCCAATGTGTGGAGAATCATCCCCTATTGGTTACTAAAACGATGAGTGAAATTTGGTATTCGTTAGTTGCTAAGTCATTCTTCAGTCTTTAACCAGATTCCGTGGAGGCAAGCCGTGCCCTCCACGTACAGGAAACATCAGTCGAAAATGACCAACAGTCGGTGGACGAGCTCCCAGAGTGTTTCGGTTAAAATAAAAGTAAAATCAGTTTAGTTGTTAGATATTAAATTCTCTAGAAGTAAAATCAGTTTATTTGTTGGAAATTTAAACTCTGTACATTTGTTGAAATTAAATCCGAATGAAATTAAGTCCTGTACATGCAGTGTAAAACAAATATATCATCCTCAACATCGATTTCCATTGACAGTAAAAGTAAAATCGGTTTATTTGTTTGAAATTTAAACTCTGTACATATTGTTGAAATCAAAGCATTGTAGTGCTCCACGAACGCCTACAATTTCCCTCCCCCGTACATTTTACACCTCCTTCCATAACCCCATCCATATCCCCAAATCAACATTGAATCCAATGTTGAACGAATTGAAACAAACGTTCAATTGTCGCATTGATTCAATTCCCAGAAATCCTTCAATCCTGAAATCATATGCACTGTATTTCCAATTATTATTTCCAAAATCCCTAAATTAAATGTGCGGACCAGATGTCCCATTTCCGAACAGATATTATTGAGGATCATAAAATGCGCGTCTGCAATTTGATGATCCTCTAAAAATTTGTTTGCACAAATTTGGTCCCAGAAAAGTGAATATCTATGCAGATCTTTCAAATTGAAATACAAACAAATTGCCCCATAAAACGAACCACATGTTCATTTTGTCGCGCATCAACATCTAGGATAATAAATGCGCATCCGCAAGATCCTTTATCTATTGTTTCCTGCCCAAGTGCATTTATGACCTTCTTTCCTTTCATTTCCTTTTTGTTATCCATTTTCTAAATTTCCAAAAGTAAAACAAAAACAATGGAATGGCGGCTGGCAATTGAGTCAGTTTCGATTTGGTGTAGTGCGACCGCGGACGAGTATGTATGTCTTAAATAAAAATAAAGGAATTAGACATTAAAATTGAAGTTTGAATAAAAACAGAACGGTAGCCCACTCTTCCTGGGGAACCAGAAGCACGGTGGGCACCAGGACAAAATTGTACAACAGCCTTGTGAAATTAAATCATGTACCTTATGATAAAATTAAGTTTTATAATCAGTCAACCGAAGTTTCTATCGGCATTGAAAGCAAGCCTTTACGTTAGTGTAATTTAAGTTATGTCATTTGTTGAACAAACACCCTAGCAATAAAGAACCATTGGCTTTGAATGGCTATTACATTTTAATTAGTGTAAAGAAATCGCATTTTTTGAGGCAGTTCGGGGCGTGCCGGTGGGTAACAACACGAGCGACGTAGTAGTCGTTGCCAGCAGAACAATTCGTTGGGAAACTTGGTGAACCTGTGCCCTTGCACCACCATACCGCAAAGAGAACACGAACCCACAATACCATAAGGATTATCTCCGATATTTCAGGATTATGCTTCCACCAGAAGAAAATTGTATATTTCAATTTATCGCACACATTTTCTTTGTCATTTATTCTCGGAGACAAAATATCATCAACCAAATCGAAAATAATACCTTCTATGCATCCATTCAAACATCAAGGTAGTTGTTTTGGATGATATTTCATACTAATCGATATATCATGTAGAATATTGACCCACTTCGAATGAGTTCCATTAAATTTGGACGCTTCGGTCTAATATAATAAAGCTTTCTAACCAATGCCAAATATGATGTGAAATTGTTTTCTATCACGTTTTGCTTCTTCCAGCTACGTTTCCCTTTTCAGGAGTATGCCTCTACCTGCAACTCTTACCAAGTGCAGAACAAAAGGAGAAATCTCGTAAGGTTCAGCTTAATGCCTACAGAAGCTTGTCCCACGCCGTTAAGGATGATCGATTGCATGCCAACATATTTTCCGTATATAATATGACTTTTCCGGATGGAAGATATCCCTACAGAGAAACTGTAAGTTGATTAAACAGGAATCTCTTTCGACGAAGCGTGAACGCATTGGGTATACAGATTTGACAAAGCTTCTGTTGGATGAACTTCAACACTCTCAACACACAAGTTCAGAAAATTTATGGCCATCTCCGTCGGGGCTGAAACTTCGAAATTTATTTATGACAAAGCGCTTTCAAGACGATAGAATTTTATTGCCAAGAGTCCGGAAAACGCCGGTTTATGAAAAAACTAGGTATGAAGGAACACTCCAAGAGGGCAAACGGGTGTGTGTCTGACCAAGTATGCAATCCATTTACCGTTTGATATACAGGTTAGAACAATAATCTGAAAAGGTCTGCCTTCAAGGGGTTCACTCTGAAAAGTTGCAAAATTAATTTAAATCTTGGATGGGGCAGAACCCATATTCCCTGATAGTGGATGTGTTGTGGTTGATTGTGGTTCTAGATATTATTTTTTATCGTGCAATGACATATAATCGGTTCATCCTCACAGCAAGATGGTTATTAATGATTGTCTGTGCTAGGCATTTGACAGGTTTGTACGTCCTGGTATGAAAATGAAAGAGATTGCCTACTACATGCTGTAGACCTTAGATATTGGACGTCACTATAACGCCTCAACTAAGATGTATGTATAACCGGTTCTGTGCACCTTCAATTGTTTCTCTTGCAATTCCTTCACATGTGACCCTATCATGAGCCATGTCACATGCTTTATTATTGTTTTGAATTCAGGTTCAGCCTAAAATGGGAATATTTGTTTTTAATTTATTAAATATAGTTATCGTTACGATCAGAAATGTAGCATCACCATATTATGACAGGACCCTAAATGGTTGTTTGAATTCATGTTCTTATACAACCATAATAATTTATGATATAATTTTTCGAGTACATGCAGGAACGTGGGATATTTAAAACAGTTTTTTAGTAGTTGAAAGCCACTGAAAGATTAATTAAATATGTTCGTGTTTTACTTTTTGTTTAAGGTCAGTGAGTACAGTGTCTTTATGTACGTACTATTCCGTCAAATGTGAGAAATCTTCTAATTAATATAGAGCGATTGGAATTGGCAGGTGGAGTAGTATTGACATAATATCATTTACGAACAGGTTAGTGGCGGACACTCTGCCGGAATGCTAAATGGATATAACAACTACAGCGCTCACTTTCACTTATTCATTGTGGACATCAGCAAATACTACTGTGGGGGTTGAAGTTGGTGTGCCGGTCATGGGTACAGTTTCACTAACTCCCCAACGATGTTGCTCTGACGAAAATAGTTCACCCAGGAAGGCAGGAACAATTGAAAACACACTGGTGTAGTTTTTTTGTTTGATTTCTTCTATAATTTTCGTTTAAACTAGGGTTTTCTCTATTTTATACACTTGTGATTTTTTGTTAAAGAATTTTGTTTATTACTAATGGCTCTATCAAGTGCACACGAGATGGCAATTGAGTAACGACTGTGATGCACGCTCAACGTAGCGTCCGCGCGCGTGTGTACACTGCTGAGGTTGGATAGTGATTTTATGACCGGTGGCGAATTAAATTAAAAACTAGCGCAGCATTCCAACACGAATGATGAATGAATAGCGACTGGTGTGAATTAGGGTTGAAATTCGTATTTCCATTCCACACACAGGGCAACCAAAAGAGACCACGCCTCTGCTCTCTCAACCTCACGCCCGTCAAAGTGTGAGTAACTTTTGTTAATAGGGTAATTGACGGACATGAAGAATGAGAGAACAGAAAACATGCTATGCTGTGATCTCGGGGTAGCTTTGGTTGTGTGTGTTGGTATCAGATGCAGCTACTGACATGACCTGGTGACCCAGTGGTACGGCTATGGTGTAGTCGGAGCACATTGAACCGTGGAAAGACAGAAATGCGAGGGAGAGGAAAACCTAGCCGATGTTACTCCCCTGCAAAAAGAGATCATTGATTCCAAGCGAATAGGTGATCTGAGGGAAAGTCGATAGGACGCCGCTGATGTTTGGGAAATAATCCGCGTGAAAACCAGACTCTAAGACGCTGAAATAACCCCAGCTATTTTGCTATGATGCAACAGCGTCGTTCGTTTAGACTTGTTGTTGCTAACCGACATTATGAGATTTCCGATGGGAAACTCATGGTTAGCAAGAATGGAGTTGCCGTATGACAAGAATATAGCTAAACTCAATTATGCAATATCTGCAAAGGATAATGAGTTTAGCTATACGTCCGTTTTACATGTTTTACAGGGGAACACATATAAAGAAAATGGGTAGGTATGACGCGCTGAAAGCGGTCAAAATTAGGTGGAAATTTTGGTTGAGATTGTGGGTTGGTTGTCATTTAGAATAGAGAAACCCCCACACTGCTACCGCAAAGCACCCACAGTACTGGTTTTTGCTTAACTATTATAAACATCCGCATCCATCCCAATCTACAACAATACTGATCTTGTAGGTAGAACAGTTTAAATGCCATGAGATTCTTTGACTAATCTAGTTGTTGATACTGATATTTCGGATTTTAGAGATTGGAGGTCACTATAATCCCTTTGTTGTGGCATAACAGTTTACACGAGAAACTATATTGCTAATCAGCTTCCGTCTACCCTGAAATATATTTTGTGATGGCTAAAAATTCACATTCACAACCAGCCACCACGATATCAGTGTAGCATCAACAATCATTCCACGGTCACAAAATCTGTTTTTCATTCTAATAATTATGAGATGGAAGTTTCTTCATCTCTAGGCTCATTAGACTACAATTTTATGTCAGACACATTTTCATTTTCCGAGAAAAGAGTTAACACTATAGATCTGTAGCGATTCTAACAGATACACACAAATCACAAGCAAAAATAGTGAAGAACACCGAACGAAAAAAATCGAATAAGAAAAATACATCAGAACCGTATACCAAGCGGTAAATAAAAATAATTCACACCAGTGGAATATAGTCAAGTTTGGAAATCAAATTTTAAAACACGGTCAGTAGCCTGCTGGGTAACGCTTAGGTAAATTTTTTTTCGTGATTCGAGCTGTCATAGCGTCAGTTCGAATCACACGATCTTCTTCACTATTATTTCAAACGCTATAGATCTACTACAACAACTTTTTTTTCTTTTTTTGAAACGTGGATTGGTCCTTAAAATTTGTGTTGAGGTTCCACAAGGATCTGTTCTATTTCCCATTTTCATTGGTGACGGTTTGTACATTATTCATAACTGTATCTACTTTTATGGGGATAACAAACGCTGTGTTTCTCCTACTCATTCGAACATGCTGAACCAAGCTCTTCAAACCTCATTACCAGAGAGCAAAGAATTCAATGAGTATTCTGATTTGAACAATATGTAAGGTAGATGTTATCTATCCGATAAGTTTAAAGCGTCATAAAGCCCTGCAAATTTGTCCCAATATGGTATCCTCTGTAGTAGAACATGCATTTCCACAGAAACTGGACACGGAATATTGTCACAAGTTCTGGTATGGATGCCAGCGCTCTCATTAGAAAAGATGTAGAGTACAAGCAAACGAATACACGATAAAAAAAAGTACTGAGCCTGATAAGATCGCAAACAAAGCTATTAAAACTGCACTTAGAACAGGACCACACATATTCCAAGAGGAGATGCTGAAATGCCTAGAAAAGAAAATATTTCCCAAACGCTTAAAGACCCCAGTACATAGTACTTCTGTTAAAGGGAAACGATAAACCGATAAATTATTACAGATAAACCATCATTCTATCACTCCATATGCATCCTGGATATACAGCGAAAAATGCTGGAGAAGATAATATATGGTAGATTGCTCGTCACAAGAGGAAAACAATCGAGCGCCTTCGATTTACCAATACAGCTTCAGGGAGTTGGTATTAACCATCGACGTCATCAAAACTGTGGTCGACATTACCGAAACAATAAAAGAAAAAAGATGGAAAAGAGGAGCAACAAAATAATGTGCCGTGCTAATATTTGACATACAAACAGGCTTCAACTCGGCCAACTGGTTCTCCATCACAATAGCCCATAGTCAAATGGGCCCTCCGGTCTAACTCCTTCAAATCGCCGTTAGCTACCTCACCAATAGAAAGTTGATGTAAGACGCGGACAAGGGTAGAAATTATTACATGTTTCGGCAGAAATTCCTCAAGGTACAGTGCTTGACTTACACCGGGGAATATTATGTGTAATGAAGTTTTACAAAGAAAACTACTGCATGGAGTGGAAAATATTGATTTCTCACACTACATAGCGATTGTAGCAATTGGTAAGTATATACACGAGGTAGAGGGGTGGAAGCGAGCATACAGGGCAAAGTCTCTGCTTTCAACCCGGCGAAGGCCAGGACGATCCTTGTCCCTGTTCAATCCAAGTTGGCATGCAGTCTCCACGTGACACCCCTGGATAGCAACTTTGGCACCCGCCAAGTAGTGAACCAATGCATGCAAGCGACATCCTGGTAAAATTTGGCGCAAGGCTGATAACTTTGCCCGGAAAAACAAATTATTATGGACAATTTAACAAGTCTCTGATATGGACCGGTGGAGAGACTTGCTAAATAAGGCCAAGACCGGTTTTAGTGCCGATGATGATGATGAAATACTTTACAATCTGCCGAACTAGAACTAGCCGACTACAAGACAGGGGTATTCCTAATAGCAAGTAGAAAAGGTGTAAAATATACTGACTTCCACATCTGAAACCAGAGCATACGATCAAAGAAAATTGACAAATACCTGAATTGGAGTCGACAGCAGATTAAGATTGAAGTCGCAGTAAGAGTACGAAAGTAAAAACACCGCAGGCGTTCGGAATATTGTCAAACACTGGTGGATCAGGATATAAGAATTATCCTGCAGTGCAGTCACATTAGTACCAGCTATTCCATCTCAGTATGGGCATGTTACGTGCGTCCGCCACCCCATCAATTAATTGTTTGTAATTTGAATATAATTTGTTTTAAGGTGGTATGATGGTAAGGTGGTGGAGGAATTGCGCGATCCAGAAGTGAGTTTTCGAACACGCCCCGATTCGGGTGTGGATCGTGCAGTTCTTCGAGTTCGAATTCGGTTTTCGCAGTGGACGTGAATGGGGAGCGAAAGAGAGAAAGGGTTAATGTTTTTTTTTTTGATGTACGGGTTTTTTGTTGACGTTCCGTTGTTGACGGGTTTTTCGGAAGAAGATAGGAAAACTGTTGTTAACTGTAGAAAAAAGAAAAAAAAGGCAGAAGTATAAAGAAACTGTCCGGTGTGTGTTAATCCTTTTTTTGTAAAGAAACAGAATAAAGAAAATGTAAAGAGAGAAGGAAATTGAAACGAAAAAAGAAAGTGAAAAGTAGTTTTTTTTTGTCATCAAAGAAAAATTGCAGAAGGGCAAACTTTGACGTAAAAGTGATTGCGGGTCTTTCCTGTAAAATTGTGTGGCCTCAGTCGCTGCTTTCTGGGTGTAATCAGCACGGATTCATTTAACAGCGGTTGTTCGGCAAGCTAAAGGTAACAAATCAGTGCCGCATCGGGAGAACATCCAGAGGAGCCGACACTGGATAATCTACAAACCACATTGCTGGATTTGAACTGGAAGAGGAAGAAGAAGAAGTTGCACATGGTGTTGAGTCGAGATGAATAACGAGGTAAAAAGAAGAAATCTAACATTTTCACACTAAATCCCCACAGCGGAAGTGCAAGGCACGTACTATAGTATTACACACTGGCTTTCAATAAATTATCATACTACAGGCAGATGCTATACACCCGAAACAACGAAGAGAGGAACATTGATGGCTATAAGGGGTCTTAGATTAATGTCCGATTAATTGGCATTTGTTATAGCGAGCCGGATCATTCTCCAGAAACACTTTAGCTGAGAAGCTCCTTCGGATTCTAAAAGGCGAGCTACAATGGATGATGTCCCGTAGAATGACGAAGATAAAGCTATAGAAAAAAAATACCTAAACCGATTTGAATACGACAGTTCACGTCACGGTCCACAATATAAGGAGAGATTCTGAACGTGCCATTTTTGCGTTCAACTATTTCGCTCAATAGAGAAACAACCTCCCGGGACCAAAGCCCCTCGTAAACTACATAATCCGGTCAGATGAGAGTTGGAACGAAATCTGCTCTATAGTATCCCTGGTGCAGAATAAGTTAGGTGGACTTGAAAGAATAAGACAAGAAATTGACCAGATTAAAGAGCTTATCAGTGCCGCGACAGAACCCCGAATTTAGTCCAACGCAGAGAATGGTAGGAAATGCAAGAATACGTTTTAGTGCATTGTTACATATTCTACAACTCTGTGAATCATGGATACGAAAGGATTTGTTACGGACCTCGCGTCCATGTCCTCGCCCAACACCCACATATTTCCGCAAATTCCCTCTCTCTGCCTGTCAAGGGAAGAAAAATCGTCAAGTAGCTAATTTGTATAAACTACTTTATGAAAATTCAACTTGGCAGTAAAAAATAAAAAATAAAGGCGTTGGCGCCGAATAAAATAATAAACGTCAACGGCGAAAACGAAAAATAAGTCATTCGCCGTAAAACCTTACAGTTAGTAGTTTTCAATTAATAATTTCCAATTAATTCAATAACATTCAATTCAAGATAGTGTGGGAACCCATCTACCAAAGTGCGATAATTCATTCTGCGTAAAACTCCCCATCAAAAGGGTATGAGAATAGTTGAAGAAAATATCACGCAGAAATAATCGCCTTCAATTATACCAACTGAAATTTGTTAACGATCCCCAACCGGCATAATCTAATCAACAACCAACAATTAAGCTGAACAGGCGAGCACAAACCTGAACGCCTCCTGCAACCTGCCACCAGGGACCATACCAGCTAAGGCGACCGCTCCACGGTCCGTTCTAAAAGTAAGTCACGTACAACTTTCGTATTATATTGAATATATATGTAGACTATATTATATTAAATTGTTTAATAATAGTATACAACAGATTCGGCCCGTGGTATATTTAGAAGATTCCATTCCCTTTGGGGCAACCTTAAAAAAAAAGGCGTTATCTATACGAAACGATTTCAATGCCACGAAAATCAAATGTGGGCTTTCAGCGTTGGTACAAATTCTCAAACTCACCACAAGGCGTATTTTTCCGCTAAACTATGAAAATAACCGAATTCCCTCAGTTGGCTATTCGTATCAAAAATCGGATGGAATATAAAACGGTCTCGTAAAACCTACGGGGACTCAAGCGCAAGTCGTTCAATTCCACAATTACATAGAACATGAGCTCAACATATTCCTGCTATTTCCTTTCTACAGGCATAATGCAGTCGTCGCTCAACTGAACTCCATGGAAGAATCGCACCTCTCTAAAAAATGTTTTACAATACGCGAAAATCAAAGGATCATCATCATCATCGGCACTACAACTGGGAACCAGTCTTGGCCTTATTTAGCAAGTCTTGAGGCTTGTCAAATATTCCATAATGATTTGTTTTTTTGTCGGGCAACGTCATTAGTCTTGCGCCAGAGGCTCCCCGATGGGGAATCGAACCCCGGTCTGCCGCGTGACAGGCGGGTATACTAACCACTGTACTATCGAGGATATACATCGGCTAACTATAAAAAAAAACTTCCGTTGTATGGATAAAGTACCTCTCAGTCCCTAAATTTCGAAACCATGTAAGCGAGTATATCTCACACAGATTACCAGCATCTTATACCTCTTTCATTGGGGAATTTAACGACACAAACAAGGCGTCACATTCTTCAGACACCGCCACATTTCCAACCACAGATAGATTAATCAAGTTCATAAAATCACGACTCAACAAAAACTCGACCGGTCTAGATAGAATACCACACCTTCTATTTAAAAGACTTCACCCGCCAAATCGACTTCCCATTCCCGTCCTTCTCAACCATATCAAATGCTTCACATTTTCTATAGAAAAGGAAAATTGCGATAGTAATCTCTGTTCAAAAGTCTGGCAGTCCCAATAACACCTCCAACTATCGTCCCATATCTTTATTGAACACCCTATGCAAAATATTAGAATGTAAGATCTACCAAAACATTCTCTCGTTTGCCAATGAGATGCTCTCATCCCTAATTCTCAATTTGGCTTTCGTGAGCGACACTCCACTTGCCATGCTCTACTAAAACTTACACATGATGTCACAACTGGTCTGGACAATCAATGCCCGTACCGTATGCATATCTCTCTATATTTCCAAAGCATTTGATTATGTCTGGATTTCAGGACTTTTTTATATGCTGCACTGCTTATTTGGCCTGAATTCCAACATCACAAAGCTCCACCTTTCTGGTAGGAAATTCATGGTCAGAATAAACTCTTCCCCCTCACAAACTCGCAACATAACAGCGTGAGTTCCCCAAGGACCGATTCTCGGACCATTTTTATATCTTCTATACACATCCGATATTCCCCAACCTCCACCTAGTGTTGTAATGCTAAATTATGCTGATGATACTTTAATTTACTCTAGCAGTAGATTTGTCAAAGCTGGAAGAAACCGCGTTAAGAACTCCCTCCCGTAGATCTCAGCATATTTTGACAAATGGAAAATTCGCGTCAACCCAACCAAAATTTAGCTAACAGTGTTTAAGGGCAAAAACGCTCACTGCACAAACAACACTAAACGTTGCCACAACAAAATTGAACTCAAGTTTAATAACACCATGATGAAACCTTCCAAAACTCTAAAATGTTTGGGAGTAACCCTTTCCAACGACTGGCCATTCTCAACCCACATCAAAAATTGTCTTCATAAAGCCTCAATACAGCTTAACGTCTGCTGACGAGTGTTGTGGGAACCAAAAAGCCTGTCTCTCAAGGTCAAACAGCTGATCTACACTCTTAACATACACTACGGGGCTGGATGGTATCCCCAACGCTGTAGTGAAGACTGCTTTAACAAAAAAGCCAGAAGTCTTCAGTAGTTTCTTCACAACCTGCCTTCAAACAGGACAATTTCCCAAACGATGGAAAAACAGTGGCTTGTGCTTATACCAAAAGGAGTCAAGAATCCACAGGCGCCGTCGTCTTATCGCCCGTTGTGCATGTTGGACACGACAGGAAAACTGCTTGAGCGAATAATTGCCACTCGCTTGAAAGAATTCACGGAGGGGAAATCGGGGCTCTCTGAATCGCAGTATGGGTTCCGGAAAGGTAGATCAGCCGGTAAGGCACTATCTGTGGTGTGCGACACCGCTCGCAATGCGATAGCTGGAGCACGATGACTAGGTGGTACAAACAAATATTGCAGGGTGGTGACGCTAGACATTAAAAATGCGTTTAACTCGGTGAATTGGAATCCGATTCCAGAAGCGTTGCGTGATCTACAAGTCTCACCCTACGCACTAAGTATACTAGCAAACTATCTATTGGATAGAGAACTGCTGTATGATACAGATGAGGAACC
Source organism: Microdon myrmicae (assembly GCA_963931805.1). Classification (NCBI taxonomy): domain Eukaryota; kingdom Metazoa; phylum Arthropoda; class Insecta; order Diptera; family Syrphidae; genus Microdon; species Microdon myrmicae. The sequence goes on along the minus strand of OZ007502.1, from coordinate 129,046,730 downwards.
ACAGGAATATAAAATAACAGCGGGTGTACCTCAAGGATCTGTATTAGGTCCGCTGTTATGGAATATCATGTATGATGGTGTGCTCAGGGTCAATATACCAGAAGGGGTTAGAATCATTGGGTACGCAGGTGGTTTGGCAATAGCGGCCGTAACTAAACATCTAGATCACCTGGAGAATATTTGCTCCCAACCAATCCAGAGCATTAAATGCTGGCTAGATATAGCCGGACTGAAACTAGCTGGACATAAGACGGAGGCAGTTTTAATAAGCAACCGCAAGAAAGTTGAACACCTTCATTTGGAAATAGAAAGACAAATAATCAGATCCACTCCCTATATTAAATATCTTGGTGTTATACTCGACAACAGGTTGAGCTTCAAGGAACACCTGAGCAAAATGAGTGAAAAAACGGCACGAGTATACAAAGGCTTAGCGAGACTGCTACCCAATGTTGGAGGACTCCGGTCTCACATAAGGAAACTCATAACCAGTGTCAACACCTCCATTATAATGTATGCAGCTCACATGTGGGCAGGAGCCGCACAGTATACGTCGTACATGAGGGGAGTGAACTCCGCACATAGACTAGTATCACTAAGAGTATGTTGTGCATTCGGAATGGTATCCGAAGATGCTATAAATATTTTGGCCGGGAGGATGCCACCTGACATTGCAGCTAAAGAAAACGCTGCATTGCATAAGGTCTCCCAAGAGAATCGTCGGAGAATGCGGCCACAATTAAAGCTCTCAAGTATAAGAGAATGGCAACAAAGGTGGGATTCTTCCACCAAAGGAAGATGGACCCACACCATGATACCTGATATAGAAACATGGGTGAACAGAAAACATGGGGAGCTGAATTAGTACTTGACTCAGCTAATATCAGCACATGGATGGTTTTAGTAATACTTGCACAAGTATAAGCATGTGAGTCCCCTTTAGTGCTTGTATTGCGAAGGGAAAATAGAAAATGCGGAACACGTACACACAGAGTGCGTGAGATTCGAGACCGCACGAACAATTTTGGAGAGACATATGAGACGGACAGTTACTCCGGCAGGAGTAGTAGAATACATCATCATCATCATCATCATCGGCACTACAACCTGGAACCGGTCTTGGCCTTATTTAGCAAGTCCTGAGGCTTGTTAAATTTTCCATAATGATTTGTTTTTTTTTCCGGGCAAGGTCATTAGTCTTGCGCCAGAGGCTCCCCGACGGGGAATCGAACCCCGGTCTCCCGCGTGACAGGCGGGTATACTAACAGTAGAATACATGCTTAGTTCAAAACAGGCATGGTCCGTAACAAATGGTATTGTCTGTGAAATGATGCAGCAGTTGCGACGCGACGAGCGGAATATCTTAAAGAAAGCTTCGCGGGGATCAACGGGAATATGTGCCTGGCGGGCAGCGGTTTCAGTCGGTAAAAACCCGGCATGCCTCTGGATCGATTCAGTGGTATCTTTTGAAGATTTCCACCTTCCTACCGAAACCAAAAAAAAAAAAAAAACCCACTCTTACATCCGCCTGCCCATTGTGATACCACACCCTCCCAAATGGCGAAATTACGAGCCTTTGAACGATAATGTTTCCAGTTTATCACTGTCTTACACCGCAAAACCAACTCATATAGACACCATAGTAACATACCTGACCTTATCCCTTACTACCCTCAATCAAAACAAAAAATCCCACATCCACATAAATCAAAATTGAAAATATTATTTTTAAGTCATCAAATTGTCACCATCATTGCAATATCAAATATTGTAAATTGTAAATAAGATTATAATAAGTTAGATTAAGTTATGTTAAGTAATTTGAAGTAGGCTAAGTTAAAATAAAAAGAGTTCCTGATTTTTCTTCTGACCTTTTCCAAGAAAAATAAAATTACCAATATATCTAGATCCGAAGCCCTTAAAAAAACTGTACGGAAAATGTTAACAAATAACAATTAAAATTATTATTATATAACCTATCTGTTATAAGTTAACGGTATTACTTATTGTAACTTTTAATTTTTGGTCTAATAACTGCAGTGTATATAAAAATAAAAATTAAATAAAAAGTATGGATTGTTGAAGTCCGGCGCCGTGCTTCCTCGGTATGAGGGAAGAGCGTGGACTTATTATTTTTCCTTTTCTTCTTTTGCTGGTCCTGTACGCACAACAATCTTATTACAACTTAAGAATTCTCCACGTATTATGATCCGCGTCCCAGGCGGACCTTCCTTTGGTGAAAGTCCAGTTACAACTGGCTGAGGCGCCATTAACAAGAAAAATCCTTTTTTTAATTCAACGGCTCATCTCAAACGAACTTTATGAACTGAATTTTTTCTCTATTATGTTTTTTCTTCTGTGACTTTTCACATTCAATTCGGACGAAAATCCAAGTTGCTATGTTTTCAATAAATAAAAAGGTGCAGGTTATTAAGTGTGCTGTAACTGGTAATATTGTGAATGTTTATGAATGGTATGTATTAAGTGAGAATGTAATATATGTTAAGTGAAGTTTTTAAGGATGTGTTAGGAGATTCAGTGTTAAATTTAATAAGGGTAGTATTCTGGAATACAACAGGATAAATACGATTCCGGAGACGATACAACCATGAGTTGTACGCAGTCTACCTTGAAGCTAATGTTGTAAGAAAAATCAAGCTCGGTAGACTTCGGTGGGCGGGACACCTAGCTCGAATGAGCGAAGAGCAGCCTGCCCGGAAAATCCTTTGTGGCAGGATGTATGGAAAGAGACAGCGCGGCTCGAAATCGGGGCCGATGGAGAGATTTGTTAAATAAGGCCAAGACCGTATCCCGGTTGTAGTACCGATGATGATGATGATGTTGATGGATAAATACATTAAATCATTCTTCGGCTAAACCACGCAAACGTAGAATAATCTGTCGATCTTGTTTCCTTGACTTTAAATTCTGAAACAGTAATGGCCAACATACATTAACATCTCCCTCTTTCACCTCCATGCCATAAGCGCTTTACTCATTGATTTGTAAAGGTACCACAAAATTCGTTTTGTGCGCATTTAATATAAGGAAAAGAAAAGAAATTAAGGAAAGAATTCTCTACCACGTTCATGCAGTATCGCTCAATGTTATCGAAACAAGTATATTTTTCACGACAAATAATAAAACCAGAGGTTCTAATGTGTAATTTACAACTTCTTCCCCGATTGCTATACTTACAGATTTGAAATTACCTAAACACCAAATTCGTTGAATTCCCATTTCGTTGGGTAGTTTTCTAATCACAAATTCTTGGTGTTTGTCCTGGTTGAACAGCAGATGTTCCTCCGGTTCTTTAAAATCTAAGGGCTGTTTCGATGTTGGAAGATGTTTCTTAAAGGCTTCAAATTTATAATGTCTTTATAATAGGCGACAAGCCCGTTTTCATTTCCTGTCACTGAGTTCAATTATGGCGTAGTCCCGTCTGCAACCGGTGTTCCTAATTTGTTTTGAATAAAGTGTTTCCCCATAATTTGATTGCTGCCTGGTGACGGTTTACAAATCCACGTTATCAGCGAAAACAATATTAAACAAGAGATGCTTTAACAATTAGTGTAATAAATTTTTGAGTGGCAGAATTTTGTGGACAACAAAGGTTTTGGCTTCGTTCGTCGTTCCTTGCTGATAAATCAAACAGCCTGGAACGGGATATGAAAATCGAAAAGCACCTTGGGAAATGATTCTATTCTATGTGGGAAATGATTCTATATATATAAGTTCTATTGAAATAGACTGGATGTGCATTGTTAAAGCATGCACAAGAACTAATCATTGCTTTTACTTTTATATTTTGTTAAATTTTAATTTGTGGCTGCCAGATTAAAATTAGTTGCAATTTATAGTTTGACAAACTGGCTGTAGGTAATTGAGTAATTATGACCACAATCTAACTTAAAATGATATTCAATAAAATAGACGACATCTGAGTCCGTATTGCTCGCAAAATAAAATCTATTGTATTTTGTAATAACAAAAAAACATAAGTCATAGATTTATCTTATAATGGGTTAGGCTTATTCACGCGCCACATCGATTCTCAACCCCTCAAAAAAGTGATGCCAAAAAAACCATCTAAGTATATTGGCACAAAGAGAATAAACGTGGGTAAAAATAAGTGTTACATTTGTAGGTATCCACGATTTCAATCCAGAGACTTTTGAAATTCACTACAAATACAAATCATATAACCTTGCCACAACCGCATAACAATCATAGCCATTGGAGAGGCAAATAAAAAGAGGCACAGACCAGGAAATCCGATAGTTTTTCTCCCTGTAATTGCAAACAAATCAAGACATTTTTTGCCTACTATACTTCTCTGAGTTTTTTTTTTTTTTTTTTGGTTCTAAATATTCTTTGTTTGGTAAATTAGTAATGAAGATTGCAATAAATATAAAAGGAACAAATCCGAAAGGCAATAGTACATGACAATAGCCACCCCTAGTTTAACTTAGAGTGTCCGCAGGAGACCAGTAAGTTAGAATATAATTTAAATAAGCTAGAATTTAAGCATATTTTTGTCTAGCAAGTAAGATAAATATAAGAAAAGGAACAAAATAAAAACGTACGTAAAATAGAAAAAATACTTCTCTGAGGAGAAAGGAACCTATAGCACCCGAGATATCGCCAAATAACTGTTGCAGGTTGTAACGATCTGGAAACACTCGCGCGGGGAGAGAATTCCACATCCTTCCCGTTCTGTAATGGAACGATTTCTGATGCAGAGATGTTCCCGCCGGCAGATGAATCTCCTCTCCTTCAGCTATGATTGGATTTTGCTTGACTTTATCCAAAAGCAACTCCAACATACACTTGGTATATTACCTAAGCCCATAGTAGGTAATAATAATAGTACTCTCCATCCTAAATCACCTTCACTTCTTTTCCTAAACCCTCCGGAGAACCCCAGGCTCCAGATATAACTCGTCCTATAAAGTCCTTTCCCAAGTTTAGTTATCATCATCATCGGCACTACAACCGGGGACCGGTCTTGGCCTTATTTAGCAAGTCCTAAGGCTTGTTAAATTTTCCATAATGATTTTTTTTTTCTGGGCAAGGTCATTAGTCTTGCGCCAGAGGCTCCCCGACGGGGAATCGAACCCCGGTCTCCCGGGTGACAGGCGCGTATACTAACCACTATACTATCGAGGAGCCCCAAGTCTAGTTATATTCATATATTATATCCCCTACCCCTAGCCGCATTCAATTGCATTAGCACCTGAAAACATTCCTTTCTTAAGGGCATTCTCCATGCATCAAGCATCAATAAAATTCTCCTAAAGGAATTCTGAAGCATCCATAATTCATATGCATTTTCCTAGAAGAATTCCTTAAAGGTCAAGCATTATGCCTGAAAGAAAACAATTCGGTTACCGTACCATGCAACCATCATAATCATGGATGATTATCTTTGCGTCACCTATTCCCAGCCTCACCATGTGTACAACAACGTTCCCCACATACACATTGGCTGGTGACTTTTTTGTCCAACGACAAAGCAACTTCAAGCAGCTTATTGACACAGCTGCAGACAATTAGCGCAATAGCCGCTAAAACCAAATTCTTCAGCACGCATCTTGTGCAAACAAAAGAATTCTGTTCTTCCGCAGGCATTCTGGCGTTACGATAAACAATCCAAATTGTTTGAAGTATCCCAAATGCATTTAGTATCTAATGAGTTGCAACTTGTTTATTTAGCGGAACTCTCAGCTCATAAATTCCTTTATGCCTTTCAATATCTCCGAATTCCTTTCTCATGGCCTTGCCGCATAAGCAAACAGTGATCCATTGGCACATTGCTAAAATCATCTCACGCATACCACGAGGATCTTCACTACGAGATCCAGTTACCTACTCCAAAGAGAGACTTCATGTTTCTCTTGTAATAAGAAACTCACCCCTTAGCTGGGAGAGTTTCACCATGGGCCAAATTTCAACCACTAGCGAATTCACATCGCTGGCTCGCAATTCAACCGCTTAAGGGGTCGGTCGCCTTGTAACCGCCGCGATCACACGGTGGTGTGCACGCCCCCGAGTGTAAAGTAAAGTCGGGTTTCAATGTCTGTGGCGTGTTTCGTAATTTCTGTTTGTGTTTTTGTCATTTATAATAATGTCCTCCTCAGGTAGCACCTTGCTAATGGTGTACGTTTGAACAAAGCAATGAGAATGCGTAAATTAAGATATTTGAAAGATTCCAAGTGACTTTTAATTCATGTTTTTCATTTCATCAATCAAAAGGTAACCATCGGTTATCTTCAATAAACCTTTTAATTAATAAACAATAAACAGTGAGTTTCATTTACTTTCTTTATTGGTGCATGTCTTGTGGGGAAGTTTCGTTCCTTGTGGGTGTCTTCTTCCGTGCAATCTTTTAGTGACGATGGGGATAGAAGAGTACCTAGTGCCGTACGCGGGCGCACAATACTTCTACCCCACAAACTCACCACCCGTCCCACATCACATCTTGCTCGGTGCTAAGTATACCAATTTCCATAGAACACACACTCTCTATAAGCCCTCACCATCAAAGCACATCCCACTCGTCCTCTGAAGCTCGCTCAAGATTGTATTTCACATCTCCCTACCCCGCATCCTCATCTCGCCCCTGCACTACATGCCGTTCAACAATTGATCTCTTTGTCAGCTCAGAAATAAACTGACCTAAGAAAATGTCCGCATCTATCTTGCTTACCTTCTTAGCAAATCTGATTCAGTCTGCTACGAAGGCACAACGAACCCGGGCGTCATGGTTTCCATTCAGCAGAAAGGTCTGGCCACCAACATCCCTAACCTTCGTAACCTATATACGAAATTCGACGAAAATTTCAATATTCCTCCGTAAAAAGTATCAAAAGACCGTTCGGCTTTTCGTCAATACATCCGCACGAAAATGGCTTCTAACTCCCAACGCAGCGGAACCGTTAATAACAAATTTGTTCGACTCTAATCACCACAACTGCAAAGAAACGTCTCTTTGTAGACAGTTTCACCGACTCAAGCTTTTGTCAAGTAAGTCATGGAAAAGGGACAGACGATAACTGGACAGTATTATGCGTCATTATTAGGTCAGCTAAATGAGAAACTAAATGAATATCGTCCTCATTTTCTAAAGACTTAATGACCTGCCCTCGTAGATTCAAGAACCTAACCATTCATCATCAACCGCGGAACCGACGATAATTTTTTCTTTGTGAAGGTTATATAGTGTGTCTCGTTGCATTGAAGTCAACTAGATTGAACTTTCTCCTCTGCAGGATGCTGTCGAGATCCCGATTCAGAGATTCGATGTAACTACATCTCAACTGATGCGACGTTGATGCATTAATCGGCCGATCATTCGAAAAAAAGGAAACAAGTAAAATTCCCACAAAAACTGAACACCCTGTTTCCCAATGACACCAACAAATCATTTATGTGATGCAAAAACAAGGTTGGAAGCAAAACAGAACCCCGAGGCGTGCCGAAATTAAGGGAATACAAATCAGCAGACCCACCTTGTACAAGAACCCGACCCGATCGATTCTCGGGGAAGCTCTTCGTCCAGTCGCAAAGCTGCTGGAAAAGTCCGTATGAACGACGTTTATTCATAAATGACTAGACGCCGTCAAAAGCCTTGGACATATCCAATGCGAGCGCTACTGATTCACCATGCCCTTCGATCGCAGATGTTCATATATCAGTTACAAGAGTAGAAGGGTCTCCCGTGGACCAACTGCCACAGACTCCCTTATGGATGATCATTCAGAAGTCCGTTGTGTTGCAAATATTTAATCAAGTCGGTATTGATGAACTTTTTAATCACCTTGGATAGCATAGACAGTAATGCTATCGGCCATTAATTTTTGTGGAAGACACTTTTTCCCTATGCCGCCAGGAACTGACGACAGTTTTAAAGTACACTTCTTAAGGACGATTGCTAGTATTCCATTCGGGCCGGGCGTCTTCTTACAGCCCAGTCCACGTAGAATGCGTTGAGTAGTACGTGAGCAGAACCTCACATCCCACATCGAAGACCGTACCGACGTGATCACGGAAGGCTCTAAGAGACTGGTATCGAGGTTTGAATTCACGAAAATAAATTCGCGAACAGATAGGCTTTATCTTTTGAATTTGTGACTAGTGTCCCGCTGCCCGTGACTAACAGAGGAAAAGAGAGGAAGCGAAGATATTGCTGATAGCCTTCCCATTGACCAAAAGGGCTTTGTCATTGTGAACCTTAGTTGCGGTATCAATCGCCTGGTAGCACGTGTTTCTGACCCTGACAAAAATCCTTCTTTCCGCTCCGTGGAATTGGAGCACCATTGTTGAAAAACTCTAGTTATTGTCGCTTTAATCTGCTCGCATTTTTTATCAAACCAAGAATTATCAGATGAACCTCCGTGACCGACTCCGCGCATGTGTTAACATCGGATTGTCCAAAGCACACCTCCGACAACGGAAACGACGCGACGAAATCTCCCAAACCGTCCCAGTTAGCAGCCCCAGTGAAGCTGCTTAGGTCGGTTATTTGTTTGGAATGTAAGTGTTTGAACAACCGGGATCAGGCAGTGATTGGAGTTTCGCAATGGCGCAGCGGTTTTCGCGGTATACCTGTCCTAATCTGATGTCAGAAACAGATCCAGGGTGTTCGTAAAATCACCTCGGCCATCCGGCACTCGCGAAAAACCCTCCACAAGTTGAGTCAAATTGTGGCTAACAGCGAACATCTTCGCCAGCCTCCCAGCTCAGTCGCTTCTGTTACCTGGTCCCTCTCCTATTTATACTTGCCACTTATCACATTGATAAGGTAATTAAGAATTCCTGCTTGTTCCCATACGCTGATGACACCAATATATACAATATCATTGAGTCGCAACATAATTCTGCATTGCTGCAATTAGACATTCACAACTTCTCGACTTGGTGTGACAAAAATTGGTTTGTACTTAACATCACCAAAAGCCAATATATAACCTTTACCCGTAAACGTATTCACTCATCCCCATGCCCCTATTCTCTTCACAACCAATCCCTGACGGTTGTCCAATCTATTCCAGTCTTGGCATCCTTTGCAGCAGGGAGCTTTACTTCCTATCTCACATTGATGAGACGATATGGAAAGCCAAATCTTCCCTCGGATTCGTGAAACGATGGACTAAGGAATTCACCAACCCCTACGTAACTCGATCCCTTTACCTTAGTTTCGTCCGTCCACTGCTTGAATATGCTAGCCAGGTATGGTCTCCTCATCACAACATCCATAGAATCGTAGAATCGAAAGTATTCAACGTCGCTTCCTTCGGTTCGCTCTCCTATGGCTAAGGTGGGAAAACCCCTTAATCATGCCCCTGTACATTAACTGTCTCAAATTAATCAACCTCAGAACCCTTGACGGGTCCAGGGTCCTGGCTGACATAGTGTTCATTCATCGGATTCTTTCCGGCTCGGTCGACTGCGCCTACCTCCTTAACTTAATTCCTCTGAACACTAACCCTCAAAATATGCATAATCCGCACCTTTTCTATATTCCCCGTCACCGCACCGCTTATGGTCTCAACGATCCCCTTTCGCGGATGCCGAGAAATGTCAACTCCAATTCCACCTTGTTCGACTTCGACCTCTCTACCCATACTCTCAGGCACCGCCTCCTAAACCATTCTCACCACCAATCTTTAGGGGTGTTTTACACTTTACTATAACCTGCCCCGGCCTTGTTTTACACGCCCACCCCTACTCGCGCCTTGTTGATTTGTCCTGGTTACCATAGCTAAGTTAGTTTTACGTTCTTTAGGTTGTAAGTTATATGTACTTTAGTGGTATAAGTTGCTTGAATTAACCCAATAAAATGGGTGGTAGCCCCTTAACTAAACTTAGAGTGTATCAACCAGCTGGAGCTGAGTACGTTGCAATCGCCGAGGACAACAATCTTAGAAACCGGATGGTTGATCTGTATCCAGTTGACGGTACGTGAATTAACAGTGTACACTTGGGATGGAATTTCAGTAACTTTGTGGTTAATACTGTCAAGTTCATAACAGGCGTTATAGAAAAGTAGGCTAATGACAACATCCAACACCATCTAATACGGCACCCCGTGATGCAGAAGCCATAGCAATTAATTGAATTGAGAGGAAACGATTTATCAAGAGTCTTGTTTCTGAAAGCGAATAAATTGTTCGTTGTAGTTGTCTTCCTTTGTCTGCCAGGTAGGTAATACTCGTATTGTTCAGTCCCTGCAAGATAACATATCAAACCGTCGTTATGGTGTTTGTATCTCCCTTCACAGTCAATGGATCCCTAATATCTTTGATGAAAGGAAATATCCTACGTACACGATTGTTATACTAATTCCAAGAAACAACAGCACCATTGACTTGGCAATTCTAAGGACGTCGGTCAACACTTTGATTGCTGTCTTTTGTGTTCTATTCCCGTCGTTTATTGCTTGGCTCTTGTTCGTAGTTTCCACTTAATATTTGAAATAAAAGGTATATTGTGAACAGGGGAATTTCGAAGCGTTGTGAAAAGTTGTTGACGGTGTCATTACCCCTTATCAAACACTGCCACTGAATCTCGCTTTCAAACTTGTTAAAGTTTCCCTAAAGAAAAATTTGAGGAGCCAGTTGAATTTATTTCATTTAAGGTACAACTTTAAATAATTTAAATTGGATCAACTGTGTGAGCAAACTTTTAAGAAGTAATTGGAGTAAAATTAACCGAACGCAGAATTAGGGACGGTTAGATGCTAGACTCACTCACTTTTTTCCAGAAGCATGTGTCAACAGCAATCAAAATATGAGGCACAACCATCCTTGCTTTGGATTAATGTAATATTTATCACACTCTGTTAACTTGCAAGCCCCCGACTCCCTTTATTTCGTCCCAGTTTCCATTTCAGTCAAAAAAGGTTTCAAAAATTGATTTTACGATTCAACAACTGGCTGTCAGGATATAGTGGTAGATTGAAATCATTTGAAACTAATTTTTCCATTTACAATTATTAGCTTCGTATAATTGATTCATGTGGTACTTGTTCATCTTAGAAAATAAATTAATTTGTTTCAGTAAATATTCTACTCACTTTGAAAAAATAAGTATTTCAATATTGGACAAATAAACAACACATCAAAAGCTTTTTATAGTTGAGTACTACTTTGATTAATGTTACTATAATTAAAAAACGGGTACGTCAACCTAGTAGCATATTTAAAACGCCAATAGTATTGCGATCTTCTCAATTAATTCTAGGTTCTGCAACTTGTGAATATTTATTGCCTAACTGTAATGCCAGTCGTTACCAGCACTTCAAAGAGATAAGACGTATATCTGACAACAGGAGAAAGCGAAAGAAAAGAAAAAAAAATAAATAAAAAAATTCGTCGCGCGAGTGTGTGTGCAAGGGTGGATTTGTAGGGAGGAAGTATCGTGTGCAGGCGTACTGCACCGGATTCACTTCTGTCCCCATCCTAATTGGAAGTTCATCATGGACATCCAAGAAAATCAGCAAGCACACAGATGCCGGTCGAGAGAAATAAAACACCGACACACTGGTTTGTTATTTTTGATGTACAGGAGCACTGTTTATTCAATTTAGTTATTAATAGATCGGAGAACTTGACAGGGTATTTTAATACACACGTAATAAGCCTTATTCCTTATAAATGAATTAATATAATCACTTTTAACCGAGTTCCGTCCATTATTTCTATACTTGGCGAACGACCAACGCGACTGGCGATTCTCGCGATTATCGCTACCCTGTGCGCACCAGGGTAGCGATGGAGACACGACCTGGTCCGGTCGAAGGATGGAATTTGACTCAGCGATCGTCATCTCATGCAGAGATAATTTCGCTAAGGAAGAAAAAGGAAGAGAGAGAAAAACTTTTCTCTTAAGGGTGTAACTAGTGGCGCAGTGGTATATGCGCGCGATCGAACAGATTCAATGTTGTTGCATGTGTTCGAAAACAGGCAGGCGGCAAGGACAATAGGGAAAAATGACCACATGCGCTGCTGGTAATGCGGGTCATTGTTTACACGATGCCTCGTCGCTATTTTCGACGTTAGGAGAAAAAGGTGCTAAAAGCAAATTGGATGTTTATGGCATCTCTGGCTGCAATAGAAACCGGGTTCATATTTGCATTAGGAAAAGCTGGAGAATTTGGTTTCAGCGTCTATTGCGCTAATTATATGCAGCTGCTTGGATTGTTTGTTGGTAAGACAAACAAAAAAGGTTGCCAGGCAATGTATATGAAAAGGTATATGACGCGGCTGGGAAAATAGACGGCGCGATATTTATGGTCCCTGTCATGACGGTTACATTGAATGCAATCCGAATTATTTTGTTTACTGGTATTTGTCTGGTACCGAATTTATTCAGAATACCAAATAAGCAAACAAAGAAATCTTACGGAAAATTGTATGCGAAGGGATGCATGAAGGTAAGTTTTCTTTATAGGGATTTTATGATTACAGATGGTGATCTATATAATGCGTGAAGCGTTTACAGGCACTAATACCGTTGCATTAGCAAACTTAAGGGAGTTGGGTAGTAGTTATGGGGGTTTTTCAGGTAAGTACACCGTAGGGTTTGGCGGAAACGCTACAGATTACACAGTGTGGCCGCCACTGAGAGCGGTTGTTTAAAAAAAAAAAATTGTGGAAACAAAGAAAGTGCTAAAGAGCTCGTCACTTTCATGAAAAGGGGCCAGGCAGACCTGAAAACGATGACACGGAGCCGACTCGAGCGACAGCCGAGTATTATAACAAAGCGACACAAGCCAAATACAGACGGCGAAAAAAATGCAAAAGGAAAGAAAAACGAAACACAGGCGCAAGCAACATTTTCAACGAATTGGTTGACCTTGACCCAAGTGAAATCGAATTACCTGCTGATGAAGAAAACAATATCACAGGTACTGCAACAGATCCGGCGGAATTAGAAAAACTCTTTGCGGATATTGACACAAAAAAGAGGAACTCGATAAACAAAGAGAAGCAATCCTCAAATTAAAAGACCTGGTGCAGCAACAACAAAGCCAAGAAAATACAACAGCACAACGGAAAAATCAGGAACAACATCAGGAAGCAAACAAAAGGCAGCAAACAAAGGAGATGCAGAAGCAGCAAACAAACCAGCACATCGTAACCAACAAAAAGGAAAAGGCGCCGCCTATAATACTTACGTCCATGGAAACAACGGACGTTATAAAATTGGGTGAGTTAACAAAAATTGCAAAAATTTCAACAACAAAAAAATTAATAATTCTAAAATAAAATTAATGTGCGATGATATTGAAGGTTATCGCAAAGTAATGACTGCTTTGGGTAGGACAAAAAGCGAGTACTACACGTACACCCCGAAATCGGAGAAAATAATCTCCATGCTCCTAAAAGAAGTTGATCCATGTTTTTCCCCTGAGGAGGTATTCGAGGAATTAAAAAATGTCGAAACCGACAATTTAAAATTTACAAGTGTAAAACCCTTCTCTACCGCCAACTCCAAAAAACGCAATTGCAAATTGCCTTTCTTTATTGTATCACTGAGTCCCAAAGGTAAAGTTGATGCTCTCCGATACATCAAACACCTCAACCACCAAACAATAAGTTGGGAAAAAATAAGAAAAACCGATTGCGTATTGCAGTGCATGCGTTGTCAACGCTTCGGGCACACGGCATCAAACTACCACTTGCAATTCAGGTGCGTAAAGTGCCTCTCCGACCATATCATTGGTGAATGCTCCTTAGGCAAGGAACAGCTTCCAGATAGGAAAACATTGTCCTGTGTCCTCTGTAAAAATACAATTCACACTGCTAATTTTAGAGGATGTCCTAAATTTCAACAAATGAAATTAAAATTGGTATCTAAAAAGAAAGAAGTTGAAGAAGAGAAAAAAATGAAAACTCGTTCTTACAACAATTTCGTGGCTTCTTGTGTGTCATATGCACAAATGGCCGGTGCTCCTAAGCAACCAGCATCCATGGAACATACATATAGTAATGGGAAAATGGCTGCACCAGAGGCACGTTCAGAAATAATAACAATGTTATTAACCATGCAAGGACAATTTGCCGGATTTCAAAAAACACTGACTGAACACAGAGCACGAATAGATACTCTCTATTCAACCCTATTCTCAAATAACTCTCCACATCAAAATCTTCAACCGTCCGTCTGAACTTAACCTAAAAATTATAGCTGTGAATGTAAATTCACTAATCCACATCGAAAGCAGGGATAATTTAGGCAATCTGCTCCAAGTCGAATGCCCAGATGTGCTCTTGGCTAGCGAAACTAAGCTAAATCAAGGGCACAAAATGGGCTACAAAAATTATAACATAATTAGACGAGATAGTCCATACTCTATTCGAGGGGGTTGGGTCGCTATCTTAGTTAAGAAAGGTCTTCACCATAAGGTCATTTACAGCATGGAAGTACACAAATTCCAAGTGCTAGAGGCATGCATTATAGATATTTCTCTAAAAAGTCAAAGGCATATATATATAGTCCCTGCTTACGCTCCTGAATCTGTTCAGTGTACACAATTTATTAGTGAAATCGATACGCTTTTCCGAAGTCTCAAGATAGATTCGGAAAACAATTACTTTTTAAAGGCGGATGATTTTAAGGCCAAGCACAGTGCCTGGGGCAATCTGACCTCGAACACCAGAGGCAATGCCTTGTTTGATTGGTGGCAAACAAATGCGATAGAGCATAAACTAAAATTGTACGCTACAAGTACACCGTCTTATCCAAGAGGTAACTCCTTCCTGGATTTACTTATGACAGATGATCGAACTCAGTTACCAGATACCGAGTTAACTACTCGAAATTATCTTCGCACAATTGAGTACGATAGCGATCATTACGGACTTGGAGCCGTCATACACGTGGCAAACGAGCACTATCTACTTGAGCAGTACGACCAGATACACATTTTCGATTTCCGAAAAGCACATTGGTTGCGTTTCTATAGCATATTAAAAAGAGAAATACGCATCATTGGCATAGACCCACCGACTAATAGAGACCTTCGTAATGATGAAATCGATCATTACCTCCTAACTATGAACGATATTCTTACTAACACAACGAATCGTTCCATCCCCAAAGTACCCGATATGGATGGCTACACCCACCGATACAGAAATGCAACTATCGATGCTTTGTATAGGCAAAAGAGCACCCTGCTCTCAAAGCTGAAATTGTTCTATAGGCAGTTCAGTGACCCAAATAGCGATGAAATCAAAACAATCCAGTCCTTGATTAAAAATCTTCAAAAACTGATCCGGGATAATTACCGAGCAGTAATAAATGAGGAGTGGAGCAACAGAATTCGAGCTGTTCAAGCAGACGGATCGAGCATGTTCTCACAAATAAAAAAAATTTGTCGAAGAAAAGATCACAATGACGTTCCCTGTCTCCGAATTCCACGGACTCCCGAGAATTGTCAGATAATGCTGAACGCAGGACTCACCCTAGGGCACATCAACTCCAATGATGAAGTAATAGTAGTCGCAGATCCGAAAATGAAAGCGAATTCAATTGGAGCCTGTTTCGAAGCAGTGTACAGAGTTAACGAATCAGTTCATGCTAACACTGAAATTGAATCAACTTCACAACTGGCGATCCGAAAACCGTACTTTCATCACATTCGGCGAAAATAATGGAGCAGATTCTCCCGTCAGAAATGAAAATACAAATGTTTGTGCGCAAGGATGAACTTAGAAACATACTTAGATCAATAAAAGATAAGAAATCATCTGGAATAGATAGTATTCCAAATGTGGTTCTAAGGCACTTGCCTCGCGAAGCAGTGAACATATACACTACTTTGTTTAACAACGCTCTAAACAATGCGCACTATCCAACCCATTGGAAGACTGCAGTAGTCCACCCTATCCACAAAAAGGGTAAAGATAAGAGCAATCCAGCAAATCTCCGCTCGATCAGCCTGCTTCCCAACATCAGCAAAGTATTCGAAAAAATTATAAACAAAGCACGATACCATCCCCAACAACCAGTTTGGCTTTCGAGCGCGACATGATACAGTTCATGCAGCGACGAAACTTTTTTCCGATATACAGTGGAACAGAAGGCAAAGCGGCAATGTCCAGGTGCCTGCTTGGTTGACTTTGAAAAGGCTTTCGACACCGTATGGTTAGAAGGACTTCGCTATAAGTTAACAAACCTGGGTATGCCGCAATATCTGTTATACATCATATATGATATGATAATGGACAAACATTTTGTGGTGAAATGCGTGGACATACTCTCCAACAAGACCTTCCAAATTAAAAATGGCTTACAGCAGGGAGCTGTGAATTCTCCCATTCTATTCAATATTTACACTAGTGATCTAGTGAGTTCTCTCGAAAACGCCATTGCGTACGCCGATGACACAGCGGTGTACAGAACAGGAGGAGAAATAGGCGTCATCAATACGCTCCTTCAAAATGACTTTAACAAAATAAAACATTTTTTGCGACGACTGGAAATTAAAGATTAATTTCCAGAAAACCGAGACTATCGTTTTCAGAACGCCCCTATCCAGGGCCTCGAGGGATACAAAATACAACTGGAAACACTTTTCTATTGTAGGTAACAATAACCTTGCACTGCAAGTGAAAACTGTACTTAGATACCTTGGTGTCTGGCTAGACCAGTATTTATATTTTGGCAAGCAAATACGAGGGTTCCCTTTTATATTTCGGGATTAGAGAACAAAAACAAAAATTGATCATCGAAAATCACTTTATTGTTTTTCAAAATATTCCCCATGAAGATCTATACACTTTTGCATGCGTTTGAACCAATTGTCGAAGCACTTTTGCCACTCTGATTGAGGTATCTCCAACACATGCATTCTGAATGCAGCAACCGCTTCTTCAGGTGTCGAAAAACGTTGACCTCTCAGATTGTTTTTTACGTACGGGAATAAAAAGAAGTCATTCGGTGCCAAGTCAGGACTATACGGCGGATGACCCATCAAATCGATGTTTTGGGTGCTCAAAAATGCAGTTGCCGCAGCCGATGTGTGAGAGCTCGCACTGTCGTGCTGAAGAGTGATCCGTCTTCGGCGGTTGGTTTTCCTGATTTCTTGGAAGACAACTGGCAAACGAATGGTTGTGTACCACCCAGAATTGACTGTTCTGCGTTGTTCTAGTGGTACGGTTGCGACATGTCCAGTTTTTCCGAAAAAACAGGCGACCATTTGCTTGGAAGTGCTTCGTGCGCGAACAACTTTTGTTGGATTTGGCTCATCTTGAAACACCCAGACAGTCGACTGCTGTTTACTTTCGGGCTCATACGCGTAAATCCACGATTCATCACCTGTCACGATGTCATAGACGTGTTTCGAAGCACCGCGACCGTATTTTTTGAGCATTTCTTTCGACCAATTGACACGAGCCTTTTTTTGGGCGATTGACAAATTGTGTGGGATCCAACGCGAACAAATTTTTTTGACAGTCAAATATTTATGCAATATTGAATGTATGCTGGTCCCACTAATGCCTAAGGTTGTCTCAATCTCACGATAGGTCACATGACGATCTTCCAATATCAGTTCGCGCACAGCATCAATGGCTTTCGGAACAACAACTGATTTTGGACGACCTTCACGAAATTCATCTTGGAGTGAACTACGACCACGATTGAATTCACAATACCATCGATAAACACTGGTCCTTGATGGAGCTTCATCGCCAAAAATTGAATTAAGTTCATCCATGCACTGTTGCTGAGTTAATCCACGCCGAAAGTTGTAAAAAATAATCGCACGAAAATGTTGACGATTTAATTCCATTTTTGGGCCGAGATGAATCTTTTAAGTTACTGTAAACAACACAAATAGCGCTCGTATGTCAAAACGTTCTGAGTGCGTATAACCTCAAAAATGTCCAACTTTACGACAGAGCTGTCAATTGCCGGATTGCAACACTAGGGTTGCCAAATCCCGAAACATAAGAGGCAACCCTCGTAGCAGGGTCCCTCTCCGCAACTAAAAGCGCATATTCTATGACAAGAAGTCTATTTCGGAGTAGTCTTCTTAACCTCAGAGTCAATGCCGTACTCGCCATTCATCCGACCAGGTTTGGTTTATGCCTGCCCAGTATGGTATAATATATCTCCACTTTATATGGAGAAGTTTCGTGTGTTCGAACGGCAGTGTTTGCGTTCCTGCGTCGGCCTTTATAGAACACCAGAGCCGCAATACAAAAAATTCTATCCCAACAAAATCCTGTATAACAAATCAGGGTTAAATAGGATAGACAATTTCATAATTAAAATTATTCGTGCTCACACAGCAATGGCAATGTGCAGTGACAATAATCTTATCTCGGGAGCATTCTATCTCAACGATATGTATCTGGAGAATACCCTCCAGAATGGGTTTATTCCCCCAGAAGCGTTCCCTTTCTTGGATCAAAAAGGCCTTATCCAAGACGCGCATGGAGTCCCGATTATTTATCACGCTCTCCGTGGTGCCAGGGACAAACGAATTCTCCATGATCGTGATATCTCCAATGGCCCAGACCGCCTGCGCTTTAGCACGGCGATCAGTGAAAGAGATAAATCAGCCAAAGATCGAACATCTCCCAAATGGTGGTGGCTTCTCACCGAGGAGAGGACTTCACTTCCTCAGATATAGTATGTATCTCAAGAGCAACGCTCTCTTTCCTCTTGCCCCCACTGTTACGAATCGACCTCGAGTCCAGGTCCCCCCGACATGCACTAATCCCCTTTCGTTAGTTTCCCCTCTTTACCTTTAAACGGAGAACAACTCGCCAAGTAGTTAATTTGCATAAACTACTTTATGAAAATTCTACTTGGCAGAGAAAATAATAAAAACCGGGATTGGCGTCAAATAATAAAATAAAACATCAACGGCAAAAAATATAATTTCGTCATTCGTAGTTAAACTTTGACAGGATGAACAACTTCCTTCAAGACATTAATACTGAACAATTGTATTAAGGGCAGATAAAAGAAGTGAATAAAAACAAAGAAACTACACATTAATAAAGAAAAGGAATCGAGGAGCATATCATAAAGCTACAAAGACGAAAAAGGAATAATAACTAGGAATAATTAATACGAAGAAAAGAAGAATCAAATACAAAAGAAGAGGAGCAAAACTAAAAGCTACTAAAAACAAGAAAGCTGAACAGGGGAGCAGCACGATCAACGCCCCCTGCAACTTGTCGCAGAACAACCGCAGCTGCAGCGACCGCACCACGATCGACAAAATCAAAGTAAGTGAACTACCTTATTAAAGAATACAAATAACTTCCAATAAATTAAATATATTAATATTTAAATTATATTATTAAATTGTATATATAACCATAACACCCCTCACCCTGTCCAACTTCCCCCAACGTTTATTACTTATAACTGTTGCTATTCTGTTTTATTTTTATTGAACTTCTCGTTTCGTTTTGAAGTTTTTGTTTGTTAGTTAATAAAAAAAAAAAAAATTATAATAATATAGATTTAAACGAGGAGTCCCTCTAATATATTACCTATTTAATGTTCATATATATATATAAAAAAAAAGATATAAATAGAAATCAATTTATATTGTGTAATTTAGAGAGCTCGCATAGACCCAGTAAGTTAATTTAAGGACTGTGCTTGTAGAAAAGGGTTTAACATTTACCCCTAATATTATACATAATATGTAAAAAGAATTAGGAAAATAAATGTTGTTTAAAAACTAAAAAAAAAAAAATCAATCAGTATTGATGATTTTTTCGTTGAACTTGGATAACATCGATAGCAAGGCTATTGGACAGAAAATTTGTGGGTGACTCTTTTCCACTTTTTTTGAGGCATACAAAGTTAAATTCGCAGAAAATAAAATTACGAAAACATTGACTCTATCTTTTGAGTTTGTGACCATTCTTATACTGTCCGGAACTAAAGGCAGAAAAGAAGAGGACCTGCAGTCATTACTAATAGCCCTGCCATTGATCAGAAAGGATGGAAACCAATCGGGCATTCAAGGAGCTTGTTGATCACTTTGCGGTTATGAACCTTATTCGCGGTCTCAATCTTTTGGTTGCAAGGGATTCTGTGTTTGACAAAATTTTCAAGCAAACCTTTGTCCAGAGAGTGGATGGAAAGAAATCTCACATATCGTCGCACTTGTCAGCTCCACATTTCCACACCTAGCGAGGCTGCTTAGGTCAGTTAATCGTTTCAGGTTTCAATTGCGTTAGTTAATCGTTTGAGGTTTAGATGATCGAACATAAAAAGTTGTCAGACAATAGTCCAAATTTTCTAACATCCGGCCGTATGTCCGGATAACAGAAACATATCCAATGTTTTCGCAGAATCGCTCCGGTTATCCGCTCCTCTTGTAAGTTTATCCATTAGTTGACTCTAATAGCAAAGCCTGGGAGGCTTCGTCTCTACTGGTAGAATACCCCGTAGGAGTTGCGTACATCAAAGTCGCCATGAACTATAATTTTAAATGCTGGGTATTGAATTTGCAATTGTGTGTTAAAGATATTCGAAGAATTTCGCTGGTCGATCGTTACTTGGAAAGACAACAAAAAATTTGACGGATCCTCGCAATATAATTTTTATCCAAGTTTTTAAGCTATAATGCTCCCCTTCGGGAAGAGAAACCTGGTGAACATGTAAACTTCACTTTTAAAATGACATCTCAGATGTAACTCTTATTCGGAGCAACAAATATATGTCGAGTCGATTGCCGAGTTTGGTTTAGCGTTAGAATGTCGGGCTTCGCTGTTGATAAATATTGGTGGACGACGATAACATTTGATTACTGAAACTGATATATTACAAAATGTCGTTCTTAGTTGACCGCTAGCAGTTTTTCGTGAATAGTCTCGATTCCGCTGAGACGAGTTTGTGGGGTTCGAGGTTTAGTTATGTGAAACATGGTTCACTAAACCATCTGATCTCGGATGCTGGCGAGGAGGTTGGGACACTATGGCTGGTTGTCGATCGAACCGATTAGATGTACTCCGCAAAAATAAAATGACTCCAAATTCTTTATTTATTTCTATTTTTATTGCAAATCTGAACTTAAGGCGTAAGAACACTGAATTCAATTTGATAAAACGGTTTATTTGAAACTGACTCGTGCGCGTCGCAGATGGTGATGAAACTAGACTCGACTCTGATGGTGGTTGATTTCCGATTATGTGATAATTTACTTCTTACGTGGAGGGCCCGACGCGCCTCCACGGAATCTAAACCGAAGAAATTCCTTCGAAACGACAGAATACTAATTTTCATCCATCGTTTCAGTGACCAATAGGGGATAAATTTCCATACATTGGTCACGGTGAGGATGTGCACCCACACAGATATGGTTGCTTCGCACGCTCATGTCTATGAGCAGGCGAACCGTGGATA
Organism: Microdon myrmicae; assembly: GCA_963931805.1. Taxonomy (NCBI): domain Eukaryota; kingdom Metazoa; phylum Arthropoda; class Insecta; order Diptera; family Syrphidae; genus Microdon; species Microdon myrmicae. The sequence continues at coordinate 129,025,340 of OZ007502.1, read as the reverse complement.
TTCGAATTCCATAAAAGGAAATGTTACACGACGTGTCTGCAGCTGGGCAAGTATTATGAAGACGATACTTGGGGTGTTTACCCGATCAGTAACTGGGTACAGCATTTACGCTGATCGTGCACATATCGCTGGCGTCTTCAAAGGGTCGGTTTATCATGTGCGCATTTACATTATGCATCACTCGATTCCCTTCGGTAGCCAATGGTGTGGTATGCTGTGCATTGTCGTTCGAAAGTTAGACCGATGGGTCTGGGGATGTGACTTGCCATGCACGTGTGTGGAAAAGTTCTTTCTTATTTGCGTGCACGGACAAGTTCGAGGATTTATGGTGGTTATGTAGTGTCGTAACCGAATTGAATTTCAGGGGTATTCTTATTGGTGCCAATGCATTTGCTTATCGATAGGTTTGGCGACCGATATGGTCGCAGCAAAGAAGTAAAGCACGAATATCTCCTGCTTGTGTGCTGTAGGATTCGACAAGGGATATGGGCGCCGATATGATTTGGGTTTATATCGGTTGTTTGGTGTTACGACCGAATTGCTTTTTAGGCACATGATGCATTTCATGCAATCATGCCCTTGGGGAAAATGTCTCTTGGTGCTAATGCTATTTATTTAGCGAAAATATGGCTTAGGTGGTTAGGAGACATTTTAAGCAGATAACTGAAAGGTGAATAAATGCTTTCCAGGGTTTATGTGTTTTAGGTGGGAGTTTTGTATGCTTAATTGTAAGGTAAGTAATGGCGTTCAAACGGAACTGCCATAATACTTGTTTTTTATGGGTTTCCAGTGCTCTAGCTAGCCGTCTTTATGTCGTACCTGGAAAAGGCAACCAGTGGCGTTACTGGGAAACACCACAAGTTGTCTATAATTTAGTTCCTTGTACTATTCGCATCTTGTTCCTTCTGAAATGGTTTCGTCGGTTATAATTTACAGTTACTTGATATATAGTGTGGTTTATACTGGTGGTCTTTTTCAGGTTCGTATTTGTTAGAACTCATGATCTAACAACTGTCATAACGATATCCGACCAGAGTGCAGAGCTATTGTGTCGCACTTTTCGTAATCTCCAAAAGGACCAACGGTTTTTTGTCGTCCAAACAAACTTATTTTGTATAATAAAAAAAAAAAAAGTTTTAATAGCAAAAGAGGAAACCTTTTTGCAGTGAAGTTAAATAATTATAAGTACAAGCATAACAAATTCAAAATTAAAATTAAATGAAAATGTAACACAAGAATTAGCAATCTTAGGTTATAATATTTATAAAAGTATGATCGTGAAATGTGTCTAAAATCTGTAAAACTGGGAAGCATGAGATATGAAAATTTGTGACAAGGACCTCAATTAACTAGAGATTCTTCAAAAGAATTCAAAAGGAAAACATCATTTGTAAATTCATCCGAAGTAAATGGTATCGGATTCTCAAGTTTTATGTTCAAATAGAACTGACAAAATTATCAATACTTTTATGATTATTAAAAAAGTTGTAATTAATAGATGAAGTAGTAAACGACCTAAAGTCACTAACAAAATTAGATTGCATAGTAGAAGGGTAACGATGGTGGGAAGTGTCATACAAATGACGTAGTAAGTCGAAGTACACTCAAATGGAGCCGAATCTAATGAAAAAGGATCATCATTTATTTCTTTTATTATCCAATGCTTGAAGTTGATGACTCTATCATGGAAAAGACAATAAAAGTGAGTCGAAGGGAGCAGTGAAGCAGGAAACCCCACGACATCAGCAAAGTATATTAAATGAAGATTTGATATGTAGTCCTGCTAAGTTCTATTACTAAACCGATAATCGAACGACGTCGAAAAGGAATTCGGTGAACGGTGACGAATTACAAAGAAAAAAAAAACTATCAAATTCAGTTTGGATTTCGTTAATCGAATCTATTTCAGTGGGAACAGAAACACGTCAGCGGTTACTTGCCTATAGTTTCCTTAAAGACTTTGTAAAATTTCTTCAGATTCATTACGCCAGTAGGCAGGCATCTCATCATCAGCAGATACACACATCATCAGTTTATTTGCCATGAATGTATACGAAGAGAAACAAACATTATCATAAATATTACACTCCATTACCATAGAAGGTGCTTACCGAGATTCAATCGTTTGCTGAGTCAGTTTGAAAGTTGTGGACAACGAGGGATCAATGATCCGGGCGGGAAAAGTTACTAAAGCATCAACGAGGATTGATTCCTTATGAAGAATGAAGGCTCATATATTGTAACTTAGTTATTGTTGTGAAATCGAATTTGGAAAAATGTCTGGGTGGAAATATAGGAATTGTATGGGGGGAGCACATCCTATGTGAAAAAGAAATTCGCCAGAGCAAAGGGAATATGTTTGTGGTGACTCATACAGTCTATAAATAGATGATATAGTGGAATCTTAAATTCCAGACATTTTTCCATCGCCTGCCTAATGTAACGCTGTCCCTCCTTGTTTGATCAGCTCAGCTGGTATGCCATCAGCTCCAGGGGCTTTATTTGATTTTAGCTGTCTAATGGCTTTTAGTGTTTCCTCAATGCTTGGTGGCGGCAGCATTTGGTCCTGGTCTTGCATTGGTGGAGCCTCCAATTCTTCTGTGAGCTGACCATTTAGCAATTCATTAAAGTGCACTTCCCATCGCTCCAGAATGCCATCAGGATCGGTGATCAGATTACCCTCTTTATCCTTGCAGTAAGTGCAGCGTGGTGTGTACCGCTTCATACTGCGGATTATTTGGTAGAACTTCCGCGCCTGGTGCGGACCTCGCTCTCTACTTTTCTCTATTTCACAGACAAGATTTTTTTCCCAGGCACTTTTCTTTTGTCTGTGAAGTCTTTTTTCAGTTCTTCTGGGCTCTTTGTATTTCTCCTCGCGTACCCGCGTCCTATGAGACTGCTGCAATGCCCGGTATGCAGCATTCTTACGTTCAGTCGCTAGTTTGCACTCATCATCAAACCAGTCGTTCCGATCTCTACGACTACTGCCTAAGATGGAGTTGGCAGTACTAATGACAGTATTCTTAAGGCGTGTCTTTTTCTCTTCTACGTCCGGCATTCTGGCCCCAGGACTAACTCTCCCTGCGTCGAGCTCTTCGAGGGCGAGTCTTAACGCATGACCAAAGGTGTTGCTGGTGTTCTCATTGCGTAAGGCAGCCGTGTTGATTCGAACCTGATCCGTGGATGCAATACGTCTCCGTAAGGCAATCCGCGCTCGGAAAACTGTACCAACAAGATAGTGATCCGAGTCGACGTTGGCACTTCGGTACGTTCGTACCGTCATCAGGCTCGAAGAGTGGCGGCGATCTATCAACACGTGGTCAATTTGGTTGCGAGTGGCTCCATCAGGTGATACCCAGGTGGCTTTGTGGATATCTTTACGCGGAAACCTGGTACTCGCAACGACCAAGTTTTTCGATGCTGCCAGTTCGATGACTCGTAGTCCATTGTCATTAGTGTTCTCATGCAAACTATGGGAACCTGCGTAGTGCCTGAAAACCGGCTCCCGACCTATTTTCGCATTCAAATCCCCAAGAACGATTTTCACATCGTATCTTGGGCGGGCATTGAGGGCCCGTTCGACGTTCTCATAGTATTCTTCTTTTTCGTCGTCAGGGGACTCCTCTGTAGGTCCGTGAACGTTTATGAGGCTTATGTTTTTAAATTTGCCTCGCACGCGAAGAGTACATAGCCTTTCATTTATTGCATTAAAGCCGATGATGGCAGGCTTCAGTTTTTGGCTGACTAGAAAGCCTACCCCGAGCACATGGTGTTTTGCGTGACAGCTGTAATAAATGTCATACTCTTTTCTTTGAAAAACACCACTCCCCGTCCATCTTATTTCTTGTAATGCTGTTATGTCAGCCTTATATTCGGACAGGGCATCGGCTAGTTGCTGTGCAGCTCGAGCTCTGTATAGTGAGCGTATGTTCCATGAAAAAATCCTTAAATCGTTTAGCCGTTTTCGTTTCCGTGGTCGTCGTCGTGTATCCGGTCCATATCCGAGGCTTGTTAAATTTGCCATAATAATTCATTTTTACGGGCCTGGTTATTAGCCGTGCGCCAACCTTTCTCAGGATGTCGCTGCCTGCATTGGTTCACTACTTGGCGGGTGTCAAAGTAGCTATCCAGGGGTGTCACGTGGAGACTGCATGTCAACTTGGATTGAACAGGGACAAGGATCGTCCTGGCCTTCGCCGGGTTGAAGGCAATCAGAGACTTTGCCCTGTATGTTCGCACCCATCCCGCCGCATAGAGGATTTAGTTCCAAAGAATTACTGCCGTACAGGCTGAATTGGGTTCCTCTGTCGCTATTTATAGAGAGAAATCGGTTTCGGGGACATAACCGAGTATGGGGATGAATTGTCGGTTAGACAAAGAGACATGGGTCTCGGTCGTTGTTATGGTTGTTTCGTGAAATGCAACTTGTCATGCTGGTGGCTTACCAGTAATGAGAACTGGTATTCTTCCAGATGGTTTAGGTAGGACGGGAGCCGAAATGGTTTTCGGGGAAGCTAAATGTTGCTTGGTTAGAATAGTGGCGCGCTGTTAGCGGTCGAAGTTAGGTAGGAATTGTGGGTTGCTTCTCCGTGTGATATGGAGAACCCCCACACATCTACTGGGCGATTAGTGTGATAAGGCAACACAATTTCGAGACCTATCTGCACAAAGTGAGAGAACAGAATGAAGAAAAACTAGATCGGCTGTTAGATGTAGATTATTTATACTGCAAGTGTACAGTGCTAACCTGTTGGTTTCCTTCGATGTTGTTGAACACCTTTATAGTTGTTTTTATTATTTATAGTTGTAAATATTACTATTTTACTACTAGATCCCCAACTATTTCGGCGAACAAAACCACGTCTTGTTTTCAAGTCAAACCGTCGATAGTTTTATATCGAGTATCCCTCCTTCTTCGACAGCGCAGATCGATGAATCACCTATTCATTTTTTCTTACCATTTTGCTTTTGTATGCTCAATCAAAGCATACTATCTAAGGATGTAATCTGAATTTCCTTTAAAATAAATCCGCCACAGTACCTTCTGTATTACCAAATATTTGGAACGAATGTTTACACTGCAATTACTAATCGACCGCCGGTACTTGTTTATTATTGGAGAGGTGCCCCCATAGACATAATAGTATTTATTCCTTATTCTTACTGTTTGAATGTATCTTTTATGAGTAATGTAGCGATCCTAAATCGCTACTCCTATCCAAACCCCCAATATTAACAAGTAACCCCAAACCAATCCCCAATACCACCAATAACGCAAATTCCAATTCCATATTGAATCATATGAGCAATAAATTAACCCAACGTTAATTTATCGCTCATTGATTCAATTCCACATTAAATTCCATATTAAGTCACATGAACAACGAATTTAACCAAAAGTTAATTCGTCGTACATTGACTCAATTCCCAAAACTTTGACATCATGAAATGCTTAATTCAAAACGCATTTCATGATTCCCATTCCTAGAACCCATCCAACTAAACTTCTAACAAATTCCCAGAACACAACTCAAACTGAAACACGCAAACTCTTATGTGTGCTTCTGGGAATTTTGACCATAAAATAGTTGACAATTCTCAACTACAAAATTTATAAGAGGGCAGTGAATTTGAATTTCGGGATCAGTAAGTCACCAGAGGCCGAACCGCTGGCCGACTTAAATTAATAATTAAAATAGATCAAACCCAAACATGCGTCGGGCGCCCTTACACTTTATCAAGGTGAAAATCCGTATACGTATTATAAATGTAATTAGCGAATATGATTTATTGAATAAATTCACGGATAATAAAGGTGGCAAATTGTTAAAATAAAAACTCATGACCGGTTTATCATTTAGTCCTCATACAAATAACATTTCTCGTGTCGGACAAAGTGTTGCAGTGCTGGGTGAAGGACAACCTACGCACGGACAGTGGATGTGCGAACTCGTCTGTGGCCTAGTCCTACACGTCACCACAATCCAGTGCGCGGCTCAGAAAGTGAACTGCCCCTCCAGCGAAACCACCATCCGAGGCCGCCCAAGCGACAGACGGCCCCTCCTGGCCAAAAACAGTCCGAGGCCCAGAAGACGTCCACCCCAAAAGGTAAACCATCCCTCATTACAATTTGTCTGGTGATACCTCAACAGTAACACTATTGTCCCATTATGGAGGTATTTAGTTTGTGTGCCATCACAAAGTGTTTGCAGATGTGTTATTTCAAGATTCTATGATTTACCTGCTTATGCATTTCAGATTTTATGCATTTTTACAGTTTTATATAAATAATTTGGTTAATCAACACGTATGTTGGACTCTCTAAAGAGGAGGTAGTTATAGACGGCAGATTCGTGTGTAACATTGGCCACGTCCACTATTTCCCCTTAGCGGCTAGATGGGTCTGAAGTTTGGACTTTGGTATGCTAGCTTGTGTAAATGATGTACAAAAGTGTTTGCAACAAATATTCAAGTCATCATCGTCATTGGCACTACAACCGGCATCCGGTCTTGGCCTTATTTAACAAGTCTGAGGTTTGTTAAATTTTCCATAATAATTTGTTTTTCCGGACAAGGTTATTAGCCTTGCGCCAATAATATTCAAGGCTTTGTACTAATGGGTTCATCATTTATTTATTTCTTCTTTTGCAGGCTTAATCTGTAAAATGAAAGCCAGAAACTAAAAGAAAAATTTGGCCGCCTAGTAGTCAAATTTAAGGGGTTTGGTTCCGTTCAAAGGAACAAGTACATTTAGTTTTTATGTAATCAAAAGAAACACATTCGGATGTGGAAGAAAGCAGGCATCCCTTGGAAAGACAGACGAAAATACTTGTGCTGTTATACAGAAGCTGTACAAATAATACCAACATCAAACGAAAGAGAAATCGGGATACCCAGGTAAGATAAGTTGTGAAACAGCGGATGTGGAAAGGTGACTTACTTAATTATTGATCACAAAAAGATAACGAATTTCCCAGGTCGTACGGTTTTGCCAAGGACAAAGTTTGTACCTTGAAAATCGGAACCTAAAAAAAGATTCAAATAAAAATAAACTTTTCAAAGCTTTCACTGAAATCAGTAAGATAGTTATACCGAAAGGCTCATCATTATTACCATTAGTACCTAGTGTGAAAGAGGCCCAATTTTCGACTACAGCAAGTTCAAGTTCTATATTAAAACCTCTTGATTAAATAATCATATTCACTTGGGATAAAGCTCTGTATTCGATAAGCAAGTACCTCATTTATATTATGTCAACTAGGTATGTCATGATGTCTCAAAACAGTCTGTCCCCTATCGATCATTTATCGAGTTCCGACAACCAGTGGAAGTAAAGTGCCAAAGAAAGCCGAAGGGATTCCTTTTAAAATCCCCTCTGATTGATCTTGCATTGGGATTGGAAACTGTTGCATATGGTAATTTTAAAACTTCAGAACATAGAGCTGCAGTACTAGTGATTAGCTAAAATATTGAACATCTGATTGGCATACCTGTTTCCCTGAAATCCGTTGGGAAGTATATGGTTGATATAGCTATTCGGGAAGTGGGTCGATTAATGCTCCGTGACAGTATACATCATTCATTATAAGACTGATGCATGGGGCATGTACCAGATTTGAAGTGGAGTTTAGACGCACTGTGGGTGACTTGTTGAATAATTAACGACTATAATTTCCACCTCCCCCTTCCATTTAATTAATTACGCAAATTCGCGTCCTTGTCCCGTAATATACACATTTCATACCAGAAAACAACATATCCTCACGGCGCAAAAGCACATTTCGTTCTAGATATTAATCATTACTACCATAGTATTTATTGGCCTGTAGGAACCCGGAAGTTCATGAACTTGTGGAGGTGCACGATGTGGGTGCGCCAACGTATGGCGCCGTGTTCACTATCGCCCCACTAACTATTTCGTAGCCGGTGATTGTCCACCAAACCAAGAGGGGAAATAAAAACTCACCGATGTGGTCAGTCATCCACAAATTGTTTTATTGTTTTATTGTCACTTTTGGATAGGTAAAGATTGTCTATACATACTAAAAATACGCCACACACGAATTTCTTTTGATTCCCTCTTATACGTTTATTTGTCGGCTAATTCCCCCTTTTTGTCTAGGATTATTCTAGTGTTGCGTTTCACTTAACCACGTCTCCAAGATCGTTTAACTTTAGTTCGACTTCCGAAGCGAAATTTTGCGGATTGATTCCGATTAACCGCGAACGGGGACCTTTGAAAATTATGTCTCGGGACACTTTGCAACACACCTGGTGGTTGCGGCTCGGCCTTTGTGTTGTGGCCCCGGTGGCGGTTGGATGATGACTTACTCTTATACACGGGGGCGGCGTGCCCCCGCGTGGCCGCGGCGGTTACAGGGGAATGTCGACGTGATGTGGGCACCTTGGAAGTTGGATGACGACTGACTGATGAAGGAAAAAATGTATTCTACTTTCGAATAAAATTGCTATGCTTACATAGGAATTCAGTTTCAGCGAATCCTGGCCGTATAAGCCTAGTTGGATTCGTTGGTTGTGTATACCGGGAAATTGCTTTGGGAACGCGAGCGAGTATGGGCGTGAATTTTCGGGGGAAATTGGAATTGCTTGGGTGCAAGCAAGGAATATCGTTTAGATAGAATATTGACCGAAGTCATTTCGGGGAAATGTATGCGGCTTGGTATAGTTGTTAATGTACCATTGTGGATCAGTCACCCGCGAACTCTCTTACAGAGAACACCAGTTTAACAGTGCGCCAGTTAAAAAGTGAAGTGACTACATATTTAAAAAGTAAAAGTATGTCAAAAGCAATTTTTGACAACAAATACAATTCCTAAGAATTCACAAACAAAAGACAACAAGGACACACCAGTAAACTAAATATTAATGTAACAAGCGCGACAAACAATAAATATACTCGAGTTCACGCCAAAAGTTTAAATTCAATAGACATGTGGTGACCAAATTAAAACAGTGAAGATAGTCAAAACAATGAAATTCAGAAACCAAACAAAACAAATAATAAACGTAAAAACTTAATTGTAAATACTAAGTGAATTAAAAACACATAAATTAAAATAAAACCTAAAAGCAAATGTGCATATTGCAGTGAAGTGCGAAAAATAGAATAATAATCAACTATAAGAAACATAATATATCACCTCGGTCGCAAGCGCAAAAAACAAAAATTAAAATATATTGCTCGTTAAGCAATCTGTATTTACCAGGTGTACCGGTATAAATGCATTAAATAAAATCAAAATAAGTGCATATAAAAACAGTTGAGTGAGGTGCAAAAAGTGTTCGAGACAATAAAAACAAAAACAATAAAAAGATAACACTTCGGTCGCAAACGCGAAAATTAAAACAAACAATATATTGCTTGTTAAGAAAGCAATCTTTAAATCGTCGTTTGTCGCGAGTGCAAGCTTACTGACTCTTAGCAGGCGGTAGGCGAGTTCAACTCAGCTTGCAGGAGAAATCAAGTCGCCGTGGTTCAAAAGGTCGACTTTGTTTTTTTTTAATGAAAACAAACTGGAAAGAACCAGAATGAACGCGGAGGACGATAAAAACACGACAACGCACAAACGAAAAGGCGCCCCGAAAAACTCCATTGTGACGCGAAGCAAAACCGCGAAATTGACGATGGATAAAGGAGATCAACAATTGGCGGACGACAGTGAGCTTCCCTTCCCCTCCAATTTTAACATATATGGGGCAAATAATTCATTCGCTTCTCTTGCATCCTCAGAGTCTGAGGATGAAGAGGAAGAGATAAGTGAATTGGAGGCGAAACTGGCGATGGCAAAAGCCCGATTACAAGAGAGACGCCGAAAGAAAAAAATAGCGGCGCTCGAACAAGAACAAAACCAGCAACAACTACAAAAGCTAAAGCCAAAAGTCGGCCAACAGCAACAATTTCACCATCACCATCAACAGCAACATCAACTTCAACATCAGCACCATCAACAGCAACAGCAACAGCAACAATCAACACAAAAGCGATCAACGAACCAGCAAGCAACACAGCAGCAGCAAAGCAACAATAACAGCGGAAAAATAAAGATGCCACCAATCAACACCATAGATGTTGACTGTAAGGAATTGGTAAGTCTTTGTAAGCTAGCCATAGGTAACAATTTTGCAGTTAAAAGACTGACGGGTAACAGGCACGCCATTCAAACATATACGGTGGCAGACCACGACAAAATTAAAGAGGTCTTAAAAAGAGCCACCGCGGAATTTTACTCGTTCACGCCGAAACAAACGAAGAGCGTAACGGTTCTATTAAAGGGTGTCGACCCTGAAATGGAACCGGAGGCTCTGCTCGAAATGCTTCAAAACCTGAAGCACGAAGATCTCGAGTTTACCGCGGTAAAACCATTCACCACACCCAAGGCAAGAAGGGAAAACCGCAAGCTACCCTTCTTTTTGGTGCAATTAACACCCAGCAGTAGGATTGGTGGTCTAAGAAAAATTACAGTCTTGGATCATCAAATGGTCACATGGGACAAATTAAAAAAAGGCAGAGACATCCTGCAATGTGTACGTTGCCAAAGGTTTGGTCACTCGGCGGCTAACTGTGAAATGCAGCGCCGTTGCGTAAAATGCGGAAAGGACCATAAGGCAGAAGAATGCCCTCTGGGAAAAGAAAGGGTAGAAGACAAAGCCCTTCTAAAGTGCGCAGTGTGTCGGAATGAGGGACACCCCGCTAACTATCGAGGATGTCCTAAATTCCGAGAAATAATGGCAAGAAGTGTGACCCGGCAAAAAAACACAGAGCCAGCTCGTACTACAACAATGCCCGTAACATCGCAGCGGTCGTACGCACAAGTTGCTTCGGGTGGGAGAACACCAAATCAGGCTACATCACAGGTAGCCACAAATACTCCCACACGGACTGAAACAACACCGCAAGCGGACGTGTTCGCAATCCTGCTCAATCTGCAGAGACAGATGACACAGCTACAAAGCCAAATAAACGAGATCTACTCGCATTTGCCCAGTCTAAATAACAAGTCGATATAAACCCTCTAACCACAACATCAATAAAAGCTCTTGTCGTGAATGTAAATTCACTAATAAGAACTGAGAGAAGAGCCAATCTTTTTAACCTGTTGCAAGATGAACAACCTGATGTACTTCTGGCGGGGGAAACAAAGTTAAACCAGAGACATAAGATAGGACATAAAAACTACGATATTATACGAAGAGATCGACCTAACTCCTCTCAAGGGGGGGGGTGTCGCAATCTTTATTAGAAAAGGGATCAATCATAAAGTAATATATAGTGGAGAAGTGCGCAGGTTCCGGGTGCTGGAAGCCTGTATCGTCCGCATACCCCTTCAGCAAGGAAGGGGTTTGTATGCGATTGCGGTCTACGCACCTGAGGAGCACCAACAGAACCTATTTATAGCTGAGCTCGAGACACTCTTTCGATGCTTACAATTGCACCTGGACAAAAATTACTTTATCCTAGGGGGAGATATGAACGCCAAGCATAGAAATTGGGGAAATTATATATCTAATGCCAGAGGAAATCAGTTGGCTGGTTGGTTAGATCAGTATCATATTGAATATAGAACTGACCTGCTAGCTACGAAATATCCATCGTTCCCCAGAGGTAGATCGTTCTTAGATATCTTGCTAATCGACTCACGACTGAGATTACTTAACACCAACAGACGAAACACAAATTGAATACGACAGCGACCACTGTGCATTCACGGCAGTAATAGAGCTTCCGAACGAGCTCGCAGATCTGGAGGAATTCGTGATTCCGCAACCCTATAACTACAGGGCAATGCGATGGCCGCGGTTCACCAGATCATTAACAAGAGAACTTTGTTCGAATGACTTGAATCTGCCAGTAAACAGAAACCTGACAAATGTCGAAATCGACAAATACATTCAACAAATGGCCGAAACCTTAAAACGAACAATGGACAAAACAATTCCCAAAACAACAGTTACAGATCACATTAACATGTACAGAAACGCAACAATAAACGCACTCCACAAGAAAAAGAGCAGACTGCTATCGAAATTAAAACAATTACACAGACAGTTTACAGACAGACAAGACCAGGAGATAATATCACTGAAATCTCAATTAAAAAACCTCCAACAATTACTTAAAGCGAATTATAGATTAGCAACAAATTTGTATTGGAACAACAGAATTCGAGCTATAAAAACTAATAACCCGAATATGTTCCCACAAATAAATAAAATATTCAGGAGAAATAATCAAAACGAGATTCAGTGTCTCCAAATTCCACGTACCGAGGTAAACAAGCAGCTGCTAACCAACATTGGCATAGATACAGAGAACGCTATCCTCAATAGTGAGCTCTTCGTGATCGAAGATCCTTTGGAGAAGGCGAACGCTGTGGGAGCTGTCTTTCAGGAAATGTACAAGGTGAATGAAAGCATTCACCGAAACCATGACCTGGAGAACAGAATTCGACTGAATCACCTGCACCTCCGGAATGAAATTTCACATTGGCAATCGGAGAATCCTGGTTTTACGGAATTCAGTGACGATAATCTGTCAATTGACATTAATGCCAATGGTGTAGTGGCTAATAGCCTTTTAATAACAAGGGAAGGAATCCAGAGTATCTTCGACTCATTAAGAAGCAAAAAGTCAGTGGGAATAGATGGAGTACCTAACATCGTACTCAAGCACCTGCCCCCAAAGGCAATAGATATATACACGGTCCTGTTTAAGAACGCGTTGAATAATGCATATTATCCCGCGCGTTGGAAAACGGCTATCATTCAGCCCATCCCAAAAAAGGGCAAAGACTGTACAAACCCAATGAACATGCGTTCGATAAGTTTACTCCCAAGCATCAGTAAAGTATTTGAAAAAATCATTAACAAAGCTCTGCTAAAATGGGTAGACGACAATAGCATTATTCCAAATAACCAGTTTGGCTTTAGGGCGGGTCATGAAACCACACATGCCGCAGCTAAACTTGTCTCCGACATACAATGGAATAAATGTAGAAACCAATGCACAGGTGCCTGTCTGATCGACTTGGAAAAAGCCTTTGATACCGTCTGGATCGAAGGGTTGTATTACAAACTGGTCAGATATGGCATACATAAGCCTTTACTATATGTACTTTACGATATGTCAAAGGACAGGAGGTTCGTGGTCAAAAGTGGTAATGTGACCTCTAATAAAACGTATAATATCAAGAATGGCTTGCAACAGGGCGCGGTACTCTCTCCGATTCTTTTTAACATTTACATTAGCGACTTATTAGATGCACTTCCGCAGGCTATTGCGTACGCAGACGATCTCATAATTTACAGAACAGCTCCGAAAGTTGCGATCATAAATAGGTTAATACAGCGAGACTTCAACAAAGTGCAGCGCTATTGCGATGACTGGAAACTTAAGATCAACTTCCAGAAATGTGAAGCCATCCTATTTAGAACTCCATTATATAAAGCCACGTACGACACAAGGAAAAACTGGCGAAAGCTAGTTATCGTGGGACCGCATGGAGATAAACTGGAAACCAAGAGTTTAGTTAAATACGTTGGCATCTGGCTAGACCAATATCTGTATTTCAACAGACATGTAGATGCTGCTTTGCTCAAAGCGAGGAAAACTTTTGCTATGACAAGGAGGCTATTTCATAGTAGCCAACTTGACAGCGGGGTAAAAGTCATATGCTACATGACACTAATCAGGCCAATGCTCATATATGGTTGCCCAGTATGGTTCAACATAGGTCCAAATTTGATAGAAAAGATTCGGGTGTTCGAAAGAAAGTGTCTCAGAAGTTGTCTCAGATTATATCGGACACCGGAATCGGACTATAAAAAGTATTACTCAAATGAGACTTTATATAATGAAGCGTACATAAATAGGGTGGATAATTTTATGATTAAATTAATCAGAGGACATATTGCGAGAGCAATAAGCTCGTCCAATGACCTAATTTTCGGGGCTTATTATCCAAACACCTTGTACTATGAGAGCGTGCGTCGCAACGGCTTTGTTCCACCAGAGGCGTTCCTTGACTTGGATATGAAAGGGCTTATACAGGATAGATCCGGAATTCCGCTGATCTATCATGTAAGTAGATCATCTGTAGACGGGCGATTGTGCTACGACCGGGAAGTAGCGCGCACCGAAGAAGAGCTCCTGCGCTTCAGTAGGGCTATCTCCCGCAGAGACCGGGACGATAGTATTAGACAGCGTCAACAGTTCTGGTGGTTGAATGGCATATAAAGACCTGGGTACCAAAGTCGGTAAAAAATCATACTATCATCAGCTAGCTTACATAGGCTTAGCTTTTCTAGAATTAGGGTAGTATAAGATTTAAGTTAAGTTAGGTTAAGTGCTTGTACATAAAAAAAAATAAGTTAAATTTTAAGAAAAAAAAAACAAAACAAAAATTGACAAAGTTTTTCAAATTTGTCTTTGTATTTCAACTAAATATCAGTACTGCCACAAAGTTCTGTCGCCGAAAGGCAAATTATACAAATGTTAAGTAATGTTTAGCTTAGAGCGTCTGCGAAGGACCAGTAAGTTATTATATAAGATAATTAAGCTAGAATTTAAGCATTTTTTGTCTAGCCTTTAATTTAGAAATTAAGAATATAAAAAGAAAAATAAAAAATGTTGTAAAAATGAAATGAAATGAACCATTGTGGATTTGAATATGCGTTAGTTATGGCATATGAATTTCGGGGAAGCTAAGATTGCTTGGTCACGAAGAGGAAATGAGAATTCAGTAAAGGATTGACCGAAACAATTTTGGGAAAATGAATGCGGGGATGATTAGAATATATTCTGTTGAATTATATTCTGTTGGGAGTTTGGAAAACGTCTTTTATTGCAGATTGGGAGATGGGTTCTTGGTAAGTATGGGATGCGGGCAAATGCAGATTTTGCATGGGGAGTTGGCTTAAAGTGACGCGCTGTTAGCGGTCAAGATTGGTTGGCATTGTGGGTTGGTTCTCCATGTGGTATAGAGAACCCCCACAAACTCACCGACTCGACTGCGCTATCGTTCCCTGTCCTGTCCAATCTCCTTCCACGCTTGACCATCTGATCCAATCTTCTCAAAGTCAAACCTTGCATTGTCCTCCCATCTCCGTCGCGGCCGTCTTGTCGGTCTATTTCCCGTTGGTCTACTGTCAAAAGAATTCTACGTACGGTCCTATCGTTGCCCATTCGCGCTACGTGTCCGGCCCATCTTAATCTTCGCGACTTGATTACTCTCACTTTTGTAGGTTTTTGGTATAGCTTTTAATATTCGTGGTTGTGGAGTTTCCTCCATTGTCCTGACTCCTCGTCATATTTACCTCCAAAGATATCCCTTAAAACTTTATTCTCGAATACGCGGAATTTGTTTTCTGCCCGTTTTGTGAGACCCCATGTTTCGCATACCTATACAGCAATCGGCATGATTATGATTCTATAGACACGGAGCAGCAGTTTGGATTTCAACAGCTTACAGTCTGCGTGCCAACTAGCGCTGCCGGAGTGTAGTCTTTTGTTAATTTCCTTCGACATTTCGTTACTGGCCGTCAGTATTGTTCCCAGATATTAAATTTTTTTAACTTTTTCAAATATCTTACCTCGGACGGTTCTATGTGTTCCCTGATTTCCACCTGCTCTCGGCGTAATCATGTATTTTGTTTTGTCTCCATTTATTTCTAGGCCCGCATGATGATTTCACTGGTTTTACTTACAGTTTCTAGATTATCGCCCAGAACGGCGATGTCATCCGCATATGCGAACACTTGGGTGACCCTGTTCAGGAATGATCCGGCCATGTTGTCGTCTTGTAGCTTTCTGATGACATGCTCGAGCACAAGGTTAAAGAGACATGATGAGAGGCAATCCCCCTGTTTTAGTCCGTCCCGGATTTCAAATGGTTCTGAGAGGTGGTTTTCTATTCTAAATCGCCCTTTGTTTTCGTTCATGCAAATTTGAATGAGGGCGGCATATTTTTTCGGGATTCCCAGCTCAACTACAATATGGTAGAATATTTGCCTTGCGACTGAGTCGTAGGCTTTTTTGAAGTCAACGAACAGTTGGTGAACCGTCTCTCAGTATTCCCACTTCTTTTCCAGCAGTTGCCTTATTGTGAACATTTGGTCGCTTCTTGACCGGTTCCTACAGAATCCGCATTGGTAGTCTCCCAGTATTTCTTCTGTATACGGTGTGATTCTCACCAGTATGACATTTGTTAATATTTTGTATGTGGTTGGGAGCAATGATATTCCTCTGTAGTTTTCCCAGTTCGATCTGCCGCCTTTTTTGAAAATGGGGACGACTATTAAGGTCTTCCCCTCTTTCGGAGTGACTTTGTGGCGATTCTACGAACCACACAAGATACTATAGGTCGAGATGTCGTTGTTCCACCTAAAATAAAAGATAACATGCATCTGGGAGTCAGCAACCCCAAGTATGCACAGATAAGTGTGTCACAAGTCAGACCAATTGTCCTACACCTGCACGGCAATCGAAGGACATGACTCACCAACAGAAATGGTGTAACGATCCGTTAATTGGATATACACAAACGGTTGGCACAGCTGCGCCAGATGTCGACAAACTTCACATCTCCGGCGATAAGCGAATTACCGGGAAGCCAATCCGCCGACAGAACCTTTGTCCCTGCCGCAATATTCTTCTTCTAAACAAGGACTATTGCGATACAACAGCAATAAACGAAAACGCTGTTCCCATAGGGCAAAGTAAACACGATCTCATGATCGCCCAGAAGAAAACGCACACCCGATTGTTTACGTAAACAATCCATTAGAAGTGTGAAATTCCGATCGCAGAGTGATCTACAGCATGTGTCTGTATGTCTGTATGTGTGAGCGCGATCTTCTCTGGTGAAAAGATTCTCGATCGAGAGAAAGTCACGACCAGCGAAAGGGAAAGGAAAACGATGGGGTGAATGGAATCATCCCCCAGAGAAGTTACCTCAGTCTACTCCGAGCAGCAGAGAAGTCCAGTTAGAGACCCCGCCGAGGAGGCCGATCCGCGCCGAAATAGTCAACATTGAGGAACCCGAACGAGGAGGTTAGTCCGCGAAGCACGGTAAATCGAAAAAGGGAAGGACAGTACGTCGCGTGTGTCGAGATGAATATGTCAAAATGCAATCGCATTACCATCTTAAATGCTCCACACATTAAAACAATCAAATTTATATAATCTAAAAGTCCCTGGAAAAGAAAACTTACCTTTAATGCATCGCTTCGCATACAATTCCTGTAAGATTTCTTTCTTACCTTATCAGGAATCTGAAAAACTAGGTCGGCACCTTCGGTGTCAAGCAAATCTCCCTAGACGAATTCCTGTAAACAAAGGGATTTGAATTACATATAATGTAACCTTCACCAGGGGCCATGAACATTGCGCTATCTATTTTTCAGCTTCGCCGTGTGTATGATAGATTTCTTAACGTACACATTGGCCGGCGACCTTTTTCTCCCAGCAATAATATACCAGCAGCTGCATTCAATTAGCGCAATCGACGCTGCAGCCTATTTTCCTAACTCACACCATGAGTAAACAAAAGACCGCTGTCCTTCATCAGGCATTCTCGCGATGCGCAAATAATTCAATTCCTACCTGTTGCTGAAACGAAAAGAAAAACCAAAACCAAACAAACGGCGCTTCTCTAACGCTGGCTCAGTCTCTCTTTCAAGTGGACTGTATTTTCCGGCACTGGCCGGCCATCGATGCTTTCTCAATTCCAAGGATTGTACCTCCAGAGCCGGACTCTTCTCTGGATGAAACGCGCGTTTGAGTCTTGCCCAGTACAAATCCCTAATCGACCAAAACTATAAACGCGATCAAGAAAATTCAAAACGAGACCCAATTATTCGCTTATATTCCTATTTATTGGTTATTTGGATATTTATTATTTTCTATTATTTATTTCGAATATTTCTTGATTAGCCAATTTATTTTTCTGTTATTTCTCTTTATCCTGGTCTTGAAGAAAAGCTTTTCGTTGGGAGTTCCTTCGACGAATCCCACTGCTTCAGCGCCGCGCTCGCCTTTTATTGCCAGCAGCTGTCTCCTCGTCCGCTTGTTTTCTATAAATCACTCGTTTCCTGTTGAGTGATTTATCGCGACTGGTATACAGCTGACTGTCATGCTCCTCCCCCTTGAGTGCTTGTGCGCCGATGCTGATCGCATCACCAACACTAACCTTACTAGCGATGCCATAAACATCATTTCCCAGTAACCTAGCTAAAACCAATAAGCACATTTCCACATAGTATTGTCGTTTCTTTGTTTAGCCGCGACGCACATGTTCCAACAAAGATCCCATTAGCATCCGACGATTTCGGTTTTATTTGCCATACCGAAATCGTATCCTATGAATGCACTGTATGCCCTTTCTTTGTTCTAGGCTCATGGCTTCGACCCATGAAAAGGACCGACGTACACATATACATGTGTACAATGACGATCTCCTCGATGAGATCCGGTTATCACCACCGTAAAAGTGAATGCACCCAAATTTCCCTTGGACAACGATTGAATATCGTTGAGTCCTATTACAACCACCGTTCGTGACGGTCGGTTCACTCCCGCTCCCCGCCGTCTGCGAAGATGCGTTTATACCGAGTCGTTTGTGAAGTGCTCGTTGACTTGATAGCTCGTCTCAAATTTAAAGCTATAGTGAAGACTAAAGTGTTCGGAATGAAATAAACTGCAAGCGAACTTTTCCTTTAATAATTAAATAAATTGACATCCAACCGAAATAAAATAAAAAATTTGCTTCAACAGAATAACTGAGTGTTTAGTTTTCCGGCTGCAGTTCCTGGTTGTTTTTAATGTGTTTTACTTCCTTCCGTTTTCTCCTGGTGAACCGTTCTCCATGTTGCTGCGGTGGAACAACCGGAGTGTTAATGAAAAGTTGTGAGGACGTGTGCAAAATGTGTCCCGGAATTAATTAAGTGTGATTCGATTTCTCATATTTGGTATCGCATACAATGTGTATTTAGATACGATAAGAACATCATTTTCAATAAATTACTCGTCATTTATTTCATAAGAAAAACAGCGAAACTTTTAACATGATATATCAATATAAAAATCTAAGTAAACAAGTTCTCTCAGTGTTTTATTTGTGTTGTTTCGCTCCATTGTGTTCTCTGTGTTAACAGTGTTCGGCGGAATACTCCTACATCATTTAGACAGTGACTAAAATCCGGCAAAACTTCCTTATCCCATATTGTTTTCATGATCTGGTGGATATTTCGGGCGGTCGCCTCTCCTTCATGCTTCACAAGCTCTGCCGGTATGCAGTCGACTCCGGGACCTTGTTGTTTTTCGATCTATTTATTGCGTCTACAACTTCGTTGAAAGAGGGCTCTAGGATCTGAGACTCGGCTGTATGTACGTCTGGTGCGTTTATTTGTGGTTGATGGGTGGGCACATTGAGCAAGTTTTCAAAGTACTGCTTCCATCTTGTCACGATATTGTTTGTTTCTGTGACCAGATAGCGGTTTGTGTCTCGAATTATTTTGGCTCCCTCTCGGTGGCCATTTCTTACTGAATATTAATCATATTCAAACTGGTGAGTCTCGGTGCGTTTACCGGGAACGAGCGACGACGAAATATTTGTAAATGCACAAAAAATGTTTATCACGAACGAAACTTTATTTAAATACGAAATTACAAACATATTATCTCGAACGAAACTGTTGTTGCCATAAACGAAACGAAAAAATGGCTTAAAACGTACGAAAAACTATCTCTCATGACAAAAACAAACGAAAAACAAAACTTGGAACAAGGAACGAATTACAAGACATTTCATACATGAAACGAAAAACTAACTAAGTTACATAACAATGACACTAAAAACTAAATAACAAAAATTGCAGTAACGAACACAAACAGTGCTGCCAAACATGCAGGTAATTACAAAATTATAACGAATTAAGACTAAGAATGAATAACAAAAACAAATATAACGAATTAATACTAAAAGTATAAATTAAGTTATCTAAAAACTACAAAATACATATGTTAAGGAATCCAGGCTGCGACACAAACTATATAAAAGAGATTCTCATGGTCAAACTTTCCATCCTACAATGTATGTACAAGTCTATTCAAAAGGAATAGTCATAATTCAAATGAAAAAAGTACATACAAACTATCTCGCAAATATCGTAATTCTTACCCCCACGAATTGCAAAATTCTCTTAACGAGGATCAAAAGTAATTTTACACATATTTCTAGGTACATTAAACATTCCCAGCAAATTTGTCGTGCCTGGCCATTATATACTTGTACATCTGACGATTCACTGGAACGAGGTTCAGGCCAGCGAGGGCCGAAACCAAATTCCAATGAATCAATTAATCTAAGGAGGGGGCAAATTTGCATCCTCGTGTAAAAGGACGTGTATTTGAAATCGTTATACCACGCATCTCTATTTTTCGGTAAATTTTCTAGTTGCGGGTTGTGCAATTGAAAAAATTAAACGTAACAGAAATTATTAAATATGAGAATAAGACTTTAAATACCTAACTTAAAATTGTTTTTCGATGAATATAAAAATAACATCCAAAAGAAAAGGAATATTCTTTCTGTTTCGAGGGGAAAATCAAAACCAAAGAAAGCCCACGAACAACCATCCATCCAATACCCGGGTGCGTACGTTTCATATTACATTATTTATCTTGTGTGCAAAAACATTTCCACAAGAAACTTCCCATCATCGCACCCCTAAACTAACATTGTGTTTGGGGAGTATTATAGCATACCATTAAGTAATCCTGACGTAAAGATTTTTCGGAAGTTCCAAAGACGGTAGCCATCAATTTATAAGAATATGCTCATATATGACTTTGGTGGATGAAGAAAGTTCAAGGCTCTCTAGAAGCAGTACGAGTGAAAATGTTTAACTACATTGAAATAGTCCTCAAAGACGGAAGTCAGGAGAAGGAAGAGAGGAGAGTGCACAGGTTGGTCGAAAAACCATTTTAGTTTCACCATCCTATGGCATGTGCATCAAGGAGGATGGATAGCAACGTCAATATATGCACTTCAAATATCCTCTTCCCTA
The DNA here is from genome assembly GCA_963931805.1 of Microdon myrmicae. NCBI lineage: Eukaryota > Metazoa > Arthropoda > Insecta > Diptera > Syrphidae > Microdon > Microdon myrmicae. The sequence goes on along the minus strand of OZ007502.1, from coordinate 129,004,256 downwards.
AACCACTAAACTGTTGAATATTTTTCGAGGAGTGTTGAAGGTAAATGACTAAAAAAGTGGTCTTACATATTCTAAAAGAAACCTGTTAATATTAATGAGCATGAATCATTCAACAAAGAATTCATGCTACCATCCTCGTCAAGAAGTAACACATCAACCAGGTACTCATGGCATTGTCTTTGTCCAGCATCATTAATACCGACGTGATATGAGTTAATTGGGGCTCATGCATATGCCTTAACATCAACCAAGGACTCGCCATTATATTCGTACCAAAAATATCAATGACCATGAGTCGTCAGGCCCCGGACTCATGCAATTATTTGCGTACATGAAGATAGACGAATTTTATGACCGACCAATCAGGAAAGTATCACAATTAAACGGTTGTGGTGAAACTATGCGCGAGTTATTGTTGATATATTTTGTATGAAGAAAAAATATTATTTTTTCGGAGGCTATGCCTCTTTATTTTATTCGTAAAATTACAGGTCACTATGAACACTCTCTACATTTTTTTTTTTTTTTTTTTTTTTTTAACAGTATTTATTAACCATAATTAGAATTTGTACATTTAAGTAATACAGTGACTTAAAATTAAATTCGTGACAATTGCTTACATGTAATTATTATTATAATACATTTTCCAAACAATGTTTTAAGAGTTACAGGATAGATGTGTGTTTATACATTTAGTAGGGTTTCGTCTTCCTGGAAAAGGTCAGAAAACCAGGAATGTCTTATTTTTACTTTACTTAATCTAAACCTAACCCTAAATATAAATATAACTTAACCTAACTTATTCTGATTATTATAAAGTGAGCTATAAACAAAACAAAGTTTTATAATTAATGGGATTTATGAATTAAAGGATGTGGAATGAGGTCAGTTATGGGTTTGAGGAAGAGTATTTCTTACCGGTTGTTCGTTGGAAAAACGTAGGATGTTGGAAAATGGTTGGACGTTACAGTATTTGAACTGGTTAGGGGTAACTTCGGTGTTGTGGTATATGATCTCGTTTGAATCATTTACCAGTCTGCCTGAGGCGAAGATAGCTCTGGTGTGGAGACAGTTGGGATAGTTAGTTCTGATATCTAGAGGGTTCTCTAAGAGCGAGGTTATTATGGGATTGGGATTATTTTGTAGGTTTTCGATAAATTTGATTGATAGCTCGAGGAATCGTCTATCGAGGCGCTCAATACCAGCGGTATTGTAGAGTTCGACGTTACTATAGTATTTATAGGAGTGAGGACGACGATGTAACCCAGAGACATACCTAAAGCATTTTCTTTCGAATACACGTAATTTCTCCATTTGGGAGGGAGTGATATGGCACCACAATGGGCACGCGTACGTGAGTGTGGGCCTGATAATCTGTTTGTAAATGAGCAGTTTGACTTTGTGAGAGAGACTATTAGGTTTCCACATTACTCTTCTACAGAGATTAAGCTGAATTGTGGCTTTTTGAAGGGAATTTTTAATGTGGGAGGAAAAAGACCAGTTATTAGAAAAAGTGATTCCCAGATATTTTAGGGTTTTGGAGGGTTTTATTAGAGTGTTGTTTAGGTTAAGTTTAATTTTGTTGTGGCCGCGTCTAGTGTTGTTTGTACAGTGCTCGTGTTTGCCCTTGAACACTATGAGCTGCGTTTTATTTGGGTTAAGGTGAATTTTCCACTTATTGAAGTATGATGATAGGTTAGGGAGAAAGTTGTTAATACGATTTCTTGCAGCCTTAACAAATTTGCTGCTAGAGTAAATTAATGTATCATCAGCATAATTCAGCATCACAACATTAGGAGATACGGGTTGAGGAATATCCGCGGTATATAACAGATATAAAATTGGCCCTAAAATAGAGCCTTGGGGAACACCCGCGGTTATGTTGTGGGTTTCTGAGACGGAAGAATTTATTCTCACAACGAATTTTCTGTCAGAAAGATAAGAGGCTAAGAGCTTTGTTGTGTGAGAGTTTAGATTAAATATGGAGTGCAGTTTGTACAGAAGCCCTGAGATCCAGACGCAATCAAACGCTTTAGAAATATCGAGAGATATACACACAGTAGGGCTTTGGTTTTGGAGACCAGTTGTAACATCGTGTGTAAGTTTTAGTAGAGCATGACATGTGGATTGTCGCTTACGAAATCCGAACTGACAGTTAGGGATGAGGGCATTCTCATTGGCAAATGAGAGAAGATTTTGGTAGATCTTGCGTTCCAGTATCTTACTTAATGTACTTAATAGGGATATTGGACGATAATTGAAAGGGCTATTACTACTACCGGGCTTCTTAATAGGAATTACTACCGCAGTTTTCCAGTTCTCTGGGAAGTGCGATGCATTAATTATATGATTAAGAAGAGTGAGGATGGGAAGTAGATTCTGTGGGCGTAGCCTTTTAAATAGAAGACGTGGGATTCCATCTAATCCAGTTGACTTTTTGTTATTTCCTGATCTTACGATCTCGGATAATTCGTCCGCAGTTAGAAAATTTGTAGTGTCTAAGGGGTGTGAAGCTATGTTCGTGTGTTCTCGAAGCCGGGAGTTGATAGAGAATTATTTTGCTCATGAATCTTTGCAAAGTGTTCTGCGAGGCAATTTTCTATGTCCGTATCGGACTGGGCAATATTATTGCTGATTGGGTTGATGAGATGATCAATTCGGGGTTTATACTTACGACCAGTTAATTGGTTGATGTTTTTGAAAAGATCCCGATTTGGTTTGATATTTTTAAGTGTGGAGATGTAGTTTTCATCTGCGAACTTTTTCAACTGCTCATTTATCAGAGTGGATAGGAGTTGGATTTGGCTTTTAATAAAGGGGCAGTATCTTGTATGGAGTTTACGGCGGAGCTGCTTTTTAAGGCGCAATAATTTGGTTAGGATGCTGGGCAAAGGCTTTCCTAAATAGTTATGAGGAATGGTTGTCGGGGTGTTGTTGCTGAGAGCCTCCTTAAGAATTTGCTCTATTCTTAAAGATGCGTGATCGATTTCAGTAGGGAGTAAGTTAGATGCTTCAGGGATATACAAGTCAGAGAAACTTATCGCTATGTCCCTATTGACTTTTCTCCAATTTGTTTTGGTGAAGTTTGGGACAGGGTTTGACGAGTAGAGTGGGTCGAAAGAGGGGATTTGGATCGTGGTATGAACGGAACCATGATCAGAAGGAAATATAAAGGAGACTGTAGGTGGACCCGCTGAGTGAACATCATCGGACTTGAGGAAGAAGTCGGTTGTTGACTTGGCTGTGCTAGTGACACGAGTTGGCTGTAATGGGGGGTCAATGTATGTATATGGATCAGATGGGAGGAGGGCTAGCAACTGACGACCATATTTGTTGCATTTATTATCATTGAATGCTGTATGACGAGCATTCCAATCTCCCCCGATTATAAATGGAGCGGGAACAGACTGTTGGATTATCTGAGAAATGTCAGGATCTGGGAAATCTGGTTGTCGTGAAGGGTGAATATAAATGGATGCTAAGACGAGCACTTTATTGTTCTCACAAAAAAGTTTAACTGCTGTGTATTCAATGCTGAATATATTAGTGAATCTAATTTCACTGAATTGAAATTTTTTGTGTATTAAGATGCCGGTACCTCCGTGGGATCCATTAGTTCTGGGGTTAGAAACAAAAGTATAATTGGGAATGGAAACTCGGGAATTTGGTTTGAGCCAGGTCTCTGAAAGGAAGAGGATATCTGGGGAAAATTTTTCAACAAACAACCGGAGGTGTTGCTTACGTATATTAGAGTAAATGGATTCTGTGTTGAGGGAGATAATGGTTAGTTTAAAGAGAGCTGGAAAGAATATGGGAAGTTATTAGTGAAAGAATCTGACCTTTTTTTTCTGTTTCTGACATATGCCTCAGCGAAGGAAGCATGGCCTGTAGGCTTTGGATGTAACCCATGATGTCCAGATTGAAATTTTTAATATTATCGTTAGAAGGAGTGGTAGTGTTGAGGCTTCCTTTTGCTGCATCCGCGTAAGATATTCCGGGTCGGATTAACTTTACTTCCTGCAATACTGTTGGTTTCGTTGTAGTTGGTTTAACTGTTGACATTGCTAATTTCCGTCTTTGCAGAACTTTTAGCTTCTGAGGACATTGAGAGAAATTTGCTGGATGTGGCCCTCCACAGTTACAACATATTACTGTAATCTTCTTTGTGGTAATGGATCCATCGGCGTTGGCGGTTTGGACTGTCTCTGGTTCCAGGCCTTGTGGATTTACCTTGCATTCATCTAGCTCGTGTTCCTCTGCGCATCTGCCGCAACGTCTTTGCTGGTGCCATGAGACCGCCAAGTGTCCTGAGTCTTTGCATCGCTTCCAATGTAGAATTTCTTGTTTGTGTGGCTCCTCGATTGCGATTTTTTGGGTAAACAAATATTTAATTTGTTTAAGTTGGTTGATATCCTGATTTGGTGGGATTTGTATGATCCGGAGGCTTTTTATGTTGTTTGTCCTCATGTATGGTGTTTGGAAGTAGTCCAGCTTATTAATTTTTATTTGTGGACATATCCTAGCAATTTCCAGTCCTAATTCTTCATTAGTCCATTCTGGATCGATGTGCCTTATAATAAACGTAGTTGGTTTGCTATTTGGATGTTGGAAGGTGCAGAACTGATATTGTTCCTCTAACAGTTTTTTAACTGCCCTTTCATGATCGTCTAATGATTTTGTGGGGGGTTTGTCTAGTGCACCTACACCGGCGCGGTTTCAGTAAAACACCCACCGAGGGGAAGACAAATCACCAACGCACAAGTGAAGATAAGGAGGAAAAATGTCAAAATAACAAAACGCTGGTAAAGTAGCACTGTATACTGTTTCCTATTTTATTTTACGTATTTTCCTTAACTATTTTTTACAAAAATCCCTCCAGATTGTGGTGGGCTTTTATTATTTAAAACCCTTGTGTCATAATACTCTTATCACTATGTACAAGAAAGTTTAAACAATTACAAATTTACACTAGCACCGTGACACCTTTTACAACCAATTCTTCTATTAATTTGATGCTCTCAAGTAAGTTCTTAACACGACAGAGTTTGCTTAATTTATCAGCAGCACAGGAAACACACTTATTTGTAACTTTAGTATATACATGAAGTTGTTTATCGATTAATTAACACGCACTATTCGTGATACGATGCACATAGGATTCACGGGGGAATAAGGGTTAAACTAGGAAACAAAATCCTTTTGTTTTGCGCGGAGACGGTATACGACCCGTGTGCGTAGTTCGGCGGTTAAGATCTGACTCCACATTCACTGCCGACGAAAGAAAAGGGAACCCACCAAGAAAACCGCAAAAGGGGAGGAGCTGCACGATTAACTCGAGATAGTTAATCGTGATTGGACCGGGGAATAGGCATATATTTCACATGTGTGTGTATGCCTCGCATACGATCGTCCGGTGACCGAGGATGGATGCCAGCATCGCAACTGCACCTTCCACGAATGCAAACAATGCATGGCCTGCGGCTGTGTACACAATTGATTGTGCTATACTTGTCGGCAGCAAGGAACATCTGGGGCAAAAACAACACGAGCCGAAGATCTGGTCATCCTAGGAGAGGCCATAAATCAACATTTGAGTTGATGGGGTGTGAATTTCCTTAGGTCCGCCGACGGTTGTCGGCCGTTAATGGGAAATTGTATATACCATAACAATCTGTGGTGCAAATGCAATGTTTAGATATTGCAACGAATATAGGGTGCAGCCATTGCCAGATGTTAAAAGTAAACACTTGCTGGCTGCATCCAATTCGTTGCTTGTTTGCGGTCCCTGATCGGTGGAGACCGATAATAGGAAACCAGCTATTGCTGGTAATTAGGGAAATGTTTTGTTTGCATCCGCCGAAACCTTGTCGGCGGTGGCAAACCGATAGGACCTAATAGCCGCATGCTAGGGGTGCCATGGACAAACAAGACAACGAGTAATCAAGGAACTCTTTGTTGATTTTGTTTCCATAGCATAAGGCTATGGAAACGAGATGCCCTGGGTGCAATGCATGCCCGAGGATGAGATTTCCAATGCCACGGCTAAGTGATAAGCTTTGCCGTGGACTTAATGTTTTCAGATATTAATGCCTGCCCGAGGATGAATTTTCGATGCCACGGCTAAGTGATCTAAGAGATAAGCTTTGCCGTGGACTTAATATTTTCAGGGATGGTGATGGAGAAAAAGGGGTTTGGAAGGAAAACCCCCACAGAAAAGGTAAGCTGCCTAACAGATATTCATGACAGTTATCCGATTGGGTAACTGTATTAATTCCAGCGATTTGGCTGGCGGTAAATGCCGTAGCAAGGTTACGCAACCTTGCTGAAGTTCGACTTAGAGGTAAGTCGCTTCGCCTGGAATAGTGGGGATCGAATGATGTATGGCTCTTCGGGCCCTGAAAAGCCCCACATCACTCCCTCCCCAGTGACGTAGTCACGAAACAGATAAGGCAGGTTAGGAGGAGGTTAGTTGGGTATGGGCGCGCGCTTGAGTGCGAGTACGGGGAGGTTGTGCCGGTGGAGTAGGAGTGGTATTCGTAGATGGAGGTAATTCTGGAGCGGAAGCTTCCAGAAAACAGGGCTTAAGCCTTTCGACGCTGACCGTGGATCGCTTGCCTCTAATGTCGATCTCGAAGACGCGGTCACTGATGCGGCGGAAGACTTTGAATGGGCCATCATAAGGTGGGTCGAGGGGTTTTTTGACCTTATCCACCCTGACAAAGACGTGCGTGCAGCTGTGCAGTTCAGGGTGGACGAAAAGTTTTTTGGAGCCGTGCCTGGTTACAGGGGTCGCCCTAACCTTACGTAGCAGGTCACGGAGATGTCTCAATTCACGAAGTTGGTCACGCGGTGTTTCGCCATTCAGGAAAAGTTCTCCTGGAAGAAGGAGGTTGGTACCGTAGGTAAGCTCTGCTGCCGAAGCACCCAGGTCCTCCTTAATACTTGTCCTCAGGCCGAGGAGGACGGTTGGTAGGGCGTCAAACCATTGTGTGTCATTATGACACATGAGTGAGGCTTTTAGAGATCTGTGCCAGCGCTCTATCATCCCATTTGATTGCGGGTGGTAGGCGGTGGTACGATTTCTTTAGCAGCCGAGAAGATTTGTTAGCTGCCTAAAAATTGTCGCCTCAAATTGTGGACCTCGGTCCGAAGTTATGGTGGTTGGTACACCGAAGCGTGTGACCCAAGTTGAATAAAAGGCCTTGGCGACTGATTCGGCAGTAACTGCCCGGAGAGGTGTCGCCTCTGGCCATCGCGTGCAGCGATCCATCATAGTGAGGATATAAGAAAATCCTCTTGATGGAGTAAGCGGTCCCACTATGTCTATGTGGACATGGGCGAAGCGTGCCGTGGGAAGCTTGAATTGCGCTGGCTCCAGTACATTATGTCGCGCTACTTTGCAGCGCTGGCACTGGAGACAAGCACGGGCCCAACCGGTGAGATCTTTGTTTATCCGGGGCCAAATGAATTTGCGGCGGAGAGCAGCGGCTGTTGCTCGGCCGCTGGGGTGGGCTGGGTTGTGGTAAACCTGGAACACGCCCTTACGATGTTTCTCGGGAATGTAAGGTCTAGCGGTTCCAGTGGAGACATCACACCAGATTTCGCCCAAAGGGTCGCGACGGGTAGTTTTCTTAAGCTCTAGTGCCGTATCGGCAGTTAGGAGGGACTTGAGCTGTTCGTCCTCCTCTTGCGCTAGGGCAAGGTCAGTGTTATTCAAGGCGGTACGCAAATGAATCGTATCGATTCGAGAAAGGGCGTCCGCCGTGACATTCTGTTTACCTGAGATATGCCTGATCTCCGTAGAATATTGCCCAATGAGGTCTAATTGACGCTCTTGTCGGGGGGAGGCATTTCCCGACTTCTTCCGGAACGCATAGACCAATGGCTTGTGGTCTGTTAAGATGGAGAGTGAGCGACCTTCTATCATATGACGGAAGTACTTAACAGCGCTGTAGATCGCGAGTAATTCACGGTCGTAGGCGCTGTAACGTCGCTCAGTGGGACTCAGCTTCCTTGAAAAGAAACCAAGTGGTTCCGGTCGGCCTTCAATGTCCTGTTCAAGGACGGCTCCGATTGCGGTATCCGATGCGTCGCATTGGATAGAAAGTGCCGCTCCCTCGAGGGGGTATCGGAGTAAGGTGGCATTTGCCAATTGTTCCTTGGACAGTTGGAATGCTCTATCAGAGACTTCTGTCCAATTAATGGGGCGCTTATCATTGCGCTTAGCTCCTTTCAAAAATTCATTTAAGGGAGCTTGAACTTGGGCAGCGTTCTTCAGTGTTGGACGATAGAAGTTAAGCATGCCCAGAAATCGACGAAGCTCACTCACGTTAGTAGGCCGGGGATACTTCATGAGGGCCTCCACACGGTCTGGTAGTGGGCGGATGCCCTGGTTGTCAACGACATAACCCAGATAGGTGATTTGCTCCTTGGCGTATTGACACTTATCTGGGTTGATGACAAGACCGAATTCACGGAGGCGCTCTAGGACCTGACGTAAGTGGCGTTTATGTTCGGCGTGGTCTTTGGAAGCGATGAGAATGTCATCTAGATATGCATGGCAGCAATTAAGACCACGTAAATCCGTGTCGATATAACGCTGGAATGTCTGTGCGGCATTCCTGAGGCCGAAAGTCATCACTTTGAACTCGAAGAGCCCGAAAGGTGTAATGACTGCGGTCTTGGGGATGTCTTCTGGTGCCTCCGGAATTTGATGGTATGCCCTGGTGAGATCCAGGGTAGTGAAGACATTGCACCCTCGTAACTTGTACGAAAAATCGTAGAGGTGTGCAATAGGGTATCTGTCCGGGACAGTTGCTGCGTTCAACAGCCTGTAATCGCCACATGGGCGCCACTCACCAGAACGTTTCTTCACTAAGTGGAGTGGGCTTGCCCAGGGACTGTCCGACGGTTGGCAGATACCTAGTTCGATCATGTGCTCGAACTCCGCTCGCGCCGCACGTAATTTTTCAGGAGCCAGTCGACGTGGACGCTGGCTCACCGGGGGACCACGTGTTTCTATATGATGAAACACCGTGACTTTGTGTAGGCGTTGGTTAGGTAGAGGAATTGTCGTACTAACAAATTCCTGTACCATGACCTGAAACGGGTCTGTGCACCCTTTGGCCCCTGAAGTTGCCGCTGGAGATGCTGTCATGGGCAAGGGGGGTGCGGTTGGAGCCACTAGTCTGTTATGGGTCGAATCAACCAACAGATTATGTGCGCCTAATAGGTCGGAACCTATCAGGGGTTCATTCACGTCCGCAATGACGAAACGCCAAGTGATCAGACGACAAAGACCCAATTGCAGTGTCAGCTTTTTACGTCCGTACGTAAGTATCGGCGTATTATTCGCAGCTAACAATTTAAGTGCGGCAGGCACGCGGTTACCCGGAGCAAACGATCGCGGGAGGACTGAAATATCGGCGCCGGTATCGACAGTAAAAGCGATATTCAGTTTAGAATCCCGGATGGTTAGGCGACTTATCGTATGGGTGCCGGCCGATTGCGCGAGGGGGTCGGTCGGCAAGATTAGTTTAAAGAGCGCCTTTGGTTGGTGGAAAGTTGTGTCCAACCACAAGGCGCCTTGCAATTGAATGCGCGATCACCATATCGTTGGTGATTGGCGCACCAAGGCAGAGTAACGGCATTATCAGATATATTCTGGGTATTGGTATTGCCGTTACGGGGAGGTCGAGTCGGAGCTCGCTGAGAATTGGCCCGGTGAGGGCCAGTTTGAGAGGTATTGGCCCTCTGTGGGGCATTCTGAGGGATGTAGGCCCCCTGAGGGGCATTTTGAGAGTAATTTTGCCGATTAAGAGGACGGCTCGGCATGGCTCGATTGTGGGCGCTTCGAGGATTGTTCCTCACCTCCGCGCGAAATTGACTTATCTCGCGGAGGAGTGAGGTTTGAAGCGCCCGAAGGTCAGCAGGGGTTAAATGAGGTGGCGAACTTCTTTGATTAAATACGTTGGGGCCTGCCTCTGGATTCCCCTGTGGGAAATTGGTTGAGGCGGGCCTTCTATGTGGTAATTGGGTTTGAGGAGGGTGGAGAACTGGAGCCAATTGAGGGGCTGTGAAAGGCAGACGAGGGTGCCGTGTAGGCTGGGCGGCGTGTTGAGAAACCGCCGCTACCTGGTACGCACGAGGCTCAGAATACTGATCTGAGCTTTCCATAATTGCGTCCGCAATTTTGGATAAATAGCCCAAACTCTGGTTGGGTTGGGCTATAAGTGCCGAACGGGCATGTTGGGGAAGACACCTCAAAAAGTGAGGCTTTATTAGGTCGTCCCCAATCCTGGTCCCCGCTATAGAGCGTAAATGGGTCAGGAAAAGAGATGGTCTCATCCCAGAAAGGTTGGTTACAGCGGCTAAGCGTTGTTGCCGCACACTTCCAGGCTCGTCCAAAGCGTCGAGCAGAGCTCCACGCATGTTGCTATACGGGTTGCGGCCGGCCGACCTTATTATGTGGGCAACATGCGGTCGCTGAGTGCGGTCAAGCACTTTCAACAGCTCGACTGCACGAAGCTGTTCGTCGTGCAAGGCTGAGGCCTGGAAGATGCGGTCTGCCACTGCAAACCAAAGGTCTGGGTCCTCCTCATCGAAGGGGGGAAGCCCTATATTTGAATGGCGAGTCCCATTCCCGAGGCTGGAAGCATCGTGGAACTCTTGGGACTCTGGTTGCCTATGGGCTTGTTTAGCGATACCGGCACAAGTTGTGGGCATTATAATACCAGAATCCACCAATTGGCCGGCACCAGGGGCGTTAGGAGAGGTCGGGAGTGTGTTAGAAGAAGTAGGCTGGGGTCGGTTAACGACACTGGGGGCAACCGGTGGTGCCAGGGGAGTAGATTGTACGGGCAAGTCTAGGTCAGCATCGACTTGCTCAGTGGGGAAATCGACGCTGGAGGCGTCGTGAAATTCAAGGGGCTCGGATTGTTCCTGAGCCTTTTTAGCCATGGTGTTTCGCGTGTTGACCATTATGGGCTGTATGATGCGAAACTGAAATTAAGGTGTAAGAGGACGCGGAGAAATGGGAGAGATCGCCAAAGAAAAGTCGCGTAATCCGGGTTGTAATTGGGGATATTACCGTGGTTTATCTCTTAATGAGATTTCGATTTAAAAACTCAGTAAACTCCCCTAGTTGGAGTTCGTGATTAGGAAAAGGGGCCAATGATATTAAAAAGGTCACGGGGAGTCGAGAGTAGTCGAGTGGAGTAGTTAACGAGGACAGGCGGAACTATAGTGTTGCCTTACTTAATTTCAAAATGATGAAAACGTTAATTTAATGATTAAAACGGGATTGAATTGGAAAATATTTAAGTTACTTTCGCGCGTGTGTGTCTCAAAGTGTTGAGAAACGTTAAAGTCACCTTGTGTGTGCTGCAGATATATCTTATTTATTTTATTAAAGTTTAGAACGCCAGTTATAGTATAATAATTAATTACAAATTTCGTTATTTGCAGTCTTTTTAACAATATGAAATTTATTCTATGTGAATTATTTTATTTTTGTATTCTTGGGCGGTTTCTTTTTGAACAGCTATGTATGATAAATTTACAAAGTTTAGTATAGTTGGTAAATATTGTTTTACTTTTCTTCAATTTCGTATTTGGGAGCTCTGAAGGAGCTTACAAGATTTTCTCTAGTTGCTGTAGGATTATTTTTGTCTTTTTATTTAAATTTCAGAACAACTAGATCATAGTGTAGGACCTTCTTACTACGCGTAGCGTTTGTAAAAGTCAGTCGAGTTCCTTTTTTATTTGGTAAAAGACAAAATAAAAATAAAAAAAAAGATTTAAAGACACTAATAAAAACTTAAAAATACTAGAGAGAAAAACAAGAACAGGAACTGCGAATTATTAAGGATGTTATTGTTTGTTTACAGTGTTAACTCTCCTCTTAGTTATCTTTAATTACTAAAAAAAAGAAATAGGTCGTTACCGGTGAAAACTATAGTAGTGATGTGCGCTGAAAGTGTAAATTTATTGCTTTTAGGTAAACTAGGTTTCCGAATACTTCGACAGATGTCCTGTCTCAACTTATTTTTGTAAGTGCCTAGACGGCTTATGCGGCTGTATCAAAAGGATTCCTCTTTAATTTAAAGTAAAACATTTGGCAGGACACGCGTGTTTTGACTTATTTATTTAAGTGTTAGCAAAACTTTCACAGGACAGGTTGGTATTTTCTTTTGGTTTTTACAATGTTGTACGCGGTCTGCACACTTTATAGCATGCTATTGAGTCTTACTACGGTTAAACTACTTATTTATTAGAGAGTATATTCTAACATCAGGCCTGCTTAATTTTATAAAGTCTAATGCCGCAGGTATTGTATATTTATTGCGTATTACGTTCTTCAATTTTGTGCGAAAAAATGTTAGATCTTACTTTGCGTACCAATAATTTAAGAGAGCACTAATACATATATATAATAGTTTATTTAACTGGTGATCACTTAATTAAAGATTGTGCTATTGCACGGGTTCTTGTAAAAGAATAAATGAAGGTAAAAAAAAAACGAAAGTACCTGATCTTGGTGTAATGTTGCGGTTGCTGGTGTTATGCTGCTTTTGTAAATACCGGAAGTCCTCGGCCCGGCGATCTTGGAGAGGCTGGGGTTTTTGTCCTGCTGGGGAATCCTAGTTACTTGCGGCAACGCTGAGCTGGTAAACTGGTAGTCGTCATTGGATAATTAGCACTAACAGGTACTGGTTATTGTTCTTAGGCTTCTCTGGCACCGGGAAAGTTTAAAAAAAATGTTCAAGAGGTGGCGCATTTCCACTAGGTGTCACCAATGTGGTGGTTTCCACTTTTGTCTCTGTAAGGCTTCCAATAGTATCAATAACGAAAACACCGCCGATTCTTCTTTCTCTTTATTTATTTATTTATTTAAAGCGTCACATACAACACAAACAAACTTACTCCACTGTTCAAAAGGTTTACTATTAATAATTGAGGGTTGACTGTGTTTACTATTGCATAAATGATTTTAACTAGCAAGAACGTTCACAATTAATTATTGAGAGCGCACTGCGTTTGTGTAACATAATTGGTTTTAAACAGCAAAAAGGTTCACAATTAATGATTGATTATGCACTGTGTCTATGTAACATAAATGATTTTAATTAGCAAAGTAACTTTAATAATCTTGGGTGCACTGTGTTTGTGTAACATAAATGGTTTTAAACAGCAAAAAGGCTCACAATTAATGATTGATTATGCACTGTGCCTATGTAACATAAATGATTTTAATTAGCAAAGTAACTTTAATAATTTTGGGTGCACTGTGTTTGTGTAACATAAATGGTTTTAAACAGCGAAGTAACTTTAATAATTTTGGGTGCACTGATTAATCCACTTCACACCCGCACAGCTTGGTAGCTCTAATCTGACTGACTATTCGCTGCCGACGAAAAAAAGGACACCGCAAAGAAAACCGCAAAAAGAGGAGGAGCTGCACGATCGACTCGAGGCAGTCAATCGTGATTGGGCCGGGGAATACGGCGTACATTTCGTATGTGTGTGTATGCATCGCATACAATCGTCCGGTGATCGATGGGGGTTGCGAGCGTCGCAACTGCATCTCCTATGAACACAAACAAAGCATGGCCTGCGGCTGTGTACACAATTGATTGTGCAATACATGCCGGCAACAGAAACATCTGGGGTAAAAACAACACGAGCCGAAGATCTGGTCATCCTAGGAGAGGCCATAAATCAACATTTAGGTTGATGGGTGTGAATTTTCCTAGGTCCGCCGACGGTTGGCGGCCGTTAATAGGAAATTGGATATTCCATAAACAATCTGTGATGCAAATGCTATATTTGGGTATTGCAACGAATATAGGGTGCAGCCATTGCCAGATGTTAAAAGTAAACACTTGATGGCTGCATCCAATTCGTTGCTTGTTTGCGGTCCGTGATCGGTGGAGACCGATAATAGGAAACCAGCTATTGCTGGTAATTAGGGTAATGTTTGCTTAGCATCAGCCGAAACCTTGTCGGCGGTGGCAAACTGATGGGACCTGATAGCCGCATGCTAGGGGTGCCATGGACAAACAAAAACAACGAGTAATCAATGAACTCCGTGTTGATTTTGTTTCCATGGCGTAAGGCTATGGGAACGAGATGCACTGGGTGCAATGCATGCCCGAGGATGAAATTTTCAATGCCACGGCTAGGTGATAATCTTTGCCGTGGATTTAATGTTTTCAGGTATGGTAATGCATGCCCGAGGATGAAATTTTCGATGCCACGGCTAGGTGATAATCTTTGCCGTGGACTTAATATTTTCAGGTATGGTGGTGGAGAAAAAGGGGTTTGGAGAAAAACCCCCAAAGAAAGGTAAGCTGCCTAAAAGATATTCATGCCAGTTATCCTATTGGGTAACTGAATTAATTCCAGCAATTTGGCTGGCGGTAAATGCCGTAGCAAGGTTACGCAACCTTGCTGAAGGTTCGACTTTGAGGTAAGTCGCTTCGCCTGGAATAGTGGGGATCGAGTGATGTATGGCTCTTCGGGCCCTGAAAAGCCCCACAGTTTTGTCCAACAGACGATGAGTGCACATGCAAACGAAATGTAATAGATCGTGAATTTGACTGCATCCAACAAGATTTGAGGATACTTCTTCCAAATGAAATGAGTGAACTTTTGTCGGCTCCTGAAGCCATAAAAAAATAAATATGAAACTGATGTTGTGCCGGTTCCGCCAAACCCCATGGCCCACTTACCTGAAAAACCCCCATAGCTGCTACACAACTTCCTTTAGTTCGCTAATGCAATCACATTAGCACCTTAAATGCTTCACGCATTAAATAGAGCAAATTTATAATCTAAAAGTCCCTGTAAAGAATCCTTACCTTTCATGCATCTCTTCGCATACAAATTCCCTATAATAATTCTTCTCTAATTAATCATGAATCCCTAAACCATCCGAGACTCTGGTATGCCAACCAATTCCGCTGTCCACGTGCACACCGCATGTCCCTGGCAATTCCACGGCCTCGGCAGCCTTTTGTCCAAGGGACCGGAGGATCTCTGCTGTATACTTGTTTATTTCTTTAATCTCGAAACATAAGTTCCACAAAGAATTCCTAATATATAAAGGGTTTATTGTAAACGTTAATGTTCACAATCAATAACCTTTTCGCAAAGAGTTTGTACTATATAAAGCTTAATTCGCACATTGAGGTTCACCATCAACAATCTTTTCGCGAGGAGTTTGCACTATAGGCTGAGTTTAAATTTTAACATCAAAATTCACAGTTGATAATCTTTTCACAATTATTATTATTATTTACTGGCCTGTAGGAATCCGGAAATTCATGACCTTACCGACTCGGCTCCGCCATTTTTACCTGTCCTGTGCGCTCTCCTTCCACGTTCGATCATCCGATCCGATCTCCTCAAGGTCCAATCTAACATTGTCCTCTTATCTCCGTCGTGGCCGTCCTGTCGGTCTCTTCCCCGTTAGTTTACCGTCAAGAATTCTATGCACGGTCCTATCATCGCCCATTCGCGCTACGTGTCCGGCCCATCTTAATCTTCGCGACTTGATTACTCTCACTACTGTAGGTTTGCGGTATAGCTCTTCCAATTCGTGGAAGTGGAGTTTCCTCCATTGTCCTGACTCCTCGTCATATTTACTGCCAAATATACCCCTTAAAACTTTATTCTCGAATACGCGGAATTTGTTTTCTTCCCGTTTTGTGAGAGCCCATGTTTCGCATCCATATAGAGCAATCGGCATGATTATGGCTCTATAGACACGGAGCTTTATATTACGTGATAGCAGTTTGGATTTTAATAGTTTACTGGCTGCATGCCAACTAGCGTTGCCGGAATGTAGTCTTTTGTTAATTTCCCTTGACGTTTCGTTACTGGCCGTCAGTATCGTTCCCAGATATTTAAATTTTTTAACTTTTTCAAATATCTTACCTCTGACGGTTCTATGTGTTCCCTGATTTCCACCTGCTGTCGCCGTAATCATGTATTTTGTTTTGTCTCCATTTATTTCTAGGCCCACCATTTCTGCCGCTTGCATGATGATTTCACTGTTTTTACTTACAGTTTCTAGATTATCGCCCAGAACTGCGATGTCATCCGCATATGCGAACACTTGGGTGACCCTGTTCAGGGATGATCCGGCCATGTTGTCGTCTTGTACCTTTCTGATGACATACTCGAGCACAAGGTTAAAGAGACATGGTGAGAGGCAATCCCCCTGTTTTAGTCCGTCCCGGATTTCAAATGATTCCGAGAGGTGGTTTTCTATTCTAACTCGCCCTTTGCTTTCGTTCATGCAGATTTGAATGAGGGCGGCATATTTTTTCGGGATCCCCAGCTCAACCACAATATGGTAGGGTCTTTGCCTTGTGAATGAGTCGTAGGCTTTTTTGAAGTCAACGAACAGTTGGTGAACCGTCTCTCCGTATTCCCACTTCTTTTCCAGCAAATGCCTTATTGCGAACATCTGGTCGCTTGTTGACCGGTTCCGAGGGAATCCGCATTGGTAGTCTCCCAATATTTCTTCTGCGTACGGTGTGATTCTTGCCAGTATGACATTTGTTAATATTTTGTATGTGGTTGGGAGCAATGATATTCCGCTGTAATTTTCGCAGTCAGATCTGTCGCCTTTTTTAAAAATGGGGACGACTATTGAGGTTTTCCATTCTTCCAGAATGACTTCCTTATCCCATATTGTTTTAATCGGTTAGAGGATCTTTCGAGCGGTTGCCCCTCCTCCATGCTTCACAAGCTCTGTCGGTATGCAATCGATTCCAGGGGCCTTGTTGTTTTTCAGTCGATTTATCGCGTCTACTACTTCGTCGAAAGAGGGCTCTGGGATCTGACGCTGGGCTGTATGTGCGTCTGGTGCGTTTATTTGTGGTTGATGGGTGCGCACGTTGAGCAGTTTTTCAAAGTACTGCTTGCATCTTGTCACGATTATTTTTGTTTCAGTCACTAGACAGCCGCTTGTGTCTCGGATTATTTTGCCTCTCCCTCGGTAGCCATTTCTAATTGAATTTATGCCGGCATACATACCTCTGCTGTTCTTTGCTCTGGCATTTTCTATGATTTTTTCGATCCAATCTTTTCACAAAGTCTTTTAATTAATGCTGCGCACTTTTTATTGTAAAACCGATAAGCAACGACCGTAACGTCAAGAAAACCTTCCTCTCCTGCCCACTCGCTGGTGGTTCAAATTTGACTCCCCGATGACCGTTGTGTTCAACATCCACTAGCGGCCATCGTGATGGAATTCCATCGGTAAGGGAGGAGCCAATTCGATCTTTTCATTGGTGATGCCCAACGAGCGACCGAATTGGAGTTTAATGGTAGAGTTTCCCGTATGACCGTACGGTCAAGTTGAAAATCCATTCTCTGAAGGCGAGGATCAACGGGGGTGCGACGGTGCACAAAAGGAACGCCGAAAATCCGGCCGGCTGCCCGGGCATCATAAGCGATAGGGAATAAATTTTTCTGTTGTTGTTATGTCAACAGAACTTCGCTGCGACGGCAAAGGCTACAAGATTTGGGTGCATGTCTATTTTACCCATTGGATAATGCTAAGGAATGTTGCGATGCAGGCCAAAATAGCTTCTTCTGTTTCCGTTAAGTATACAAAAGCATTTCGTTTCAAACAGCCAGCGTGAGTATCGTGGCTGTTCGTTGTTTAGACAACGAATCATTAGACATGGCCGATGCGGTGATCGTTCCTCGATAAGACAACGGATTATGTAGTCGGTCATGCAGCTGTACAATTAAATGCATGTACATGAAGGCCAACGCCATGCCATTGTTGTCTATGGGCAATCGATTTTTCTGTGAGCTTAAGTCAACGGACAATTTGTTCATCATGGCAAGGGCTAGTGGTGAGATTGTTTGCCTTAGCCGTATGGCTCTGGAGCACAAGGGGGAAAATTATTTGTGGACATTAAGTCCACAGAAACCTCACCGCCGGTGGCCAAGCAATATACAATTGTGAACTGGTAGAAAGAATATCGGATACAGCTGTGTCAACAGATACGCTGGCCAGCGTGTGTTTGTCGATTAGCATTGCTGACGCGCTGAGCCGATA
Source organism: Microdon myrmicae (assembly GCA_963931805.1). Classification (NCBI taxonomy): domain Eukaryota; kingdom Metazoa; phylum Arthropoda; class Insecta; order Diptera; family Syrphidae; genus Microdon; species Microdon myrmicae. The sequence goes on along the minus strand of OZ007502.1, from coordinate 128,986,174 downwards.
GAGGGTATTGGATGGTTCAAGTAATAAGAACCAGAAAAGTTCAATGATATGCATGCCTTTGGTGGGGTTTAACTTTCAGGTGAACGCAATGAAATATAGCTTACGCTGATCGATTGCAGGTAAATATAGTGGCTTGTGGGGTGCGGGGAAGGCAGATTGATTTAAGGGAAGTGGGTGGTTCTTAGGGAAGGCTTTAAAGACCCCCCACAGCACCACCAGCATAACAGCAACACGGCTATTTACCCAGCAGCAATAGATTCACCCATGATTTGTTTTCCAACGAACAAACAATCACAACTTCGTGCTTAGCCACCAAACGAATTTTCCAGCATATACATATGCAAGCAAATTCGTTTCAGCCACCGACCCAAGATACGACATACAATTTTCATTGTATAAAGTATCGCAAGCATTAGCACCTTTCCCAATATCTATTCGTATATTTACACAAGGGCATCACTCATCTAAGACTTTTATGATGCTCTCATCTCATCTTTTCTTTTATCACATTTCTTCGAGGCATCGTCGTGTATTTATTTAGCCGGGATGCACTTCATAGTCAACGATCTTCTCGATCCTTTTGTCCTTGCCGCCTGCCTGCTTCGTGTTCCCATTGCCTTCGCGCATGAGTAAATAACACATATCTAAACGATCACACACATACCACCATGATCTTCATTACGAGATCTGGTTTTATATTCCACCAAGAGAGACTTTACGTTTCTCTGGTGATAAGAAAAACATATCCTTAGTGGAGAGTATATCTACCACCACACCACAAACTCACCCCAAATGAGGGTTGAATCATTGAGAATAATTCCATCTGCCGACCGCGCCGGTTGATGCGGCTTCCGCTCCTCTTCGCGCGCCGAGGATGTGTTTATACCCGGAGTCGAGTGTGTCCTAATTCGTGGTTTTTACCAAGTCGTGTTTCAGTGCGTCGTGTCAATCAGTAACAACATTAAAAAAAACTGTTCATAAGAAAACCAAGTTCTCCATTAGTTATATCATTCGTGTATAATGCAACACCATGTAAATGTAGACATTCACCAATTATAGTATATGCTCCATCCAGTTTAACCAGTTCTAAATAAAAACCAATAACAATAAAATGAAATGTGCGTTTTATTCCACTCAACTGTCGCATCATCGGCACCGTGTGAACAATAAAAATAAAATAATGAACATAGAAAAATCATTTAGTGTTTTTGTTCTCCTTGTGGCGATAATTCGTCTGGTCTTTCGATCTTCTCTCGGAGTCGTGCTGTTCATTCGGTTTTTTTCCGAAATGAACCGAGTGTCCGTGTCTGGCACATACTTCCTCCCCACAATGTCACTGACTGGAGGACACACTCCAGACTTGTAAATCATTCGTTTCTATTATACTTTAACTTTATTATGAATTGTTTCACCAAAAAAATAAAGAGATATGGTGGTGTATCTACCTTTGTTCACGTATTCAGCACGAACCTCTATGATATAGCAGTGATAGACATAGCTTCTCTATGAAACACGAGTTTGCAAAATTGAAGCCTAAATTATTCATCCTTTCAATTACAATCCTAATGTTAACGTTGGTGACATAAAAAATAAATTAATTAAAGTTGATCAGTAATAAAAACCGAAAACATCTTTTTCAATCTCAGTTGCTATTCCCAAATTAAAGGAACAGGTTCCCCACAAAATTCCCTCAGTTGCTTTGACTAAAGTTTTCTAAAACTCCTGCTTGTTTTTATACCTCCTTTCCGTGTTTTCTGCAAGTGATTACTACCATGAACAAAATGTCAGTGAAATAAAATGGAATTCAATTTTTTTAATGAAAATGCCAAGGAGAGAAATCTGTGGGGTAAATATAAATCGCTGCAGTGTCCGTATCTTTCTTTCCGTTTTTATTGACCAAAAAAGACTTTTCGACAAGAAGTTCACTGATAAAAGTGAGGACCGTGTGCAAAGCGAAACCGACGGAAATTCCCCGGAATGCACACAACGACAGCCATTTTTATCCTGCTGAGCTATCGAAGCAATGCTAGCTATTGCTTCCCGTTTTACTTGCTTAAATTTACTCCAACGAAAAGTCGGACTCTTGATTTATTTACAAGAGTAAGTGTGTATATACAGTCGGTTGGAGGTGCTTTCTATCAACAAAACGTTTTCCAGAACTCTTTCTGACACTTGGGAAGTTTTTTTTAGATAACTGTAATAGCTATAATAGCCTTGTAGCATTTTTTGTTTTCCTTTTCCTTCTACCGAAGATTGTGAGATATTCGAAAGTACAACCAGTCAAAAGGTTGCAATGAACAACTTAAAACTTTCTGTAATATCACAATACTTTAAACTTGAAGATGCGATATAAAAAATTATACAAAATTCACCAAAAGATGCATAGAACTGTGCTCCAGAACTATCGCCGGTTCATGGCAGACCCATCCGCTTATCTTATGGACGAGGGACCTTTCCTGCCTGCTGGAAAATCGCTCGAGTTCAGCCAATTCCAAAGAGAGGAAAAAAGTGTCTTCCGCAAAATTACCGTCCGAAAGCATTACTGTCTATGTTATCTAAGGTAATGGAAAAAGTCATCAATGCCGGGTTAATTAAGTATTTGGAGTGCAACGGACTTCTGTACGATCGTCAATACGGATTCCGTGGCAGGCGGTCCACAGGATACATTTTGACCCTTATAAGAGATATAACTCTGGCGCAAGACTAATGACCTTGCCCAGAAAAAACAAATCATTATGGAAAATTTACCAAGCCTCAGGACTTGCTAAATAAGGCCAAGACCGGTTCCCAGTTGTAGTACCGATGATGATGAAGTGATATGTCGACACCTGCGATTGAGCGGCATGGTGAGTCAAGGGCGGTCGTATTGGATATCTCCAAGGCTTTAAACCGCGTGTCGCACAGAGCATTGCTGATCAAACTTCGTTCATATGGACTTTCCCAGCAGCTTTGCGACTGGTCGAAGAGCTTCCTTGAAAATCGATCGATCCGGGTTGTTGTGTACGGCGAGTGTTCGGACCTGTATCCTGTTAATTCCGGGGTGCCTCAAGGTTCTATTTTGGCTCCAACCTTGTTTTTGCTTCACATAAATGATTTATTGGAGTCGACGGATAACATGGTGTTGTAGTGCTCTAAAAAGCCCTTTTTCCTCCATCCATATATCCTAATCCCAGTAATCCTACACCAAAACCTTAAATATAATCAAAACCCTAAAAAACCTAAACTAAATCCAAAATTCGCAATAAACGAATCAAACATCCGTTTATCGCTTAGCATTTGCCCCCACGGCATAATTTAATCAAAAATCCCAATTAGAATCAAAATTCACAATAAACAAATCAAATATTCGTTTATCGTTTTACATTTGCCCCACGGCATCATCAAAATTCAAAATACGAAGATACTTTATATCTGCATCTGTATCCAGGAGCAGTAGTACACTGTTTTAAAATCAAATTTATATCTGCATCTGTATCCGAGGGCAGCAGTATCGGAATAACCCTCTTGCCTTGGAGGCATCGCCCCCGGGAAAATCAATGTTTAATAAACCTGAACTGTAATTAACACAAGCGCATTTTATTATTATTTTGGAATTGTGCGTCGTCACAAAACGTTGGCTGTTTCTTTGAGTACCAGGACGACTCCTAAAAATTGGAAAAGGAACCGGTGAGTAGAGTGGTGGCAAGCCCAAAGTTTTAATCCTTACAGCGTCCACGACCACGGATATCAACAGAAGGTACCAGGTTGCACGGTACAGGGACGCTATTCCCAAAGTGACGTCCCACGAACGATCGGTTGTTGCTCTTCCCTCAAGGTTTGAGGAAGCACGGCGGCGACCGCAACGGGTCTCCTCAGGAGCGGTCTTAAAGAGATCCCTCATCCTTTTCAGGACAAGGAGACACGCTACGTGGGAGCGAGGCCAGTAGTAACATCTACTACTACAGTGTTCAGTTTCACGGATGATAGTACTGTAAGTTCTTAATTACTATGGCATTGACAGGAATGCATGATCTATAAAAAACACCCACGTAGTTCATGGAAGAAGGCACTTGTAGACCGGAACAAAATTAAGCTGGTGAACCCTGGCTTCAGCACTCGGTTCCTGCGGCCGGTACACTTCAAAATCGACACTCCAAATAACACAAAGAAAACACGATGACTTGATAGTTGAATGTTTATTTATTGTTTCTGGGCTATTGACGTATTATTATTTTAACGGGGATTTACATATGATAGGTATAAGCTTTATAGTATTTCGGATAACATGAAACGCACTTCTGTTTAGACAGAACAAACGGAGAGAACTAACAAATAAAACATTTAACGTGCCACAGCACAGTTCTTCATTTAGGCGCTTCTAGTGTTTAGTCAGCTTAGTCCGCAGGATCGCTGGAACACCAAAATTCGATCACACAAGTATAGTTAATCCCGGACAAACACAATTAGAACCTTGCACGTCTCAAATGTGACTAATAACTGGTGAGGACGACACTCTTCAAAGTTGAACTTATCTATAAACTATTACACGGGCAGAGATCAAGTAAAAGAGAAATAAAATCGCGATTAAAAATCTCCAACGGCACGGAACTCCTACTCCAAATGTTCGCGACCACTTTGGCGTATCAAATCTGACTGACTATTGGATGTCTCTTTACAGACATCCAACAAAAACGAACCTAAGGGATTCGCCGCCGAAGGGCAGCCAATGGTGAAGGTCATAAAAAAAAAGGAAAAAAGGAAAAACTCATGTTGCAGGTCAAATCTGCTGCTACATGTATGGGCAAGATAAACTGCCGCCATCCGCAAGGGATAGATTCTTTGATTGACGTGAGTCAATAAAACCTTTGCCGAGCGCAGGAATCTATTTTGGGATAATGAATCCAGCATTGGGTATGGCCGATGCTAGATCGTTTAAAATAAACATATTTCGGTCATGTATGATTCGATGCATGTTGTTTTAGGGATATGTTAATCCCATTGTGGGTACTGTCAGGCGAAAGTATCCGCTTGGGTGTTTACTTTGTGTAAACGAAAACAGCTTCGATAGCCAGCGTGAGAATCGTGGCTACTCGTTGCTTATGTAAATATTGGTGGTCATGACCGATGCTGGTGATCGTTCCAAGAAACGGCAACGGATCATAAAATCGGTCATGCTGATATCCAAGCAAATATGCGCGCCTGAGAAGCCAATGTTTCATTGGATCTTCTCTACTTTAGGAAAGATAAATCATAGAGCATGCCGTTGAAAGTCTGGCTTGCAGATGTGCAAGCAACGCGAAATGACTGCTAGGACAATGGATGGGTACAAAGATAACACACGGAAAGATTAGCGTGTGTTGGTGGATATGTGCCAACCATTGTTCGGTCGGAAACTCGGTTGATGCTGCATTGATGTCATGGCAAGATGATAATCTTGCCATGAATTAAGCTTTCAGGAATGACCGTGGAGAAGAGGCTTGGAACAGCCCCCAAAAAAGGTAAGCTGCCTAATGTGTATTTATGTCGGTTATCCGTAGGGATGACCGAATTGATTCCAGCTAATTGGGTGGCGGGTAATGCCCTAGCAAGATTGTACAATCTTGCCGAAATTTCAACTTTAAGGTAAGTTTTATTGCTGGTAATGGTGGGGATCAAGCGATGCGTGGTTCTTCGGGCCCTGAAAAGTCCCACAGTACCATTGTGTCCTGTTTTTCGAGTGAACGACCGATTAGTGCATCAACGTCGCACCAGCTGAAATGTAACCAGATCGACTCCCTGAATTGGGATCTGGATAAGGTTCTGCGGTGGAGAAACACCAATCTCGTCAACTTCAATGCAACGAAGACACTATATACAACATTCACAAGGAAAAGTGGATCATCGGTCGCACAGCTGATGATGAATGGCCAGGCCCTCGAATCTGAGGAAAACATGAAATTGCTCGGCGTCACGGTCTCTGGGAATGTATCCTGGCATAAACACGCATCGAACATCGCTAGATCCACCTCTGGAAAACGGAGTTATCTTCTTAGACCCAAGAAATATTTTAGCCGGGTCCAACTTCTTCTACTGTATAAATCTCAAGTTAGACCCGGCCTCGAATACTGCTCTCATGTTTGGATCTCTACTCTTAAACATACCTTCGACCCACTTGAGAGCATACAAAGACGAGCGATCCGCCGCAGACGTCGAGACTACATTCGCTATCACATCGAAGGCGCGTAACTGACCTCTGTCTGTTTTACAGATATTATCGCGTGTGCTGTTCCTCGGAGATTCGTGGTATTGTTCGGCCCAATTCGGCTTATATGCGTTCTACGAGACAATCCGACAGATAGCCCCAATGCGCGGTTCATCTCCTGGCGGCGCAAACATCCCTACATCAGAACTCGTTCCGTTACAGAGCGAGAAAGCTGTGGTCGAAGTGTCGAAAATATCGCTGCCGTTCAGTCGTCCGTAGCAAACGATCCAAATCAGCCAATTCCACGGCGTTCTCAAGAATTGGGCATCGACCAGACCACTTTATGGCGAATTTTGCGTACGGATCTTGGTTTACGCTCACACAAGATCAAGCTGACTCAAGAATTGAAGCCGATGGACCATTTGAAGCGACGTACGTTCTCCGATTGGGTTCGGGAAAAGATGCACCAAGATGATGAAGTTCATCGCAAAATCATCTTCAGTGACGAAGCTCATTTTTGGCTGAATGGGTTCGCCAATAGGCAAAACATGCGTTATTGGTCGGGTGAAAATCCACATGTGCTTCATGAATCACCACTTCATCCACAAAAAATAACTGTTTGGTGTGGTTTGCATGCCGGCGGCGTCATTGGGCCATATTTTTTCCTTGACAATAACGATCGTCACGTTACTGTGAATGGCCATCGTTATCGCGCCATGATTACCGATTATTTTTGGCCCGAATTGGAAGATATGGACTTGGGCGACATGTGGTTTCAACAGGGCGGTGCCACAAGCTACACAGCACACGATACAATCGATTTATTGAAGAGTAAGTTTGATGAGCGTGTTATCTCAAGAAATGGGCCAGTCAGTTGGCCGTCTCGTTCGTGCGATTTAACGCCTCTAGACTATTTTCTTTGGGGCTACGTCCAATCATTGGTCTATGCTAACAAGCCGACGACGTTGGAAGAGCTTAGAACCAACATAGAACGCGAAATAGCGGCCGTTTCGGCCGAAATGTGTGGCCGAGTCATCGAAAATTGGGTCCAACGAATCGACCGCTGCAAACGTGCCCGTGGTGGCCAAATGATCGAAGTCGAGTTCCATTCATAAATGTTTTGATTTAATTCAAGCCGATAATAAAGTTTTTGAAATATCTCAAATGGTTTGCGTTTTATTTTAAAAAAAAAAGTTGTCAAGTCCCTATTGGAAAACCCCATAGAATCATCTGGTGAGGCTGCTTTGATTAAGAGAAGTTGTCGTGAGCGGTTTCAAAAGTTTAAAATGGTGAGTTTGACGTGGAAGACCAAGAACGATGTTGAAAGCCGAAAATGTACGAACACAAGGAATTGGAAGCAATATTGGAGGAAGATCCACCCCAAACGCAAAAATAACTTGCATGTACATTAGATGTAACCCAACAAGCAATTTCAGGACGCATAACTTTATTATAAATGCCAACACGATTTCATATAGAACATGTTGCGGCCTCTGTGGATCACTATAAGAACTATGTCGGAGGCGGACAATGATATTTCTTCGAACACGGAATTTATCGGCTCGTGAATAAATCTTCACGTGCGCAATCGCATAATTTAAAAAATTCGTTTATAAGACTCCAAACCTAAATAATAAAGCAACGGTACACCAAGTTGTGTCAGACTTAAATAGCATCTCTCTGAACTTGCTCAATGCTCATGGCATAAACTTGTGGCGAAAAATTGGCTTGTTTTAAATTTTCAAAGCCAGCACGTTTTTATAAAAATGCATATTTTAACATATGTCTCCTTCTACAAATCCTAAATTAAAATTGTCCCCGAATACTGTTCACATCCTTGATTTTCTCCATCGAAGCACATTTACAGCATTTGCGACGATAGTGAAGACGGTGTGATTCGAACCGACGCTATGATGGTTAGAATAACTAAAAGCCCGAACTAATGCTCAACACATCAGAGCACTGCCACGTGATGTGGAACTGCTGTGTTAATTACTATGGTATATGCCTCTGACGAATATGCTTTTGATTTTCTTTCGCTGTTGTTCTTCACTATTTGCTTGTGTACTGTGTGTGTACGCCACACTCCGTTGACCTAGTCAATGGTATGCAAAAACGAGTGATCAGTTTAATTTCGAAGAAAGCGGTTATATACGTCCTTACTATATCTCTATCTGTAATTGTAATAGAAACTATTAAGACAGAGTATACTTATAAAACAAATCAACGCGACAGTAAATGCGAACAACCTAAGATCGCTGATTTTTTTTTTTTTTGTATTACACTTCTCTCGGGAGAGACGTACCTATAGCGCCGAGTGGGGGCCCCGAGATGCCACCAAATAACTGTTGCAGTTCTTTTTGAACAGGAGTACCACAGCTTCCCCGCTCTGTAACGGAACGAGTTCTGATGCAGGCATGTTCGCGCCGTCGGGAGATGAACCGCAAACTGGTGCGATCCGTCGATTGATGGGAACACGTCGACAGATGGCTACAGGAAATCTACAGATAGAATGTGTCAATAAAAAACAAAACCAATAAAGTCTCGGTATCACCCACATCGTTGCGTGACATTCCCATGAATATATCTGTTTTAAGTGGTCGCAATTCAACAGAACGCAGAGACTTAAATAAAGAACACACCACTTTCCCTCTATCATTTCTTTTTCTTTTATTTGTTAATGTTAATGTTAATGTTAAATTCTACTGCCCCCCCCCCCCCCCCCCCCCCCAATTGCGAATCAATAGTGGAATGTGGTGAATATTCAACACCAACCAATATTTGTGATGTTATCACTTTGATGAATGGCCTTATAAAATAAAGTATTTCGTTTTCCTGCGAAATGAAATTTCCATGGCGGCCTTAAGAGAACTTTTTCATTCGTTAAATATTTCAATATCGTCTTGAACCAAATTGAAAGAAATAATCTTTTGCATTTCTTATTTTGCGCGGAAATGAACCATCAAATTGTTTGACCTGAATTCAGACAATCCCCACTTTCATAAGCCTAATATTTGTCAGGCAGTTTAAATTAGACATAACCCACATATTTTAGAAAAAACACTTCAAAGGAACAAGCATTTTCTGTTTACGCAAACGACAAAACGAAAAAGATTTCCGATACTCTCTGTCCAAATGGATCCTTAATATAAAAATTGAAATTCCTTAGAAGTCGGCAAACGCTTAACCTCCGCAAATAAAATTTGAATAGTAAACATTCAGCAATTTTGTCGAAAAAGAAACCCGAGAACGGGGATACCTTCCTATGGCCTCATAGTATGGGGCTTTTGCTGTTATATACGTCTCCATAAGCACAATACGAGTAGAGTCTGCTTCAGTTACGTGCCACAAACAGTACCGTGATGTGATGCCCCATTTTCTACACGTGAATAGTCTTTATCATCAAACAAAGATGAATCGTGGAAATCATTCACACAGGACTAGAATGCAGAAAATGGTTGTAATTTTAGACCATCGGCCAGAAGAAGTGAACCTACTCTTGTCACCTGGATATTTCCCATTTCACTTTACGACAGTAAATGAAATTTTTGGAGCAGCCAGCGGAGGTAACAATTCTTTGCCAGAAGAAATAAGACAAATGGAGTGTAGTGCCTAAAGTAATTCCGCACGCCCACATCTCTTATTATGCAGGTAAAAAATTTCCAATCCGTAATTTGATTTTCGCGAGTAATTTAGAATGAATAGCTGTGTAGGGATCTAATATTCGAGCTGAAGCTCTTGAATGTCTTTTCAAATCCCGTTGAATACGGTTTGGCTTTTATTTTGGGAGTGGAGGATACGAGTCGAGTATACGTATCGGAATGTGCAACTGATGGATGTAGGTAGAATACAAGAAATTCCTGATGTGTAATATTGTGTTATTTTAATAAATCACTTTAGAAGAGCCTAACATTTTTCTGATTTAAATATTTAAAGTTTGCGACCCTATGTTTGAATAAATTGGAACTTAAGTATTCAAAATCGTTCGGGCATTTGCTGCCATTATTATTTAGCTTGTCTTTAAATAAACTAAAAGACAATACCCACTGAAATCGACGCACCCTTTATTAGTATTAATTATCAGTACTGTTAGTTCAGATACAAGTCCTTGACAAGGGATTACAGTACACATATGTAATTACCTACAGACTAACATATTTTCTCTTGGAATAATTAAGATTTTCATCCTTCGTGATCATTCAAGCGGTTGACAATAGTTGGAATTTTATCAACATCTTCCTGGACTTAGCCCCTTATACTTTGGTAGTGCTTTCGGATAGCTAAGTAATAGCAAATTAATAAGATTCGTAAGCGACGATTTAAACTTGAGATCTTCCCCCAGGAATAATTCCGGCTCTTGTGGTACGTAGTAACTCCCCCCCACCATCCTTGTTCCGTTGAGAAACCAGAATCAAAATTAAACAAATAATACACAAAGTATTAAATTTTATTCAATTTTCACATTTATTTAAACAAAAATATTAAACATAAACTATGAAGTAGACAACAGTTTACATTTATTCGCACACATAATATAACCTTTTTTTTTTCATTTTTTAAACATTTTTTTATTTTCTTTCTATATTCTTAGTTTCTAAATTAAAGGCTAGACAAAAAATGCTTAAATTCTAGCTTAAATAGCTTATATAATAACTTACTGGTCCTTCGCAGACGCTCTAAGCTAAACATTACTTAATATTTGTATAAGTTGCCTTTCGGCGACAGAATTTTGTTTGTAGAAGTACTTATAATAATTTAAATGACAAAGAAAAAATTTGAAAACTTTCTGTCCAGTTTTTTTTTGTTTTTTTTTTTCTTAAAATTTAACTTACTTAACTTACCTATTTTTTTTTTTTTTTTAATCTTATGTAAAAGCACTTAACTTGACAACTTAAATCTTATACTACCCTAATTCTAGAAGAACTAAGTCTATGGAAGCTGGCTGATGATAGTGTGATTCTATACCGTCTTTGGTATCTAGGTCTTTATATGCCATTCAACCACCAGAACTGTTGACGCTGTCTAATACTATCGTCCCGGTCTCTGTGGGAGATAGCCCTACTGAAGCGCAGGAGCTCTTCTTCGGTGCGCGTTACTTCCCGGTCGTAGCACAATCGCCCGTCTACGGATGATCTACTTACATGATAGATCAGCGGAATTCCGGATCTATCCTGTATAAGCCCTTTCATGTCCAAATCAAGGAACGCCTCTGGTGGAACAAAACCGTTGCGACGCACGTTCTCATAGTACAGGGTATTTGGATAATAAGCCCCGAAAATTAGGTCATTGGACGAGCATATTGCTCTCGCAATATGTCCTCTGATTAATTTAATCATAAAATTATCCACCCTATTTATGCAGGCTTCATTATATAAAGTCTCATTTGAGTAGTACTTTTTGTATTCCGATTCCGGTGTCCCATATAATCTGAGACAGGTTCGCAGACACTTCCTTTCGAACACCCGAATCTTTTCCATCAAATTTGGACCTATGTTAAACCATACTGGACAGCCATATATGAGCATTGGCCTGATTAGCGTCATGTAGCATATGACTTTTACCCTGCTGTCAAGTTGGCTACTGTGAAATAGCCTCCTTGTCATAGCAAACGTTTTCCTTGCTTTGAGCAAAGCAGCCTCTACATCTCTGTTGAAATACAGATATTGGTCTAGCCAGATGCCAAGGTATTTAACTAAACTCTTGGTTTCCAGTTTATCTCCATGCGGTCCCACGATAACTAGCTTTCGCCAGTTTTTCCTTGTGTCGTTCGTGGCTTTATATAATGGGGTTCTAAATAGGATGGCTTCACATTTCTGGAAGTTGATCTTAAGTTTCCAGTTGTCGCAAAAGCGCTGCACGTTGTTGAAATCTTGCTGTATTAAACTATTTATGATCTCAACTTTCGGAGCTGTTCTGTAAATTATGAGATCGTCTGCGTACGCAATAGCCTGTGGGAGTGCATCTAATAAGTCGCTAATGTAAATGTTAAAAAGAATCGGAGAGAGTACCGCGCCCTGTTGCAAGCCATTCTTGATATTATACGTTTTATTAGAGGTCACACTACCACTTTTGACCACGAACCTCCTGTCCTTTGACATATCGTAAAGTACATATAGTAAAGGCTTATGTATGCCATGTCTGACCAGTTTGTAATACAACCCTTCGATCCAGACGGTATCAAAGGCTTTTTCCAAGTCGATCCGCCAGGCACCTGTACATTGGGTCCTACATTTATTCCATTGTATGTCGGAGACCAGTTTAGCTGCGGCATGTGTGGTTTCATGACCCGCCCTAAAGCCAAACTGGTTATTTGGAATAATGCTATTGTCGTCTACCCATTTTAGCAGAGCTTTGTTAATGATTTTTTCAAATACTTTACTGATGCTTGGGAGTAAACTTATCGAACGCATGTTCATTGGGTTTGTACAGTCTTTGCCCTTTTTTGGGATGGGCTGAATGATAGCCGTTTTCCAACGCGCGGGATAATATGCATTATTCAACGCGTTGTTAAACAGGACCGTGTATATATCTATTGCCTTTGGGGGCAGGTTCTTGAGTACGATGTTAGGTACTCCATCTATTCCCACTGACTTTTTGCTTCTTAATGAGTCGAAGATACTCTGGATTCCTTCCCTTGTGATTAAAAGGCTATTAGCCCCACCATTGGCATTAATGGCAATTGACAGATTATCGTCACTGAATTCCATAAAACCAGGATTCTCCGATTGCCAATGTGAAATTTCATTCCGGAGGTGCAGGTGATTCAGTCGAATTCTGTCCTCCAGGTCATGGTTTCTGTGAATGCTTTCATTCACCTTGTACATTTCCTGAAAGACAGCTCCCACAGCGTTCGCCTTCTCCAAAGGATCTTCGATCACGAAGAGCTCACTATTGAGGATAGCGTTCTCTGTATCTATGCCAATGTTGGTTAGCAGCTGCTTGTTTACCTCAGTACGTGGGATTTGGAGACACTGAATCTCGTTTTGATTATTTCTCCTGAATATTTTATTTATTTGTGGGAACATATTCGGGTTATTAGTTTTTATAGCTCGAATTCTGTTGTTCCAATACAAATTTGTTGCTAATCTATAATTAGCTTTAAGTAATTGTTGGAGGTTTTTCAATTGAGATTTCAGTGATATTATCTCCTGGTCTTGTCTGTCTGTAAACTGTCTGTGTAATTGTTTTAATTTCGATAGCAGTCTGCTCTTTTTCTTGTGGAGTGCGTTTATTGTTGCGTTTCTGTACATGTCAATGTGATCTGTAACTGTTGTTTTGGGAATTGTTTTGTCCATTGTTCGTTTTACGGTTTCGTCCATTTGTTGAATGTGTTTGTCGATTTCGTCATTTGTCAGGTTTCTGTTTACTGGCAGATTAATGTCATTCGAACAAAGTTCTCTTGTTAATGATCTGGTGAACCGCCGCCATCGCATTGCCCTGTAGTTATAGGGTTGCGGGATCACGAATTCCTCCAGATCTGCGAGCTCGTTCGGAAGCTCTATTACTGCCGTGAATGCACAGTGGTCACTGTCGTATTCAATTGTCCGTAAACAGTTTGTGTTTCGTCTGTTGGTGTTAAGTAATCTCAGTCGTGAGTCGATTGGCAAGATATCTAAGAACGATCTACCTCTGGGGAACGATGGATATTTCGTAGCTAGCAGGTCAGTTCTATATTCAATATGATACTGATCTAGCCAACCAGCCAACCACTGATTTCCTCTGGCATTAGATATATAATTTCCCCAATTTCTATGCTTGGCGTTCATATCTCCCCCTAGGATAAAGTAATTTTTGTCCAGGTGCAATTGTAAGCATCGAAAGAGTGTCTCGAGCTCAGCTATAAATAGGTTTTGTTGGTGCTCCTCATGTGCGTAGACCGCAATCGCATACAAACCCCTTCCTTGCTGAAGGGGTATGCGGACGATACAGGCTTCCAGCACCCGGAACCTGCGCACTTCTCCACTATATATTACTTTATGATTGATCCCTTTTCTAATAAAGATTGCGAGAGGGCATTCTTCTGCCCTATGGTCCTTTCCGCATTTTACGCAACGGCGCTGCATTTCACAGTTAGCCGCCGAGTGACCAAACCTTTGGCAACGTACACATTGCAGGATGTCTCTGCCTTTTTTTAATTTGTCCCATGTGACCATTTGATGATCCAAGACTGTAATTTTTCTTAGACCACCAATCCTACTGCTGGGTGTTAATTGCACCAAAAAGAAGGGTAGCTTGCGGTTTTCCCTTCTTGCCTTCGGTGTGGTGAATGGTTTTACCGCGGTAAACTCGAGACCTTCGTGCTTCAGGTTTTGAAGCATTTCGAGCAGAGCCTCCGGTTCCATTTCAGGGTCGACACCCTTTAATAGAACCGTTACGCTCTTCGTTTGTTTCGGCGTGAACGAGTAAAATTCCGCGGTGGCTCTTTTTAAGACGTCTTTAATTTTGTCGTGGTCTGCCACAGTATATGTTTGAATGGCGTGCCTGTTACCCGTCAGTCTTTTAACTGCAAAATTGTTACCTATGGCTAGCTTACAAAGACTTACCAATTCCTTACAGTCAACATCTATGGTGTTGATTGGTGGCATCTTTATTTTTCCGCTGTTATTGTTGCTTTGCTGCTGCTGTGTTGCTTGCTGGTTCGTTGATCGCTTTTGTATTGATTGTTGCTGTTGCTGTTGCTGTTGATGGTGCTGATGTTGAAGTTGATGTTGCTGTTGATGGTGAAATTGTTGCTGTTGGCCGACTTTTGGCTTTAGCTTTTGTAGTTGTTGCTGGTTTTGTTCTTGTTCGAGCGCCGCTATTTTTTTCTTTCGGCGTCTCTCTTGTAATCGGGCTCTTGCCATCGCCAGTTTCGCCGCCAATTCACTTATCTCTTCCTCTTCATCCTCAGACTCTGAGGATGCAAGAGAAGCGAATGAATTATTTGCCCCATATATGTTAAAATTGGAGGGGAAGGGAAGCTCACTGTCGTCCGCCAATTGTTGATCTCCTTTATCCATCGTCAATTTCGCGGTTTTGCTTCGCGTCATAATGGAGTTTTTCGGGGCGCCTTTTCGTTTGTGCGTTGTCGTGTTTTTATCGTCCTCCGTGTTCATTCTGGTTCTTTCCAGTTTGTTGTCATTAAAAAAAACAAAGTCGACCTTTGAACCACGGCGACTTGATTTCTCCTGCAAGCTGAGTTGAACTCGCCTACCGCCTGCTAAGAGTCAGTAAGCTTGCACTCGCGACAAACGACGATTTAAAGATTGCTTTCTTAACAAGCAATATATTGTTTGTTTTAATTTTCGCGTTTGCGACCGAAGTGTTATCTTTTTATTGTTTTTGTTTTTATTGTCTCGAACACTTTTTGCACCTCACTCAACTGTTTTTATATGCACTTATTTTGATTTTATTTAATGCATTTATACCGGTACACCTGGTAAATACAGATTGCTTAACGAGCAATATATTTTAATTTTTGTTTTTTGCGCTTGCGACCGAGGTGATATATTATGTTTCTTATAGTTGATGATTATTTTATTTTTCGCACTTCACTGCAATATGCACATTTGCTTTTAGGTTTTATTTTAATTTATGTGTTTTTAATTCACTTAATATTTACAATTAAGTTTTTACGTTTATTATTTGTTTTGTTTGGTTTCTGAATTTTATTGTTTTGACTATCTTCACTGTTTTAATTTTGGTCACCACATGTCTATTGAATTTAAACTTTTGGCGTGAACTCGAGTATATTTATTGTTTGTCGCGCTTGTTACAGTAATATTTAGTTTACTGATGTGTCCTTGTTGTCTTTTGTTTGTGAATTCTTAGGAATTGTATTTGTTGTCAAAAATTGCTTTTGAAATACTTTTACTTTTTAAATATGTAGTCACTTCACTTTTTAACTGGCGCACTGTTAAACTGGTGTTCTCTGTAAGAGAGTTCGCGGGTGACGACATAATATAACCTTACACAATATGTTATAAAACATCAAACATATTATAAATTCGAACTAGCCCATATAGTTATATTACCGGCGACAATGTCTCAGATAAACTCAAGATGAATCATCACCGTTGAACGGATCATACGAGGTAACTGTTACATCGTATGATCTGATTCTGTCAGCGATATTACAAAAACAACAAAAAAGAATCGGTGATTTCGCATCAGTCGAGGTGGAAAAATCAACTAAAAAGTCGATGTGAGCAAGTAAAAAATAGTCATTGGGGAGCAGAATAAATTAAAGAAATAAACTAACTGAAACATTCGATAACAACTTGTACAATATTGGGTTGTACCACGTGAAATGCCCGATTTTATAGTAAACATTTAAAAGCCAATATTATTTTTCCGTACATTTTTATTCAATCAAAATAGGATCCGTTGGCATCTATGACATTCTTCCAACGTGATACAAAGTCAAATCCTCATTTCATCAGCTAACATTCAGACGGTGCGGTTCGTCCTGCCTTTCATACGTTTTACATTCTAATTGTCTTCCCACATTACGTGACCTACCAGGTATACGAAATACCTGAACAATACAGTACAGTTTTGTTTTCGCGCCGTGTTTTGTTGTGTGAAAAGTGACAGGGACAGTGAACATACAAAGACCAAATAAATAAATAAACTCCCTTGATAAAAACAGTCAAAACTAAGTTATATATAAATATAATGAAATAAAAGAGAACGGGTTTTGACAGTCAAAACAAACAGATTAATACTAACCAACTGTGAGAGTGTATGTGAGCACGTGTTTGGCAAAACAAAAATAAAAAAAAAACCAAAAAATAAAATAAGGAAAACAAAACAGGAAAACGAAGAAGTAAAAGAAAAACAAAACAGAAATAATAAATAAAAATAAAAAAGAAACAAAAGGAACTAAAATATACAGAAATTACAAAGTGAAGCCAACCTAATAACTGGTTTAAAACAAAGACTGGCTTGCTATCTTGGATGCAACAAGCTCGGTGTATCGACCCTCAGCATGCAGAATGGCAGACAAAAAACACAAAAATTAAAAATTGAAACCGAAGTCCGCGTTAATAAAACGCCCGGGGAGCTCTCCACTAACACGGGCGACAACAAGAATAAACAAGCCAAATGAGGCAATAGCAGACTTGCTCGAAAAGGCGCAAAAAACGGAAGAGGACAATACATTCCTCCCGGTTCCATATAATGACGGCCATGTCACCAATAACATGTTTGCATGTTTAGCGAGTACCGAGACTGAGGACGAGGAAGAGGATATCAGCGATCTTGAAACAAGGCTAGCCCGAACAAGGGCGCAATTAGCAGAGAAGCGTCGCAGGAAAAAGGAATTTGCTGAAAAGGAGCAGCTAATAGTGAAACAACAGCAGCAGAAAAATCAGCAACAATGTGCGCAACAGAAGCCAAGCCAACAAAAAGGATGTCCACCGCAAGAGATTACACAACAACAACCACAGCAAAACGGAAAGTGAAGATGCCACCCATCAACATTACAGATATGGACTGTAACTAACTGGTAAGTCTATGTAAGCTTTCTATTGGGGAAGATTTTTCAATTAAAAGACTGATAGGGAACAGGTTTGCCATACAGACAAATTCGGTTGAGGATTTCGAAAAAATGAAAAATGTGCTAAAAAGGGCCACCGCGGAATTTTACACGTACACCCCGAAAGAAATAAAGAATATAACGGTTCTACTAAAAGGCGTTGACTCTGAAACAGAACCAGAAGTTCTATTACAAACGCTACGAGAGCTTAACTGTAATGATATTGAGTTTATCGCGGTAAAACCTTTCAATACAGCTAGGGCTAGACGGGGAATCGTAAATTACCATTCTTCCTGGTGCAGCTGGGCCCCCTTAGCAAAATTGGCGGACTTAGGAAAATCACTATCCTGAACCATCAAATTATCACATGGGACAAATTGAAAAAAGGCAGAGATATAACCCAATGTCTTCGCTGCCAAAGGTTCGGGCACTCAGCAGGAAACTGCGAAATGCAGTATCGATGCGTAAGATGCGGACAGGACCACAGCGCAGAACAATGCACGTTAGGTAAAGAAAGGGTAGACGACAGATCTCGTCTACAGTGTGCAGTTTGTAAGAGTGAGGGACACCCCGCTAATTATCGAGGCTGTCCTAGATTCCCTGAACTACAGGAAAAAAAGTTTTCACAGCAACGAAAAATATAACGCCCGATAGTTCAAGCCCGGCCAGCACTAAATGTAACATCCCAGTTCTCGTATGCTCAAGTAACAGCTGGTAGGAGAAACACGCCACAGCACACGGGTACCGCCGCAACATACTGGGCCTCCAGAAACACGCTCACAACCTTGCGCGCTATTCAGACGCAGATGACACAAATGCGAAAACAAATAAAGGACCAGGACACTAGACTAGACTGGGTCTATTCGCAATTGTCTAGCCAGCCGTCAATATAAACCCCCCAACAGAAAGCACAATTAAAACTGTACTCGTAGTCGTGAATGTAAATTCACTTATCAGAATCGAGAGAAGAGCCGCTCTCTTTAAACTGTTGCAAGACGAAAATCCTGACGTGCTTCTGGCTAGCGAAACTAAGCTGAATCAGAGGCATAAACTATGTCACACAAACTACGACATAATACGAAGAGACCGACCCAACTCCACACAAGGAGGAGGGGTGGCAATCTTTGTTAAAAAAGAACTTCAACATAAGGTAATATATAATGGTGAGAGGCGCAGATTTCAGGTGCTTGAAGCGTGCATTATCCGCATACCCCTCCGACAAGGTAGGGGGATGTATGTGATATCTGCCTACGCACCAGAAGCACATCAACAAAATCTATTTATAGTGGAGCTAGAGACTCTTTTCCAATGCTTACAACTTTACTCGGAAGGGAACTAACAGGTCAATTGAAAAGTCCCCGGCCGGACACATAGATGACGGCACTAGAATTATATTAGAATTATCCATATGATTTTTAGTTAGCCCTGACCTCCAAAAGACGCGTGTATAAATTTGACAGATGTCGGATCATTAGTTTGTGAATTATAGTATTTTGAGTGAAGCAACTTCTGTTTTTGTGAAAAAAATGGATAAAAAGGAATTTGGCATGTTGATAAAATATTGCTTTTTGAAGGGAAAAAATACAGTTGAAGCAAAAACATGGCTTGATGACGAGTTTCCAGACGCCGCCCCAGGAAAATCAACCATCAAGGATTGGTATGCTAAGTTTAGACGTGGTGGAATGAGCACCGAAGACGGTGAACGCAGTGGACGCCCAAAAGAGGTTGCTACCGACGAAAATATTAGAAAAATCCTCAAAATGATTTTGAATGACCGTAAATTGAAATTGAATGAAATAGCAGGCACTCTAAAGATATCAACTGAACGTGTACATCATATCATTCACGAATATTTGGGTATGAGAAAGGTCTGTGCAAAGTGGGTACCGCGTGAGCTCACTTTTGACCAAAAACAACGACGAGTTGATGATTCGGAGCAGTGTTTGGAGATGATCAAGCGTAATAAACCCGAGTTTTTGCGTCGATATGTGACAATGGATGAAACATGGCTCTATGATTTCACTCCGAAGTCCAATCGACAGTCATCCGAGTGGACTGCACACGATGAACCCGCCCCAAAGCGTAGAAAAACGCAACTGTCGGCTGGCAAGGTTATGGCGTCTGTATTTTGGGATGCGCGCGGAATAATTTTCATAGACTATCTTGAAAAAGGAAGGACCATCAACAGCGACTATTACACAGCGTTATTGGGCCGTTTGAAGGACGAAATCGCCGAAAAACGACGCATTTGAAGAAAAAGAAAGTGCTGCTTCACCAAGACTATGCACCGTGTCACAAGTCAGTGAAAACGATGGCAAAAATCCATGAATTGGGCTTCGAATCGCTTCCGCATCCACCGTATTTTCCAGATCTGGCCCCCAGCGACTATTTCCTGTTCTCAGATCTCAAAAGAATGCTCGCTGGGAGGAAATTTTCGTCGAATGAAGAGGTGATCGCCGAAACTGAGGCCTATTTTGAAGCAAGGGCAAATCGTACTACAAAAAAGGTATCGAAAAGTTGGAGGGTCGCTATAATCAGTGTATCACCCTCGAAGGGAATTATGTTGAATAAAAAGAACGAATTTTGCCAAAAAAATGTGTTTTACTATAGAAGGCCGTGGACTTTTCAATTGACTTGTTATTACATCGTAGGTAGCGACTTGAATGCTAAACACCCAAATTGGGGAAATAGCATATCCAACAGGAGAGGAAATCAACTAGTTGGTTGGCTAGATCAACATCACATTGAATATAAGCCTGACCTGCTAGCTACAGGATATCCTTCTTTCCCCAGAGGGGGATCGTTCCTTGATATTATGCTTATTGACTTGACACGACTTAAACATACACATACTAACAGACAAAATATAAACTGCCTACGCACAATTGAGTATGACAGCGACCATTGTGCATTATCAATCGTGATAAAAACACCAAGCGAAGTTGTGGAACTCGATGAATGTATGATACCGCAACCCTATAACTATAGGGGTATGCGATGGACGCGTTTCACGAGAACCCTAACAAGAGAAATTCGCTTAAAAGACATTAACCCTCCTACCAACAGAAACATATCCAACGATGATATCGACAAATACATACAACAAATGGACGAAACCATAAAACAAACTATGGACAAAACAATACCAAAAACCACACCTACGGACAACATGCACATGTACCGAAACGCCACGATCAACGCACTCCACAGAAAAAAAAGTAGACTTCTGTCGCAACTAAAACTACGGTACAGACGATTTATTGATAGGCATGACCAGGAGATAATATCACTGAAGTCCGGATTAAAAAGTTTCCAACAGCTGATAAAAGCCAACTATAGGCTATCAGCAAATTTGTATTGGAACAACAAAGTTCGGGCGGTAAAATCCAACAACCCCAGTATGTTCCCGCAAATTAATAAAATATTTAGACGGAGTAATGAAAACGAGATTCAGTGTCTCCAAATACCACGAACTGACGAAAACCAACGAATACTGGCAAATATAGGCATAGACACAAACAACGCCATCCTAAATGACGAAGTTTTTGTGTTTGAAGATCCCTTGGAAAAAGTGAATGTTGTAGGGGCCGTCTTTCAAGAACTGTACAAGGTAAATGAAGTAATTCGTCGCAACCATGACTTGGAGGATAAAGTTCTACTGAATTATTGTCATCTTCGAAACGACATTTCACAGTGGCGATCAGAAAACCAAGGTTTTATCGAATTCAGTAATGAAAATACGACAAACGCCGAGATCACTGTCGAAAGCGCTAACAGCCTTTTGATCACTAGTGAAGACATCCATGGCGTCTTTGCATCATTAAGAAACAAAAAATCAGTTGGAATCGATGGAGTACCCAATATAGTACTCAAACATCTTCCTCCAATCGCAATTGACATATATGCAGTCTTGTTTAACAACGCTCTGAACAACGCACACTATCCAGTACGTTGAAAAACGGCCATCATCCAACCGTTCCCAAAAAAAGGGAAAGACAAAACAAACCCAAAAAATCTGCGACCGACCAGTTTGTTACCGAGTATCAGTAAGGTATTCGAGAAGGTTCTAAACAAAGCTCTACTTAAATGGGTTGAGGACAATAATATTATTCCAAATAACCAGTTTGGTTTTAAAGCTGGTCATGAAACCACACATGCCGCAGCTAAACTGGTTTCAGACATTCAGTGGAATAAAATTCTGAAACAGTGCACAGGTGCCTGTTTGATTGACTTGGAGAGGGCCTTCGACACCGTTTGGCTAGAAGGGTTATACTACAAGCTAATGAGACTAGGTATTCATAAACCACTACTGTATATACTATACGATATGTTGAATGAAAGGAAATTCGTCGTCAAAAGTGGCAATGTGACCTCCAACATTATCTCCGGTGTTATCTCCGATCCTTTTTAATATTTACACTAGCGACCTAATAAGGTCTCTTCATCAGGCTATTGCGTATGCAGACGATCTGATAATATATAGAACAGCTCCAAAAATTGAAATCATTAACAGATTATTACAAGGGGATTTCAATGATGTTCAGCGATACTGCGACAACTGGAAACTCAAAATCAATATCCAGAAGTGTGAAACCATCTTCTTTAGAACACCACTGGCTGAAGCCAGGGACACCAGGAAAAACTGGCGAAATCTAGCTATTATGGGACCACACGAACAAACACTGGAAACCAAAAATGTAGTCAAATACTTAGGCATCTGGTTGGATCAGTATCTATATTTTAACAAACATGTGGAGGCTGCCCTGGCCAGGGCAAAGAAAGCTTACGCAATGACAAGAAGACTGTTTCAGTCAACATGACAGCAGAGTTAAAGTTATATGGTACATGGCTCTCATCAGACCGATGATCATATATGGATGTCCAGTGTGGTTTAATGTGGGACCTAGTTTAATGGAAAAGATTCGGATTTTTGAGAGACAATGCCTCAGGACGTGTCTTAACTTACATCGGACTCCTGAATCCGATCACAAAAAATACTATCCCAATGAAGCGTTGTACAATGGGGCCAATATAAACAGAGTGGATATCTTTATGATCAAGCTGATCCGACGGCATCTTGCGAGATCAATGAGCTCCCCGAACGATTTAATTTTTGGTGCATATTACCCAAACAATATGTATTATGAGGGGGTACGTCGCAATGACTTTATTCTACCAGAAGCATTCCTTAGTCTTGAGATGAATGGCCTTATACAAAATGAATCCGCTATACCGTTGATTTATCACGTGCGTCGGTCGGGTATAGGTAAACGAATATATTTTAATCGAGAGGTTGCGCACACTAATGAAGAGAGCCTGCAGTTCATTACGGCAGTAGCAGAGAAAGACCGAAAAGACACGAAGCAACACCAGAGATTTTGGTGGCTGAGTGGCAATTAAAAACAACCTGTTTCCTTATAAAACTGGCAAAAAAAGGGAAGTAATAATAATAATAATAATAAAGCCCAACAAACTACGGAAAGCTTACATAGATTTAGCATTTCGAAGTCTTGATATTAGGTTTAGGATAGAGTTAAGGTTAAAAAAAAAAAAAAAAAATTGTTTAGTATTTAAGTTAGATATAAGGTAAAAAAAAAATAACCAAAGCAACGTTTTTTCTGTTCTTCATTTTCTTTGTATATAATTAAGTTCCATAAAAATTCATGTAAACAAAATAATCATAATGTCGAAAGACAAATTTTCATGCTTTAAGCGTATGCATGTAACTTAGAGAGTCCGCAAAGGACCAGTAAGTTAAGAAATAAGATAACATAAGCTAGAGTTTAATCATTTGTCTAGCGAGTAAGTAAATTATAATAATAGGAAGAAAAATAATTATATTAAAAAAAAAAAATACAAAGTCAAATATTCTTTTTTCGTAGAAGTGCTGACTTTTTGTGGCAATGAAATCTTCAAAGGGTTTTATGACCTCTACCGGCAAAATGAATCCAGATTGCGGAAATGATGGTAGTCTGTTGGGGAAATGTCAGGAAAGTCCGGTGGATGCGAAAGAATTTCAAATCCCAACTGCAACAGTTTTGGCCCCATTACTTGTGAGGTATGGGGTCTACCATTGTCATGCAAAAGAATCGGGCCGTGTTATTGACCAACGTAGGTTGCTTTTCAGTCAATTTAGCATGCAATATGTTGATTTCCTCACACTATTTGATAGCGTTTATAGTTTCTCCTAGTCCTTTCGATCTCCACCAAACTGTCATCATCATCATCATCATCGGCACTACAACCGGGAACCGGCCTTGACCTTATTTAGCAAGTCCTGAGAGGCTTGGTAAATTTTCCATGATAATTTGTTTTTCCGGGCAGGGTCATTAGTCTGTCACCAACCTTTTTTGGGTGAAGATCGGGCTACGGGGTTTGGTTTTGGTTTTTCACCTGCATCCAACCACTGCCCAAGTCTTTTACGGTTATCATACAGAATCCACTTTTGATCACAGATTACGATCCGGTGCAAAAACGGTTTCTTAATCTAACCGATGCGCAGATATCCAGGCGCCGTCGTTTTTGGGACTCGTTTAGTTAATGGGGTACCCACTTATCGAGTTTCTTTACCTTTGCTATGAGAGAAAGGTGTCGACCTATTGTCATTGGGGATACACCCATGCTATGTGCAATCTCCCTCACCGAATTCGTTGTGTCCGCATCCACCATTGCTCTTAAAACATCGTCGCCGACTAACGTTTCCGGCATCCCACATGGTTCATTTTCGAGACCGAAATCTCCCGAACGGAATTTTCCAAACCAGCGTCATATACTACGTTCGTTTTTTTTTTTTTTTTTTTTTTTTTTTTTTTAATTAGGATTCTCTCGGGAGAGGCGAACCTATGGCGCCAAGTGGGCGCCCCGAGATGCCATCAAATAACTGTTGCAGTTCTTTTTGAACAATTGCAGGTTGTAACGTTCGGGGACCACTCGCGTGGGAAGGGAGTTCCACAGCTTCCCCGCTCTGTAACGGAACGAGTTCTGATGCATGGATGTTCGCGCCGTCGGGAGATGAACCACAAACGGGTGCGATCCGTCGGATCGTCTTGTGGAGCGCATTTAAACCGAATTGCGTGGAACAATACCAAGAATTTCCGAAGAACAGTACCCGTGATAATATCTGTAAAACAGACAGAGGTCGGCTACGCGCCTTCGATGTGATAGCGACTGTAGTCCCGACGCCAGCGCCAAGTCCCCGATCAGGCGGATAGCTCGTCCCTGTAGGCTCTCAAGCTGGTCGAAGGTATACGGGGGAGCAGAGCTCCAAACATGAGAACAATATTCGAGCGAGGGTCTAATACTGGGATTTATATATGAGAAGAAGTTG
This sequence comes from Microdon myrmicae, assembly GCA_963931805.1. Taxonomy (NCBI): domain Eukaryota; kingdom Metazoa; phylum Arthropoda; class Insecta; order Diptera; family Syrphidae; genus Microdon; species Microdon myrmicae. The sequence continues at coordinate 128,961,169 of OZ007502.1, read as the reverse complement.
GGCCGGAGTAAAATATTTCTTGGCTCTAAAAGATAGTTCAGTTTTCCTGAGGCTGACCTGGCGATACTCGACACATGTTTATGCCATGATACATTCCCACAGACCGTGACGCCGAGCAATTTCAAACTTTCCCAGCCTCGAGGGTCCGGTCATTCATCATCAGCTGTGGAACCGATGATCCACTTTTCTTTGTGAATAATGTATATTGTGTCTTCGCTGCATTGCAGTCGACGAGATTGGCCCTTCCCCACTGCGGGACTTTATCCAGATCCTGATTCAGAGAGTCATGTCTACATCTCAGCTGATGCGACGCAGATGCACCAATCGGCCGAACGCTCGAAAAGGAGGAAACAAGCGTGCCATCATCCGCAAAACTGAACACTTTGTTATCCGTTGTCTCCAACAAATCATTTATGAGAAGCAAAAACAAGGTTGGGACCAAAATGGAACCTTGGGGTACCCCCGAATTAACAGGATACAAATCCGAATACTCGCCGTACACAACAACCCGGATCGATCGATTTTCAAGGAAGCTTTACGTCCAGTCGCAAAGCTGTTGGGAACGTCCATATGAACGAAGTTTGCGCAGCAATGCCGCGTGCCAGATGCGATCAAAAGCCTTGGAGATATCCAATGCGATCGCCCTTGACTCACCATGCCGTTCAGTCGCAGATGTCCATATATCGGTTATAAGTCTCAAAAAGTCTCCGTGGACCGCCTGCCACGGAATCCGTATTGACGATCATTCAGAAATCCGTTGCACTCCAAATACTTAACCAACTCTGTATTGATGACTTTACCCATTACCTTAGATAAAATAGACAGTAATGCTATCGGACGGTAATTTTGTGGGAGACACTTTTTCCCCTCTTTGGCGTTGGCTGAACTCGAGCGATTTTCCAGCAGGCAGGAAAGTTTCTCCGTGCATGAGATAAGCGGAAGAGTCTGCCAAGAACCCGTGATAGTTCTGGAGCACAGTTCTTAAGGACTATTGCTGGTATTCCGTCCGGGTCGGTTGCCTTCCTACAATCGCTTAGAAAGCGTTGAATAGTGCGCGGACGAAATCTCACATCCCGCATCGAAGACCGTACCGGCGAGATCACAGGTGGCTCCAAAAGGCCGGGATCAAGGTTTGAATTCGCGGAAAATAAATTCGCAAACACAGCTTTATCCTTTGAATTCGTGACTAACGTCCCGCTGTCTGTCACCAACGGAGGGAAAGAGGAGGATGTGAAGTTACCGCTGATAGCTTTTGCCATTGACCAGGAGGAGCGCGAACCAGTTGGGCACCGAAGGAGCTTATTGATCCCCCTGTTGTTGTGAGCCTTCTTCGCGGTATCAATCGCCTGGTTGCACGCGTCTCTGATTCTGACAAAATTCGTTCTGTTAACATCGGTGGGATTGGAGCGCCATTGCTTAAAAGCTCTATTTTTTGCCGCTGGTATCAGCTTGCATTTTTTATCAAACCAAGGTTTATCAGACGAACTTCGTTTGATGGAATGTGGAATATACATCTCCATCCCCAGAAGAATAATCTCTGATACCGACTCCGCGCAAGCGTTAACATCGGAGTTTTCGAAGCACACCTCGGACCATGGAAAGGATGCGACCAAATCTCGCAAATCGTCTCAGTTAGCAGCCCCATACTTCCATACATAGCGAAGCTGCCTAGGCCGGTTATTCGCTTGATATGCAAGTGCTTGCGCGACAGAGACCAAGCAGTGATCTGAGTTTCCCAGTGGCGCAGAAACCTCTACGGTATAAATACTCGGTTGGGATGTCAAAAACAGATCAGGGGTGTTCGCATAATCACCTCGGGCATCCGGCACTCGCGTTGGCTCCCCACGAGCTGAGTCAAGTTGTGGCTTACAACACACATCTCCGCCAGTCTCCCAGCCTCGTCGGTTCTGTTAGAATGTAACAACCAGCAAGAATTGTGCACATTAAAATCGCCAAGGACAACAATTTCAGAAGCTGGGTGGTTGATCTGTATCCAGTCGACGGTATTTGAAAGATGTTCGAAAAATGTCGCCGGTCGATCGTCATTCGGGGAGCGGTAAAGACAACAAAGAAATTTAACGGAATTCCTCAGGACGACCCTCAACCATATGATGTCCATATTATTGGGTTCCAACGCCTCCATCCTCTGGCAGGCCAGATTGGACCGAGCGAAGACGCATACTCCGCCCTTAAAACGGAATCTTGAATGTAAGTCGTATCCTGAGCAACGAAGATATGTCGAATCAGTTGACGAATCGACCTGGGTCTCAGTTAGGGCAAGGATATCAGGTTTCGTTGTTTGTAAATATTGGTGGACGGCGTTTACATTGGTATTGGTGAAACCGATGCCCCTGATGTTACAAAATGCCGTCACCATTCGAGCGTGGGCAGAGCCTCGAGAGCGAGCCCGGTTATGCGATGACGAACCTCTTAAGGTTCCATTATTTATCATGATATCTACATGATGTTCCCCCTGACATAGTCCCCCGCGGAAATCCGAATGGGAGACTAGTTTACCTCCGGAATTCTTTATATCAGAAGGTACCATCATGACTTATCTCCGTGTCAGTCCGGGCCATCAGCCACACATCCGAAACTCCGTCGAAGATTTCTCTCGTCTATATCGCGGAATGTACAACGTGACGGGGTGGTATCTCACCTTTGAACCGACTACCACCTAACCAACTCTCTGTCGAACCGGTCCATCAGCCAAGCTCCAAAAGACGGCCAGGGATTACTCCTGACCATTTCACGGAGCCTAAAGCTTGATGGGGTGGTATTTCAACGGCCGCACAGGGCGTTGGGACCCCGGCTACCACTCGGCCTTTAGTCGCCTCTTACGACAAGCCGGCCTAGCTGTGAGTATATTCTAACGCCCTACTCACAGGGCCTAAACCGTTACCGCTACATCCTCAAATGGGTCATAAATGTTTTTCACCGCCAATGATGCATTATGTCCGATTTTAAATTCATAAAGGAAGAGGATTCAAATTTGAACTGCCGACAGCACAGTAAACAATTCCTAAAAGAAACAACAGTACTTGTAACGAACCCTAAAATTCTCACACGGCAAGCACACGTATCACTTTACTCTATAAAAAAAAATTTAATGTTCTGGCACAGATGTTCACTCGAGAATTTCTTATTTCCGACCGAACGAAAATCGGACATTTCATGCTGTACAATCCAATAAAAAATAAACTCATTGAAACATTCGTTAATAAATTGAAGAACAAATTGTAGAATAGAGTGCAGAATAAATTTAAAGAAATAAATTCACTGAAACATTCGTTAACAAATTGTAGAATAAAGTGCAGTTTAAATAAATGAAAGCGCGTTATAAGACACTCAATCTACCGCTTTTATATTAAAAAGGAAGATAGACCAATTAAAAGGCCAAATGCTAAATCACGTGCGTTATTGCGCTTACAAGTGCGAGATACGGGGGAGAGTGTCAAGAGCGTTTGCGACGATACTGAAGAACGTGTGACTCGAACTGACACTATGATGGTTAGAATCACCAAAAATTGAACCAATGCTCAATACATCAGGCCACTGCCGCGTGTACGGATTCGATTTCTAAACTCAGATACATTCAAATGATGTGAAATTGGCATGTTATTGCTTGGTATACGGCTGATGCTTTTTCTTATTCGTTTTTCGTTCAGTGTTCTTCACTATTTGCGTGTGTATTGTGTGTGTATCTGTTAGAAATGCCACATGTCCACCAATCTCAGAAAGTAGAAAGCAGTTTTTCGTCGGACCGGGAATCAAAGGAAACCCCTAACCCCCAAACGGGGAGGAACCAGGGAGTAGCAGCGATTGTTATGGTTTGGTGATTAATGTGTTATAAATGGAAAGATGTTGTCAATTTGTAATGAATTTAATGTTGTAAACTTTTCGTCTAAGTGTTACAAATTGAAACGTTGTAATGGAAACGTTGTTATATGTTGCAAATGGTGGTGAATTGATTAATGTATTAGATGTTATATGTTATAACTGGTGACGGGGGTTATGTCGCCAGGGGCAAAGTTTGTACAAATATGTGAACGTGTTTGTGAATTTACAAAATGCAATGTAATGTTAATGCAACGTTAATGTAGGATTAATCTAACGTTGCGGCTGGGCCAATTGCAACGGGTCTTCGTTACAATAAATGTTGGTTTTTGCAGTCGTGCCGAAGGAAATGAATAAGCAGGTTGGGGAATTCCCAAGCATTCGCCCTTGCTCTGCTTTTCTGCATCACCCCCTGTGGGGAATTCCCTCTTCGCTTATCTTCTTGTATTGAGCGATACTAAACTAGGTATAATTCAGCTATAAGGGTTACTCACGGTTTTCTGCCTTACAGGCGCGATGGTGGTTAGGGTTCCCAGGAAGGCGTTCCTCTGGTGTTCAGGGGTCCGCTTCGGAATCGATCAGGGTCGGGGATTGTCCTGATCTATCTTCGATCACTGCGCCGCTCTCAAAAGTATCGTCAGGGTCCGGGCTCAGGCATCCATATGCTGGCTGTGGGACGGCTCATATAATTGAAATTAACACGCCAGTATCTTTAGCATTCATTTCCACAGTAACTTTTAATTTCTACTCTTATTTCCAGTTTATCCCTTACATTTATTTCAGCTTCAATTCAACGGCAACGTTTGCTTTTGACTCTAATTCCAAGTTTACTATTACCTTTTCACTGTACTTTTTATTTGGTGTTTCTTTAACAATTTACTTAACGGCAACAATTAACATTTTCTTTACTTTTAAGTTCCCGTTCGCTGTTTAATTTAACTTTTCATTTAGGGGCTCTTTAATAATTTTCTAAACGGTAACATTTAATATTTTCTTTACTTTCAAGTTTAATTTCACTTTTTTAATTGTACTTTTCATTTAATGTTTCTTTAACAATTTACTAAACGGCAACATTTAACATTTTCTTTATTTTCAAGTTCACTTTCACCTTTTTTATTGTACGTTCCATTTAGAGATTCTTTGTTCATCTGTCCTCTCTTCAAAAAAAAATTCGCAATATTCACCAATCCTACGTCGCCGTTCTCCGCTCTCCTTCCTCTCAATCCGAATCAGAACAACAAAGAAAACATCGACCTCACCAGGGAACGTAACTCAACATGCCAACAAAAAAGACCGTTCACAACTCACTCAAAAACAAAAACGTTAATCTCGTCCGCTCCTCATTCCAGGCTCTCCGATGATGAGCAATTTCCACGCACAATGATCCTATCCTTCACCCCTTTCATCGCGGAATTCAATGGAACAAACAAAGCGTCACATCCTCTGGATAATGCGTCATTCCTAAGAGCAGGCGAATTATCGGAATTTATAACATCACGCAACAACAGAAAGCCGACAGGCTTAAATGGAATTCCAAACCTTCTTTGCAGAAGACTTCTCCCGTCAAATCTAGTCCCTATTCTCGTTCTTCTCAACTGCGTATTTAACGTATCACATTTCCCAGATAACTGGAAAACCACAGTTATAGTCCCTATCAATAAGTCCAGTCCTTCCAACAACCCCAGCAACTATCGTCCGATATCGTTATTGAACACATTAAGTAAGATACTGGAATGCAAGATATATCGAAATCTCCTTTCATTTGCTAATGACAACATGATTATCCCAAATTCCCAGTTTGGCTTTCGCTCACATCACTCCACCTGTCATGCTCTAAAACTAAAGCACGATGTCACAACTAATCTTCAAAACCAAAGCCCGACGGTCTGTATCTCTCCCGACATATCTAAAGCATCCGACTGTGTTTGGATCTCAGGACTGTTTTACAAGCTGCACTAGATATTTGGATTAAACACCCACACCACCAAACTTCTCACTTCCTATCTCTTTGGGAGAAAATTCATGGTCAAAATAAATTCTTTTCTCTCCCAATCGGAGAATATAACCTCAGAGGTTCCGCAGGGTTCAATTCTTGGACCACTATTGTACCTCCTCTATACTTCAGACATACCGCAGCCTCAATTACCCAATACCGTAATGTTGAATTACGCTGATGACACCATAGTCTACTCCAGCAGCAAGTTTGTAAAAGAGCCAAGAAACCGCATTAATAATTTCCTCCCAAATCTATCAACATACTTCAATAAATGGAAAATTCACCTAAATCTTGATAAAATCCAACTTATAGTGTTTAAGGGTAAAAATGAGCACTGCGCAAGCAACACAAGGCGCAACCACAACAAAATTAGACTCAAACTAAATAACACCCAGATAAAACCTTCCAAAACTTTAAAATATCTGGGAATAACCTTTTCCAATGACCTTTCATTCTCCACCCACATTAAAAATACCTTACGTAAAGCTACAATACAACTGAATCTCTGTAGAAGAGTGATGTGGAAACCCAACGGTCTCTTCCACAAAGTCAAACTGCTCATTTATAAACAAATAATCAGACCCACACCCACATATGCGTGTCCATTGTGGTATTATGGCGGATTTGTTGTCGAAGTGCTCCCCCGAACACTGGCCACGCATCAAAAGGAACACCTGGAACGCGGAGCGAATTCAATTGCACAAAATAAAACACGAAAAGAATTGTCTATACCTTTGAATTTTATTTTTGTTTTAGAGTTCGGTCTCCACTTGTGTCTAGGACACATTTTTGATTTTTCACTTATCTTAGGTTGCACCGTTTCGAAACTACCTTGAACCACACGTTCGGCGTTATTTTTTTATTTTTTTTATTTTCGCGATATCTCAGCGCGGATCGACCTCCTCGGTGGGGTTCTCAGACCCCTGGTCGAAGTAGACTGTCCTATCTAAATTTTCCTATCCATCTGTCTCTTATCTTCAAGAAAAAATTTTCATTTTGGTTTTCGATTCCAACTTCTTATCGGAATCTTGTTTCGAAGGATCAAGCGTGCCGCCACTTCTTTCTTGATCCTATCATGGGCTTTGTTTACGTTACCCATCTGGCTTACGACAACCGAGTTTTTGTGTGCTTCAGATGGGTAACAGAGGAAGATTTGGTTTGTTTTTGTTTGCATTTCCGAATCATAAACATCTAGTGTGCGATCTACGTTAAGATGTTTATGATTGCATGACTGTTGATCGGTGGCGAATCGCTATCCTTTGTTTGCACAAGTGTGCCTTTTAGGTTTTGGGCCATGGAATTTTGGTGCTAATTGCTATTAGCTACCAGCGGAGATATTCGTTGTTCGGTTTGTTTACCGAAGAATGCGTTTAATGGGTGCAATGCATTGATGCTTTGAATGGGTGCGTTGGGTTGGATGCGTTGAATTGGTGCGTCGAATTGGCTGCGTTGTATTGGCTGCCTTGCATGGGCGTTGAATTCAATATTAGTGACTTTTGAACGTTTAGTTTGATTGATTTCTGCTATTGAATTCAATGTTGGTGTCTGAAATGTTACCTATTGTTTCAGGTGGGAGTAAGGACTTTTGGGACACGTTTCTGTGGGCACGTGTGATGGATAAAAGTGAGTATGTTCCTTGGCGGAAAGGACATCTCAACCTATAGTGGGTTGTGTGGTTCGTAGAACCGCCACAGTATAACATAACACCAGCCGAAATAGAGAAGCTACGCACTTTAGCAAGGAAATGCTTCAGGCTGGTCACTGGCCTCAACCGACAACCCAACTCTTACAAGTATTACAATAATAGCTTGTTATACGATGCCGCTAATATTGACCGTCTCGATAGACGCTTCCTAGAGCTGTCTATCAAATTTATTGAAAACCTCGCAAATAATCCCAACCCCATAATAACTTCACTACTACCAACTCCTCTAGGTAACAGGGCTCACTACCCCAATTGTCTCCACACCAGAACTCTCTTCACCTCTGGAAGATTGGTTAATGAATCCAATGAGGTAGTGTATCATAACACCGAGCTGGCAACCAATCAGTTCAAATACTACAACATACAACCATTCTCCAACATCTAAAATATATTATTGGTCAAATAAACGCAGTATGTTAAAAAAAAAGATGACCAATTTCGAAACTAACCGAAGATATCACCGCCTGAGAAAAGCTGGGCTTATACACCAGGTATATTTATTTTGTTTGCAACTTAAGCTGAACTTAAATGCACTTTAATATAGTTTGTACCGTGTTTTTAATTATGTGTAATTTTACCGTGTAAATTAATGTGTAGTGACATCAGTATAGTTCAGCTTAAGTTGTTTGCAATGTATGTGTTTAATATTTTAGTTAATTAAGTGTTCAATATGTAGTGTAGCTTTGTGTGTTACTACGTAACACGATTCAACTAGGGTTACAGTTAAAAGCAACATAGAATAGGAAACATCCCAAACCCCACACGACAATTTCACAATTTTTGAAGTGTGAAGAGTTTAAAGAATATGGTGTAACTCCTATACTCAAAGAGAAGCAACATAGCCATCTTTAGTCTGAACAAAAAGAAATGTAAAGTGCGAGTGAGTTCTCTGTGGGCACTGCCGAATAAGTGAGGATGGAGGTATTCGAGCATGCTAGTGGCCTCGGACAATCGCAAACCAAAAATAAAAACCATCATTCTTTGGCCGAACCAGACGAAAATGAAATAGGTAGTTGATCATATGTTTTCCCTCGTCATTGCAGTATCCAGACTTTCCAGTCTAATGTACACTTATATTTCCTTTGCACATGCCCTCTTTTCTCTACCGTTGGCACTGTACTTCTACGTTTAAGGATCCCCGAAGTTCCTCCTGTGTGAGTTTTTATGAAGAAAAGGACCGAAGTATTTTACAGAAATGTTGGCATCATCATCATCATCATCGGTACTACAACCGGGATCCAGTCTTGGCCTTATTTAGCAAGTCTCATGGCTTGTTAAATTTTCCATAATTTATTTTTACGGGCTAGGTTATTAGCCTTGCGCCATAAATATTGCCATGGTTCTATAGAAATCCCATATGTGACAACATTACAATAAAGTCGTGTATATGCACGCTATTGAAACATTAAGATCAATAATTTATGGTGGAAAAAAATTCTATTCATATCTGTAACATGCATAGACCCTAAATAGAGCTTACAATTATGAAGCGCCATAAACCACGTCTTCAAGTCTCTGTTATGTTGTGTATAAGAACATCTGATCAAGTTCCAAACCTCCTCAGCACCATTTCCTATTCTAAGTATGTCACCTCCCAGAAAACGTTTAAAATAAGTTTTTATTATTTCCCAAAATTGTATTTGAATATTCGCACACAAATTCTGCACTAATGTGACGGTATCTACCAGATGTTTCTCTTTTATCTTTAACATTCGAAAATGCGACAATGTTCACCTCTATGAACACGAAGTTGCCGTCTGACCTACTTCAAGTATTGCGAGGAATTCTTGCAACAGGTAATCCTTCTAACTTCTGCAATTCAGCCAATTGTATCTCGTGCACTTTATACACTTTACGGTGTGCGATGAACGAGGACAAGAGGGTATACAACTTTAAACATTGTGTCACGTTCGGTTTTCTTCGTTCATTTGGTTCTCGCGCATAAAAAAAGGTTATGAACATTGTGAAAATGTCACGCCAATGTGTTTACCGGAGGGTAAGGGAAAATTCAACAAAGGGAAATCCCCTTTCACTCTACGATTGAACAGCACATTGTATCCACAGTGCACATGCGGCAGGGAATTGGGTCCAATAGAAGCATTTCTCGACAAAGGGAATCGACATGCCAGGAGAAAGGTACAAATTGATGTCCGTTTGACAGAGACTTAACCGGAAATTGGCGAGCACTCATCGAATGGAATTGAGCGGAAGCCGGTTGGTCGAAGGAATGTAATTCCACAGTTGCAGTCAGGAGCATTTGTAAACAAAATTAAATAAACAATATTTTTCGATGTTATGAGTGCTGGTGATGCAATGATAATAAAAACAGAAACATTTAACACAGACCTACAAAATAACAGCACATCATCTACTGAGATGCTGAATATAAAAAAGTGATGATATATCGGAAAGGGCGTCAAGTTCTGACTTCAGAAAATGGTGTACTGACTTTGCTTACAGACTCTCCAATATAAAACGAACACTTCTGATTGTGCCAGCGGTATTTATGTATTTAAAAGGGTATTCTGGTGTAGAAGGCTAAATTTGAATGTTTTTTAGAATTGTGTTAAAAAAAAAAACGAATAATATATTTCTTATCGGATTTTTGTCCAATATTTATTTATAATATAACAAAATAAAAAAAAATTAAACAAAAATGTCGAAAATTTCCAAAATAAAGCCACCCTGGAGGTGAAGTGGGGGAATGACATGACTTTGACTTTTCTAATTATCTGAAAAAAAAAAAAAAAAACAGAAATGGATTCTTAATCAGTTAAGGTGTTCTAATCGACCCTTACTCCAACAAATAAAAATATTTTTTTTCGCAAAATGGAAACTGAAAAAAATTTAATTTTTTAATATTTTTTCCGGTTATTAGTTTTTTTAAAATAGTAAATGTTTTTTTTTAAAGCATGGTAGGGACTTTAGAGCGTTATATCAACACGGTGTGTACCGAATTTCAACTCAATCGGTTCATTAGAACTTGAGATATTGTGTCAATAGACTTGAAAAAAGTTGTTTCGAGAAAAACGCGTTTAAAAATATGTACCATCTATTGTTCGAACCGTTCCGGCAGAACTGGTCTAGTTGCAGCGTCACTAAAGCAGCTGTAATTTGGCCAATTATTGGAATTTTAAAACTTCCTTTGAACAGCATATTCTTAAAAGTATAAACTATAAAAAATATAAAAAATCGATTTTTTCAAAATTCTGCACCAGAATGCCCCCTTAAGGAGAGGAATCATTCTAAAGGGTCGTTTCAACTTAATTATTCTAACATGCGCTTCCTCTGTCCCAAACAGATATACGTAATTTCTGGATCCCTTGTATTCCAGTAGTTCATTACAATTCTAATTATTTCAGTTTCAGTTGAAACAGCCAAAAATTATAGCGATCCGTGTTACAGTGGGTCTCATCCTATCTTATTTATCGAACCCGCCGCGTAAGATTTAGATCCACCCTCTCCGATCCTTTTTTCCCAACCTCAGGTGTCCCCCAGGGCAGTCACCTCGGCCCATTCCTATTTATCCTAACCATAAACGACATAGGCTCCTGCATTAATCACTCCTTCATCTTGGTTTACGCCGATGGTACCAACATTTTTAAGACAATCGGCTCTCCCCTGGACTCCTCACTTCTCCAAGCAGATCTTGACAGCTTCTCGACTTGGTGCCAAAATAATTGTCTAGAAATGAATATCGCCAAATCTCACACAATCACCTTCTCTCGGAAGAGTGCCCCCACTCACCCACGCTCCTATCTCTTAATGAACCAACCGATGAAATCGGTTCAATTGATTCGCGATCTGGGCGTCCTATGCGACAAGGAGCTCAAATTTACTGCACATTTTGATTACATAATCCTCAAGGCTAACGCCGCCCTTGGGTTTGTCAAACTCTGGTCGAAGGAATTCCTTAACCCATACGTCACCCGATCACTCTACACAACTTTTGTCCGGGCACTACTCGAATACGCTAGTCAGGTCTGGTCCCCGTATCAAGTGACTCACATTCGCAGGATTGAGGGAGTTCAACGTCGTTTCTTGCGCTCCACCCTCCGCGGACTAAACTGGGAAAATCGACTGATTCTACCACTATACACAAGCCGGCTCCGTCTAATCAATCTAAACACACTTGAAGAGCGCAGAATCCATGCCGACATCATCTTTGTCCATCGCCTTCTGTCTGGCTCAATCAATTGCCCAAGCTTGCTCTCCACTTTAGCATTGCATACAAACCCGCGTAACGTACGTAACCCACGACTGTTTTACGTGCCTGATCATCACACATCTTACGGCGCTAACGAAACCACCTCGCGTATGCTATGACAGGCCAACCCTTTCCCCACCTCCTTCGAATTCAACATCTCCACCCCCACTCTTAAACGACGTCTCAGAATAAGCCCGTCCTAAATCCCCCCCCCCCCCCCCCCCCCAATAATCCGCTCTACCCTGCAATCCTACCTCTCCTCTCCTACCCTCAAAAATAGTTCCCCAGCCCCACCCACAAGTTCAACCTCTTCCCCCAGGTCACCAACCCTGCCCCTTACCAGTACGTAGACATGCCCTGCACTGTCACTGTCTCACAAATGCCGAATTTACCACACGCTCGGTCCTTCCTAGCCTCCTACCTCCCCATCGCATAGTCACATTCACCTTCCTGGTTTTTTTTTTTTTCTCCTTCTTACTCTAGTTTTAAGATAGTCTGTAAGACTTTTTATATTAATTTAATTTAAGTTAATGGAAGCTTGCATTAAGCTAAATAAATGAGGGTTCTGCCCTCACACTAAACGCTATACAGCAACTCATTCATGAATATGAAAAATTGTCCATCCACCTTCACGGTGGGAGATAATAAGAGTTCATTAAAAAAGATCAAAAAGACGATCACCTCGAAGTAAAAAAAAAAACAGTTCGTTAACAGAATTGAGCCCCCGCTTGGTAGAAAACTTGACGTTGTGCGGGGGCTAAAACTATAATGAATCACTCAGGCTATGCTAACGGAAGCATACGCTTTCAGTAGGGCCACCCATGTCAGACAGGCTAGCGAGGAGTAACACACAAAAATCGACCGCCCCTAATCCAGGGTATTATGCGTCACCGTGCCCACTGGATGGTTTGCAGCCAGGGGTATACCGGCTGTATTATAACGGCGCCTCTCTGACACCGGGTCGAATCAGAGCAGTAAGCAGGCCTTAGCATATCAAGGAGGGGCTCTGATATGGCGGACTATTTGAAACCCCAGAGTGAAATGAATGAACAATACACAAAAAACAATCTCAAACCCGGTAGGCGTAGGTGTGATGAGCCGACACTACCACAAGGGAACAAATCATCAAGAAAATACCGACTCGGCAAAAAGAAGACGTAGGGAAAAACGGAAAAGCGGGATACAGGCATCGGCACGTGGAATGTTCGAACGTTATATAAACCAGGCGCGGTACAGATGGTCGTAGAAAACACGAAACAATCTAAAATTGACATCTTCGCGCTTCAGGAAGTTCGACTCCCACATCAAGTAATCGAAACCAACGGGTTTGCACTGGCGTATGTAGGTACCGATACACATAACCCCAGAACCGGCTTCATCATAAGCAAGAAGAGTGCGCCCCATGTAAAAGATGTAAAATTTATTAATGGCCGAATGTCGGTGCGAAAAGTACAGGGACCATGGTACAATTATGTATTTATATACGTACACGCCCCAACAGAATCTACGGACAAAGAAACGAAGGACACGTTCTACGAGACACTAGAGGAGGTATTTGATGGGATCTCATCATTCGATATTAAAATCCTCCTCGCGGAGCCCAATGCGAAAATTGGAAAGGAAGATATCTTCCAACCAACTATAGGTAAATGAAGTCTAGACGACGGTTCAAATGATAATGGAATTCGAATTATCACGTTCGCAGCGTCAAAAGATCTGTTAGTGAAAAGTACGATGTGCAACCACAAGAAATTCATAAAGCCACATGGATATCACCCGACGGCGTAACGCGTAACCAAATAGACCACTTCCTCATAGACAAAAGACACCACTCGAATATCCTTGACGTAAGATCATATAGAGGAGCAGATTGCGACTCCGATCACCTTCTAGTGATGGTCAAAAATAGGAGTCGGCTCGCAGCAATCCAACATGGGCAGTCACGCCAGACGAGCAAAAAATTCGACACTGATAGACTAAAAGACATACGCAAAAGAGCTGAATATCAAGAGGAACTAACGAATAGATTTAGCATTCTAGAGAATGGGAGCAGTGAGGAAGAGGAAGCCAATAGCGTGGACACTAAATGGACATCGATCAGAGACATAATCAAACAAACAGTGCAAAAAGTATGAGGATTTAAGTCCAAACCTTGGTGCAGGCGAAGATCGAAGAACGTAAACGCCTCAGACTGATCCACTTAGAAGGATATGATGAAGTCAACAAAAAAAGATACGCGACAATTCGAAAAGAGACAACGAGACTTTCCAAACGCAAAAGACGCGAATGGGAGAAGACTGGGATCGAAAATGTCCTAGAAAATGCCAGAGCAAAGAACATCAGAGGTATGTATCATCATCATCATCATCATCGACACTACAACCAGGAACCGGTATTGGCCTTATTTGGCAAGTTCTGAGGCTTGTTAAATTTTCAATAATGATTTTTTTCCGGGCAAGGTCATTAGTCTTGCGCCACGGAGGTATGTATGCCTGCATAAATTCAATTAGAAATGGCTACCGAGGGAGAGGCAAAATAATCCGAGACACAAGCAGCTATCTGGTGACAGAAAAAAAATATTCGTGACAAGATGGAAGCAGTACTTTGAAAACCTTCTCAATGGGCGCACGCATCAACCACAAATAAACGCACCAGACGTACATACACCCGAGCCTCAGATCCCACAGCCATCTTTCGACGAAGTTGTAGACGCAATAAACCGATTGAAAAACAACAAGGCGCTCGGAGTCGACTGCATACAGGCAGAGCAGCAGGGAGGAGAGGCAACCGCTTGAAAGATCCGCCAGCTCATCAAAACAATATGGGATAAGGAAGGCACTCCGGAAGAATGAAAAACCTCAATAGTTTCCCATTTTCAAAAAAGGTGACAGATCTGACTGCGAAAATTACAGGAGAATATCATTGCTCCCAACCACATACAAAATATTAACAAATGTCATACTGGCGAGAATCACACCGTGGCAGGAGAAATACTGGCAGGCCACCAATGCGGATTCCGTAGGAACCGGTCAACAAGCGACCAAATGTTCACAATAAGGCAACTGCTGGAAAATAAGTGGGAATACGGAGAGACGGTTCACCAACTGTTCGTTGACATCAAAAAAGGCTACGACTCAGTCACAAGGCAAAGACTCTACCATATTGTAGTTGAGCTGGGAATCCCGAAAAAAATATGCTTCCCTCATTCAAATTTGCATGAACGAAAACAAAGGGCGATTTAGAATAGAAAACCACCTCTCAGAACCATTTGAAATCCGGGACGGACTAAAACAGGAGGATGGCCTATCCCCGTGTCTTTTTAAACCTGTGCTCGAGTATGTCATCAGAAAAGTACAAGACGACAACATGGCCGGAACATCCCTGAACGGGGTTATAGCGTTAGAAATAATAGTGAAGAAGAACGTGTGATTCGAACTGAAGCTATGACGGTTTGAATCACCAAAAATTGAACCTAAGCGTTACCCATCAGGCTACTGGCCGATGTTGGAAGTTGATTTTTAAAGTGGACTATACTCCACTGATGTGAATTGTTATGTTATCGCTATGGTATACGGCTTTGATGTATTTTCTTATTCGATTTTTGTATCTGTTAGAGTAGTTAGAGTAGCCACAGGGTCACACAAGTGTTCGCATATGCGGATGACATCGCCGTTTTGAGCGATAATCTAGAAACTGTAGATAAAAACAGTGAAATCATCTTGCAAGCGGCAGAAGAGGTGGGCCTAGAAATAAATGAAGACAAAACAAAATACATGATTACGGCGAGAGCAGGTGGAACTCAGGGAACCCATATAAACGTCAGGGGCAAGATATTCGAAAATCTCAAAGAATTTAAATATCTGGGAACGGCACTGACGGCCGGTAATGAAATGTCGAAGGAAATTAACAAAAGACTGCACACCGGCAACGCTAGTTGGCACGCAGTCAGTAAACTGCTAAAATCCAAACTGCTATCACGTAACATAAAGCTTCATGTCTAAAGAACCATAATCATGCCGGTTGCTCTATACGGATGCGAAACATGGGCTCTCACAAAACGGGAAGAAAACAAATTCCGGGTGTTCGAGAATAAAGTTTTAAGGGGTGTCTTTGGAGGTAAATACTCGTATGACGAGGAGGAGGACAATGGAGGAAACTCCACAACCACGAATTGGAAGAGCCATACCGCAAACCTATAATAGTGAGAGTAATCAAGTCGCGAAGATTAAGGTGGGCCGGAGATGTGGTGCAAATGGGCAACGATGGGGCCGTGCGTAGAATTCTTGACAGTAGACCAACGGGAAAGAGACCGGTAGGACGGCCGCGACGGAGATGAGAGGATAATGTTAGGTTTGACCTTGAGGAGATCGGATCGGCTGGTCAAGCGTGGAAGGAGAGTCACTGGTCAGGGAACGATGGCGGGGTCGAGTCGGTGAGTGCATGAACTTCCGGGTTCCTACAGGCCAATACATAGAATACAATAGAATAAGAGAATTGAGCAGTTTGCGATCTCACGTTAAGTGTATTAACATAGTATCGTGAAAAATGTTCTAAAGTGGAAATTGAAATTGAAATACTCATCAGTCCTTGACTTTTTGTCGCCTTTTCGAAAAAGCCGCCTCAAGAGTAAATACTATAAATAAATGACTTTGGAAAACAAACAAAAGACACGCATTTACTTTTTACTCAAGCCAATATAGTTTAATATTCGTTACGTAAAGTTAACTCATTTAAAGGGCAATCTATTTATCGTTCTTTTTAACACTTTAACTAAACATTAATTAACCTTTAGAGTAATAAAACGTTCATTTAAAATATTTGAAAATCAAATCGAGGTATATAGTTGCCCAAAAAAAATGACTTAACAACTCCTTTCTCTAAATAGCTTATTTTATGCAGTGCGTCAAGGCATTCAGCTTACAAGAAGCAAATGGTATTCCGGCCTTAATATCAAAAGTTTTACGACTTCTCTTAGCCTCTGTTTCTAAAGTGGTATTATAAATTGTAGAAAACGTTTCCAAAAATTGTGTAAAATTTATTGCCTGACTTTTGCTCCTCTCTATCTTCCCTACCTCTTCTTTTAACATCTTGACCCGTATTCCCTTTTTGTCTACTTTGAAAGGAAAATTGGGGAAAATGTAAAGCAGTTCAGAGGAAAGGTTTTGAGCCTATTTTTTATACAATTACGAAACTTTGGCTTTTATTTGCACTTTCGACCTTATTTACGATGAGACCTCAGTTTGTTGTGCCCTTTACAACAGTCGTTATCCCTTACTTATGAATAAATTAAACTGATCGAAATTGGCACAGAAAAATCTGTAACCATACGAGATTTCATTATTTTCCAATTGACAAATTTGAATTTCCGTTTGACTGGCTTTGTTATGTCTTATGTTGTTACATGGGGTTTGGAGAAAATTTTAAATGACAAACAATCTGACCTTCAACGAACTTGATTAACATATAAGTTAAGTTGGAAGTATTCGGGAAAAAGTTTGAACCAAAAAAGCGCGCCATTAACTTAAATATAATCCATCCTCGGTGTAGAGCGAAGCAATAAAGAGCGTGTGCGTAATCTGTTAGAATTGTTACACACTGAATAATTAAGTTCATACCTGTATGTAATGCAACAAACGCCAAATTTCAGGCGGCTATTACGTACATTCAGGCAGGAAGATGTCCTTTTTTCTTCTTATTAACCGATTTCACATCTCATATGCAAATAACACCACGCTAAAATGGTTTGCGAACCACTGAGTATGATGACGGCCGTTAGGAGCTCTCAGACGTGACATAAATACCAAGAAGACAACTGTGCCATATCAGCTTCTATCAGCAAATAGGATTTCGGTCAAATGGGATCGTATATTAGACGATTACAATCAATATTATAGGCTTCCCCATTGGCTGTGTCTAATATTATAGAATGAGTTGCACGTCTTGTTTTCACGTTTCCAGGAATTTTCTTATCACTTCAATTTTATTTCAGATTGCAAACGGCTTTGACAACTATTCGAGTAATCATTACAAACATTTATTTAGGATATTCCGTGATAAATATAGAGCCTTAACCCTGTACAGTAGATTATGTTACAATAATCCTCTTCCTATGATTCCGACGAACAGCAACTTCGAATACGGTAAGAAATCATAAAATAGTCGGAATTTTTGAAAAACGATATAAAGTTGGTGAAGACACAAAAATCAGAAATTAATTTAAGGCATCAATCTATTAACTGACCAACTTAGTTAAGTTAACAACACAAAGATGAACATCACAAAAGCCAACAATTTCTGAAGTTACGCCCAGGTTCTGAAAATGACTAAATCATAGCAGAAAAAGTTAATAAATTAATTGTTCGACCTTGAATTGGGATATACAATTAGATAAGTTAAAAAATACACTTTTAAAATTATTTTTATATTCACTACTATTACTACTATTTATTGGCCTGTAGGAAACCGGAAGTTCATGACCTCACCGACTCGACTTTGCCATTGTTCCCTGTCCCGTGCACTCTCCTTCCACGTTCGACCATCCGATCCGACCTCCTCGAGGTACAACCTAACATTGTCCTCCCATCTCCGTCGGGGCCGTCTGTTATGGTTATTCACACAATTTATAATATATAGTTTAAGATATTTTTGGTAATATATATATTTGCTATATTTAAATATTATTATGGGTAAGTGAAATAGACTTACTTGGTTTGACCGACCGTTGAGAGGTCGCTGTGCTGCTTGATTGGCTGGTTGCGGGTTGTTCGGCGTCAAGGTGCAGAGGGCGTTGAATGGCTGCTGCCCTGTTCAGCTATAGTTGTTGTCGTTTGACTTTGTATTAGTAGGGCTGCTCCCCTGTTCAGCTGGAGTTGTTTTCGTTTGACTTTGTACTAGTTTATTCCTTTGGAACTCCCTTTTCACTACGTCTCTCTTTTGTTGTTTAACGTCGAATGAATTCTCAATTTGTTTTCGCCGTTGACGTTTTATTATTTTATTCGGCTTTATTATTATTATTTTATTCGGCCGTTTTATTATTATTTTCTCTGCCAAGTAGAATTTGCACAAAGTAGTTTATGCAAATTAGCTACTTGGCGAGTTGTTCTCCTTTTAGAGGTAGAGAGGGGAACTGACGAAAGGGGATTTGTGGATGTTAAGGGGGACCTGGACGCGAGGTAGATTCATAACAATACCGTCACACGTCCTCTCGGTCTCTTTCCCGTTGGCTTACCGTCAAGAATTCTATGCACGGTCCTATCGTTGCCCATTCGCGCCACGTGTCCCGCCCATCTTAATCTTCGCGACTTGATTACTCTCACTATTGTAGGTTTGCATGTTCTCTGAGTTTATATGTGTTCTCTGAGTTCCACCTGCTCTCGCCGTAATCATGTATTCTGTATTGTCTTCATTTATTTCTAGGCCCAACTCTTCTGCCGCTTGCATGATGATTTCACTGTTTTTATCTACAGTTTCTAGATTATCGCCCAAAACGGCGATGTCATCCGCATACGCGAGCATTTGTGTGACCCCGTTCAGGGATGATCTGGCCATGTTGTCGTCTTGTACCTTTCTGATGACATACTCGAGGGGTTAAAGAGACATGGTGAGAGGCCATCCTCCTGTTTTAGTCCGTCCCGGATTTCAAATGGTTCTGAAAGGTGGTTTTCTATTCTAAATCGCCCTTTGTTTTCGTTCATGCAAATTTGAATGAGGGAAGCATATTTTTTTCGGGATTCCCAGCTCAACTACAATATGGTAGAGTCTTTGCCTTGTGACTGAGTCGTAGCCTTTTTTGAAGTCAACGAACAGTTGGTGAACCGTCTCTCCGCATTCCCACTTCTTTTCTAGCAGTTGCCTTATTGTGAACATTTGGTCGCTTGTTGACCGATTCCTACGGAATCCACATTGGTGGTCTCCCAGTATTTCTTCTGCTACGGTGTGATTCTCGCCAGTATGACATTTGTTAATATTTTGTATGTGGTTGGGAGCAATGATTTTCCTCTGTAATTTTCGCAGTCAGCTCTGTCGCTTTTTTTTTAAATGGGGACGACTATTGAGGTTTTCCATTTTTCCGGACTGACGTCCTTATCCCACATTGTTTTGATTAGGTGGTGGATCTTTCGAGCGGTTGCCTCTCCTCCATTCTTCACAAGCTCTGCCGGTATGTAGTCGACTTCGAGAGCCTTGTTGTTTTTCAATCGGTTTATTGCGTCTACAACTTCGTTGAAAGAGGGCTCTGGGATTTGAGGCTTGGGTGTATGTACGTCTGGTGCGTTTATTTGCGGTTGATGCGTGCGCACATTGAGCAGGTTTTCAAAGTACTGCTTCTATCTTGTCACGATATTGTTTGTTTCTGTGACTAGACAGCCGTTTGCGTCTCGAATTATTTTGGTTCTCCCTTGGTAGCCACTTCTAATTGAATTTATGCCGCCATACATACCCCTCATGTTCTTTGCTCTGGAATTTCCTAGGATTTTTTCGATCCGAGTCTTTTGCCATTCGCGTTTTTTGCGTTTGAAAAGTTCCACTGTCTCTTTCCGAATTGGCGCGTGTCTTTCTTCGTTGACTTCATCATATCTTTGCAAGTGGATCTGAGGGGTTTATCCTATTCGATTTTCGCCTTGCATTCATCGTCAAACCAAGGTTTGGACTTAATTGTTTTCTTAAGTCCTATTACCTTTTGTGCTGTTTGTTTGATTGTGTCTCTGATCGATGATGTCCATTTAGTGCCTAGATTATTGGTTTCCTCTTCCTCACTGCTCCCATTCTCTAGGATGCTAAATCTATTCGTTAGTTCCTCTTGATATTCAGCTCTTTTGCGTAGGTCTTTTAGTTTATCAATGTCGAACTTTTTGCTCGTCTCTCGTGATTGCCCATGTGGGTTTGCTGCGAGCCGGCTTCCAATTTTGCCCATCACCAGATTTTGATCGGAGTCACAATCTGCTCCTCTATATGATCTTAGGTCAAGGATATTCGAATGGTGTCTTTTGTCTATGACGAAGTGGTCTTGTGGCTTTATTGATTTGCTTGTGCTTGAACATCGTGCTTTTCACAACCAGATCTTTTGAAGCTGCGAACGTGATAACTCGAATTCCATTATCATTTGAAACGTCGTGTAGGCTTTCTTTACCTATAGTTGGTTGGAAGAAGTCTTCCTTTCCAATTTTTACATTGGAGTACCCGAGAAGGATCTTAACATCGAACGACGAGATCCCATCAAGTACTTCCTCTATGGTCTCGTAGAACGTGTCCTTCGTTTCTTTGTCCGTAGATTATGTTGGCGCGTGTACGTATAAATAGATAATTGTACCATGGTCCCTGTACTTTTCGCATCGAAATTCGGCCATTAATAAATTGCACATCTTTTACATGGGGCGTAATCTTCTTGCTTATGATGAAGCCGCTTCAGAGGTTGTGTGTATCGGTATCTCCCCACGCCGGTGTAAGCCGGTTGGTTTCGATTACTTGATGTGGGACTCGGACTTCCTGAAGCGCGACGATGTCAATTTTATATTATTTCGCGCTTTCTACGATTTTCTACATCTGTATCGCCCTTGGTTTATGTAACGATCGTACATTCCACGTGCCGGCGCGTATATCCCGCTTTTTCCGTTTTTCCCCACGTCTTTTTTGGTTTTGCCGAGTTGATGTTTTCTTGATGATTTATTCCCTTATGGTAGTGTCAGCTCATTACGCCTATCGGGTTTTTCGTGAGATTATTTTTTGTGTATTGATTATTCATTTTTGATCCCACGAGTCTTGAGGTTTCAAATAATCCGCCATATGAGAGCCTCTCTTTGATATGGTACAGTCTGCTTACTGCTCTGATTCGACCTGGTGTCAGAAAGGCGCCGTTATAATATAGCCGGTATACCCCTGGCTGCAAGTGGGTACGGTGACGCGTAACACCCTGGATTAGGGGTAGTAGATCTTTGTATCTTACTCCTCGCTACCCCGTCTGATATGCGTGGGCCTGTGGGTGGTATTTGCTATGCGTAAACACGAACGCGGGTCCAGCCAAATACTCCACAACACTAAAGGGCGCACAAAACTGTTCCGCGAAGAAAACGAAGTGGAATTGTTGCCGAAACTAAATTATTGTTCACTAATAACGAACGGTCACCAGAAGCCAGTGAAATAAAACGCTGGAGTTGCTGTTTGTTACTTTATTAACACTTATTTATTATTTTTGGTTTAACAAGTTCGTTAAATGGTGGTGACTATAATTGTGTAGCACAACATTTTAATGTTTACAATATGGGTGTTATTATATACTCAAACGACAACTGACAACCGACGGGAACAAAAACTCAACTCCGGTAAACGCAAAACAGGACTCTAGATTCGTAATGCCTGTACACACTTCGAATGATGAAATCTGACTGGTGTTCATTCGTCTACACACGAAGGAACCGGACACGAAAGCCTCAATAGGGGAGGAGCTACACGATCAACTCGACGCAGTAAATCGTGTTTGGATTGAAAACATGGGGTGCATTTTGCATGTATGTGTATGCGCTACATACGATCATCAACGCACGAACAAAGAGAGATGCAAGCGTCGTTATTGCATCTCATCATAATGATCATTAGCTGGTAAAAAGGTCTCTGTGATCTAAAAATCAACAGAAACGCTAATTCCCATGATCAACGACGGGGACGCGGTTTGTTTGGGTTCGCCTGCAACGGACCCATCTGGTGTAAAAATACACCGAAGATCCGCTAGGTACCGAGACACCATAAATCAACATTTAGTTGATTGACATGAATGCTCGTTGGAGAAAGGAACGAAAGAAAAACCTGCAGCTGGGTAAACATAGGTCCGAAACGTTTCTATCTTACGATAGAGGATATATTGTATATACCGAAATGGGATCTAGATGGGGAAGCGCTAAAATGCGGCTTTGTTTGTGCAGGCAAATGCAAATGCATTAGGATTGCTTATGCAGCCAATTCGAGATAATTGGATGCAGCTGTATAGGCATCGATTTGCCTGACTTGATCGGGTGATCGCATGGGAAAAACAAACACAGGGAAATTTTAAAGAGCATAATTGACATGAATGTCGATAAGGGGACTGTGGGAGTTTTCCTAATGGTTGGGAATGGTCATGGGTGTCGCTCAGAGGACACAAATATATTTTTAGAAAAAAATGCGTCTGAGCCAAATTCGGATGAAGGTTTGTTGCCACGGCAAGGTAGTAATCTTTGCCGTGGGTTTATGTTTTCAGGTGGGGAATGCTCTCATGCGGGTAAGTTGATTGTAGGTATTGGTAGTGGGATATGGGGCCAAAGTGTTGCGTGGTTTTTCGGGCCCTGAAAAACCCCACAGGTCTACTGGAAGCGGATGTTTGCGATATCATAGCCTGAGTGATTCATTGTAGTTTAAGCCCCCGCAACACGTCAAGGTTTCGATCAAGCGGGGGATTAAGCGATGTCATAGGGGTAACACTTATAGAGAAAGGGTCCTGGTATTCAACCCTGAGAAGCACATTAAATATGGAATTTCAAAATCGTTTTGTACTCAGTACGATTGAACCAAACTAGGCTGACGAATTGTGAAGCAAAATTAGCGGTTTTCGAGGGCGCAGAGTCTATTATTCTTTATATGAACTATTCCGACACATCAATTTCCTGATTTTAATTGTGACTAATAGATGTCTCTCCTACCCCAATTTGAAGGCTGAGCAAACAACTGTTTGTAGAAAGTCCGTTAAAACTGATCTTACCGTTAAAACTACAAAACGTTAACTTCAAATATTTCGGCTCCATGTTTTTCAAACTGGACGCAACAATAGCGCCCCCAATTTTTACCCAATTGTTCGCCTTGAGGGAACAGCAATATCGCGCTCCACTGGGTGGACTATCAATGATTCGCCTTGGAAACAGCCAGTTTAGATCCAGATTCGCTTCTCGTTTAGATCCAGCATCTACCAATGACGGACCACACTTATTGTACGTCGTAATCTTCGATGTTTTGGCAAACGCCAGCAACAGAATTAGAAACCGGAACAAATCAAAGAAAATGGCAAAGTTGAGGTAGTTATGGTTTATTTATTTTGCACTGTGTATTTTAAATCGACTTGAGCTCTAACTGCCACTTAGGATCTACTAACAACAGCTGAAAAAAAACTAAAAGAAGCTTTTTACAGCATTCATGCGCCTTCTTATATGAACGGTTTTCCTCTTTATCCGTTGGGGTCATCAGATCTCGACCAACAGAAGCACCGTATCACAGAAAGAAATTACCGTAGAACAAATAAACTGTTCTATGGAACCAGTGCTTTTGTCAGTCACCATTGATCAAGCGATCATCCCACTTTGAGTGCCCTGGAATGTGAGTGCAAACCGTTTAACACAGATGACAACCTATGGTGCGATCTCTCGTGCATACCTTTAGGTGGTAATATACATACGACGTCGTGGGTTTCGTCTGTTCTGATATTACGTGAATTGATGTTTGAATATTCTGATGAATCGATTCTCCTGTTGAAGTCCCGCCGTGCTTCCTCGGTTGAGGGAAGAGCGGGGACCTTTTGTTTATTTCTTTTACTCCTTTTAGGGATATTTGAAAGCGTTGTTTCCGATTAAGTGGTTGTGCTTAATAAGTATTTTCCACTGAGCTCATATTACCAGCCATTTTACCTGCTTCCGAATTCAAACTCAAAACTAACTTTCAAAACTCAGCTGACTGTTTACTCAGCTATTTAATTTCAAAACTGTTTCTTCTCCACTGACTCGCTTCCAATCTCAAACTAACTGAACTGAACTACTCAACCTCAATCTCCAAACTTACAACTCAAACTGATTTTACAATTAGAATTTCTCTCTACTTATGGAACATTGTGTTCTAATTTACTGTAAATTATAATATGAACAAAACAAATTTTCTCAAAGTATTCCTTTAGTTTCTGTGACTTTTAAATTGAATAAAATTTGAACGAAAATCAAAGTGCTCTGTTTTGAAATAAAAAGGGGCAAGTTATAAAAAGCAGCAAATAAAAAGGGGGAAGTTATGAAAAGGGCCATGTTATTAAATGTGCTGTAACTGGCAATATTGTGAATGTTTTTGAATGGTATGTATTAAGTGAGAATGTAATATATGTTAAGGGAAGTTGTTAAGGATGTGTAAGGAGATTCAGTGTTAAATTTAATGAAGGGTATTATTCTGGAATACAACACTCCTGTTGTTGTATTGTTGAGAAATCCATTCATCCTTGGTCGTTATTGTAGTTGCTTGTGCTGCAACACCAATTGACTTGAAATTTTAATTGAAACTTTAAAAGAATATTTTCTGGTGAATGTCGGAGGATTTTTTTTTTTTTTTTTTTTTGATAAATTGCTTTTTTGGCGATTTTCGACCGATTTTTTCGAAAAAAAAATATAAGAAAAAAGTCCAAATTAACGCCATTTTTTTGATCAATTTTTCTATATTTTGGACTATATTTTAACACACTTTTTGATTTTTTTGTTCCTGATTAAAAATTGTGACGTGTAGCGTTGTTAAGTTAAAGTAGTTAAAGACGTTCATATGCACAAAACCTCATATTTCTATCTCTTTCCTATCGTCCGTGGTAGGTCTTAGAAAATCACGTCAAATTTAGTCAACACAAGGCGGTACTAGGCCTCATGCTCCTAATTCATCATCTAATTTGTTTGTTTAGTTTCATTGACTAAGACTGAACTCAAGCCTCAAAACGGCCATACGTATTTCATTTAAGGTATTGTCGTACCGCAAAGTGCTTGTGTACGCAAACGCGTACCTATTTGAGTTGTCACCATAAATATATAATTATTTAATGGTAAAACCAAGTTCAACAACTCTTCAAGTCATTGAACGTAGCGTATTAATTGAAAGCCATCCCTTGCCAATATAGAAAATGAAATAGCTACCTCCATCACTCAGCACAGCTAAGAGCCTTCAGAAACAAAACTCCTTGGGTTTGCAGATATCGCGTACATTTTGTGGTTTTACGGAAAATAACTTATATAAACATGATTGTAAAAGTTTAAAAGAATACAAATACAGAACGATTAAATTAAAGGCGCCAAAAAGGCCAAAAATGAGACACAAGCCGTGATTATTCTTGTCGCTTTATACAGCCTCCCGTTGTTATCCCACACTTAAACTGACACAACTCTGTATCGCACCATCAATAAAATATTGTAATCGGGTAGTTACATTCGAATAAAAAAGGGAGTTCGTGATCTGCTCAAGCCACCCGATTCACTCCAAAATACAAATTGATTACTCTGTGGTGTGCTTGAGAGCGATGGGGATACCAAATGAAACACTTGAAACTGATTTTTACGTTCAACGTCCATCATAACCAAATTGTGGATGAAAAATCAACTGAAGGATGTCACATTTCACTAGAACGGCCAAGCATAGCTGAATCTGACGACCTTATTTAGTTTTATGGCTTTTACGACAGACGAATAGAGGGATCGAACAATTGTGGGTCGTAGAAAGTCGTGCCGATATGTTGACTTTCGACATGAGATGGAGTAATTGCCGTAGGAATGGACACATAAATGACAGCTACTACACGCTTAATATGTAGGGGTGGTAGAAGAACTCACAATGTATGTTTTCAACATGCTCGAATTCCACTGTAGTGTTTCATTACATCAGATAATTACTAAAGTTCCCAGATATTGCCAACGGGTTTTAGGTGAAGTGCGCCTTTAGCAATACATACACGTTTTAGAATCCAATTACCCCCTTATTGTTAGGCCTCAAAAGTAAATAATAGTACTCCATGGATGTTGGCCACCTAAATGAGTATTTATGGTAGCATAGAATTTTGCATTGTCGACATTTACTTGTTTATTTTTCCTATTAAATCTAAAGGACGTTTTGTCTTTGAGGGTTTTTTGTTTATTTTTACTCCAGCTGTCGTACAGAAAGGGATTATTTCAATACAAGTACCTTCGCCAAATTTGGCAGAAAAGCTCCAAGGGTTTAAAACGCCGAGTTTTTATTAGTCTATAACCATGAAATGTCATAAATCTTTTCGCAAGAACACCTGCTGCAATAGGCTAGCAGTTTTGAAGCCTATTTCTTGGAACTGGGATGGTCGTTGCCACGTGAAGTGCGTCTTTTATTATCCTGGATACTTCGCGCTTAACTACTGTTGCCTTCTAAGAAGTTCTTTATGTTTTCTCATTCGAATTACCAACAACCAATCATTATTCTCCCTCGGTATGCCTTAGAAGGATAAGTATTATTGGTCTATTTCGCAACATGCATGAAGTAACTCAGAGATAGATAAAACCCAATACAATGGTAGGATGAAAAAGTTATTTTAGGAAAAAGGTTATGGAAGCCGTCGTCATCGCCGTCTTGTAATCACCGCAACCGCCTACATCGCCGGCGATTCTAGACGTCTACAAAGATGTTGAACCCTTGGATAATGAAAGACATCAGTGATTAGGGTAGAAAGTTCACTAAGTATGAAGGATAATGTAAAAGTGAGAAGGAAACCGTGCAAGACTACACAGTACAGAGTGGAGTAAAAGATCTACATAATGTATTCCCGTATTCCTATCGCGAGGTTTTCATTTATTCGCACGAAACGCACTAAAAATGGATTTGGCGGCACTCCTAAATGTCAAAGCACAGTATGATGGAAAAAAAGGAGACGGGAAGGAAAGGAACTTCCGATATACATTGAATGCTTGAATATTGTTATTCCGGGCAACACAAAAACGGACAGAGCACACTCGTGGGTTGCGGCTGAAAAAAAGATTGTCTGTGTTTATCCATACACCCGAATTGAATTTTTAATGTAAACTAATTGATGGGCTTCGCAGAAAATTGCTTGAACAGGTTAAATTTGGAAGAATTTTGGGGGATGTTCCCTCAACTCCGAATTGCTATTGAATTTCATGTTATTTGTTTTTAAATGTTATAAAAGTTTTATGAATTTTGGTTTTACAAAGGAAATTTTCTGTTTAGGTTTTGTGTAGTTAACTTATTTGTGTGCTTTTTAAAATCTTAGGCTCGAATGCTTTGATTAAAATGTTTACTCCCAAAATAAACTGTGATGGTAAAAAATTAAATGAAAACCGAACGTCGGGGCTTGCTACGAAAATTTTAAACTAAATATTTACACAATATAAAGCATTGTAGACAACGACTGAAGGGTTACATAGTCTAACTACATAACCGTGTAACACCAATAGATATATTGGCATCAACATGTATTAATGTAACACCAATTGGTAATTGATGTCAACATTAGTTATTTTAATATAACATCAAGGAATACGCGCCTCGCTGGAAGCATTAGGCTACGTGTGGGGAGGAAGTAATGTACCTGCATGGGTACTCCGTTCTACTTCCTCCTCCATCATGTATTGTTCGCCGCGCAAATCACCGAACCGAAAAAAAACGAAACAAAACAAAACCTACGCCACACAAAAACACTAGAGGGAAAGTTAATGTTCTTTTATTTTATTGGATGTATTGGTTCGTTTTCACAAAAACTATTGAACACTTTCGTATGAACTTAAGGATATTGTTTTATCAAAGAGACTATTGCATACCGATTTTTTTTTTTGCCGTACTATATGTTTTCGATAATAAACAATTTGGGTTCAATAAATTTACGTTATTTCATAGATTCACGGATAAATTTACGTGGAAAAAAATAAACTAAAACTTCCTAGAGTTGAAAAATAAAACACACACGACTCACGGGGGTGCGAACTTCGACGCACCCCTCGATGGTAAAAGGGTGGCCCATCGTATTTACGCGTACCGAGCGCAAAGGTAGCGTAGTGGAGACCCGACCGACTTGGTCTGGTGATGGAATGAGACTCAAACGATATCCTCACCAATAAGGATATCGTTTTTTACCTACCACCAGGGAAACGTAAAGTCTCTCTTGGTGGTATAGGAAACCAGATCTTGTAATACAGGTCATGGTGGTATGTGTGGGATCGTTGAGATCAATGCTATTCACACGTGCAGTGGAACAGCGAAACAGGCAGGCGGCAAGGACAAAAGAAAAGGCGACCAAATGGTTCGCTCTTTAATGAGGGTCATGTTTATACGATGCCTCGTCGCTATTTTCGACGTTAGGAGAAAAAGGTGCTAAAAGCAATATGGATGTTTATGGCATCTCTGGCTGCAATAGAAACCGGGTTCATATTTGCATTAGAAAATGCTGGAGAATTTGGTTTCAGCGTCTATTGCGCTAATTATATGCAGCTGCTTGGGTTGTTTGTTGGTAAGACAAACAAAAAAGGTTGCCAGGCAATGTGTATGTATGGTATATGACGCGGCTGGGAAAATAGACGGCGCGATATTTATGGTCCCTGTCATGGCGGTTACATTGATTGCAATCCGAATTATTTTGTTTACAGGAATTTGTCTGGTGCCGAATTGGTTCAGAATACCAAATAGGAAAACAAAGAAATCTTATGAAAAATTGTATGCGAAGGGATGCATGAAGGTAAGTTTTCTTTATAGGGATTTTAGGGTTATAATAATTGGGTCTGTTTGATGCGTGAAGCATCTAAGATGCTAATGCGAATTGCATTAGCGAAAGCTGGTGCAGACCCGGGTTATGGTTATGGGGGTTTTTTCAGGAAGGCGAGCCGTGGGATCTGGCGGAATCGCCACAGTACTCCCCTCCCAGTGACGTAGTCACGAAAAAAAGGTAGGGGCGAGGGAATGCTCGATGGTGGGTGCTGTGATGATAGGGAGGTTGCTTCGGAATGCGCTGTGGTAATGTTACGGGACTGTCGTGGTGACCAGTTCCTGGTTATTGTTTGGGCCTTTATCGATAAGATGGACACAGTTGTTACCGCTTGATGCCATCAAGGGCAAATGTGTGCGGCGTGGTCCATCGGCCTGTTATGGGTCTCGTGGACCAACAGGCTTATCGCCCGAATAGGTCGGAACCTATCGGAAATCCGCTCACATCCGCAGTGACGAAATAGTGTGTGCGAGATGGAGGGGGATTTATCCCAGGGTAATTCCCATCCGCAGTGACGGGTTGCCGTGTGCGGAATGGAAAGGGACCAAGTCCAGAGCGGGTGTCTTTTGTCCATACGTTTGTATGGCGATTTGTTTGCC
Source organism: Microdon myrmicae (assembly GCA_963931805.1). NCBI lineage: Eukaryota > Metazoa > Arthropoda > Insecta > Diptera > Syrphidae > Microdon > Microdon myrmicae. Next base: position 128,931,340 of record OZ007502.1, on the reverse strand, counting down.
GCTGGGACTGGTAAAGGAGGGCGGGCCCTCAATTGCACGTTTTACCTATCGAGGGAGGACCGGTACATTGGTGCCAATGTAGCGGTAGCTGCGACCTCGACCGAATGGAAACTTGCTGTGAGGTGCCGGCCGTCGCTCTTGTTTAAAAAAAAAAAAAATAGGGGATTTTGGTTAGGGGGCTCCTGGTGGGTGGTTGATTGTGTCCAACCACTAGGCGGCCTAGCGTAACTGCTGCACTCTCCGAAGTATTATGCACCTAGGTATTTGAGGCGGCGTAGAGGGGCGTGTATAGCCTTTAGTTGCCGCTAAAGGGGAACCATGGTGGCTAAAGGATTGGGGAACCAGGTATAATGTCTCAGTCCGGTGGTATCGGTTTGATTTGAGGACCGGTGTTGCTGAGACATTTGGGAGACGTTAAGAGATCTAAGGACGAATGTCCAGAAGTTTAAATAAAGGAGCTAAACCAGGTATCCTGCTCGGTGGTGCTACGCGTAGTAGCTGTGTTACGAGGGAAGCTGGCTTGCTGAAATCGGGTAGAAAGGTCGAGCATTGATGAACAGTTTCGCGTGATAACTGTTTTTGGCGTAGATGGGGGCCAATATATGAACAGAGACAGAAAAAGGTGTTAGAGGTCAAGCAGAGTCGAGAAGGGATGCATGGGGTTGCGTGAAGGCTATGGTTGGTGAGCGTGAGCGCCGACCTTCAGAAAAGAGACAGAAAAGGGTGAGGTGTTTCACGCGAGACAAAACCGGGCGTCCTATTGATTATATGCTACGCGTAGTAGCTGTTGTTAGCTAAGGGGCCGGTTTGCAAAAAATGGGTGTTGAGCAGTGGCGAGAGTGTGCGCCAATATTTGAAAAAGGGGTCTTAAAAGGGTGGATAGAGGCGAGTTTTGCCAGTATTTAAAGAAGGCCAAAGGTCATCACTTTGAACTCGAAGAGTCCGAAGGGTGTGATGAGGAGCCGGTTGAAGGAGTTAAATTGAGCCGACGTGGGGTCAAGTTAGGTTGGGTGGGGTCCAGCGTTTAAGGGGCATTGTGTCCCGATGAAAGAGACGAGCTATTAAGAGAGGAATCGGTTGTGGAGGAATGAATGGAGTCGAGAGAGTTGAATGTGAGCGACGTGAAGTCGAAAGAGGTTGAAAAGTAGTCGAGCGAGGTTGGATGATGTAAAGGTCAAGAGAGACTAATGGGGCCAAAGGGAGGCGAAGACTCTCGAGTGGAGTCGAAAGGTGGTCGGGTATTGTCGCAATGTGGATGTACAGAAGTCGCGTGTGGTCGAGTAGGGTTGAAGGAAATACAAGGCGGAGCCAAAATTGAGTGCGAGTCGTGTGGAGTCGAGCGGAAATTATGAAATAAGGTTGTGCGTTGCTTAATACCCTGAAGGGGCTTACACTATTTATTGTTTGTTTTTTTTTTTTTTTAAATATATAATTTGCAGCAACCGTTTCTATTCAATAAGATATGGTAGCACGCACACAAAAAAAGGTAAGGTAATTATGGTGCCGTGGTGCGTTTACTTTATGTTACTTGTCGATATATATAATTGCGCATAAAATTTATTGAGCTATATCTATTGCCATTTGTTTTATGTATATTATTTACAATGTTTACGATTTTTAATAATATAACTTTAATGCTTATGTGTTTTTGGTTTGTTTTTACTGACAACTATTGAACACTTTCGTATGAACTTAAGGATATTGTTTTATCAAAGAGACTATTGCATACCGATTTTTTTTTTGCCGTACTATATGTTTTCGATAATAAACAATTTGGGTTCAATAAATTTACGTTATTTCATAGATTCACGGATAAATTTACGTGGAAAAAAATAAACTAAAACTTCCTAGAGTTGAAAAATAAAACACACACGACTCACGGGTGTGCGAACTTCGACGCACCCCTCGATGGTAAAAGGGTGGCCCATCGTATTTACGCGTACCGAGCGCAAAGGTAGCGTAGTGGAGACCCGACCGACTTGGTCTGGTGATGGAATGAGACTCAAACGATATCCTCACCAATAAGGATATCGTTTTTTACCTACCACCAGGGAAACGTAAAGTCTCTCTTGGTGGTATAGGAAACCAGATCTTGTAATACAGGTCATGGTGGTATGTGTGGGATCGTTGAGATCAATGCTATTCACACGTGCAGTGGAACAGCGAAACAGGCCGGCGGCAAGGACAAAAGAAAAGGCGACCAAATGATTCGCTCTTTAATGAGGGTCATGTTTATACGATGCCTCGTCGCTATTTTCGACGTTAGGAGAAAAAGGTGCTAAAAGCAATATGGATGTTTATGGCATCTCTGGCTGCAATAGAAACCGGGTTCATATTTGCATTAGAAAATGCTGGAGAATTTGGTTTCAGCGTCTATTGCGCTAATTATATGCAGCTGCTTGGGTTGTTTGTTGGTAAGACAAACAAAAAAGGTTGCCAGGCAATGTGTATGTATGGTATATGACGCGGCTGGGAAAATAGACGGCGCGATATTTATGGTCCCTGTCATGACGGTTACATTGATTGCAATCCGAATTATTTTGTTTACAGGAATTTGTCTGGTGCCGAATTGGTTCAGAATACCAAATAGGAAAACAAAGAAATCTTATGAAAAATCGTATGCGAAGGGATGCATGAAGGTAAGTTTTCTTTATAGGGATTTTAGGGTTATAATAATTGGGTCTGTTTGATGCGTGAAGCATCTAAGATGCTAATGCGAATTGCATTAGCGAAAGCTGGTGCAGACCCGGGTTATGGTTATGGGGGTTTTTTCAGGAAGGCGAGCCGTGGGATCTGGCGGAATCGCCACATACGTATCCTGGCATCAGCATTAAGGGTTATTTTGGCACCGGCAGTATCCTGCCGTCCGCGCCAAATGGTAAGGTTATTGGATTTCAGAACTCATCTGACTGTTGTAGGGCGGTCTGCCCTTACCGTTCCGGGTCCCCCTGGAGAGTACAAACAAGTGAGTAGTGGAATGTTATTTGGTTGAATTTAATTAAATTATTAAACTGTATTGAAAAGGCAGCGCAAACCTACAATAGTGAGAGTTATCAAGTCGCGAAGGTTAAGATGGACCAGACGCGTGGCGCGAATGAGCAACGATAGGACCGAGAGGACGGCCGCGACGGAGATGGGTGGACAATGTTAGGTTTGACCTCGAGGAGATTGGATCGGATGGCCGAACGTGGAAGGAGAGTGCACAGGACAGGGAACAATGGCGGAGTCGAGTCGGTGAGGTCATGAACTTCCGGGCTCCTACAGACCAATAAATAATAAAATTATACTGTTTTATTTCATTTTGAGTTACAGGCCCCCTGTACCGTTGCAGGGCTGCAACCTGTTAGATTTGGCTATTGACTGCACGATTAGTCCTTTTGCAACCACTCTTTATATACCCCAAAATCGGGTGTGTGGGTATTATGCTAGAGGCGTTGTTGTGTTTCTTGTAGGGGTTTTTATTTTCAGGAAGCGTGTCTCCTGGTCCTTAAAAGGACAAGGCGATCTCTTAAAATTTGTCCGCTCCTGAAAATTTGTCCTACAAAAGGGGTCGTTGACGTGCTTCCTCTGAGTTCAAAGGGAAGAGCAACGTCCTTTGATTCGGCCTTCGTCCTGATGTCTTCACTTGGTCTTCCGTGGGGGCCAGGTGATACTTAGATATCCGTAAAAATGAAAACTCGTCTTGTTTCCTTTTTGAATTGGTTTTATTTATTTATCTCAACGATTAACCTGGGGTACTTCCTCCAGGGACAAAAGACGAATTTAGGCTGCGGCCCGGAGATCACTTGACTATTCCTTTATAAAGGAAAAGGAATCGAAAATTGTATCCCAAAGATACACATTTTCGTGCAACAATCTCGATCTTTTGGATATTTCGAGCGAGATGTATTTACATAAGATAAGAAATCAATTTCTTGAATTCTTATGAAACTATCGCGCAGATGTGTGAATGTATCTGCTTTTGAGTTTTTTGTTCGTTTAACTCAATGGAATTTTTGGGATAGAGATAACGATCTCTGAATTTTGGATTTAGGTGATGCTGTGGAGCAAATGTAGAACAATAAACGAATATTGGATTCGTTTATTGTGAATTTTAATTTTAATTTTGATTTTGGATTTAATTATGCCGTGGGGACAAATGTTATGCGATAAACGAATGTTTGATTCGTTTATTGCGAATTTTGGATCATGTTTGGGTTTTTTCAGGTTTTGATAGGATTTTGGATTTTAGGGTAATATTGCTGGGATTTTGGATTAGGAATGGGGGAAAAGGGTGGTAGGGCTTTTTGGAGCACTACAGCGTCAGCACGGACGCAGGTTGAGCACAACACCACAGATTGTTCACTGAAATTGTCTTCAAACACACAAGCACCAAGAACAACGATAAATAATAAAGCACTGGAGGATTTATGCTGTATATTCGTTTATTATTTTTTCATCTCCATAAGTAGTTCACAAAGAGTTCGTACTATTCACATTGTTCATTTTAAACATAAAAATTCACAGACGATAGTTTTTTCGCAAATTCTTTTAATTAACACTACGCACTTGTTATTTACTGCGTGGTACACGACTCCGTTGATCAACGTCACACTCGTATTCGGCAACCGACCTTAAGTAACTTTATTACTATAAAATATTTCTAATCGAACTTATGTTCCCCGCGGAGGCGCGACGGAAGAGACTCGACTTCTCTCCCTGAAGAAGGTATTTTGGGTGTCCGCACTTGACGGAGGATGAAATCTGACTCAAAGATACAATCCATATCTGCCAGATTCAACGGCGTGGATTACATTGGTGTGGGGAAATTCTATATGTGTCCGTATAGTGACAAGTACGTTGCCCTCCAGCCTGCATATCAGCAACCACGAAAATGCACCTGAATAAATATGGCTGGTGTAATGGATTGTAGATATTATAGAGATACGCGATAGCGCAATCGCTGAAAGGAGAAATAGGTTTCTGTGTCTTAAATAAACAGAAACCCTATTTCGAGGGCCATAAATCTTTGATGACCTGCGCCTGAGAATGAAATAGGTTTTTGCTTTAAGATACACAAAAACGCTATTTCAAGGTTCACGATGATATGCGCATCGTGTTTGTTTATTTAACACGCCGGAGCATCGTTAGGCATGATCTGGGGTATGATTGTCTAACGTCAATCATATTAGTGCCCAAATCCCATGATCGGTAGATAACCGACAAAGGAAATTTGTCGCAAGTGTTGCGAACCTTGTGATTGGGGGCAATATTCACTCATGAGCCGTAGCAAGAATACCGGCTACAGCTATGTCAACAATTACACTGTCCAGCGAGTATTTAGATTTTTTTATAATTGCTGACAAACCGAGCCGATTGTCTGGCACGGTCCATGTATGAATGAAATAATTTGTTCGATGTGCATGTTTGATAAGGTTTAACTTTCAGGTGTGATGCTGCAGGGGAGCTTACGCTGCCCCTAATTGCAAGTAAGTACTATGGGTTTGGAAGGCGGCTAATTTAAGAGGATGGGCGGTCCTTTGGGAATGTATTAAAGAACCGCCACAGGTGTATAAGAGCAAACGATGCATTTCATTTAGCCTGGACTTTGATCCAGAACGCATGACCTGCATTGACACCGATTTTCCATCACGAGACGTCGATATGATTCAATTATCGTTAAAACTTAATTCGCATTTAAAGGGGGCAACGGGGTACGTCAATTCAATTATTGCCGCACTAAATCATACACGATTTACCTTGTTCCGGTCATTTGGTCCTACGTTTGGTTTATTGCTTCTATTGTTACGGCAACGCTGCCGGTGTCATGTTTCCGGCATGGGTCACAGTGGTGGACGTAAAGTCGCCGCTATGAAATCTGATGCCGTGGGGCTTGTGGCACTAGGCGCCAGCTAATTGTACGTTAATGGATTTGAATTGAATCGAACGACACAGCGAGTGTTTAACATGAGTATTCATGATACGATGATCGTGTAGCTCTGGGTACAAGAGACAATTAATGGGGTATTCTGATGAATATCGCAATGTGTGCAATATGAGCATTAATTGCCTGTGGGAAGAGGCGTCAGTTGGTTAATGAGTGGGAAGAAGCGTATTTCTTTCGTGTCCTAAGAAACTCCGCATTTTCGCATCTTTAAATTGTGATCGTTTTAATTAAAAGACAGTTGCTAAGAATTAATAGGTTTCTCATGTCGACTGTACAAGTACCGTTCGTCATTTTTACCAAAAAAAAAAAAAAAAAAAAAACAGCTGTGGCTTTTAAGGCATTCAATTCCACTCGATTAAATAATCCCCATATTGATGAAATGGAAATTCAAAGAGTTGACCATATAGTGATAATGGAATTCGGGGGTATTAGTTGGGTATGTTCAAATGAAAACGAAAAATTAACGGGCTTTTATCAAATGAGTCAAATGGGGTGTAAATAATAGACGGGAGCCGGCTTATAAAAATGGGAAATAGAGTGGGGCAGAGTACGGAGGCCTGGGTAACACTACTATCCCTTTAATCTGTGGCAGATTTAATACCATCCAGGACTATTTGCAATGAACGTCCGAAAGATAGTTTCTTACCCATCGAATCGATGTATCGCCTACTCCATAGGAATGCAATCTCAACAACAGGACTAGGGGCTAACGCTGTAGGTTCCGAAATATGCAGTATGATAATATTACCTCAGACTAAGTATTGGATCATGCATCTTTTCGATATCGCATGCTATTGTTGTGAGCTTTACTCTCTAGTCGGGGTGCCGTACCTCCAGAACCGGACTCTGCTCTGGACGAAAGACGTTGTTGTCTTGCCCGGTACGACTCGGGTTCAGAGGCTCCGCTTGTTCTTGTTGATCATACCATGTTGGCGCCAAACACAAGTAAAAGCAGTAACTACAGTCGGTACGTGACGTGTTTTAGGGCTGTGCTTCCCTCACCGGTTGGCAGTTCTCGGAATTCCACGCGTTGTAACACCTTAATGGTTTTGCTCCCTCACTAAGTCTTCGGGATGATTTTCAATTCTCTTAATTTATTAGTTAACAAGGTAACACAGTTTTGGTTTTTCGTTTGAAAGTTTTAATCACGTCTTAATTTTAAACTATTAAGTTAACACACCTTCGTTTTGTCGTTTGAAAGTTTTAATCGCTTCTAATTTTAAAATATAATAAGTTAAACACTTTTGTATCCGTGTTTAAAAGTTTTAATCACTTCTTAATTTTAACTTATTATTTTAAAACACGTTTGTATATTCGTTTGAAAGCCTCAATAGCATATTAATTTTAAATTATTAACTTAAAAGACCTTCTCGTTTTGCCGTTTGCAAGTTTTAATCGCTTCTTAATTTTAAATTACCAACTTAAACACCTGTGTATCTTCGTTTGAAAACGTTAATCGATTCTTAATTTTAAAATATTAAGTTAAAATAACTTCGTTTGATCATTTGAACGTTTTAATCGCATCCTAATTTTAAATTATTAAGTTAAACACTTTTGTATCTTTGTTTGAATGTTTTAATTGCTTGACTTCAAAAACGGACTTACACGACTTTCGACTCTTTACTACAGATTTTCTCAGACTCCACTTTCGGTTACTACTCTTCGACTACTGATGATCGCCCGACTCGAATCAACTGGGCTTTTTCTTGTCTTTGTTTCATATCGCATTCGCTCTCCTAAGAAGTCAATCACCCCGTTAAAGGATTCTAGGTTACCCTACGGTAATATGAGACGATTTTGCCAACAGTGAATATTGATTCCATGTTAGTCAAGAAAACGGTATTTTCCTGCTTGCGATCTTAAATGAGATATGACCACGGGCACCTTTTTGCTTATGCTTTTGTTTTGACTACTGATTTGTGTTTATCAGTTAATCAGTTGACATGAATGAATGTATGAACATAATTTTGTGAATGAATATCTAAAGAGGTATATGTACATGTGAACAAATGCGGGGGGTTACTTCGTAACACTATCATATCTTCTGTAGACGCCTTGCTACAAAATTCATATTGGCGACCCCTAAAACTCGTTTGTCATTAAATATTTAGAAAGTTAATAGTCAACTATGCTTTTGCGATGTTCAGTGTGGCGAACTTGCTTCCATTGAGACAGTGCATAGTATGCTTCCACTATTCATTAGATCTCCTAAGGACCTGTAGCTATAAAAACTATAATGGTGTTCATTAAGATCGTCGTTTGTTTTCGGGTATTTTAAATGTTGCCCGTTGATCAGCTAGGTAGTTCATGCTTTAATGGCCAGTTGGATGAGACAGATAGAAGAGCTTCTGCTGCAGTTTAGCTAGGAACAAGAATTGGGATTGGCCAACGGAGCCGATTTGTTAATGTTTAGTCTTTAAGTGTTCAGTACGAATACGAAAGTGAATTCTGGCGCATATGTGCTGCTTGTGCTCAATATGAGACGGATCTGATGGGCCATCGGGCAACGATTAGTTGATTGTGATTCTTTAAGCACTCCTGGTTTTTGAGTTGTTCCCAATTCTCTCGAATCTTCTCCGACTTTTCTCTGTATTGTTCGATTTTTAGAATCGGAAGCTAATGTATACTCAGTGTAAACAGAGTCAAATCATATACCATGGGCGATCAGAAATAACAATAATTTGTAAATACCGTGGACTTCATAAATTAGATTTAAAAAGGTGTCCCCGGAACATTTTAGCATTTTCAGAAGTTTGTACTTGTTTCGGTGTGTTCGGTGATTGTTTAATTTCGCCCATCTTGTTCGCATTCCTTTTTTTTCCTTTGATAGCAAACAAAACCGTTGTATAGTCTTATCTACGGTATTCGCTTGACCGCTTGTGACTTCTTCCTTTTCCTGAAGCTGATATAACGATGAAATGATAATATTTTGCCCCCACTGTTGTGACAAAAAGAATGTAACTTAGGTCACCGAAAAGTAGATTTCAAAAAGTGCGTTTAAGAATAGCACAAGCGTATTATAATATATATGTATGAGGCGAATTACTTTGAAGGGGCAAAGTTTATTAAGTCGTAAACATTGGTTAATAGTAAAGTTTCTTAAAAAACACAAATGACCATTTGTTTTTACTACACCACGTATTCACAGACAATGCTAAAGGCCTGACCGTCAAAGATTATATAGGAAGTAAAAATGTTTGTCCAGCTAATTTTTAATTAATCAAAACCTGTGTAACATTATAGTTAAGAGAAATAATGCAGACGCAACATATAGGTGACTGAGCGTTTATTAAATTGGGAACACGAGCCAAGTTTGGTACCCGGGTTGGGTCACTTACGAATTGAGTTAAATTCTTTGAACAGGTAGAAAGCTCTATATACTGATCTTCAGTGATCTGTTTAGAATACAAAGGTCATTGAGAATTAATGCGCATTGAAATTACCCATATAAATAGGTATAGAACCAAGATCCTACCAATAAAGTCAAATGCAGCATCGATTTCACTAAACGGTGGAGATAACAAGAGACAATCAAATTCCGGCTTACAGGGATTACTTTGACGTATTTGGCTTTAACCCAGATTAAGTGAACGACGTGGAAATTGGGACTTTTTTTTTACACAAACTCGCACACAAAAGGGAATTTTGGAGTAACACTAAATTTCAGAGCACAGTATGAGGGATTGATTTTATACAAAACTATAACTTAGTCTCGTATGATTCTTTATTTAAATTTTAAAACTACTTTACATTGGTAATTTTTCCTTCACTCTTCACCGGAGGAGTTCTCACAGAAGACACACCAGCGATGCAGATTGTATTGTGTATTTGTACTCCCTATGATGGTCATGCATCCTATGTGTGTGCGTTGGTATCTTGGCGTCGTTTCTATTCGTATGGCGTCATAGTTGTGGCGGTTCCGCCAGATCCCACGGCTCGCCTTCCTGAAAAAACCCCCATAACCATAACCCGGGTCTGCACCAGCTTTCGCTAATGCAATTCGCATTAGCGTCTTAGATGCTTCACGCATCAAACAGACCCAATTATTATAACCCTAAAATCCCTATAAAGAAAACTTACCTTCTTGCATCCCTTCGCATACAATTTTTCATAAGATTTCTTTGTTTGCTTATTTGGTATTCGGAACCAATTCGGTACCAGACAAATACCATAAATATCGCGCCGTCTATTTTTCCTAGCCGCGCCATATACCTTTTCATATACATTGCCTGGCAACCTTTTTTGTTTGTCTTACCAACAAACAACCCAAGCAGCTGCATATAATTAGCGCAATAGACGCTGAAACCAAATTCTCCAGCATTTCCTAATGCAAATATGAACCCGGTTTCTATTGCAGCCTGAGATGCCATAAACATTCAATTTGCTTTTAGCACCTTTTTCTCCTAACGTCGAAAATAGCGACGAGGCATCGTGTAAACAATGACCCGCATTACCAACGGGCATTTGCTCATTTTCCCTATTGTCTTTGCCGCCTGCCTGTTTCGTCGTTCCACTGCACGTGTGAAACGCATCTATCTGAACGATCCCACACATACCACCATGACCTTTATTACGAGATCTGGTTTTCTTGTTCCCATAAGAGAGACTCTACGTTACACTTGTGGGAGATAAAACATATCCTTGGCAAGGATATATTCACACCCTCTTCATTTTTTTCCTTAGCGAAATCATCTCTGCATGAGATGACGATCGCTGAGTCTTATTCCATCCTCCGACCACGCTGGTCGCACGGGTCACTCCCGCTCTCCGCGCCACCAGCGGAGAAGCGTAAACAGTAACACGCGAATACATACCCGGAGTCGTGTGTGTTTTATTTTTCAACTCTAGGAAGTTTTAGTTTATTTTTCCACGTAAATTTTTCCGTGAATCTATGAAATAACGTAAATTTATTGATCCCAAATTGTTTATTATCGAAAACATATAGTGCGGCAAAAATCGGTATACAATAGTCTCTTTGATAAAACTATATCCTTAAGTTCATACGAAAGTGTTCAATAGTTTTTTGGTGAAAACAAATAAATCATACAAAAATGTAAAAGACAAACAATAAATAATTTATAAATTTTAAATAAAAACAAACTTTGTGCAACAAATCCATAGCCGTGTGTTTTGCTTTCGTTGATGTTTCCACTGCTTCCTTGTAATTGTTTAGTGCTCGTCGGTGGAACAATACATGATGGAGGAGGAAGTGAACCGTGTACCCATGCAGGTACAATACTTCCTCCCCACATAGTCATTTATGGATATGGTAAGGGATTTAATGAAAAGGGATTCTTTGTTTATGGGTTCGGTAGGAGGTTCCCTATTTATGGATATGCTAAGGGATTTTTTGTTTGGTCAAGTCGATGATAGTGCATAGCGTTAACTCCTGCAAACAAAAATGAATAAATATGAAAGGCAACGTGCGCAGTAACGATTTATCGGGGTTTTATAGGCTGTCTGGTGGTTTACTGCTTTCTCGATGTTTTATGTAATATTCAAGCGATTTATTGTTGTACTATCTTGTTAAAATCCAATAAAAACAAAGTGACGAAAACCTTTCTCTATATTTTATTGAGTGCGTTATAATAGAAAGCGTTTTTACTTTTTAAAGAGTTTTCATTTAAACACCTTTCCACAAAGAATTTGTATTGTTTAAAAATTTTTTATTTAAACACCTTTCCACAAAGAGTTGTATTGGTTAAAGAGTTTTTGTTTGGGGGGTTATATCTATTGAGATTACCGCAAAACGACACTCTTTTAAGAATTATTTTCTCCGTTATTTATTAAGTAAGCAAAATAAGTTGAGGGGTTTATTCTACACATATGTAATTAGGTATTAAAACTATTTTTTATTTTAATTTTAAGTGCAACGTGGCGACGTGGCCCTAGTCAAGTGCAAACTTTAATTTTTTGACAGGTCAAACGGCGTGCAGCATAACGACCAACCAACAGCACCTAGAATAAAGAAAAATCATTTTTCATAATTTTTATGAGTTTTTTAAGGTGCACACGATTATTAAAAAATATTAATTTTTTGGAAAATGCCACTAGTATGACAAAAACATTTAATTTCCGATAAAAAACCGACATTAAATTGTTTATGAAAAATTGAATTGTTAATTAATTATTAAGTCCGTGTATACCGCCCTAGGTAGCTTATCTAAGAAGCCACAGTTAAAAATTCGTTCACATTAAATTCTTTTTGGATAACATTTTTGGGATGTTTGTTTATACGTAATTTAAGCTAAAAAAAATGGAAAATGTGCTACCCCTATACCCCCTATACCCCTTAAACACATTTCCACAAATAATTTGTATTGTTTAAACACGTTTTCAATACTATTGTTTTCATGACTAAAGCTTCTTTCAATCGTGCTCATCCACTTCTTAAGGGGTATTCTGGTCTAGACGTACGAATTTAACGCGATTTTTGAAGTGCTAAAAAAAAGCAATCAATATTTTTACTATTCATTTTTATAGGATGTTTATTAATATTTCAAGAATACAATAAAAAAAATTGAAAGTAAAAAATTCAAAATTCAAAAAGTTACCAGCTGATGAAGTGGGGGATCTCAAAAAGTTGGCACGCGACCATACCCACGATTCAACCCTCCTAGCAATCTGAACAAAAAAGATTATTAATTTAGAGAAATGCCTCTATCGTTGGAACTAAAAAAAGTTGAAAAAAATTATTTTTTTTACCAAAATAGCGACTACTTGAAAAAAAACGTTGTTTTTGTACCACTTTTTTTTAGTTTTTCGAATTTTTTAAAAATAGTCAACAATGAAATTTGGGGATGAGGATAGTTCATGCAATAGAAGACATATACTAAATTTGAAGTAAATCGGTTCAGTAGAACTTGATAAATCGTGGGTATTGTTTTAAAAGAGACAGTTTCGAGAAAAACGCGTTTAAAGTTTCACGTAAAGTTTCTCGCGGTCTAAGTTATATTTTGGGCTTACGTTTATTCAATCTGCCATTCCTGCTGCATACACTGGACCTTCCTCGACTTCGAAATAAGCATCTTTCGCGCTTCTCTCTTCCAACTGAGCAGTTCTGACCTCCTTTGATGCGTGAGACGCTCGTATCTCTGAGCGGTCAATCCGGGCATTGTCTCGTTCCGCAGCGAATGAATAAGCTTTTGGACCAAATTTGACTCCCATAAGCATAATTATTTTTAAAAGAGAAATGGACATGATTGTACATATTGTATACTATCGCAACTGCATGTAATGTAATGTAATTTTAAAACCTAGTCCGCGATGAGACGTTCGTGGAATTTTAACTCTCTCTTGCAGGTATTACACAAACTATGGAAGAAATCGCTGTAAAAACTGTGAAAAACTCCAAAATACAGTAGCCGTAATTATTGTCAATAATCACTTCTTCATCATTTGATTTGCTCAATTTTGTTGCCGATACACTCGTAAAACTGGTGTCTTCCTCTACCGTGAATCTATTACCGTGAAATCGCATCTTTTTACTTCGATCCAGACGCGTAATCCTTTTTGCTGAAGATTTTCGATCCATTTCACTTGAAATCACTTGAAATATTTTTATTTTACTCACAGCACATGCGTTCACTTGGCTTGAAGGTTAGAATTCAACTGTTCGCAACTGGATGTAAGCTAACACTAAATATAAAATACAATTTAAAAATACATGAAGGTTACTTTCGGTTATTGTATTTCAACATATATATATAAAGGTTTTACGAGGAAACAGGGTCGTAGGTTGACAGAAAGTCTTTTGTTCGATTCGTTCCGGCCGAGCCGGTTTAGACGGCGCGTCCGCAAAACAGCCATACCTCCGAAAATAATTTGAATTTTCTAAAATCTTATTTATTCTTAGAGGGTTAAGCTTCGAAAATATGAAAAAAAAATGATTTTTCAAATTTCTAGATAAGAATACCCCCTCAACCTCGATTCTACAAACCGAATGCGAAGGCGCCGGTGTTTTTATATATCCAACGTTATTCCACTGAGATACCCAGATCATACGATATAAGCGTTACATCGCTGTCATCTGTTCAACGGCGATGACTGATCTCGAGACTATCTGAGATATCATTGGTACACTAACCGGGCGTTTATATGCGCCAGTTCGAATTTTTGTTTTATGTGTGAAAAATGTAATAATGTAAATTGCATGTTTTATGCCCTAAGTGTGTGTATAATACAAAAGTGTAATTTGCATTTTATGTGTAAATTTTATGTTTTAATTTTATGTGTGTAAAAAGAAAAAATGTAAATTGCATGTTTCATGTTTTATTTTAAAAATGTGAGCATGTCTCTCAGCGGGAAAAAGGCGGTGGCGTAGTTACTCCGTAACAAACTCTAGGACCTAACTACTACTGTAAAAAACTTCGAAAAACTAGTAAACTAGTAGTTTTAGTAAACTGAAAACATAATGGAGAACTAAGAGATTTGACATTGCACTGGTTAATAATAGAAAACGGTTACAGTTACAAGTAACGTGTATTTAAGTGTTTCAAGGACCTTATCTGTGATGTATGAGTTCGATAATGGAAAGCTTTTCTCAGTGCGATACAAAACCTGTCTGACGACTATTTTTGTGAGATAAGTAAAATTTTGGAAGGTATACTTCTAAACATAATGTGAGTTGTAGTCTGAATTCGTTTTTATTGTAATTGTGTGCATCTATAACTAATCGTGTTTTCAATTTCAATATCAATTCTAGTACCCCATTAGAGCTCGGAGAATTATTCATGATAAATATATAAATATGTTAATAAAGACGATAATTCATTCCCGAAATTCAATATTCCTTCGGTTTACAATAGTAATATATTTCAGATGAAAACCCTTTTCCTTGATTTCTACGCTCATATTTCTCCTTTTGTGAAAAAATCGGTGCTCCTCGAAACTCCATTGCCATCACCTTGCCGACTGATTTTACCCTCTTCGTCTCTGTTCGGAGCCCGTTCGTCTTTGAAACGCCGCTGCATTAATTGTTCCCTTGTCCCTGGATTGCATTAGTGTTTTTTTCTTTTTTTTTTCTAGCTTTTTAAACCACATTTATTTTCCTAATTCTTTTTACACCCTCTCTTCCAATTACAGTCCTTAAATTAACTTACTGGGTCTATGCGAGCTCTCTAAATTACACAATATAAATTGATTTCTATTTATATCTTTTTTTTATATATACATATGAACATTAAATAGGTAATATATTAGAGGGACTCCTCGTTTAAATCTATATTATTATAATTTTTTTTTTTTTATTAAGTAACAAACAAAAACTTCAAAACGAAACGAGAAGTTCAATAAAAATAAAACAAAATAGCAACAGTTATAAGTAATAAACGTTGGGGGAAGTTGGACAGGGTGAGGGGTGTTATGGGTATATATAAAATTTAATAATATAATTTAAATATTAATATATTTAATTTATTGGAAG
Organism: Microdon myrmicae; assembly: GCA_963931805.1. Lineage (NCBI taxonomy): Eukaryota > Metazoa > Arthropoda > Insecta > Diptera > Syrphidae > Microdon > Microdon myrmicae. The sequence goes on along the minus strand of OZ007502.1, from coordinate 128,915,990 downwards.
TTATTTGTATTCTTTAATAAGGTAGTTCACTTACTTTGATTTTGTCGATCGTGGTGCGGTCGCTGCAGCTGCGGTTGTTCTGCGACAAGTTGCAGGGGGCGTTGATCATGCTGCTCCCCTGTTCAGCTTTCTTGTTTGAGCTTTAGTTTTGCTCCTCTTCTTTCGTATTTTATTCTTCTTTTCTTCGTATTAATTATTCCTAGTTATAATTCCTTTTTCGTCTTTGTAGCTTTATGATATGCTCCTAGATTCCTTTTCTTTATTAATGTGTAGTTTCTTTGTTTTTATTCACTTCTTTTATCTGCCCTTAATACAATTGTTCAGTATTAATGTCTTGAAGGAAGTTGTTCATCCTGTCAAAGTTTAACGACGAATGACGAAATTATATTTTTTGCCGTTGATGTTTTATTTTATTATTTGACGCCAATCCCGGTTTTTATTATTTTCTCTGCCAAGTCGCATTTTCATAAAGTAGTTTATGCAAATTAACTACTTGGCGAGTTGTTCTCCGTTTAAAGGTAAAGAGGGGAAACTAACGAAAGGGGATTAGTGCATGTTGGGGGGACCTGGACTCGAGGTCGATTCGTAACAGGGGGGGGCAAGAGGAAAGAGAGCGTTGCTCTTGAGATACATACTATATCTGAGGAAGTGAAGTCCTCTCCTCGTTGAGAAGCCACCACCATTTGGGCGATTTTCGATCTTTGGCTGATTTATCTCTTTCACTGATCGCCGTGCTAAAGCGTAGGCGATCTGGGCCATTGGAGATATCACGATCATGGAGAATTCGCTTGTCCCTGGCACCACGGAGAGCGTGATAAATAATCGGGACTCCATGCACGTCTTGGATAAGACCTTTTTGATCCAAGAAAGGGAACGCTTCTGGTGGAATAAACCCATTCTGGAGCGTATTCTCCAGATACATATCGTTGGGATAGAATGCTCCCGCAATAAGGTTATTGTCACTGTACATTGCCCTTGCTGTGTGACCACGAATAATTTTAATTATGAAATTGTCTATCCTATTTACCCCTGATTTGTTATACAGGATTTTGTTGGGATAGAATTTTTTGTATTGCGACGCTGGTGTTCTATAAAGGCCGAGGCAGGAACGCAAACACTGCCGTTCGAACACACGAAACTTCTCCATATAAAGTGGAGATATATTATACTATACCGGGCAGCTATAAACCAAACCTGGTCGGATGAATGCCGAGTGCGGCATTGACTCTGGGGTTAAGAAGACTACTCCGGAATAGACTTCTTGTCATAGAATATGCGCTTTTAGCTGCGGAGAGGGACGCTGCTATGTCCCAAAATATAAATACTGGTCTAGCCAGACACCAAGGTATCTAACTACAGTTTTCACTTGCAGTGGAAGGTTATTGTTACCTACAATAGAAAAGTGTTTCCAGTTGTATTTTGTATCCCTCGAGGCCCTGGGTAGGGGCGTTCTGAAAAGAATAGTCTCGGTTTTCTGGAAATTAATCTTTAATTTCCAGTCGTCGCAAAAAATGTTTTATTTTGTTGAAGTCATTTTGATGGTGTCTTTTGATGACGTCTATTTTTCCTCCTGTTGTGTACACCATTGTGTCATCGGCGTACGCAATGGCGTTTTCGAGAGAACTCACTAGATCACTAGTGTAAATATTGAATAGAATGGGAGAATTCACAGCTCCCTGCTGTAAGCCATTTTTAATTTGGAAGGTCTTGTTGGAGAGTATGTCCCCGCATTTCACCACAAAATGTTTGTCCATTATCATATCATAAATGATGTATAACAGATATTGCGGCATACCCAGATTTGTTAACTTATAGCGAAGTCCTTCTAACCATACGGTGTCGAAAGCCTTTTCAAAGTCAAGCAAGCAGGCACCTGGACATTGTCGCTTTGCCTTGTTCCACTGTATATCGGAAACAAGTTTTGTCGCTGCACGAACTGTATCATGTCGCGCTCGAAACCCAAACTTTGTTTGGGGATGCTATCGTTTTCATCACACCAACCTATCAGTGCTTTGTTTATAATTTTTTCGAACACCTTACTGATGTTGGGAAGCAAGCTCATCGAGCGGAGATTTGCTGGATTGCTCTTATACTTACCCTTTTTGGGGATAGGGTGGACTACTGCAGTCTTCCAATGGGTTGGATAGTGTGCATTGTTTAGAACGTTGTTAAACAAAGTGTATATATTCACTGCTTTGCGAGGCAAGTATCCATTCCAGATCATTTCTTATCTTTTATTGATGTAAGTATGTTTCTAAGTTCATCCTTGCGCACAAACATATTTGTATTTTCATTTCTGACGGGAGAATCTGCTCCATTATTTTCGCCGAATGTGATGAAACTACGGTTTTCGGATCGCCAGTTGTGAAGTTGATTGCGCAGCGAGCAATGTCTTTGACGGGCATTGCTTTCAATTTCAGTGTTAGCATGAACTGATTCGTTAACTCTGTACACTGCTTCGAAACAGGCTCCAATTGAATTCGCTTTCTTTTGCGGATCTTCGACTACTATTACTTCATCATTGGACTGGATGTGCTCTATGGTGAGTCCTGCGTTCAGCATTATCTGACAATTCTCGGGAGTCTGTGGAATTCGGAGACAGGGAATGTCATTGTGATCTTTTCTTCGACATATTTTCTTGATTTGTGAGAACATGTTCGGTCCGTTTGCTTGAATAGCTCGAATTCTGTTGCTCCACTACTCATTTATTACTGTTTTTTTTTTTTAATTAGACTTCTCTCGGGAGAGACGAACCTATAGCGTCGAGTGGGCGCCCCGAGTTGCCATCAAATAACTGTTGCAGTTCTTTTTGAACAGTTGCAGGTTGTAACGCTCCGGGACCACTCGCGTGGGAAGGCAGTTCCACACTTCCCCGCTCTGTAACGGAACGAGTTCTGATACAGGGACGTTCGCGCCATCGGGAGATGAACCACAAACGGGTGCGATCCGTCGGATTGTCTTGTGGAGCGCATATAAACCGAATTGCGTGGAACAATGCCAAGAATCTCCGAAGAACAGCACCCGTGATAATATCTGTAAAACAGACAGAGGTCGGCTACACGCCTTCGATGTGATAGCGACTGTAGTCCCGACGTCAGCGCCGAGTCCCCGATCAGGCGGATCGCTCGTCTTTGTACGCTCTCAAGTAGGTCGAGGGTATGTTTAGGAGCTGAGATCCAAACATGAGAGCAATATTCGAGCGCGGGTCTAATAATTATCCCGGATCAGTTTTTGAAGATTTTTAATCAAGGACTTGATTGTTTTGATTTCATTGCTATTTGGGTCAGCTTTGAGAGCAGGGTGCTCTTTTGCCTATGCAAAGCATCGATAGTTGAATTTCTGTATTGGAGGGTATAGCCATCCATATGAGCTACTTTGGGGATGGAACGATTCATTGTGTTAGTAACAATATCGTTCATAGTTAGGAGGTAATGATCGATTTCATCATTACGAAGGTTTCTATCAGTCGGTGGGTCTATGCCAATGTTGCGTATTTCTCTGTTTACTATGCGATCGAAACGCTACCAATGTGCTTTTCGGAAATCGAAAGAGCGTACCTGATCGTACTGCTCAAGTAGATGGTACTCGTTTGGCACGTGTATTACGGCTCCAAGTCCGTAATGATCGCTATCGTACTCAATTGTGCGAAGACAATTTCGAGTATTTACCTCGGTATCTGGTAACTGAATTCGATCATCTGTCATAAGTAAATCCAGGAAGGAGTTACCTCTTGGATAAGACAGTGTACTTGTAGCGTACAATTCTAGTTTATACTCTATCGCATTTGTTTGCCACCAATCAAACAAGGCATTGCCTCTGGAGTTCGAGGTCAGATTGCCCCAGGCACTGTGCTTGGCCTTAAAATCACCCGCCATTAAAAAGTAATTGTTTTCCGAATCTATCTTGAGACTTCGGAAAAGCGTATCGATTTCACTAATAAATTGTGTACACTGAACAGATTCAGGAGCGTAAGCAGGGACTATATATATATGCCTTTGACTTTTTGGAGGAATATCTATAATGCATGCCTCTAGCACCTGGAATTTGTGTACTTCCGTGCAGTAAACGACCTTATGGTGAAGACCTTTCTTAACTAAGATAGCGACCCCACCCCCTCGAGTAGAGTGTGGTCGATCTCGTCTAATTATGTTATAATTTTTGTAGCCCATTTTGTGCCCTTGATTTAGCTTAGTTTCGCTAGCCAAGAGCACATCTGGGCATTCCGCTTGGAGCAGATTGCCTAAATTATCCCTTCATTCAATGTGGATTATTGATTTTACATTCACAGCAATAATTTTTAGGTTTAGTTCAGACGGAGGGTTGAAGATTTTGATGTGGAGAGTTATTTGGGAACAGGGTTGAATAGGGGAATATATTCGTGCCCTTTGTTCACTCCGTGTTTTTTGAAATTCGACAAATTGTCCTTGCATGATTAATAACATTGTTATTATTTCTGAATGTGCCTCTGGTGCAGGCATTTTCCCATTACTATATGTGTGTTCCATGGATGCTGGTTGCTTAGGAGCACCGGCCATTTGTGCATATGACACACAATGAGCCACGAAATTGTTGTAAGAACGAGTTTTCATTTTTTTTCTTTTCTTCAACTTGTTTCTTTTTGGATTCCAATTTTAATTTCATTTGTTGAAATTTAGGACATCCTCTAAAATTTGCAGTGTGACCTGTATTTTTACAGAGGACACAGGACAGTGTTTTCCTATCTGGAAGCTGTTCCAATGATATGGTCGGAGAGACTGTTTCCGCACCTGAATTGCAAGTGGCAATTTGATGCTGCGTGCCCGAAGCATTGCAATACGCGATCGGTTTTTCTTATTTTTTCCCAACTTATTGTTTGGTGATTGAGGTGTTTGATGTATCGGAGAGCATCGACTTTATTGCTGGGACTCAGTGATACAATAAAAAAAGGCAATTTGCAATTGCGTTTTTTGGAGTTGGCGGTAGAGAAGGGTTTCACACCTGTAAATTTTAAATTGTCGGTTTCGACATTTTTTAATTCCTCTAATACCTCCTCAGGGGAAAAACATGGATCAACTCCTTTTAGGAGCATGGAGATTATTTTCTCCGATTTCGGGGTGTACGTGTAGTACTCGATTTTTGTCCTACAGCAGTCATTACTTTGCGATAACCTTCAATAACATCGCACATTAATTTTATTTTAGAATTATTCTTTTTTTTCGTTTTAAAATGTTTGCATGTTAACTCACCTAATTTTATAACGCCCTCTGTTTCCATGGACGTAATTATTATAGACGGCGCCTTTTCCTTTCTGTTGGTTACGTTTTGCTGGTTCTTTTGCTGTTGCCGCATCTCCTTTGTTTGCTTCCTGATGTTGTTGTTCCTGATTTTTCCGTTCTGTTGTTGTATTTTCTTGCCTTTGTTGTTGCTGCATCAGGTCTTTTAACCCTTATGTCAATGACCGGGTACCCGGGTACCATTTCGTCGCAATTTCACGATTGCTCGGCCTAGTAAACGAATTTCGGTCCCATGTCTTAGATCATCTCCATTCAAACGTTTCTGAATGATAATTACAAAATTTCAATGAAAACAAAATTTTTTTTTACTTTCAAATTGACATTTTAAAAAATTGTATTCTGAGCCACGACCGGGTACCCGGGTACCCCATTTAAAAAGCATTGAAAATGATGAAGAATGATGCAAAATTGAATGTTAAATAGTTAATTAATAATTAATTATTGATAATTAACTATTTAAATAACTAATAATTAATGAAAAACAATAAAAATGCATTTAAATTAACAAACAAATTTATTTAGAAGGACTTCTGTGACATGCATTACATTCAACCAACGTAGTTGCGTGTTCATCGCAAACCGGCATTTCACATTGCCGACACGCCTTTCTTGTTTTTCGCCGCTTTTTCAGAGCCTGCGGTAAAGAAATGTGGCAACAACCAGTGACCTTTTTTCTTCCTGTACTATCCAGGGGCGGACATGCTGTCTGGGTTGTCGGCACGAGCGGCCGAACCTTGCCGATGATGGACTCGATTGCAAGTATTGTTGAGTAATGCCTCATGATTTGAACATTTTCCGAGCGTTCATGAATACTTGGCAGGGCAAGTTGTTCGCTTAATTGGAGCAAAAACATACGACGGGCGTTCGTCTTTTTCGGCAGCATGGAATTGTTCCCTTTATAAATGACGAACGCTGCGAGTGCGCTTACATCGAGGACATTGAAGAACATTGCCAAGGGCCACCTATTCGTCCGTCGGTGTGTCGTGTATCTGCCGGCCATTTGGCCCATTGTATCAACACCAGGTTTGTACCGATTATAGTGAAAATAATCTCGGGTTTTTTCTGTGCGTGGTCAGCGACTGCCATGTTCGAGTGCATCGTCGAAAGCAGTATAACTGCTTTATTTTTCTTCGGCACATACGAACAAATCGTCGTTTTGTCGTGAAAGCCGAACAGTGTGGATAATTCTGCACGATCCTTTGATGCAGCCATCTCCTTTGGAATATAGGGTTTGTTTTTCCGTAAGGTTCCTACGACAGTCAAGTCCCACGACATTAAAAGCTTTGCGAGCGGTAACGTCGTGAAAAAATTGTCCATACAAATATTTCTTCCACTCCATTTGTACGGTGCTGCTAATTTTTTGACAACATTTTCACCTTGATTTTTTTTCTCTAACATTGCCACTTTTCCCGGTGTAAATAATGCCTTTCAGAGAATATGCATTTTCAGCATCACAAATCCTCCACACTTTGATACCATACTTGGGTGGTTTTAATGGAATATACTGCGTAAATTTGGTTCGCCCACGGTACGGACACAGCTGTTCGTCGATGGTAAGTTCTGTGCCGGGCCGGTACAAAGCGGACAAATTTGCATTCAACATCGCCCAGATCTCACTAATTGGAGCTGCTTTGTCCTCTCTGGACCGTTCCTCTCGTGCCGCGCATCATCAAATCTGATAAAACGTAAGATATTCCAAAAACGATTGATACTCGTTGTGGCCCTGTATAAAGGGAATGATGACGTTTTCCACATCTCTGTAGTATGGTCTTTGTTTCCATTATTGACCCCTGCTGCATTAGAATTGCAAAAAACGAATACATCTCTTGACGATTAACATTTTTCCACGTTCTCGACGGTCGATTTGAATTGTTTGCATTCCACTCTCGGATAACTAGATCTGCCTTCTGATTAGTGTAACGAGTAATCAAATCCACTATTTCGTGAGTAAGAATCCTTTCGAATGTTTCAGTCGCTGAGAGTGTTTCGGTCGAGCGATGGGGACCAGCTCTTTGTCTCACAATATTGTGACGGAGAGTTTGAGTTGTGTTAGGAGGTGTTTTTTGCCATACAGTTTTATCTTTCGCGACAAACGTACGTCCAGCTGAATCTAGAAAAAAGAATAACAATAATAAGAACGCGTTGTGCATGAAAAATTAATAAATAAAACGAAAAGAATTATTTTTACCTGCAGTTAAAACTGCGTCGACATCTCCGTTCGTATCATTGTCATCTTCGCTTTCAGAATGGTCAGTTCAGTACTTCAGTTGTATCATTTTCGTCCGCGCAATATTCTTCGTTATCAGATACCTCGTTTTCATTTCGCTCCTTAGGAATCCAATCATCGTCATCACTATCAGAAAGGTTTATGCTCTCGTCGTCAGATTCACCACACACGCTTTTCAAGTAGGCATCTCGTTGTGCATTACATAATCTAAAAACAAAAATACAACAACAAAATTATTTAATATTATTAAATACATTAACAATATTAATTTTAATATTATTACCTGTTGAATTGAGCACGTGTCAACAAAGTCGTCATTTTGAAGATGCTCAGATGCACAAAGGACGCTGGCTGAACCACGCTTTCTCTAATGCCGGATTCGAATGGTTTCACCATAAACTCGCAAGTTATAAATAGAAAGTTGACCGTACAAGTTATTCGTCAACCGAATACTCCAGATCCCTCTAGCAGGTATAACTGAATTTGTTACACACCTGCAGATCCTGACCTTGCTCTGCGTCGATTTCAATAGGCCTTTTGTAGTCGCAGATAGTCAAAATTCTTTATATTTATAAAAAATAATTATATAAAATACATAAAATATTCACAATATATTTGTTTCTGATAAACAAATTAAAATCGATTGCAAAATATTTGTTTTAACATTGTTAAAACAATGTTTCTATATGTGGGTACCCGGGTACCCGGTCATTGACTACTGTGGGTAAAGTTGGTCATTGACATAAGGGTTAATTTAAGGATTGCTTCTTTTTGTTTAGTCAGTTCCTCTTTTTTGGTGTCGATATCCGCAAGGATTTTTTCTAGTTCCGCCGGATCTGTTTCAGTACCTGTGATATTGTTTTCTTCATCAGCAGGTAATTCAATTTCACTTGGGTCAAGGTCAACCAATTCGCTGAATTGGTTGCCTGCTCCAGTGTATTCACTTTTCTTTTCGTTAACATTCGTTATCGCCATCTGTATTTGGCTTGTGCCGCTTTGTTATAAGACTCGGCTGTCGCTCGAGTCGGTTCCGTGTCATTGTTTATAATCTGCCTGGCCCTTTTTCATGAAAGGCGACGAACCCTTTAACACCTTACGTCTGTTTCTACTATTTTTCAAAACAACCGCTCTCAGTGGCGGCCACACTGTGTAATCTACACTTGCACACTTACACTCACTATCCTCTCTATCGCGCGTCGAATATTTTTTTTTCTTTTTTCTCTTTTTTATTTCCCCTGTTGCCAAATGTGCGTTTGTTCTCTTTGACGTGCCGATGATGACTGGATTGCATTAGTGTCTCAGTGTTTCGTTCACAACTATGTATCGTGACACAAATTCGTCAGGATTCTGATGAAAAAGCGGCAAAACAGCCATAGAATCGACCATACGTGTGTGTTTACTTTCCATATAGTGACTATTGGCGCTTACTAGTGAGTTCTCTGCGGAGTGATGATGCCCACCAAAACAACCCATTTTCGATACTACGAACATCAGCTTCTGGATTTTTTAAGATGGCTATTGAACGGACTTCGTAGACTGATCACGTTCCACAGCCGAACTTTGCAACCTAACTTTCTACAACAAAAGCAGCAGAATGAATACCGAATCCCAAAATCCAAACTTTTATGAATACACCATATAACCTTGTTTAATTGCTATTTGATTGAGCATTAAACTGTCTTTGTTTGGCAAACAGCTAACTGTAGAAATGATTATGGTCAGAGGGGAATTTATGCAGACCCCTATCAGAACTTTCAAACTTCTTTTTCATATGCAAATATATTCAATTTACCATGAACCCCTAATTTATCATTTCATGGCATCATTTTTCTGAAAAAGTTAAGAGCAAACAACACACGAATGGTTTTCTCTACCAGAATCAAAGCAATGTGTATATGATCAATATTTGTTAAGCCTCGTCCCATTGATGAATGGGGATATAAATTTCCATTCTTCGCTTCAAAGGATCCTGATTAAAGTCGATTATCTAAGGACTCTTAAATGTATTTTGGGGCCTCACGTTTCGGCAATTGTTTGCCTATACTAAAAAAAATACATATAATTTTTCAGATGGGCACTCACATTCGTCATTAACCAAAAGAATAACAGAAAACAACATGTTTACTGGACCCAACATCGTCTTGACACTCGCCACTTAAGTTGAGGTGGGTTACCATTTCATTCAATTGTTTCCGCACGTTTTCACATAGTAGCCTTCGTTTTCCATAATCATAAGCAGTCGGATAATCTGATCATATTAAATTTGATGAAACTAAAGGTGTACAGTTCGTCTAAACAAAAAAAAACTCACCTCCTTCTCGCTCCTCAATTTGAGGACATGTTGTTATGTTTGTATAGACTTTAAAGGGTTTTCCGCCCGGACTGTACTTTGGATCAGAAAGAACGTCATACTACATTGAAAAGTAAATCAAAAATGAGACATGGAGTTAGGGTTGGGCTAATGATGCCAATGAAAACTTTGGTTTGGAAATTTAAAGAACAATAAAGAAGACAACAGAATATGTCGTGGTTAAAATGGCATTCCTGAAACATTTTCCTTCCCTAAACAGATGAAAGTAATATCGGTGGTACAAACCGAACGCCATACACCAGAGTTGTCAAGGTTGAATTTTGGGTGTTTATACTTCTGCTTTTCACAAAATAAATAAAAGAAAGTTGTGTTATATGGTTAAGCGAGCAGAACGACGTAATTAGGTTCATGCCAGTAGGTAAATGTAATATACGATATGTTTAGGATGTTGAATAAACTCTACTGTAGGCCAAATTGCCAATTTTCTGCCTGCTGTGTTGGTATAGTTATCTCTAACTGACTTTGACAGTAGGATTGTAGACTGCTGTGTTTGCTTCTAGTCACCAAAACATTACCTGAATAAAAAAAAGTGTAATATAATTTTTGGCAAACATAATACAAAATAGTTTTCTTTTCTTCATTGAAATCTCGAGGTTATGCAATTCGAAGAATGTGCCAACCGAGGATCTATCGTATATCATTTGCATGAAGTTAGAAGAAAACAAGTAAATTTTTATAGATATAATACACAGATATGTAGAGATTTCATACATTTGATGTCACTTATTGTCCTCAAAGAACATGATTGCAGCTACTTAAATAAAGTATAAATTCTGTATATGTATAACTACTTACTTAAGGAAATAAAATGATAAAATACCTCATACAACATGTCATTAAACAATTACTTAAGGGTACATTCTCATCAGTAAGGCCGAAAAATAGGCTAAAATTATTATTATTATTATTTATTACAATGCAAGTAAATTACATGGTAACTTATGACTAATAGCACCAGCGACTAAGGCTTTCGGCTAGAATATAAATATTAACTATTGTTTACACTAGATTTTGTAGCTTAACTAAGGTTAGTAGTTTGTAGAGCTTATCGATATTAGATGATGATGGTTGGGATATGATGTTGATGATGTCGTCGTTGTAATGTTGGCGTACAAGGTCTTTTACCCCTGTATGTGTTTGGAGGATGGGTTGAAGTTGGATGTACAGATGTGGCAGGTAGGGGGATTACTCCTGTCAGAGACAATATATAAAACATCCGATGTAGACGTGCAATTCAGCTCTATAAGTAAATCTTTATCAACCACAGTGAATTTATTATTAAATTCGTGAAATATTAATCGCAATCAACTCATTAGACTATTTATTCATTTATCGTGCATTTATTTCGGTTTTGTGCACATTTAATACACTTTTTCATTGACGAACATACAATTACATTACTAACTAAAGTGCTGTTTATCACATAACCAATGTGTTTTAATATCACGAAAACATCGGCTTTCACTCTGTGAATACTCAGTTTCACAACGTGTGTTTAAAAAACGGACAACCTATTGATATAATTAATCAAATTGTTGTATTCCAGAATACTACCCTTTATTAAATTTAACACTGAATCTCCTTACACATCCTTAAAAACTTCACTTAACATATATTACATTCTCACTTAATACATACCATTCATAAACATTCACAATATTGCCAGTTACAGCACACTTAATAACCTGCACCTTTTTATTTATTCAAAACATAGTAACTTGGATTTTCGTCCAAATTAATTCAATGTGAAAAGTCACAGAGAAAATTCAATAGAGAAAAAAATCAGTTGGAGTAGAGAATCAGAGAAGTGAAGTTAAGTTCGGAAAAGTTAAGAAAATGAATAATTAGTTATTAGAATAGAAATAAATAAAAGAACAGTGAATAAATTCGCAATCCTGAGTTTAAATTAATCTTAATAAATAAAAAATAAAAGGTCCCCGCTCTTCCCTCAACCGAGGAAGCACGGCGGGACACTTCAACAAAATTGATAAACGAGAACGAAGCCACGAAAGAGAAAAACAGTCACGTGACGTGTGTGACAATTAAAACAAAGTGCAACAACAACAAACAAACAAAACAAATGTTAAAAGTGACAAAAAACGTGCTCACAAAATCACTTCAGTGAGGTACAAAAACAAAGTAAGACAATTAAAATATATCACCTCCTAGTTAAGCACAGAGTTTTCAAAGCATCATTTGGCGCGAGTACAAGTATACTGACTCTTAGCCGACGATAGCCGAGTTCGAGTCGGTGTACGGAAGAAATCGACTTCGTGGTTCGTATTGCAGGTCGCCTTTGTTTTTTTTTTAATGAAAACAAACTGGAAAGAACCAGCATGAACACGGAGGAAGATAAAAACGGGTCAACACACAAACGGAAAGGTGCACCGAAAAACTCCATTGTGACGCGAAATAAAACCGCGAAATTGACAATGAAGAAAACAGATCAACTATTGGAGGAGGACCGTGAGCTCCCCTCCCCCTCCAACTTTAACATATATGGGGCAAAGAATTCATTCGCTTCTCTTGCATCCTCATAGTCTGAGGATGAAGAGGAAGAGATAAGTGAATTGGAGGCGAAACTTGCGATGGCAAGAGCCCGATTACAAGAGAGACGCCGAAAGAAAAACATAGCGGCGCTCGAACAAGAACAAAGCCTGCAGCAACTACAAAACCCAAAGCCAAAAATCTGCCAACGGGAACAATTTCACCATCAACAGCAACATCAACTTCAACATCAGCAGCATCAACAGCAACATCAACAGCAACTACCAACACAAAAGCGATCAACAAAACAGCAAGCAACACAGTAGCAGCAAAGCAACAATAACAGCGGAAAAATAAAGATACCACCAATCAACACCATAGATGTTGACTGTAAGGAATTGGTAAGTCTTTGTAAGCTAGCCATAGGAAACAATTTTGCAGTTAAAAGACTGACAGGTAACAGGCATGTCATTCAAACATATACGGTGGCAGACCACGACACAATTAAAGAGGTCTTAAAAAAAGCCACCGCGGAATTTTACTCGTTCACGCCGAAACAAACGAAGAGCATAACGGTTCTATTAAAATGTCTCGACCCTGAAATGGAAGCGGAGGCTATGCTCAAAATGCTTCAAAACCTGAAGCACGAAGATCTCGAGTTTACCGCGGTAAAACGGTTCGCCACAACCAAGGCAGGAATCGCAATCTACCCTTCGTTTTGGTTCAATTAACACCCAGCAGTAGAATTGGTGGTCTAAGAAAAATTACAGTCTTGGATCATCAAATAGTCACATGGGACAAATTAAAAAAAGGCAGAGACATCCTGCAATGTGTCCGCTGCCAAAGGTTTGGTCACGCGGTGGCGAACTGTGAAATGCAGCTCCGTTACGTAAAATGCGGAAAGGACCATAAGGCAGAAGAATGCCCTTTAGGAAAAGAAAGGGTAGAAGACAAAGCCCTTCTAAAGTGCGCAGTGTGTCGGAATGAGAGACATCCCGCTAATTATCGAGGTTATTCTAAATTCCGAGAAATAATGGCAAGAAGTGTGAATCGGCAAAAAAACACAGAGCCAGCTCGTACAACTACAACACCCGTAACATCACAGCGGTCGTACGCACAAGTTGCGTCGGGTGGGAGACCACCAAATCAGGCTACATCGCAGGTAGCCACAAATACTCCCACACGGACTGAAACAACACCGCAAACAAATGTGTTCGCAATCCTGCTCAATCTGCAGAGACAGATGACACAACTACAAAGTCAAATAAACGAGATCTACTCGCATTTGCCCAGTCTAAATAACAAGTCGATATAAACCCTTTAACCATTATCATCATCATCGGCACTACAACCGGGAACCGGTCTTGGCCTTATTTAGCAAGTCCTGAGGCTTGTTAAATTTTCCATAATGATTTATTTTTTCTGAGCAAGGTCATTAGTCTTGCGCCAGAAACTTCCCGACGGGGAATCGAACCCCGGTCTCCCGAATGACATGCGGGTATACTAACCACTATACTATCGAGGAGCAAAAAAAAACCCTCTAACCACAACATCAATAAAAGCTCTTGTCGTTAATGTAAATTCACTAATAAGAACTGAGAGAAGAGCCAATCTTTTTAACCTGTTGCAAGAGGAACAACCTGATGTACTTCTGGCGGGGGAAACAAAGTTAAACCAGAGACACAAGACATGGCATAAAAACTACGATATTATACGAAGAGATCGACCTAACTCCTCTGAAGGAATCTTTATTACAAAAGGGAACAATCATAAAGTAATATATAGTGGAGAAGTGCGCAGGTTCCGGGTGCTGGAAGCCTGTATCGTACGCATACCCCTTCAACAAGAAACGGGTTTGTATGCGATTGCGATCTACGCACCTGAGGAGCACCAACATAATCTATTTATAGTAGAGCTCGAGACACTCTTTCGATGCTTACAATTGCACGTTGCTCGCAGATCTGGAGGAATTCGTGATTCCGCAACCCTATAACTACAGGGCAATGCGATGGCCGCGGTTCACCAGATCATTAACAAGAGAACTTCGTTCGAATGACTTTAAGCTGCCAGTAAACAGAAACCTGACAAATGACGAAATCGACAAATACATTCAACAAATGGACGAAACCATAAAACGAACATTGGACAAAACAATTCCCAAAACAACAGTTACAGATCACATTAACATGTACAGAAACACAACAATAAACGCACTCCACAAGAAAAAGAGCAGACTGCTATCGAAACTAAAACAATTACAAGACAGTTTACTGAAAGACAAGACCAGGAGATAATATTGTTGTAGTCCTTCTCTCAGGGAGCGTGTCTGGTCCTGAAAAGGACGAGGGATCTCTTTAAGATAGCTCCTGAGGGGACCCGTTGCGGTGCCGCCGTGCTTCCTCAAACCTTGAGGGAAGAGCAGCTACCGATCGAATATGGTCCTGGGAATCGGCCAAGCGCAATAAAAAGTCTATCACCTGTATTTCAAGCATTTAAACCTCGATTTATTTATTTAATTACATTTATTTTATAATTTTATTTAGATTATTGGCGTTCTACCACTTTGGACGCCAATCGAGACTGATCCTCGAATCTGAAATTCATCACCCTTATAAAGAGAAACAAATCGAAATTTGTATCTCGAAAATACACAATTTCCTACAAAAATCCCGATTTTAGAATCCTGAGTGAGATGCTCAGTGTTTATTTAAGATAAGGATTCAGTTTCCTGAATTCCTATGAAACTATTGTGCAGATGTGGATATGTAAATGAATTCGGGTTTTTGTTTGTTCACTTTGATGGATTTTACCAAATTGAGATAACGTATCTCTGGTTTTTGAATTTAGATGATGCCGTGGGGCGAATATAGAACAATAAACGAATATTAGATTCGTTTATTGGGAATTTGATTTTAATTTAAGATTTTGGATTTAATTATGCCGTGGAAGCAGCTAATAAGCGATAAACGAATGTTTGATTCGTTTATTGCGAATTTTGGTTTATGTTTGGGTTTTTTCGGGTTTTGATCGGATTTTGAGTTTTGTAGTAAAATAGCTGGGATTTGGATGTGGAAATGGAGGAAAAAAGGTGGTAGGGCTTTTCAGAGCACTACATCCTCCCCTCCTTGAAAAAAAATTAATCTGTAAGAGATTAATTTTGTAGGAGTGACGCGATGAAAGATGAAGGGCGATGTCATCATGATTCGTTACATAATTTGGATTTCCAATTATAATGGTTACTTTAAATTTTCATTGTAGTTACAATTGCTTGCTACTTTTTTAAATGTTTGTTCTTGTTTTTAAGTATTATTCAAAATTTTGTGTTAATTCTGTAGCTTACGGTAGAGTGTTCTTCAATGTTTTGTTATGTTTTTTTATAAAGTCTAAGATTATGTGTTAAACTAAAGGCCTAAATTCACAATTTTTCTTATCGTGTATATAAGTACATTTTTTACGTTTTGATATTGAATTAATTAAAGATTATGTTGTAATTACATATATTAATAATGTTATTTACAGAGTTCTTATGTTTTTTCAATATATTTAAGGATAACTGTGAATTATTTTTATAAAATAAGGTTATATGAAATAAAATATTAAATTCAATTTGTGCTACAGATAAATTTTAGGTGAGCCTTAAAAGTGTATTGTATTACAACTTGTGTATTATATAGGAATTTACATTATCTCCAGAGTATATTTCTGTTTCATTTTGAGGACCATATTTATGTTTTTTTTTTTTCATGTATTATAAAGACAGATTTTATTCTAAATTTTTTAAGTTTGTTTTGAGTTAAGTAAAAATGTTAGTTCCTTATTTTTCTTAGGATATATGTAATTGGGTTAATTGAAGAATGTTACATAGTTATTTAAAATTATTATATTTCTATTTAAAATTGTTTATTTCATAGATTTTGTTTTGTTTAGTTAAACATTTTTTTTTTTAAACTTAGAATTATATATGTTTTTTATTTACAAATTAAGATCATTTATTAATTAAGTAATTTTGTTCATTTATTTAAATTTTAAGTTAATGGCAATTAATTAAAATATTGTATAATATTTACAAAATTATTTTATTGAGGGAGTTAATATTTGCTTCATCATTTGTGTGTTAATAATATGAATTTTGGGAGATTCTCTTCATATTATAAACTATTTAAAGATTTATTTGTGTTATATTTTACTTATTATCTCCCGAGTTTTAATACTGTTGTATTATTTATAAATTTTCTTAGTTTATTATAGACAATTTTCTTTTAAATACATAAATTTTCCAAAACAAAGTTGGTTGTTTTATTTTATTTATTTGCGTTATTGTGTATATGTATCTATTTTGATTTTTTTTTTCAATAATTGGTAAAAAGGTGAATTAAATATTATTAATTATATATTTCCTATTTAATTTACATACAGTTTTTTTTTTTTAATATTTTTAAGTTTACAATGTCAGAATTGGTATTTTATTATTTATATGTTCATACACATATACATATATATATTTCAAAGGAAAAATCTATTTGTTTCACTTTAAGTTTTTCTTTAAATTTGTGGAAGACTTTCCAAACTCTCGTCGGTTTGGTTTGTGTAAAATTTTTCAAAGTTTGGGCAGTAAAACCATCTATGAAAAGCATTTTAAAGGATGTAGAATTCATAATCGATTTTGGAAGATTAACCATTGTTTTATTTGTGAAAGGGATTTCGATCATTTGTTTATTTTTATGTTTAATTTGTAGAACCCATTTTAAAGTTTGAAAAATTAGATAAACGAGGGAAACGATGCGGGCAAACAAGCAATTTAAAAGCGGTAATTTGATATAGCTGTTATTTACAGGCTCACATTCTACTGTGACTTCTTGTTCCACAGTCTTACTCTTAGCTGGGAATCTTTGTTCCTCAGGCTTATTGGATGCTGGGAGTTCTTGTTCCTCGGGCTTACAGTTTGCTGGGAGTTCTTGCTCCTCGGGCTTACACTTTGCCGGGGTTTTCAGTTTGTGCTCTATGAACTTGGACGTGTTGTTGCTAGAAGTCGGAGCATTTAAAAATATGAAAGTAGATGGAGGTGTTAGGATAGTGTGGTCAGGAGTCTTTGTCGAATCATCAGATCCGGCCCGTAGACAAACGGATTCAAATGTTGACTGTTGGATGCGATCTTTGGCCAATACCTCCTCTATTTGGGGGGCCTCTAGATCGTCCTGCCTCTGATTTATGTCCCTATTATCTCTAATGCCAATTTCATCCGTAGACGACACCTTGTAAGGTGAGGCATTTTCTACCTTCCTGTTTATACCATTAGCTTCTAATAACGATTGTTTAGATCTTTGTCTGTTTAATGTGCCTATATAAATTTGTGATTGCTGTACCCTACTCGTTTTGTTAATTACTCTATAGCGTTTTTTTTTTTTTTAAATAATAGTGAAGAAGATCGTGTGATTCGAACTGACGCTATGACAGCTCGAATCACGAAAAAAATTTGACCTAAGCGTTACACATCAGGCTACTAACCGTGTTTAGAATTTGATTTCCAAACTCGACTATATTCCACTGGTATGAATTATTTTTATTTTATCGCTTGGTATACGGTTCTGATGTATTTCTCTTATTCGATTTTTTTTTCGTTCGGTGTTATTCACTATTTTTGCTTGTGAATTGTGTGTATCTGTTAGAATCGCTACACACTCCCGCCGCAGTAACTTCGTTACGATCAGATTCGTATGCGGACGACGGACGAACGAGAGAGAAACGAGAAAACGTCGGAGGCTGGGCTCTATGCGGAAGTCGTGACCGTGTGTGAAGTTCTGCTTTACTATGGGAAGTGTATGCTGTGTGTACAAGATCACGTCGTAGTCACCAATTATAGCGTTTAAAATAATAGTGAAGAAGATCGTGTGATTCGAACTGACGCTATGACAGCTCGAATCACGAAAAAAATTTGACCTAAGCGTTACACACCAGGCTACTGACCGAGTTTAGAATTTGATTTCCAAACTCGGCTATATTCCACTGGTATGAATTATTTTTATTTTATCGCTTGGTATACGGTTCTGATGTATTTTTCTTATTCGATTTTTTTTTCGTTCGGTGTTCTTCACTATTTTTGCTTGTGAATTGTGTGTATCTGTTAGAATCGCTACACACTCCCGCCGCAGTAACTTCGTTACGATCAGATTCGTATGCGGACGACGGACGAACGAGAGAGAAGCGAGAAAACGTCGGAGGCTGGGCTCTATGCGGAAGTCGTGACCGTGTGTGAAGTTCTGCTTTACTATGGGAAGTGGATGCTGCGTGTTCAGATCACGTCGTAGTCACCAATTATAGCGTTTTTTTTTTTTTTTAATAATAGTGAAGAAGATCGTGTGATTCGAACTGACGCTGACAGCTCGAATCACGAAAAAAATTTGACCTAAGCGTTACACACCAGGCTACTAACCGTGTTTAGAATTTGATTTCCAAACTCGACTATATTCCACTGGTATGAATTATTTTTATTTTATCGCTTGGTATACGGTTCTGATGTATTTTTCTTATTCGATTTTTTTTTTTTTTTTGTTCGGTGTTCTTCACTATTTTTGCTTGTGAATTGTGTGTATCTGTTAGAATCGCTACAACTCCACTTCTCCAAACGTTTGCGGTAGAAGTGGGCTGAGTTCTCAAATCATTTTTATTTGGTGGAGAGTCGTTTTGACTTCTGAAATGGGACAGTCTCCTACATTCTGCTTGGGAATGATTAAATTTGTTGCAATATGTGCATTGGAGGCGTTCAACCTCTGATTTAATTTGGGAAATAGCATTACAACCATTTTCATTTCGACGACATGTCGCAGAAGTATGACCAGACCTATTGCACGATTGGCAAATTGCTGGTTGGCTATATTTGGAATTATAAGATAAATTAAAAAGGTTTCTATCGCCTAGTCGTGGGGCCTGCTCGAGAGCGTAATTTATTGCTGCTCTAAGACTTGGGGTACCTCGTGCTTTAACTAGAAGTTTTAAATGGGAATCCCTAAGACCATCTTCAAATGCGTATAAGGCGAGTTTCCTATTTTCCTCGAAGAGATATTTCTGCACCGCAGGTTCGACAGAGCTTTCGAACGTGGCCTTGTTCAGCAGATGAAGGAGGTGTGCGAGTCTGTTTCCAAACTCCTTCACATCTTCCTTGCTATCTTGCTTGGCTTTCACCAGATTTTTTTGTGCCGCTGACCTTGAGGTGAGAATTTTAAATTCTCCCTTTAAATCGGAAGCAAGATCATTCCAGGTTGAAATGACCTTGTACCGGATGTGGTCATATGCTGGCCCCTGTAATCTGATTTTCACCACGCTTAGGAAGAAAGCATGCTGACTTACGTCCTGTGCCTGTGAAAAAATAATATCTCCGCAAGAAACAAAATTATCCAATTCGTCCGGGTTACCGTTAAACACCGGTACGAAATCCAAAATGTCTTTTAACCCAATTGTGACGTTCATATTTGAATTCGCGTTTAGGTATTCGTTTTCGCGCATTTTAGATATTCGATTCGGGTATTATTTTGGGTGAAATATTCCTTCGGTAAATTCATCTTCCCAATTATAAATGTAACGAACCTATCTAAAGAGAATCCGACGAAATCGATCCTATCGAAGGTAAGAGAAACAAACAATCCTAATGTCGAAAGATCCTGACAGACAGATTAGCAGAAGAGATGCTGTGAAAGAAAGATTAGCAAAAGAGATCCTTTCAAACCCAACACATCTTCACCTATAGAAGAAATTTCGAAAATATCGAAGGTAAGAAAAGATTTTTACCGACACCGAAGTAAAACATTCCTAATTTCGAAAAATCCTGGTAGACAGATAAGCAGAAGAGATCCTGTGAAAGGAGGCAGTGGTAAAAAGAGAGGACATTTTAATCGAGCCCAAAGTGAAACGAGCCTGCAAGTGGAAAGATCCTGGATAGGGGAAAGTGACCCTAAGGAATTTTGATCTAAACAGATGAAAGGAAAAAGACCAACAGACAGATAAGGGTGAGCGCGTTAAAATCGAGAATTTCCTGTTAGAAAGTATGGAAAATCTTCATCAAGTAAATTAAATCCTTAAGAAACTTATTTAATGAATGTAAATATATATATGTATATGTAAAAATGTAGGAAAATTGCTTTTATATGTATAAATGTTTTTTCTTATTCTCCCTCTGTATATTTAAATTTTGTTTGGGGTTTCTATTATCATTCCCCTTAAAGTATATATGTTTAATACAAATTTTGCGTTCATTAAATTTGGGGTTTCATTTGTCCCCTTTGTATATGAAAATTTTAGATTCAACTAATATATATAAAAATGGATATAAGTACCTGTGGTTGTTGCTGGACATTCTGTTGAGTGTGTTGCCACTGAGTCCAAGTGTTCGGTATCCTGGTAGGAGATGATGATGTCATCGGTTATCCTGCTACCTTGTAATATGTTGGCGGGACTCATGGCCGTCGTTCACTTCATTTACAACACACACTATTTAGATGTTTGCCTGCTGGTGCCGTCAATGATATGTTGCCGCTGTTTGATGTATTTCAAGGATTTGAGTTCCTTGCTGATGCTGACTGCTTCGGCTGTGTTAATGGCTATGGCGATGTTGTGGATGTTTATAGCGCACCACGTATTGATGCGCCTGCTAGACGATGTTGCATAAAACCAGTTGCATCAATATTTGTTGACGTATTGTACAGCACATTTTGGACTCGGTAAAGAACTATAGTTGATGCCACTGTCATTGAATTTATTTTTGTTGTATCTGCAGAACGATATACGATGTTCGCCACACGATTTTACCTGAGGATCCCGGGGCTGGCCGGAGTTGTGTTGGCCAATTTTAATCACTTTTTGCACTATTGCCGGTGTTTAGCCCCAGGCACGCTTTTGTTATTTGTTAATATTATGGGTTGCTGCTCCTTCTTCTTTTGTTGTTGGTAGGGGATAGTTGGATTATCCACCGCTGCCACCATTTTTGTTGTAGTCCTTCTCTCAGGGAGCGTGTCTGGTCCTGAAAAGGACGAGGGATCTCTTTAAGATAGCTCCTGAGGGGACCCGTTGCGGTGCCGCCGTGCTTCCTCAAACCTTGAGGGAAGAGCAGCTACCGATCGAATATGGTCCTGGGAATCGGCCAAGCGCAATAAAAAGTCTATCACCTGTATTTCAAGCATTTAAACCTCGATTTATTTATTTAATTACATTTATTTTATAATTTTATTTAGATTATTGGCGTTCTACCACTTTGGACGCCAATCGAGACTGATCCTCGAATCTGAAATTCATCACCCTTATAAAGAGAAACAAATCGAAATTTGTATCTCGAAAATACACAATTTCCTACAAAAATCCCGATTTTAGAATCCTGAGTGAGATGCTCAGTGTTTATTTAAGATAAGGATTCAGTTTCCTGAATTCCTATGAAACTATTGTGCAGATGTGGATATGTAAATGAATTCGGGTTTTTGTTTGTTCACTTTGATGGATTTTACCAAATTGAGATAACGTATCTCTGGTTTTTGAATTTAGATGATGCCGTGGGGCGAATATAGAACAATAAACGAATATTAGATTCGTTTATTGGGAATTTGATTTTAATTTAAGATTTTGGATTTAATTATGCCGTGGAAGCAGCTAATAAGCGATAAACGAATGTTTGATTCGTTTATTGCGAATTTTGGTTTATGTTTGGGTTTTTTCGGGTTTTGATCGGATTTTGAGTTTTGTAGTAAAATAGCTGAGATTTGGATGTGGAAATGGAGGAAAAAAGGTGGTAGGGCTTTTCAGAGCACTACAATATCACTGAAATCCCGATTAAAAAACCTCCAACAATTACTTAAAGCTAATTATAGATTAGCAACAAATATGTATTGGAACAACAGAATTCGAGCTATAAAAACTAATAACCCGAATATGTTCCCACAAATAAATAAAATATTCAGGAGAAATAATCAAAATGAGATTCAGTGTCTCCAAATCCCACGTACTGAGGTAAACAAGAAGCTGCTAACCAACATTGGCATAGATACAGAGAACGCTATCCTCAATAGTGAGCTCTTCGTGATCGAAGATCCTCTGGAAAAGGTGAACGCTGTGGGAGCTGTCTTTCAGGAAATGTACAAGGTGAATTAAACCATTCACCGAAATCTTGACCTGGAGGACAGAATTCTACTGAATCACCTGCACCTTTGGCAATCGGTGAATCCGGGTTTTACCGAATTCAGTGACGATAATCTGTCAATTGACATTAATGCCAATGGTGAGGCTAATAGCCTTTTAATCACAAGGGAAGGACTCCAGAGTATCTTCGACTCATTAAGAAGCAAAAAGTCAGTGGGAATAGACGGAGTACCTAACATCGTACTCAAGAACCTGCCCCCAATGGCAATAGATATATACACGGTCCTGTTTAACAACGCGTTGAACAATACATATTATCCCGCGCGTTGGAAAACAGCTATCATTCAGCCCATCGCAAAAAAGGGCAAAAACTGTACAAACCCAATGAAAATACGTTCGATAAGTTTACTCCCAAGCATCAGTAAAGTATTTGAAAAGACTATTAACAAAGCTCTGGTAAAATGGGTAGACGACAACAACATTATTCCAAATAGCCAGTTTGGCTTTAGGGCGGGTCATGAAAACACACATGTCGCAGCTAAATTGGTCTCTGACATGCAATGGAATAAATGTAGGACCCAATGCACGGGGGCCTGTCTGATCGACTTGGAAAAACCTTTCGATACCGTCTGGATCGAAGGGTTATATTACACATTGGTCAGACATGGCATACACAAGCCTTTACTATATGTTCTTTACGATGTGTTTAAGGACAGGAGGTTCGTGGTCAAAAGTGGTAATGTGACCTCTAATAAAACGTATAATATCAAGAATGGCTTGCAACAGGGCGCGGTACTCTCTCCGATTCTTTTTAACATTTACATTAGCGACTTATTAGATGCACTTCCGCAGGCTATTGCGTACGCAGACGATCTCATAATTTACAGAACAGCTCCGAAAGTTGAGATCATAAATAGTTTAATACAGCGAGACTTCAACAACGTTGCAATGACTGGAAACTTAAGATCAACTTCCAGAAATGTGAAGCCATCCTATTTAGAACTCCATTATATAAAGCCACGAACGACACAAGGAGAAACTGGCGAAAGCTAGTTATCGTGGGACCGCATGGAGATAAACTGAAAACCAAGAGTTTAGTTAAATACCTGGCCATCTGGCTAGACCAATATCTGTATTTCAACAGACATATAGAGGCTGCTTTGCTCAAAGCGAGGAAAACTTTTGCTATGACAAGGAGGCTATTTCACAGTAGCCAACTTGACAGCAGGGTAAAAGTCATATGCTACATGACGCTAATTGGGCTCCTCGATAGTATAGTGGTTAGTATACCCGCCTGTCACCCGGGAGACCGGGGTTCGATTCCCCGTCGGGGAGCCCCTGGCGCAAGACTAATGACCTTGCCCAGAAAAAATAAATCATTATGGAAAAATTAACAAGCCTCAAGACTTGCTAAATAAGGCCAAGACCGGTTCCCGGTTGTAGTGCCGATGATGATGATGACATGACGCTAATCAGGCCAATGCTCATATATGGTTGCCCAGTATGGTTCAACATAGGTCCAAATTTGATGGAATAGATTCGGGTGTTCGAAAGAAAGTGTCTCAGAAGTTGTCTCAGGTTATATCGGACACCGGAATCGGACTATAAAAAGTATTACTCAAATGAGACTTTATATAATGAAGCGTACATAAATAGGGTGGATAATTTTATGATTAAATTAATCAGAGGACATATTGCGAGAGCAATAAGCTCGTCCAATAACCTAATTTTCGGGGCCTATTATTTAAACACCTCGTACTATGAGAGCGTGCGTCGCAGCGGCTTTGTTCCACCAGAGGCGTTCCTTGACTTGGATATGAAAGGGCTTATACTGGATAGATCCGGAATTCCGCTGATCTATCATGTAAGTAGATCATCTGTAGACGGGCGATTGTGCTACGACCGGGAAGTAACGCGCACCGAAGAAGAGCTCCTGCGCTTCAGTAGGGCTATCTCCCACAGAGATCGGGACGATAGTATTAGACAGCGTCAACAGTTCTGGTGGTTGAATGGCATATAAAGACCTGGATACCAAAGACGGTATAGAATCACACTATCATCAGCCAGCTTCCATAGACTTAGTTCTTCTAGAATTAGGGTAGTATAAGATTTAAGTTAAGTTAAGTTAAGTGCTTTTACATAAGATTAAAAAAAAAAAAAAATAGGTAAGTTAAGTAAGTTAAATTTTAAGAAAAAAAAAAACAAAAAAAATGGACAGAAAGTTTTCCAATTTTTTCTTTGTCATTTAAATTATTATAAGTACTTCTACAAACAAAATTCTGTCGCCGAAAGGCAAATTATACAGTCGTTATGTAATGTTTAGCTTAGAGCGTCTGCGTAGAACCAGTAAGTTATCATCATCATCATCGGCACTACAACCGGGATCCGGTCTTGGCCTTATTTAGCAAGTCTCGAGGCTTGTTAAATTTTCCATAATAATTTATTTTTACGGGCAAAGCTATTAGCCTTGCGCCGACAGTAAGTTATAATATAAGATAATTAAGCTAGAATTGAAGCATTTTTTGTCTAGCATGTAATTTAGAAACTAAGAAGATAAAAAGAAAATAAAAAAATGTTTTAAAAATGAAATGAAAAAAATGGGATTACTCCCGTTGATGAGATGTAGGTTGGTGATAAATGTGTGCCCAAGGCACAGCCGGAGGAAGCACCTGATTTTATGTTTTGCGGCTGTTGGTGGATATGTGATGGGTTCTCTTCTGGGGTTTACTACTGCATACATATGCCTGTAGTCTGCCCAGTCCTTTTGTTCTAAGTTGTGGAGCTCACTATTAAAGTATCTGTGTAAGTCCTTGCTGTTTTCAACGAAAAAGGTTATTAGGGGTTCCTTGATGGCCAGTTTTGCAGCAGCATCTGCTGCTTCGTTGCCTGCTATCCCACTATGGCTTGGCACCCAGAGAAGCTTTATTTTGTTTTGTTTATAGAATAAACTATGCTGGATCAAGTGAATGATTCGGTTTCTATTGTTTGGGTTCCTTATTGCTTGGATGGTTGATAGGCTGTCTGTACAAATAAGTGTCTTGTCCTTTTTTACTAACTTAATTGCTTCCAGTACAGTGGTTGCTTCGGACGAAAATATGGAACAGAATTCGGGTATAAGTCCCTTTCTGATTACTATTTTTGCGCTGTTGACTATCGCAAAAGATGGGCCGTCCTTTGTTTTGGATCCGTCGGTGAAAAGTAGGTTCCATTGGCGGTGTTGGTTTTTGATATGTCGATAATGTTGTTGGTATTCTAGGTGGTTTGTTCTATTTTTCGGGAGTAGGCGTAAATCGGTGTTGAATATCTTAGGTGATAATAACCATGGGGGTGAATTGTCCTTGCCTTTTGTGGTTTAATGTCTATTCGGAATTGGTCCGCAAGTAATATTGCCTGTCCTAGGGCAGACAAGTACCTTTGGGGCCGTTTCCTCCTAAGGATGTGTTTAATATCCTTCACTATGGGTGTCTCCGGTGTGGCGGTAAGTTTGACAACTAGCTTGGCTGAATGGTACTACATTCGGTTTTCAATCGTCGGGAGTCCACATTCTGCTAGAATGTTTGTTATTGGTGTGGTTCTGAATGCACATGTACTTATTCGTGCTGCTGCGTGATAGGGGGATTTCACTAGTTGTAGATTAGTTTTGCTGCATTTCCCGTATATTGGTAGGCCGTAATCTATTTTCGATAATATAATTGCTCTGGTGATGTTTGTTAGTGTATTAGTATGAACGGAACTCTTTTTAAGTAAGTAAGTATTAATGATATTTAACCTCAGATTTAAGTTTTTCTTAAGAGCTAGACATTGATTTTTGAAGTTGTATTTACTGTCAAATTGTAGGCCTAGAATTTTTAGTGTATTAACATTGCTGATGGTGGAGTTTTCAAAGTTAACTGCTAACAATTTATTACAACTGTGTTTTTTACATATATGTAATATTTTGGTTTTCTTGTTTGAAATTTTAGCTCCTATCTGAGAGGATATTTTCAAATGTTTGACTGATAAATTCTAAATTGTTGACAATACTGAATACAATGAGATCATCTGCGTAGATAGAATATTTTATTTTGCCAGTTTAATACTTAGATCTTCAAACGCTATTTTAAATAAAACTACTGAAAGTGGTGATCCTTGGGGGATACCGGTTTCTAGATTGTGTACCCCGGAACAAACCCCGTTGGATTTCACCCTGAATTTCCTATTAGACAGGAAAGATCTGATAAAATTGGACATATTACCTCCTATTTTCCATTTTTGAAGTTTGTTCAGTATGACGTGGGGGCCGATGCGGTCGAAGGCCTTTTCGAAATCTATTGTTAGAATGGAGGTATGCTTTTTGCAGGAAAGTGCAGACTTAATGTAGTTATCAAGATGAAGGAGGGCATCCATTGTACCTCGACTTTTTTTGAATCCAACTTGCTGCGTACTTATAAGGGTATATTTCTCTAAATACCAGTTGAGCCTTTTTGCGATAATTTTTTCTAACCATTTGCCTAAGCAGGGGAGGAGGGAAATAGGGCGGTAGCTATTGATTGTGTTGGTTTCCCCATCGGACTTTAAAATAGGTATGACTGTAGTACTCCGTGCGGTGCTTTCCCAAAACGGCGGGAGAAGAGCCCGGAGTCTCGATGAGAAAAGTGAAAGAAGAAAACAAGGGGGTTAAAAAACTTCAGGGGACTGTATTCTTTTTATTTTATGAAAATATAAGGGTGATTTGACAATCGGCCAGCGCTTCGGGCTTCGAAATTAGACTGATCCCGAATGGCCAGCGGTTCGGCCTCTGTACTTCTACTGATGCCGAAATTGAAAAGCACTGCCCCTTTATAAGTTTTGTAGTTGACTTTTGTCAACTATTTTAATGTCAAAATTCCAAGAAGCATACGCAAGACTTGGCGTGCTTCGATTGGAATTTTGTTCCGAGAATTGTTTAAGGATTTTGTTGGATAGATTCTGGGAAGGGGAATCATGAAATGCGTTTTGAATTTAGCATTTCATGATGTTAGGATTTTGGGAATCGAGTCAATGTACGATGAATTAACTTTTGGTTAAATTCGTTGTACATATGACTCAATATGGGATTTGGATGTATTATGTGGAATTGGATCAATGTGCGACAAAATGACTTTTGGTTTAATCTATCGCTCATTGATTCAATATGAAATTGGGATTATTTGGTGATACTGGGGATTTGGATAGGAGTAGCGATTTAGGATCGCTACATGACAGTGGATGTTTTCCATGTTTGTGGTATGACGCCTGATTTATAAATGTGGTTAAATAGATCTAGTAGACGCTGTTTCATAATCGGAGGGCTGTTTTTGACCATAGCATAATCTATTCTATCGAAGCCCGGGGTTTTTCCTTTTGCAGAATGCAGACTGGATTCAAATTCTATTCCCGTTATGGGACTTTCTATGGCATTGAGATAGGAGTTCCCTAGGGTGGTTATCCGCAATGGGGGTTCCTGCATTTGTTTTTTTGCTGCGTGGAAGTTTGGATGAAAATTAAACTTTATATTTGCCCAGGATTCGGTTAATTTTTCTTACAAGATAAGCTTCAAGGTAGATTGCGTACACCTCATGGTTGTAGCGTCTCCGGAATCGTATATATCCATACTTTTTAATTATTTTTTATTTTTATATATACTGCAGTTATTAGACCGAAAATTAAAAGTTACAATAAGGTATTACTTATTAACTTATAATAGATTGGTTATATAATAATTGTTTTATTATTATTATTATTATTATTATTTATTACAATGCAAGTAAATTACATGGTAACTTAAAACTAATAGCACTAGCGACTAAGGCTTTCGGCTAGAATATAAATATTAAATATTGTTTACACTAGATTTTGTAGCTTAACTAAGATTAGTAGTTTGTAGAGCTTATCGATATTAGATGATGATGGTTGGGATATGATGTTGAGGATGTCGTCGTTGTAATGTTGGCGAACGAGGTCTTTTACCCCTGCACATTCAAATAGTATGTGTTTGGAGGATATGCTGGAGTTGGATGTACAGATGTGGCAGGTAGGGAGATTACTCCTGTTGATGAGATGTTGGTTGGTGATAAATGTGTGCCCAAGGCCCAGCCGGAGGAAGCACCTGATTTTATGTTTTGCGGCTGTTGGTGGATATGTGATGGGTTCTCTTCTGGGGTTTACTACTGCATACATATTCCTGTAGTCTGCCCAGTCCTTTTGTTCTAAGTTGTGGAGCTCACTATTAAAGTATCTGTGTAAGTCCTTGCTGTTTTCAACGAAAAAGGTTATTAGGGGTTCCTTGATGGCCAGTTTTGCAGCAGCATCTGCTGCTTCGTTGCCTGCTATCCCACTATGGCTTGGCACCCAGAGAAGCTTTATTTTGTTTTGTTTATAGAATAAACTATGCTGGATCAAGTGAATGATTCGGTTTCTATTGTTTGGGTTCCTTATTGCTTGGATGGTTGATAGGCTGTCTGTACAAATAAGTGTCTTGTCCTTTTTTACTAACTTAATTGCTTCCAGTACAGCGGTTGCTTCGGACGAAAATATGGAACAGAATCCGGGTATAAGTCCCTTTCTGATTACTATTTTTGCGCTGTTGACTATCGCAAATGACGTGCCGTCCTCTGTTTTGGATCCGTCGGTGAAAAGTAGGTTCCACTGGCGGTGTTGGTTTTTGATATGTTGATAATGTTGTTGGTATTCTAGGTGGTTTGTTCTAGTTTTTGGGAGTAGGCTTAAATCGGTGTTGAATATCTTAGGTGGTAATAACCATGGGGGGTGAATTGTCCTTGCCTTTTGTGGTTTAATGTCTATTCGGAATTGGTCCGCAAGTAATATTGCCTGTCCTAGGGCAGACAAGTACCTTTGGGGTTTCCTCCTAAGGATGTGTTTAATATCCTTCACTATGGGTGTCTCCGGTGTGGCGGTAAGTTTGACAACTAGCTTGGCTGAATGGTACTACATTCGGTTTTCAATCGTCGGGAGTCCACATTCTGCTAGAATGTTTGTTATTGCTGTGGTTCTGAATGCACCTGTAGTTATTCGAGCTGCTGCGGGATAGGGGGATTTCACTAGTTGTAGGTCAGTTTTGCTGCATTTCCCGTATATTGGTAGGCCGTAATCTATTTTCGATAATATAATTGCTCTGGTGATGTTTGTTAGTGTATTAGTATGAACAGAACTCTTTTTTGATCCTAAGTATTTAATGATATTTAACCTCAGATCTAAGTTTTTCTTAAGAGCTAGACATTGATTTTTGAAGTTGTATTTACTGTCAAGTTGTAGACCTAGAATTTTTAGTGTATTAACATTGCTGATGGTGGAGTTTTCAAAGTTAACTGTTAACAATTTATTACAACTGTGTTTTTTACATATGTGTAATATTTTGGTTTTATTGTTTGAGATTTTGGATCCGGAATAATGACCCCACATTCTAATATCTGAGGGAATATTTTCAAAAGTTTGACTGATAAATTCTAAATCGTTGACATTACTGAATACAATGAGATCATCTGCGTAGATACAATATTTTACAACTTTATATTTTGCCAGTATAATACTTAGATCTTCAAACGCTATTTTGAATAAAATTACTGAGAGTGGTGCTCCTTGGGGGATACCGGTTTCTAGATTGTGTACCCCGGAACAAACGCCGTTGGATTTTACCCTGAATTTCCTATTAGACAGGAAAGATCTGATAAAATTGAACATATTACCTCCTATTTCCCATTTTTGAAGTTTGTTCAGTATGACGTGGGGGCCGATGCGGTCGAAGGCCTTTTCGAAATCTATTGTTAGAATGGAGGTATGCTTTTTGCAGGAAAGTGCAGAAGTAATGTAGTTATCAAGGTGAAGGAGGGCATCCATTGTACTTCGACTTTTTTTTAAATCCAACTTGCTGCATACTTATAAGGGTATATTTCTCTAAATACCAGTTGAGCCTTTGTGCGATAATTTTTTCTAACAATTTGCCTAAGCAGGGGAGGAGGGAAATAGGGCGGTAGCTATTGATTGTGTCGGTTTCCCCATCGGACTTTAAAATAGGTATGACTGCAGTACTCCGTGCGGTGCTTTCCCAAAACGGCGGGAGAAGAGCCCGGAGTGCCGATGAGAAAAGTGAAAGAAGAAAACAAGGGGGTTAAAAAACTTCAGAGGACTGTATTCTTTTTATTTTATGAAAATATAAGGGTGATTTGACAATCGTCCAGCGCTTCGGGCTTTGTACTTCTACTGATATGCATACGGCCAGCGGTTCGGCCTCTGGATTGCTACTGATCCCGAAATTGAAAAGCACTGCCCCTTTATAGGTTTTGTAGTTGACTTTTGTCAACTATTTTAATGTCAAAATTCCAAGAAGCATACGCAAGACTTGGCGTGCTTCGATTGGAATTTTGTTCCGAGAATTGTTTAAGGATTTTGTTGGATAGATTCTGGGAAGGGGAATCATGAAATGCGTTTTGAATTTAGCATTTCATGATGTTAGGAATTTGGGAATTGGGTCAATGTACGATGAATTAACTTTTGGTTAAATTCGTTGTACATATGACTCAATATGGGATTTGGGTGTATTATGTGGAATTGAATCAATGTGCGACAAAATGACTTTTGGTTTAATCTATCGCTCATTGATTCAATATGAAATTGGGATTATTTGGTGATACTGGGGATTTGGATAGGAGTAGCGATTTAGGATCGCTACATGACAGTGGATGTTTTCCATGTTTGTGGTATGACGCCTGATTTATAAATGTGGTTAAATAGATCTAGTAGACGCGGTTTCATAATCGGAGGGCTGTGTTTGACCATAGCATAATCTATTCTGTCGAAGCCCGGGGTTTTTCATTTTGCAGAATGCAGACTGGATTCAAATTCTATTCCCGTTATGGGACTTTCTATGGCATTGAGATAGGAGTTCCCTAGGGTGGTTGTCCGCAATGGGTGTTCCTGCATTTGTTTTTTTGCTGTGTGGAAGTTTCGATGAAAATTAAACTTTATATTTGCCCAGGATTCGGTTAGATGTTCGGCTATTTTTTGAGGACATGTAAGTATGTTCGTGTCGGTATTTATTGCCGTAATGCCAGGGGGATTATAATTGCCTGTGAGCGTTTTTATATCAGACCATATCTTTTTTGGGGTGGACTTGGGCGTTAATTTTGCTGTGAAGGATTGATATGATTTGGCCTTTTCAATTTTGGCAGTTCTCCGAAACTGGGCGTTAAGCCTTTTATATGTTATTAGATGCTGGTCCGTTGGATGTTTCTTGAAGATTTTCCAAGCTGATTGCTTTTCGGTCCGTAATCTGGCCAGTTCGGTATTCCACCATGGGACAACGGTTTTATGGAACCTTATTGTTGTCTGCGGAATGGACATGTTGGCGGCCGCTCTAGTCATTTTTGTAATAATACCTGCTTCTTGGTTAATATTTTGTTTTGCCCTATGGGAGCTAAGGAATTGTGTGGTTAATGTTTGAAATTTATCCCAATTGGCTCGGTCAGAGTGGAACTTGGGGAGGAGTTTGATCTTTCTCTTATTGCCGTTGCCAGTCGAGACGGAGATTTTAATCGGGAAGTGATCGCTTCCATGCAGATTGTCTAATATTTCCCAGTTAGTTATGGGAGAAAGTTGGGCTAATATTATGGAAAGGTCTACGTTTGTAAAGGTTTTGTGTGTGTAAAAGTGGGTTGGCTTGCCGTTATTCAGTATTGCCAAGTGGGATTGTAGCAAATATTGTTCAACGATTTTACCTCTTTTGTTTGTTGTTCGTGATACCCATATTGTACTGCATGCATTGAAATCCCCCACTAGGAGGATTGGTGTGTGCATGTTTTGAGTTATGTTATTCAGATCCGCTAGATTGAACGTTTGGTTGGGTGGGATGTAAATTGAGATAACAGTTAAACTTAATTTCCCTGTAAGTTCGATTGCGGTAACCGAGAAAGGGGAAGTAATGTTGAGGTGTCTATGATTAAGGGCCCTATGTATTAGTATACCGGACCCCTGTTTAGAGGAGTTGTTTCCTGTGAGGTTGTTGAAGTATGCTTTATATTCCCGAGGAACTTTAGCATTTGCAGACTGGGGTGAGTGAGTTTCTTGGAATGCTATGATCGCTGGTTTTAGTTCCTTTATAAGGATCTGTAGTTCGTGATAGTTATTGCGGAACCCATTCAGGTTCCACTGAAGCATTAAAAGATCGTTTGGGTTGTTGTTAGTGTTTGTTCTGGTGTTCAAAGTGGGGGAGTCAATATAACGGTGGTTTGTTATCTGACTCCGCGCCACACAGCTCGTTTCACTCAGTTGTCCAATCCGCTCGGATTGGTTTGAGTGAAAGTCGCCCTGTGCCGCGGAGTCAATGTGTTGGTGACAGAGATTAGGATCATATCTTTCCATTATCAGGTAAAGGAAAATTTTCCGTTGAGTCTAAACGGGATTTTTGCATTTCTGCTGGAGTGTGTTTGAGTTTGTGTGTGAGAAGCGTTTTGTGTTTTGTTGCACGATAGGGTGTTTTCTCTTTACTATTTCCTTTAAGTTTGCGTAAGAGGTGGAGGGAAATATATGCGTTTCTTTGGTAGCAGTTTGGTTTGAGGGTATTGGGTCTTTTATGTGTTTTGTTGAGACTGAATTGGTACCAGTTGGTGTTTTTAATGCGGTAGTGGTTTTTTTTATTTGTTCCGAATAGAGATCATTATTTGTTGTTTGTATGGGATTTTGTTCTCTGTACATGCGTTTAGCTTCGGATAGGGATGTTTTATTTTTTGTTTGTATTATTAAAATTTGTTGGTATTGCATATATTTTGGGCATGTGGAAGAAGATGCCGGGTGGGGGCCGTGACAGTTTGAACAGGTTGTTCTTGTGCATTCGGTTTGAGGGTGGGCTGGAAGATTGCATGTATTGCATGCCGTTGTATTTTTGCACCATTTTGCCGTGTAGCCTAGTAATTGGCATTGTCGGCAACGCATAGGTCTCGGAATGTATTCCTTGACCTTGGTGTTGTACCAGCCGATTTCGATTGTTGTTGGTGGTTGCAGACGGTCAAATGAAAACAGCATTAGGCCCGTGGGCTTCCTTTCTCCATTCATCATTTTGGTGAATTTAAACTGCTGTTATATCAGGTTCTGGGACGTTTATAAGACAGAGGGCGTAAACAATTCCTTTAGAGATGTTTAGTTTGGGGTGTAGTCTTATGTCGACCGGACAGATTGATTCGAATCGTTTGGATTGGATGAATCTATCTGCTGTATCTTGGTCTTTGACTAGAATTAGTAAGGTAGGTGTGCCGATGTACGGCACGTATTCCTTATATCTCCCATCGATCCGTGGGAAGAATTTGTTCGAATAATCACGTCAGAAAAGAGTTGCTCGTAACCCCAGGTTTGTCGTATAGCCATTCGTCTCTCAAAATGCGGCATCGATTTATGTTCACCTTTATTGAGGAATGTGTAATTGTAAACATTTATGGGACGCACGTCCACTTCCTCGTTGTACCGAATCCGATGCGCATATTGGACGACATCTCCTTCGAGTGGATAGATAAATAAACGATTGAAGTCTAATTCGAATAAGTGAGTTAAGACACCAAAGTAATCAATAAAAAAGATAACAGATAGCACTGCCAGCAAGCGTTTTAATTTATTGAAAATATTCACTAGTGAGAACATTCCGATGCGGTTACACAACACATAACTCAGATAATATTTCTAATAATTATTAATCGTCACTTTCAACCACACAACGTACTGGTCGAAACGACTTATTTCACATAAAATTCGGATGTCCGCGGACGAGCGTGTGCATGAGCATGCACACGCGGCGGCGATTAGCCACACCACCTCCCTTAGTTAAACACGTTAATCGACTGACTTGAAAAGGGAAAAAATTGGATACAACCAAAAGAGAACATACTTCTGCTCTCTCATTGCCACGTTCTTCGATGTGTGGTAGGTTATATCGGTAATCTGATGATCGAAGAGAGCGGGACAATAAGAGAACAGAAACACGATATACGATTATCCTAGGAGTGGATTTGGTTGTATGTGCATGAATCAATGTAGTTCTGAGCGGAACCCGTTGACCTGATTCGGTAGTATGGTGAGTTCAGTGTACATTGATCTATACGAAGACAGAACTGAGAAAGAGAGGAGAATTAAGCTGATGATATTCACCTGCAAAAAGAGAACATTGATCCCCAGCGAATGAAGTGTCTGGAGAAAAGCCGAAGTAACGCTAGGGAAATATTATCACGTGATTCAATCGAATGTGGTGATAAATTTCCCAAGAGGATCTGCAATGATGCGACAACTTCGTCCGGCTGATCGACATGGACACGAGTTGCCGTATGGCAAAAAAGATAAGCTAAACTCATTTATGCATTGTCTGCGTGGTACAATGAGTTTAGCTATGTGTCCTTGGTGGAAACATGCATTGCAGGTGAACAGGTAAGTAGGGGGAAATGGGGTTGATTTGACGCGCTGAAAGGCGGTCGAAATTAGGTAGGAAATGTTGGTTGGAATTGTGGGTTGTTTCTCATGTAGGATAGAGAAACCCTCCACAGAACCATCCCTAAGCAGGGTGATTCTTTCGTACTGTGTACTAATAGAATCAATTATTCTCTTCAGCACAAAGACGTTAATAGATGTTAGTGGCCTTGACGCATCGGTTGGGTGAATTTGGATAAACCGAGGTGTTTTTGAAGTTGCTTTGTTCGGCAAAGCAGGGAAATCGAAAGACAATGGGCTGCCGGATTGTCTTTTCTTTTTTGTTCGCACGTTGGTTGCAGAGCCTGAGAGTGAGCATTCTCCCAGTTCTAGGAACCTGTTGCCGGCATGCTGGCTTGGCCCTAGGGCCATATTTTGGGCTTCTTACCTGATGTGTCCTTGTTGTCTTTTGCTTGTAAATTCTTAGGACTTTTATCTGTTGTCAAAAATTGCTTTTGAAATACTTTTACTTTTTAAATAGGTAGCCACTTCACTTTTTAACTGGCGCACTGTTAAACTGGTGTTCTCTGTAAGAGAGTTTGCGTGTGACTGAGGATAAAAATTTTCAATTAATATCATGATAACCCCGAGGTACACGTTGCGCCGTAGAGCGCTGCGAAATAAAGGACCTCGATGGCGACTGTCCTACAGGTCATAAGATTTATCTGAAACAAAAAATCGAATAAGGTTGCTTGTTTAGTATGAGTGTGGTTATGGCATGAACCACGAAAAATGAAATCTATCCAAAAATAACAAAATGGCGACATTTTGAAATTTATGTGCGCTTTTAATGAATGTTTTCGTTCAAAAAAGTCGAAGTTTATAAAAAATCAATTTACAACGTATCGGCATAATTATGGTTCATGCGATAGAGAGTTCAATTACGCGTATTTAAAAAAAAGAACATTAAGATTCGTTGAAAATTGACTGAGTTATCACAGTCGCCAGCCCGATAAACGTTGTTTTCCAGAAAACGCGTTTAAAGTTTTAAGTGTAGTTATTTCGACATAAATGTTTATATTTTGATATTTACCGCTAGTCAGCTATTCCAGGGCCATACAACAATCCTTCGACTTCTTCAAAATCGATTTGCTCCTGCAATTTATCATTTTTACTGGCCGTTCTCGCCTCGATTGAATGAATCGATAACCGCTCGGCGTCTTTATGCGGTTAGCGTCACGAGTGCAAGCATACTCGTATGCATTTGGACCGATGGTGACTCCCATAACCGACATAATTTTCAAAATCGGTTTAAAACCTTCATTGAATATACAGCTGGCCAAATATGTCGCAATATTTATAATATTGGAGGAGCAAAAAGAGTGTTTTGGGGCGAACCGCCACACAGTTTTGTTGAAGCACTCGTTGTTGTTCTGTGTGAATCCTCCACAGCAGCGGTTCAACAAATCTTGCGACGAAAGGTCTTCATAAATGGGCCGAATTAATTCCTGCACGTTCGAGTTGAGAGGAGGAGGATGGTTGTATGATTGTAAAGTTTCAGATGCTTCCGCTTGTCGCCATTTATACCAAGAGTTTGGTCCACTTGGGCATTTCTCGTGCTGAGGCTCTTCGTCTGTCGATATTTTGTGGAACAATGTTGCCCACACGTCGTTTCTCATTGCATCAACGTCACACGGATTCCGTCTGATTGCGAGCTCATAATAAATTGTTAATTCATTTATTAACTTGTCCATGAGCTTTCCAGGCCCACGTCCTTCGACTTTTTTGTTGGTTTTTTTTTACTTTCCGCAATCTTGAGCCCATCTTGTTGTAACAAAGCTTTAAACATCTTCGGGTCTCAATCTCCAATATAGTATGAATATTTCGCATCGTGTGGATTGTATTAATGCCAGCTATTGCAACACCCAAAAGTCTCATATTAACCGCCGATTTATTTCGTAGGATTTGTTATTAATTTTTTCACATGAAAAAATAAACTTCTCGTCACACTTGCATAAAACAGAAAGTTGAAATCCCAAACCAAGTTCGTCCTTTTTTCCAAATTTGACATCTCCGTTACACTTTTTGCATTTTAAAATATTGGAAAGAGCAGTAAAAACCAACGTGAAATTCACGACTGCATATACATTACTCGGCGAAACAGTTGTTTCGAAGTCATCCGAATCGGCTATTTTCTTCGCTGACGTGCTGGTAAATTCTTTCTCATTGAGAATCTTCTCTTTGTTCCTTTTTTACCGGGACGATTCGAACTGTATTTTTTGCTTTTTCTGTCTTGGGGCATTTTAAAAAACACACGCACTGAGACGCCAAAAACGCGGGAGACACAATATCGCAACGTGTTTTTCGTACGTTATAAACCTGATTTCAACAGTGTAATCCCTAATAGTTCAGTGTAAAGAGGCTCCATCTAACGCCAACAATAGAAAACTTTAAGTGAAACCATAAGCCCAAAGAAAGGTCGATAAATGTACGAGGAATCTTCGGCGCTATGGACCGGTGCCGCGCGACGCTCGCCACCTGCTTTGACTTATTCGGCTCGGAGGGTCATAACTTTTTAACCGTTACGAATTTCGATTTTTCCTTTTAACTTGATATTCTAGACAGTTATGGCTATCGAATTCCGCAAAAAAAAATGTTGACCCAAATTTGACCCAACTGATGAGAATGTACCCTTAAAACTTCGTACTTATCGTGGCATATATCCAACCACTGCAAGTAAGGAATGTGCGTAGAGGAACTTGCCTTAGGCCGACGGGCAGAGGCGGTCATTCATAATGTCAATTATTATTATCATTTATTGGCCTGTAGGAACCCGGAAGTTCATGACCTCACCGACTCGACTCCGCCATCGTTCCCTGTCCTGCGCACTCTCCTTCCACGCTTGACCATCTGATCCGATCTCCTCAAGGTCAAACCTGACATTGTCCTCCCATCTCCGTCGCGGCCGCCCTGTCGGTGTCTTTCCCGTTCATCTACCGTCAAGAATTCTAAGCACGGTCCTATCGTTGCCCATTCGCGCCACATGTCCGGCCCATCTTATTCTTCACGACTTGATTACTCTCACTGTTGTAGGTTTGCAGTATAGCTCTTGCAGTTCGTGGTTGTGGAGTTTCCTCCATTGTCCTGCTTCCTCGTCGTTTTTGCCGCCCAAGATATCCCTTAGAAATTTATTCTCGAATACGCGGAATTTGTTTTCTTCCCGTTTTGTGAGAGACCGTGTTTCGCATCCGTAATCGGCATGATTATGGTTCTATAGACACGGAGCTTTATGTTACGT
Source organism: Microdon myrmicae (assembly GCA_963931805.1). Classification (NCBI taxonomy): domain Eukaryota; kingdom Metazoa; phylum Arthropoda; class Insecta; order Diptera; family Syrphidae; genus Microdon; species Microdon myrmicae. The sequence continues at coordinate 128,877,819 of OZ007502.1, read as the reverse complement.
GATAGCAGTTTGGATTTCAGCAGTTTACTGACTGCATGCCAATAGCGTAGCCGGAATGTAGTCTTTTGTTAATTTCCGTCGACATTTCGTTACTGGCTGTCAATATCGTTCCTAGATATTTAAATTCTTTAACCTTTTCAAATATCTTGCCTCTGACGTTTATATGGGTTCCCTGAGTTCCACCTGCTCTTGCCGTAATCATATATTTTGTTTTGTCTTCATTTATTTGTAGGCCCACCTCTTCTGCCGCTTGTATGACGATTTCACTGTTTTTACTTACAGTTTCTAGATTATCCCCCAAAACGGCGATGTCATCCGCATATGCGAGCACTAATGTGAAGCCATTCAGGGATGTTCCGGTCATGTTGTCGTCTTGTACCTTTCTGATGGCATACTAGAGCACAAGGTTAAACAGACATGGTGAGAGCCCATCCGCCTCAAATAGATTTCAAATGGTTCTGAGAGTTGGTTTTCTATTCTAACTCGCCCTTTGTTTTCGTTCATGCAAATTTGAATGAAGGCGGCATATTTTTTCGGGATTCCCAGCTCAACTACGATATGGTAGAGCAGCAGTTGCCTTATTGTGACCATTTAGTCGCTTGTTGACCGGTTCCGACGGAATCCGTATTGTATCTCCCAGTATTTCTTCTGCGTACGGTGTGATTCTCGCCAGTATGACATTTGTTAATATTTTGTATGTGGTTGGGAGCAATGATATTCCTCTGTAGTTTTCGCAGTCAGATCTGTCGCCTTTTTTAAAAATGAGGACGACTATTGAGGTTTTCCATTCTTCCAGAATGACTTCCTTATCCCATATTGTTTTGATGAGCTGGCGCATCTTTCGAGCGGTTGCCTCTCCTCCATGCTTCACAAGTTCTGCCGGCAACTTTGTCGAAAGAGGGTTCTGTGGTCTGAGGCTCAGCTGAATGTTCGTCTGGTGCATTTAATTGTGGTTGATGGGTGTGCACATTGAGCAAGTATTCAATGCACTACTTCCATCTTGTCACGATATTTTATGTTTCTGTCACCAGGCGGCCGTTTGTGTCTCGGATTATTTTAACTCTGCCTCGGTAGCTATTTCTAATTGAATTTATGCCTGCATACATACCTCTGATGTTCTTTGTCTAGAATTTTCTAGGATTTTTTCGATCCGGGTCTTCTCCCATTCGCGTTTTTTGCGTTTGAAGAGTCTCATTGTCTCTTTCCGAATTGTCGCGTATCTTTCTGCGTTGACTTCATCATATCTTTCTAAGTGGATCACTCTGAGGCGTTTACGTTCTTCGATCTTTGCCCAGCACTGATCGCGAAACCGAGGTTTGGGCTTAATTGTTTTCTTAAATCCTAATACCTTTTCGGCTATTTGTTTGATTGTCTTTCTGATCGATGTCCATTTAGTGTCCACACTATTGGCTTCCTCTTCCTCACTGCTTCCATTCTCTAGGATACTAAATCTATTCGTTAGTTCGTCTTGATATTCAGCAGGTCTGTTAGCTTATCAATGTCGAGTTTTTGCACGTCTCCCGTGATTGCCCTTGTGGGATTGCTGCGAGCCGACACCTGATTTTGCCCGTCACTACAAGATGGTCGGAGTCACAATCTGCTCCTCTGTAGGATCTTACGTCAAGGATATTCGAGTGGTGTCTTTTGTCTATAAGGAAGTGGTCTATTTGGTTACACGTTACGCCGTTAGGTGATATCCATGTGGCTTTATGGATTTGCTTGTACTTGAACATCGTGCTTTTTACTACTAGATCTTTGGACGTTGCGAACGTGATAATTCGAATTCCATTATCATTTGAAACGTCGTGTAGACTTTCTTTACCTATAGTTGGCTGGAAGATATCTTCCTTTCCAATTTTCGCATTGAGGTCCCCGAGGAGGATTTTAACATCGAATGACGAGATCCCATCAAATACTTCCTCTAGTGTCTCGTAGAACGTGTCCTTCGTTTCCTCGTCCGTAGATTCTGTTGGGGCTTGTACGTTTATAAATATATAATTCTACCATTAGCCCTGTATTTTTAGCACAGACATTCGGTCATTAATAAATTTTACACCTTTTACATGGGGCGTAATCTTCTTGCTTATGATGAATCCGGTTCCGGCGTTATGTGTAGCGGTATCTCTACACGCCAGTGTAAGCCCATTGGTTTGGATTATTTGATATGGGAGCTGGACTTCCTGAAGCGCTACGATGTCCATTTTATATTGTTTGGCGTTTTCTACGACCGTCTGTATCGCGCCTGGTTTATATAACGTTCGAACATTCTACGTCCCGACGCGTATATCCCCCTTTTTCCGTTTTTCCCCACGTCTTCTTTTTGCCGAGTCGGTAATTTCTTGATGATTTGTTCCCTTGTGGTAGTGTCGGCTCATCACACCTACTCCTACCGGGTTTTTCGTGAGATTGTTTTTTGTATATTGATTATTCAGTCTGGGGTTTCAAATAGTCCGCCATATCAGAGCCCCTCTTTGATATGGTACGGTCTGCTTACTGCTCTGATTCGACCCGGTGTCAGAGAGGGGCCGTTAACATGCAACCGGTATGCCGCTGGTTGCAAACCATCCAATGGGCACGGTGACGCGTAGCACCCTTCATTAGGGGTGGTAGATCTTTGTGTGTTACTCCTCGCTAGCCTGTCTAACATGGGTGGCCCTACTGGAAGCGTATGCTTCCGTCAGCATAGCCTGAGTGATTCATTGTAGTTTAAGCCCCCGCACCACGTCAAGGTTTCTACCAAGCGGGGGTTTCATTACAGTGTGAAGTACTATATATTATAATTATATTGGGCCTTACCTGCCGAATACTCTAGAGTTTTTTTTTCGATAAAATATTCGCCACAACAATACAAGTTTCAGGGCAATTGTCTCGGTCGTTGTGTCTAGACATCCGAACGCATAACAATTGCGATAGATAACATCCTTCAACTTGATTTGCCATAACATAAAAATTAATTGGGTAGCTTGTCCTATGTCAAAGAAACGATAAGCCATGCAAAGTCCATCCCAGATCCACCATACCACATTCTGATGTACCCAACAACATATTTGGCACACTGCACTAAAACGAAAACATCATTTGACATCATATAAGACGATAAAGCACACTCCATGCGTCTAGTATTGTCCGGAACACCAAGGTGTAAGGTGTCAAGGCACTTCTTTTTGATGTTCTAACATTTCTCCATGGAGATAGATAACGCAGGAAAAAATGAACCAAATGGAAGCTACACATTTAAAGATCTTCTATTCATCGCAGCTGCCAAGGTAGACTCTCAGTGCCTTTTCAAAGCAAATAAAGGAAGATATACACGATATTTAAACTTAAATTCTGTAGATTTTCTTAGAAGTAAGATTTAAGGCGAACTCACTGCCTGCGGTGAGTGCTCACAGTGGGTTTCCACATGAATCTAAAAATCTGAGAAAAGTTTTCAAATATGAGATTCGCCAAGTTGAGACTAAGTAGCAATTTTACATGGAAAATAAGTTTGCGAAACAAATAATAATTTGTATAAAAAGGAAATTTAAATGTATATCTGTGGAATAAGGTCTAGATTGTTCATTACATATTTATTCTACATCCTAGTTATGCAATTTTGTAATTTATCTACAAAGGGTTTGTTGACTTTACCCTGTGAAACTTATTGTGTTCCCATTTTAAAACTATAATAATAAAACCTAGTCAAAATTATCTACATATTTAGGATACTCCATGATATTGGGTGTACAAATAAGTTTTGACGGTTTTTTTTTACTTTGACGTTTTTTCTCGGAGAAATTGGAACAATGTATTTTATTCAAAGTATTGTCCATCATTAGTTATGATTTGTCCCCGTCTTTCAGAAAGTATACGAAAAAATTTTTGATCCTATTTTTGGTGTCTTCGTAAGGAGTACAATGCTGTTTGGCCGGACCATGAGCCATCGGAACAAGTGGCCCAGCGTTGTCGGGCTGAAAGATCAATTTTCATGTCCTTTGGCATATTGCGGGTGCTTGAGCTTCAATGTTGGGCTCAATTACATCAATAGTTGTTGGTAAGGTTCCCCAATGATGGTTTCGTTACGTTGGAGTAGCTCATAGTGTATCACTTCGAGCTGATCCTATCAGATGTACAGCATTACCCCACAAGTTTCTGTCCTTTAGGTTGTCGTAGTAGGTACACTTTTTGCCCCCATCACGGTTTGAAGCAAAAAACCCTTCCGATTTCGCCTTTGGAGCAGTTGTCCGTAAGTACCAAAACACGGCGCTCGAGGTATCCTGAGTTGAGTCCATCGTCATCATCATCATCATCATCATCATCGGCACTACAATCGGGATCCGATCTTGGCCTTATTTAAGAAATCTCTCCACCGATCCCGATTTCGAGGCGATGTCATCCAGTTTAGCACTCCCAGGCTCTGGGCGTCCTGGTCTACGCCATCCCTCCATTGCAGACAAGGTCTGCCGCGCTGTCTCCTTCCATACATCCTGCCACAAAGGCCTTTCCGGGACGGCTCTTCTTCGCTCATTCGAGCTAGGTGTCCTACCCACCGGACTCTACCGAGCTTCTTCTTCCATATTGTTATCGGCTGATACTGTTGACCCTAGGTAGTTAAAGGATTGCACTACTTCAAATTCGTCCGCCACTAACCAGATAGTTTGACCAACGTTAAGTCTTCTCTTCACAGAAGTTGCCACCATGTACTTAGTTCAGAGTGCCTTTTACTGAACACCCAGGTCTCGGATCCTTACATGAGTACTTGTAAGGCCATGGTCTTGTACAGTAGTAGCTTGGATGTTCTGGATAAATTTTGGGATTTAAAGAGTCTTGACAGACCATAGAGACTTTGTTGGATTTGATCAGCCGTTCGCGTATTTCTTCTTCCATATTGTTATCGGCTGATACTATTGACCCAAGGATTGCACTACTTAAAATTCGTCCTCCACTACCCTGATAGTTTGACCAAGGTTAGCTCTTCTCTTGGCAGAAGTTGCCACCATGTACTTAGTTTTTCCCTCATTAATTTGAAGTCCCAGTTTTTGTGCCACCTTCTCGATCTGGGTGAAGGGGTCCTGTACAGCCGATTCGGTTCTACCGATGATGTCGATGTCATCTGCGTAGGCAAGTATCTAGCTGGGCTTGGTGATAATAGTCCCTCTAGTTGTGATGCCAGAGACACGGATTGTTTTCTCCAACGCCAACGGCAGGTTGAAGAGGTGGCAGGCCAGACCGTCCCCTTGCCGGAGTCCATTAAAGATGTTTATTGGTTTGGATAGCAATCCCGCTATTTTTACTTGACTAGTTACGTGGGTCATGGTCAACCTACAAAGTCATATCAATTTGTTTGGAATGCAGAACTCTATCATGGCATCATATAGCTCTACCCTAGCTATCCTGTCGTAGGCGGCCTTAAAGTCTATATATAGATGATATAATTGAATCTTAAATTCCAGACATTTGTCCATCGCCTGCCTAAGGGCGAATATCTTATCAATCGCTGATTTGCCTGGGATGAACCCACTCTGATATTGACCAATGATGGTTTTAACGCATGGGGTTATCCGATTTTGTAGGATAGAGGAGAGTATCTTATAGGCGGTGTGGTTATTCTAGTGCCAACGTGGGTATGTTGTATATTTAGACTTTAGTGGTAAGGTGCCTCCGGGGCACAGGTTCACCGCTATACCCAGTCGCTGCTTTCCGTTCAAAAAAAAAAAAAAATAAATAAATAAAACTCCGGGTTGCTCCTTTTCTTTTCTTTTATTTATTGTTAGATATTAACACAAAAATATTTGACAGTCCAATAACTTGTATAATTATTCAGAATTGAAATATATTTGAGGATCAAATAACTTGTAAACTTATTCACTATTGAAATACATTCGAGAATCCAATAAGTTGTATAATTATTCACTATTGAAACTAAATCGCACATGTTCACTTATTTAATCTAATTAGTATATATTTTAGATGAAGGAGGACCCTTTTAAACCTACGTACACCAGCGGATGCTTCGACTCGACTGTAATTATTTAACGCGGAGGCCCGACCTGCCTCGACGGAATCCGTAACGCGATTAAAGATATCGACCGAAGCGACAGAATACCAAAATTTCCATCCATCGCCTCGGTGACCACATAAGGGATGACCTTAGAAGATGATCACCGCAAGGATGTGCACACACACAGATGCGGTTACTTCGCACTCTCATGCTGTGCATGAGCAAGCGAACCGTGGATATATTAATTTCATAAGGGGAACATTAGCTGGCATGATTGCAGCTGGTGCCATTATCTTGACATAGAGATTTTGTTACTTACACGATCAGCGACTGCGTAAAGCCTTTATGCTGATCGTGCACACCTTGGTGGCATCTCCACGTAGTCGAATTCTCGATGGTAATTTCCATTTATGAGAACTTGAATTCCTTGGGCGGTCAGCCATATGCCTTAATGTATTTGTCGGTCGGATGACCGACCGATGTGGGCATGTATGAAAAGGAAAAGATAAAACATTTCCTGCACGTGTGTGGCTGACGCGCAAGGGTATATCTAGGTGATATGGTTCGGACAATGTTGGTTGCTTGGTGTATGTCGCATGTTATACTTTCCTACTAGGAAATCCGATGATGCATCATACACCCGACAAATTACTTTCTAGCACATGATGCCCGTGAGGAAAATGTCTCTTGTTGTTCGTGCTATTGAATTAGCGAAAATATTGTTTAGGAGACACTTTAGGTGGGTGGCACAAAGGTAAGTACAGGCTTAATTGCTAGGCAAGGAATCAGCACTTGTTTTATCGGTTTTCGGCCGCTCTAGGTGGAAGTTTTTAAATATTAATGGGAAGATGATTAGTGGCGTTCAAGGGACCGCCACAGCGGTACTCAGCAATGTCATACCCCTATACTTGCTGCACAGTGTGATACCTCCCTTCTTATGTATGGCGCAAATTATACAACGACGCCAATCTTCCGGTATCTCCTCTTGCTCCCATACCTACACCACGATCTTATGAATTGCGTGATATATCGCTGTCCCTCCTTGTTCGACGAGTTGAGTCCATAGGGAAACCAATTTCCTTGTTTTTGCATCATACCCATGGCCTTAAAACGGTTTGAAATCGCTTGTTGAGCCACTCCCAAGGTTTCAACGAGATTCTTTTAAGTTTGACATGAATCTTGGTCCAATAATGCCTCCAGCTCAACGTCTTCAACTGTACTGGCTCCCCTTCACGTTTTTTGGCGCTGGGGTAAAAATCGCCACTTTTAAAACGCCAGAACCAATATTTGGATGGTTTTATTGATGAAACATGTTCCAATTTTTCTTCATATTAAAACAAAACAGCAGCGCTTCCGCACATTGTGTTTTATTGGCACAAAGTATGACGTGGTCAGAGCACAAAGTAAGAATGACGTATAAACAGTCAGCAAAATACACATACTGATATTTAGAAGGAAATTATAGCATTGTAATATGAATATAGTTAGATGACGGTCCGATATGAGCTAATGTGTTACACACGAAACCAAAAAAATTAAAGTTATTATTCAATGGGAAAATTGGATGGATGTACATATTTTCCTATACGGAAAATTCAACAATAAAATTCCTATTGAATGGAAAAATCCGTTGAAATGTAAAATGTTGCTGTACGAAAACATAAAACATTAAAATTCCTGCTCGGTGGAGGTGTCCGTTCAATCCAAAACAAATATTGCCCTATACGCGCCAATTAACACAGAACAATTATTATTCAACGGAAATATCCGTTGACTTCGAAGCAAACGATTTCCTATTCGGTGCAACTAATAAAATATCTTATTATTCACGGAAATATTCGTTTAATACCAAGGATCATTGTATAGTATAAAGGTTAGAATCACTAAAAGATAGAACCAAAGCTCATCAAAGCCGCATGTACGAATTCGATCGTTATTCTCAAGTAAACTCAACTGATGCGGAATTGCTGTTGCATATGGCTTTGATGGATGTGCTTTTGATTTTTCGACTTGTCTTTCGGTGTTGTTGTTCTTGCCTATTAGTTGTGTGTGCATCTGTTAGAAACGGCACACCACTCCGTCTCCAGTAACTTTTTTACGATCACCTTTGCAATGCGAACGACTCTAAGCGAGGAGTGAGAACGCCAGAGTAGGCAAGTGGGCCGGTGTGCTGTGTAAAAGTCGTGTGATTGTAATATTATAGTAAAGTTCTGTTTTCCTATGAGAGAGTGTGTGTTGTTGTACAGATCACGTCGGGGTCACCACCTTGGGGTTTGTATTCCCCAAATCGTTACTGATATCCAAGTGGGTGTCGTGGCTGTCTCCTCCGTGCACTGGTGACGACTGATGTCTGACGAAGTCGGAACAGGTTGTGCCTGTTATAGAATAACCGCTGGGCTGGTTGTGATTAGCTCCGTGGTTTGGGGCGAGTTTCGCAATGCAGTGGCGTAACTGGTAACCCTGATGATATGTCGATGGTGGCGGATATCTGCTCTCTTGGGCGTCGTGGTGTGCCGGTCCCTGGAGCGCGGGTTATGTCAACCATGCCTACCACCCAAGTGTCCGCTAAATGAGGCACATGATAAGATCATCAAAAGCCTTATCGCAAAACTAGAAAATCAGAATAAAAATATTTTCTTCCCAACCTATTTATCTTAACTCCCAAGATATGGTACCATTATCTTAAATCCTATTTACATTGCATTCACACATTGTAAGCAATATTTCAGTTCTATTCCTTTATCTTATGTTAATTCAAATCTGTAATCAATACTCAAATTCAATTCATTCATCCTATGTTGTCTTGAATATGCAAACAAAACTTAAACCCAATTGCTTCCAACCTACGTTATTCCAAATATGTAAATAATACCCAAATTTAATTCAGTTTATCAAATGTTATCTCGAATATGTAAACACTAGTTGTTGTTTCGAGTTGAAATGAAGATTCAGTCGTCCACTAGCCTCTGAGTCGAGACAAATTAATATAACGCGAAATTAGTGTATTAAGTTATTCAAAAATAAAGTATTAATTTTTTTATTATTTACTGGCCTATAGGAACCCGGAAGTTCATGACCTCACCGACTCACCTCCGCCATTGTTACCTGTCCCGTGCGCTCTCCTTCCACGTTCGACCATCCGATCCGATCTCCTCGAGGTCCAATCTAACATTGTCCTCCCATCTCCGTCGCGGCCGTCCTACAGGTCTCTTTCCCGCTGGTCTACCGTCAAGAATTCTATGCACGGTCCTATCGTTGCCCATTGGCGCCACATGTCCGGCCCATCTTAATCTCCGCGACTTGATTACTTTCACTATTGTAGGTTTCCGGTATGGCTCTTTCAATTCGTGGTTGTGGAGTTTCCTCCATTGTCCTGCCTCCTCGTCATATTTGCCGCCAAAGATGCCCCTCAAAACTTTATTCTCGAATACGCGGAATTTGTTATCTTCCCGTTTTGTGAGAGCCTATGTTTCGCATCCGTATAGAACAATTGGCATGATTATGGTTCTATAGACATGGAGCTTTATGTTACGTGATAGCAGTTTGGATTTCAGCAGTTTACTGACTGCATGCCAACTAGCGTTGCCGGTGTGTAGTCTCTTGTTAATTTCCATCGACATTTCGTTACTGGCCGTCAGTATTGTTCCCAGGTATTTAAATTCTTTGAGATTTTTGAATATCTTGCCCCTGATGTTTATATGTGTTCTCTGAGATCCACCTGCTCTGGCCATAGACATGTATTTCGTTTTGTCTTCATTTATTTCTAGGCTCACCTCTTCTGCCACCTGCATAATGATTCCACTGTTTTTACTTACAGCTTCTAGATTATCGCCCAAAACAGCGATGTCATTCGCACATGCGAGCACTTGTGTGACCCCGTTCAGGGATGATCCGGCCAATATTGATACTTGCGCTAAAGTAACAACAAGTCGAAGCCGAAACTACGGTCCACCACTAGGCGTTAAAGTAACAATGGAAGCCGAAGTCAGTGGACACTTAAGTAACACAAATCAAAGCCGAAACTACAGTACACAAACATGTGCTAAGTAACAAATCGAAACAGAAGTCGCTGGGCACTGAAGTAACCCAAATCGAAGCAAAAATCGAATGTACTATTTAAAACCTACCAATAACAATCAAATTATTAAACCATTACAAATTTTAGTTACGTCATCTTTTGTAGCACCCTACAAACTTATGTATACACCCAGTATTTTCAAAGTGACCGAAAGAAAGAAACTGTATTATCTTTTCAAACCTTGAAAGCATTTTACCACTCACCTCTTGAAAAGCCAAATTAACTTGCGTTCCAGTATTATTCATATATACCCTCGATCTACTAGATTTTAGAAACGAGTAATCCACCTAATTGAGAACACAATACTCACATCGACGCTAGGGTCACTATAAAATCGAAGGTCCGTGGATGACTTTTGCATCTTTAAGAAATACTACCATAGAGATTGTTTCTTGTAACAGATTCTACGTATTCTAGAATAAAGTTTGAAGATTCGTGATACCGCACCAAGCAATTCAGATGATATTAACAATACTTGAACGCTTCTTCGCCTGTCCGATCACCTTTTCTCTTGTCCTTTCAACATCACTAATGAATTAAAATAAATTTTTATTGAATTTTAATTTGGTGCGTATAATAATCTTTGGAGATACGTGGCGTTGTTCTGTGCAATTCGGTTTATATGCGCTCCACAAGACAATCCGACAGATCGCACCAATTTGCTGTTCATCTCCCGATAGAGCGAACATCTTTGCATCAGAACTCGTTCCGTAACAGAGCGGAGATGCTTTGGAACTCCCTCCCCGCGCGAGTGTTCCCGGAACGTTACAACTTGCAACTGTTCAAGAGGAACTGCAACTGTTACTTGGTGGTATCCTGTGGCGGGCACTGCCCCTATAGGCTCGCTTCTCCAGAGAGGTGTAATAAAAAAAATTCATTTATTATAACGATGATTACCAGAGCTCATTCCGGTATTCTCTTTATCCACTGTTGTGGCGTTTCCCACATATACAGACGGCACAAACAGAATAATCGAAACATAAATCATTAGAACCGTATACATAGAAGAGCATAACAACCAACAACTGAATACTAGTAAAGAACAAGAAATATCTGCCAAAGTAGTAAGGAATAACGTATATCTGTCATTTCTTCACGTTCGTTTCTGAATGCTGTAGTATACTACTTCTCTCAGGTTCGGTTGAATGCGTAAAACTTCTGTACTCCCAATTTAATAGCGAGCCCTGCAACTGACGGAATCCTCGCCTAACTCAGATGCCTGTACTCCACACATCTTATACCACTCTCTAATACTAAACTCTCTCTCTCTCTCTCTCTCTCTCTCTCTCTCTCTCTCTCTCTCTCTCTCTCTCTCTCTCTCTCTCTCTCTCTCTCTCTCTCTCTCTCTCTCTCTCTCTCTCTCTCTCTCTCTCTCTCTCTCTCTCTCTCTCTCTCTCTCTCTCTCTCTCTCTCTCTCTCTCTCTCTCTCTCTCTCTCTCTGATATGCTAAACACTTCAACTTTAACTTCAGCAATTCTAATCTCAGGCTTGGTCTCCTAAGTAATTCTTTCTAGGCACACACTAAACACATCCATCTTATGTATCCTGATCTTATGCTTGTTTTATCCTAGTCTTATTTAACTTGAATTAATGTGATATTTTCACTGATCTAATTAAAGTTCTGTGTTCCACAAAGCAACGGGTTAGATCCAAACACTTCCCAATTTATTACACAATGTGGCACACGTTTCTATATCAATATACATTTTGTCACATAATGTGAAACCTATGAAACTTCCTTCTGACTACTGCAAAAATGGTCTATAAGCAGTTCAGGCTGTTGACTCACTTCTTCGTTCCTGGGAGAAGTATATAAAAAAATGACATTGAAATCCACTTTACCGACTCCAACACTATGATAAGAAACATCAACAGAGAGAACATAGCGCACTTCAGTATTCTTCCTATTCCGATATAGTGTTGGTTTTTTCTGACGTGCCGTTACAATAACTGGGAGAGTTTCGCTTCGACCGATGCAACATTTGTAGCTTAAATGGTGGCAGCCGACAGTGGTATTTTGAATTTCAACCGATCAGGATATAACTTAGCGCCCCCTTATTCCACATCCCAGCTGAGCCACATACATACAAATCGATATTACATAACTCTAAAAATTTCTTTTGTTTTTCTTCAAATGCTTGGAATAACCCCTGTGCTTCAAGTATATCGAAAGGAGTGGTGATCGGAGTCCGGGTTGTTGCCTTTTTTTTTTATTTCTCTTATTGAAGCCCGGATTGTTTTATTTATTTATTTGTATTTAATTTAATAAACCAAGTGAATTATTTATATCTTAAGGAGTATTACTCCACTGTGACGCTTTGTACAGAGAGAGAACATGAAACTATCTATTTTTAATTTTGGGTGACCAAGTTATTGAAAGCCAACCCCAAAACTGACTCAACAATGTCTATGCGCAGTCCTTTTATACAACTACTTTAATATTTTAGGAAAAATTTTTTAACGAAAACATACTAAAATTCAAGAGAAAACGCGAGGTGTTACGGACCTCGCGTCCATGTCCCCGCCTAACACCCGCGAATTTCCCCTAATTTGCATAAACCACTTTATGAAAATTCTGCTTGACAGAAAAAAATAATGAAAAACGGCGTTGGCGCCGAATAAAAGCTAAACGTCAACGGCGAAAATAAAAACTAATTTATTCGACGGAATACTACGAACGAGAACAATCGTAATTACTGGACCGAGCTCTAATTCCGATATAGAACTCAAAAACCAGCTAACACTGGAATTGGAAAACAACGTCGTAGATCCAAGTGCTCAATTCCAAGTGCCCGAATATAATAGAATAATTGCATCCCGAGGAGTAGCTTCTGGCGAAGAAGAAAGGTTTGAAGACTCGCCAAGAGATACACACTAATAATCAACAAGAACAACAAGCTGAATATGGGAGCACAACGCTCAACGCCCCCTGCAACCTGCCAGCAGCAGAGAAAGCAGCAGAAACAGCGACCGCTCCACGGTCTATAAAGTAAGTCCTTTACATGTCATTTACTTATCCCTATAATATATTACTATGTTAAATTTTAAAAAATGTATACTTATATTAAATTGTTAAAGATAACCATAACAGAGGAAAGCATAAGATTCAATTTATGACGTATTGATTTAAGTGGAAATAGGTATTGATTTTACAATTGAATACATACTATAAGTTAGCATATGATTCGGTAAGAGTAGGGCGTTAAAAACACTACACCTTTATTTCAACCCGCGATTAAATTTCTCCTATCCAAAACTTCACATAGATAAGCATAAAACTTATTATTGTTATCTGAACAGAAGCCAAAACTTGGACAGAAACACATTCACAAATGCATTTAATGTACGGAGTCCCACAGCTTTTTCATGGAAACCAAGCACCTCCTTGAATCGACCCTCTCCTTCAACACACACTATTCGCCCTCTATTTTCTCGTCGGTCAAATTGAAGAATTCGTCTTTGATAACTACCTTCTAATTGAAAAACTTTGGGTTTTTGAAATTTTTCTTGCCTATGCAAAGTCTTGACGGCGGAACGAGAGCCAGCCTTATGCCTATGAGCGAACTATACCACACGCTTACCAGTCGTCCTTGTGTTTGAATACCGGAGGTGCATAGGAAGTTAGGACCATCCTTTTTTCGACTTTTCGCTTGAATCTCATCATGAATTCGGACGCCTTGCGCTTCCCTATCTCTTCTGTAAGTTGGGATTCGTGTCGCAATCTTTATTAGAAAAGGAATCCATCATAAAGTTATATATAGTGGAGAAGTGCGCAGGTTCCGGGTGCTGGGAGCCTGTATCGTACGCATACCCCTTCAGCAAGGAAGGGGTTTGTATGCGATTACGGTCTATGCACCTGAGGAGCACCAACATAACCTATTTATAGCGGAGGTCGAGACACTCTATCGATGCTTACATTTGCACCTGGATAAAAACTACTTTATACTAGGGGGAGATATGAACACCAAGCATAGAAATTGGGGAAATTATATATCTAATGCCAGAGGAAATCAGTTGGTATCATATTGAATATAGAACTGACCTGCTAGCTACGGAATATCCATCGTTCCCCAGAGGTAGATCGTTCTTAGATATCTTGCTAATTGACTCGCGACTGAGACTACTTAACACCAACAGACGAAACAGAAACGGATGATTGAATACGACAGTGACCACTGTGTATTCACGGCAGTAATAGAGCTTCCGAGCGATCTCGCAGATCTGGAGGAATTCGTGATCCCGCACCCCTACAACTACGGGGCAATGCGATGGCCGCGGTTCACCAGATCATTAATAAGAGAACTTCGTTCGAACGACTTTAATCTGCCAGTAAACAGAAACCTGACAAATGACGAAATCGATAAACACATTCAACAAATGGACGAAACCATAAAACGAACAATGGACAAAACAATCCCCAAAACAACAGTTACAGATCACATTAACATGTACAGAAACGCAACAATAAACGCACTCCACAAGAAAAAGAGCAGACTGCTATCGAAACCAAAACAATTACACAGACAGTTTACAGACAGACAAGACCAGGAGATAATATCACTGAAATCCCGATTAAAAAACCTCCAACAACTACTTAAAGCTAATTATAGATTAGTAACAAATTTGTATTGGAACAACAGAATTCGAGCTATAAAATCTAATAACCCGAATATGTTCCCACAAATAAATAAAATATTCAGGAGAAATAATCAAAACGAGATTCAGTGTCTCCAAATCCCACGTACTGAGGTAAACAAGAAGCTGCTAACCAACATTGGCATATATACAAAGAACGCTATCCTCAATAGTCAGCTCTTCGTGATCGAAGATCCTTTGGAAAAGGTGAACGCTGTGGGAGCTGTCTTTCAGGAAATATACAAGGTGAATGAAAGCATTCACCGAAATCATGACCTGGAGCACAGAATTCTACTGAATCACCTGCACCTCCAAAATGAAATTTCACATTGGCAATCGGAGAATCCGGGTTTTACCGAATTCAGTGACGATAATCTGTCAATTGACATTAATGCCAATGGTGAGGCTAATAGCCTTTTAATCACAAGGGAAGGACTGCAGAGTATCTTCAACTCATTAAGAAGCAAAAAGTCAGTGGGAATAGACGGAGTATCTAACATCGTACTCAAGAACCTGCCCCCAATGGCAATAGATATATACACGGTCCTGTTTAACAACGCGTTGAATAATGCATATTATCCCGCGCGTTGGTAAACGGCAATCATTCAGCCCATCCCAAAAAAGGGGAAAGACTGTACAAACCCAATGAACATGCGTTCAATGAGCTTACTCCCAAGCATCAGTAAAGTATTTGAAAAGATTATTAACAAAGCTCTGCTAAAATGGGTAGACGACAACAACATTATTCCAAATAACCAATTTGGCTTTAAGGCGGGTCATGAAACTACACATGTCGCAGCTAAACTGGTCTCTGACATACAATGGAATAAATGTAGGGACCAATGTACAGGTGCCTGGCGGATCGACTTGGAAAAAGCCTTTGATACCGTCTGGACCGAAGGGTTATATTACAAGCTGATCAGACATGGCATACATAAGCCTTTACTATATGTACTTTACGATATGTTAAAGGGCAGGAGGTTCGTGGTCAAAAGTGGTAATATGACCTCTAATAAAACGTATAATATCAAGAATGGCTTGCAACAAGGCGCGGTACTCCCTCCGATTCTTTTTAACATTTACATTAGCGGCTTATTAGATGCACTTCCGCAGGCTATTGTGTACGCAGACGATCTCATAATTTACAGAACAGCTCCGAAAGTTAAGATCAGCAATAGTTTAATACAGCGAGACTTTAACAACGTGCAGCGCTATTGCAATGACCGGAAACTTAAGATCAACTTCCCGAAATGTGAAGCCATCCTATTTAGAACTCCATTACATAAAGCCACGAACGACACAAGGAAAAACTGGCGAAAGCTAGTTATCGTGGGACCGCATGGAGATAAACTGGAAACCAAGAGTTTAGTTAACTACCTTGGCATCTGGCTAGACCAATATCTGTATTTCAACAGACATGTAGAGGCGGCTTTGGTCAAGGCTAGAAAAACGTTTGCTATGACAAGGAGGCTATTTCACAGTAGCCAACTTGACAGCAGGGTAAAAGTCATATACTACATGACGCTAATCAGGCCAATGGTCATATATCGTTTTCCAGTATGGTTTAACATAGGTCCAAATTTGATGGAAAAGATTCGGGTGTTCGAAAGAAAGTGTCTCAGAAGTTGTCTCAGATTATATGGGACACGGGAATCGGACTATAAAAAGTAATATTCAAATGAGACTTTATATAATGAAGCGTACATAAATAGGGTGGATAATTTTATGATTAAATTAATCAGAGGACATATTGCGAGAGCAATGTAGCGATCCTAAATCGTTACTCCTATCCAAATCCCCAATATTATCAAATAATCTAATCCAAATCCTAAATTCTCTATAACCTTACATTTAAATTCCATATTAAGTCACATCAACAACGAATTTAACCAAAAGTTAATTCGTCGTACATTGACTCAATTCCCAAAACCTTGACATCATGAAATACTTAATTCAAAACGCATTTCATGATTCCCATTCCCAGAACCTATCCAACCAAACTTCTAACAAATTCCCAGAACACAACTCAAATTGAAACACGCAAAGTCTTATGTGTGCTTCTGGGAATTTTGACAAAAAATAGTTGACAATTCTCAACTAAGAAAATTATAAAAGGGCAGTAGATTTCAATTTCGTGATCAGTAGATCACCAGAGGCCGAATCCACGGCCAACCAGTAACCCAAAACAATAAAACCTTTATAAACCAACCTCTGACAAAGTAAATCAAGAAAATAAAGACCAGTAGAGACGATTTAGTCTTTCTTTCTATTACGATTCGACCAACCGTGAAAACATTGAAGACATTGAAGACATCGAAAGGCACGGAAGGCAGCGAAGCCGCCGAAGTTTCTAAGGTTAACTTGGCTTCAGGGGACTTCCTATAAAGAGGCAAAGCACGTTAACGACGCCGCCGATTCAGGACCTAACAACTTATCCTAGGGAAGCACGCTTAACGACGCCGCCGCCTCAGGACCCAACAGCAATAAGCTCGCCCAATGACCTAATTTTCGGGGCCTATTATCCAAGCACTCTGTATTATGAGAGTGTGCGTCGCAACGGCTTTGTTCCACCAGAGGCGTTCCTTGACTTGGACATGAAAGGGCTTATACAGGATAGATCCGGTATTCCGCTGATCTATCATGTAAGTAGATCATCCGTAGACGGCCGATTGTGCTACGACCGGGAAGTAACGCGCACCGAAGAAGAGCTCCTGCGCTTCAGTAGGGCTATCTCCCACAAAGACCGGGACGATAGTATTAGACAGCGTCAACAGTTCTGGTGGTTGAATGGCATATAAAGACCTGGATACCAAAGTCGGTATAGAATCACACTATCATCAGCCAGCTTCCATAGACTTAGTTCTTCTAGAATTAGAGTAGTATAAGATTTAAGTTAAGTTAAGTTAAGTGCTTTTAAATAAAATTAAAAATAAAAAAAAAAAATAGGTAAGTTAAGTAAGTTAGATTTTAAGAAAAAAAAATGGACAAAGTTTTTCAAATTTTTCTTTGTTTTTCAAATAATTATAAGTACTGCCACAAAGCTCTGTCGCCGAAAGGCAAATTATACAAATGTTAAGTAATGTTTAGCTTAAAGCGTCTGCGAAGGACCAGTAAGTTATTATATAAGATAATTAAGCTAGAATTTAAGCATTTTTTGTCTAGCATATAATTTAGAAACTAAGAATATAAAAAGAAAATAAAAAATGTTTTAAAAATGAAATGAAATGGCACCCTGAATCAGAATACTAGTCCGAAATATATGTCAGTGCTAAGACGACAGCCCTGGTAGCTAGTGCTTCAAACTGTTATTAGTTTTAATAATTTATCATTGAATAAGTTGATGTTCCACAGGCTTTCCCAGAGCATCGCCATTGATTAGTCATTAACTAATTATTACCAACTACTTCCAGATACTTTCAGCAATCGCAATTCAGTTTCCTTTAATTTGATTTTGAGATATAAAAATAAAACCTGTGGCATTTTCTATTACCTTCCTTTTATTCGAGAGACAAATTACAGAAAGAATTTCGTGAAAGCAATCACGATGTACCGAATCCTTTACCACACACAATCATGGTCACTCATGGCCGATTAAAGTACGTGTCGTCATTGTGACAGTCTCAAGTGCATTTCTCTTTCAAGAACAAAATACTTGTCCAGAGAAATACAAAATTTTACAAAGAAGTCTTCTCTCAAGTTAACAATGATATAACAGGAGAGACCAGAAAGGACTAACAGTAGAAGTTTACAGTCAGTGATGTAATTTTGAATGTATCAAGGGCATTCAAGGATGTTTTCCTCTTAATGTCCTCACCTAGTTCATAAATATTGCAAATGCAGACACAAACATCAGTTGTCAAGTGCTTCTTTTCACCAACGCACGGTACAGAACCATAATTCTTCTCTCTTTTGGGATGCTGCAAAGCACAAATCGACATGAAAGGCTTTTCATTTTAATAAAAAGGATACGCACGGTACTCTGCTGCTATCCTCATAACTTTCTCCCTTTGAATGGCGACAAATGAAGAAAAGAAATCAAGTGGATGCAAATAAAGTTGCCGTGGAAAAAGATTTATCAAGCTCAGGACACTAAGTGAAGGCAGCATCTTGTTCATTTCTCAGATCCTATCTCTTGGCCACATTATTGTTTCACATCGGGGAGGGCATTTGTGGTGAAGTTGAATAATGCGATTAAATCGGTTAGGTTAGATCTTTGAAATGTTAATAACTGTCGGCTTATTTTATTGAGGGTCCATTTAAATTATCGATCTTCAACCGCTTTCAGTGGTTAAAAACAGAAGATGAATATTAAAAGCCTCGTAGTTTGGTGTAAAATAATGTGGGTGCCACCGAAGGGAAAGTTTCTCTTTGTGGGTTATCTAATTAATATTTTATGGTCAAGAACTGTGGTGCGAAGACTAATGACATAAATAAGTTGTACCAAATTAAATTTGAATATTATACAGAATACATATTAAAGGATTTTCCACTAAAATCGTTTATTGAATGACTGACCATGCTATTTAAAAGGCAATGTCACTTCCACTCATCGAATATGGTACACTCATATAATGGGGAATTTTGGGTTTCATAGACAATTGGATAAACGCTGTTTGTGGATTTTGTGGTGGACGAAATTCAATGAATTCGATGAAGTTGTTCAGGCCTAGTCGATCGAGTACAAGAAATTCATGAGCAAATAAATAATTAATGAACAAAAGGTCGTTTATAAAAATGTGGCATATGATGGGCGAGAATACGTCCCCCTGGGTACACCAACATTAATTTAATGAGAGACAGAATTGTGTTGAGGTTATATTTTTAAGTTAGTTGTTTCATCTTACGTCCTTTGGTGTGTCCAGGATTAAAAGTGATTTCTTATTTTATTTAGTTGTTATTTATTTTATTTATTTTCTTTGTATGTTTTTTGGCCGTTACCTCGGCCTCTGGATTCCGACTCATCTCGAATCAAAAAAAAAAAAAAATTGGGTGGCGAGGGGCCGACTTTAGGGAGACAAGGACAAATGTGTCCTTCATCTTGTCTCTGGCTTCTGGTCATCTTGCGATAACCAGAATCACCCACATCCGTGAGGATGTTGGGCTCAGTATCGAGATATCTGAAAAGAAAGGGGGAAGGAGGTAGCTAAGGATGGTGTGGACAGGGTTAGTTCAAGTGTTCTCTAACTCCTTGGATGAGGGGGTGGTGGGAAAGAAATCGTACAACACCGGTGACTCTTGAGTGTGTGGTAAACGCAGATCATGTCTTTGGCGTCTGATAATCTACGCCTTGGTCGGTGTGTATGTGTGTGTGTCTGTGGGTCCAGGAATCATCTATTATAGTGGAGAATTGTTGGGAAGGATGCTTTCTTCAGTTTTGTACTGAAGAAGAAATTGTGGTGGTCTAATCCGAAGAGATCAGAGAGAGAAAGATCTAGAACGCAAGACTCCCGTACAAGTGGGTTCTCGCTGTTCTGAATGCTTTCGAGGTGCTTGGATGCTAATTGTAGCAAGTAATCGTCGATAGGGCTAATAGAGGCACCTTCGTATAGGTGACAGTTCGGGTAATGGCGACCGTCAGACCTTCTAGGGTGGATGGTGCATCTTCTGAGGAGTTTTCTTTCGAAAACTCGAAGCTTTTCCATTTGGGCCGAAGATATGCAGGACCATATGGGAAAGGCTTATGATATATCAGATCGGATTAGTCGGTTATAGCAGAGATGCTTAACTTTGGTGTCAACTTTGTTGCTCCACTTCAAGATTTTGTGCAGTTGCTTAGCCCCACTGAGGCCCCTTTGAAGAATGTGGGTCACATGTTTGATGAAATTCATTTTTGGGGTATAGATGACCCCAAGATATTTCATCCTGTCCTGTGATCTAATCGTAGTACCTCCGATTTGTATTCGGATATTCTGTGAATATCGGGAAGTAGGTTGGGAGCGTTTACTACTCAGAATTATAGCTACTGCTTTGGATGGGTTAAGTCAAATTTTCCATCGACTGTAATACTGATACAGTTCATCTAGATGGCGGTTAACTACTCATCTCGAATCCAAAATGTGCCGCCCTTTTATACTCTGTGGCAACAGAGATTTGTTAAAATTTTATTTAAAAATTCCAAGAAGCACAAACAAGATTTTGGGTGCTTCAATTGGAATAGGATTCTGGAAAGTGTATAGGAATTTATTTGAATAAATTCCCGGAAGGAGAAATCATGAAATGCATTTAGAATTAGGCATTTCGGAATTTCAATGGTTATAGGAATCTCGTTTAAATTTATCGTGCATATGATTCAATTGGATTGGGGTGTAAGGTACTTGTAAATTGAATTAATGTGCGACAAATTAAGTTTTGGTTTAACTTGTCGCTCATGTGATTCACTATGGGAATTGCATTGGGATTATAGGTAATTAAAATGTCTGGAATTTAAGATTCCATTATATCATCTATTTATAGACTTTAAGGCCGCCTACGACACCATAGCCAGGGTAGAACTATATAATGCCATAAGAGAGTTCGGCATTCCAAACAAATTGATATGACTTTATAGGTTGACCATAACCAACGTAGCTAGTCAAGTAAAAATAGCGGGATTGATGTCAAAACCAATAAACATTGTGGGGGTTCTCTATATCACACGGAGAACCAACCCACAATTCTAACCAACCTCGACCGCTAACAGCGCGTCACCCTACCCTAACCTGTAAACATGCAAAAACAAATCTGCAAGCGCATCCATCCCAAACTTGCAAGAATTCATCTCCCAATCTGCAATGAAAGGCATTTCCCAAAACTCCCTACAGAATACAATTCAATAAAATATATTCTAAATCATCTCTTAAAACACTCCACATATAATTTGTCCCAAAATCGCTTCGGTCAATTCTCTACTTAATTTATATTCCCTCCTTGCGACCAAGCAATCCTGATTTCCCCGAAATGTATATGCCGTAATAAAACGCATATTCAAATCTACAACGAACATTAACCATCTCCCTCAATTACATCACCCCACATACATTTCCCCGAAATTACTTCGGTTAATATCTTATCTAAACGATATTCCTTGCTTGCGCCCAAGCAATTCCAATTTCCCCCGAAAACCATTTCGGTTCATTTGTTCCTTAAATCATACTTCTCGTCTGGGACCAAGCGACAGCTAATTTTCCACGAAACAATCACAACGATCAAAACCCTTGATCATACTTGGCTATGCCAATTTCCCGATATACACAACCAACGAACCCAACTCAGCTTATACGGCGAGGATTCGCTGGAACTAAATTCTTATGCATGCATAGCAACTCTTCCCGAAATTCTTAGTAAGGGGCAGTGAGTTTACTTTAGCTATAACCCCACTGCCCCGACGCGATGAACTTTTGCTTTCGTCAGTCAGTCGAGATTCAGCCGCCAAGCCACACACACCTAGTCAGTCACTATCCAACCGCCATCAAGTGCCCATCCCCCCTCTTATCATCCGCCAACCGCCACCGGGGGCACACGTTTCCGGCAACCATATCTGAAATAAGTTCCGTGTCCCACAACCTATTTAAAACCTTGCATTCCAAATCTATTTAAGACTTACCTATAGTCAGCAAAATTAGGTTACGGTGTTCGATGACCGGAGCTCCGGAAATCGCTATTTGTAAACGCCAGGCTCTCAAGTGAACAATCAACAATAAAAACAACTACTACAAACTACATCCTAGTGTTTCCTTTTCTAAATTTTTGGTGAACAGATTCTTTTGCTGCGGCGGAACAATTACCCGGTAGTGACAGTGAACGTGTTAGTGGGTCGGTGGTAGAATCAAAACCCACGCCGGCGCGCCAGACCGCATAACCCCACAACATCTTTAATGGACTACGAGTAGGGGACAGTCTGGCCTGTCTGCTCTTCAATCGGGCGTTGGGGAAAGCAATCCGTGACCCTGGCGTCACAACTAAAGGGACAATTATCACCCAGTCCAGCCAGATATTTGCCTAGACAGATGACGTCGACATCATTGGTAGAATCGAATCGGCTGTACAGGACTCCTTCAGCCAGATCGAGCAGCCGGCACAAAAACTGGGACTGCACATTAATGAGGGAAATACTAAGTATATGGTGGCAACTTCTGCGAAGAGAACACCTAACGTTGGTCACTCTATAGGGGTAGTGGAGGACGAATTTGAAGTAGTGCAATCCTTTTACTACCTTGGGTCAATAGTATTAGCCGATAACAATATGGAAGAAGAAATATGCGAACGGCTGATCAAATCCAACAAAGCCTACTATGGTCTATTAAGGCTCTTTAAATACCGAAATTTATCCAGAACATCCATGCTACTACTGTACAAGACCATGGTCTTACCAGTACTCACGTATGGATCCGAGACCAGGGTGCTCAATAAAATGCACTCTGAACTCTTAGCCGCCGAAGAATTGTTGGCCCCGTATGTGAGGAAGAACGATTGCAGAGACGCTACAACCATGAGTTGTACGCAATCTACTTTGAAGCTAATATTGTAGGAAAAATTAAGGTCGGTAGACTCCGGTGGGTGGGACACCTATCTCGAATGAGCGAGGAGGAGCCTGCCCGGAAAATCCTTTTTGGCAGGACGTATGGATGGAGGCAGCGCGACAGACCTTGTCTGCGATGGAGGGATGGCGTAGACCAGGACGCCCAGAGTGGGAGGCCTGGGAGTGCCAAACTGGATGACATCGGCTCGAAATCGGGACCGGTGGAGCGATTTATTAAATAAGGCCAAGACCGGATCCCGGATATAGTGCCCATGATGATGATGATGATGATGATGAGGTAAACACAAGATTCCCTAATTGCACTGTCGGTTCGCGCGTCAAGCCTTCTATCGGATTTGAACTAAACAAACGGACCACCACAAAGCGTCCGAGTGTAGCACGGTGGTATATATGGGATTCGCACCGTAGTGTGAAAATTGTGTGTAAGTGTGCAGTGCCGGAAAACTCATACCCTTTCCTCTGCTTGTGTCGGTTTGCCATCTTTTTCGCACCTCTGTTGTGTCCCTCAGGCATCGATACTCTCAATTGGTTTATAGTCTTTTGAGGGTTTTTTGTGTTTTAAGTACCGTAATATTCGTCGCGAAAGGGATGTGACTTGGATTTCGGCACGGATTTAGTGGGGTATAACACCTGTAGTGATTGCTTTCGCTTATCCATAGCCGGGTCCAACTTGCATCCTTTGCTGAGGCGGTATTGGTTTTCTGTGTCGCCATTTTAATGGAACGGGAATTTCACGTCGATCTTTGCAACATTCGTGGCCTAATGCAATATCTCCCATGTGTCTGTCCGTGTCTGTAATCAGGAACCAGCAATCTTTGCAATTAGGGAGACCCGCTAATACCTGATTCAAATATTTCTGATTTTACTATACTCGGTTATAACTTAGTACCTTTGTTCTTTCCACATCGTGGTCTAGCTACATATATACGAAGTGATATTGCTTATGGGTTCTGTTCCAATCCAAAATGTAATTTCTCGTGGCTAAAACTTCATGTTCGTAAGCATATTGTACATTACCGCTTTCTTTACAGAAGCCCAAACTTGGATAGAAACGCATCCTTTAACGAATTGAGCCAACACGGGTACCAGATATAGATGGTTATTTTTCCAACACACTGGACCTGTTCCTCACCTCCCACCCAAACAGATACACAATTGAAGTTTCTTCGCCCTTGGGCACTTCAGAATAACAGCAAAGGTATCAAGAAAACTCCCAAAAGAACAGTACGGTTCTATGAGAAAGCCAACTGGGAAGGTCTGAACGACTTTTTTGGGAAGTTAAATTGATCGTTATTTTTCCTCAATAACGATATTGACTCTATAGCGGACACATTAACAGATACGATTCTGTTTGGCATATTCCACATAGAGTAAAGAGTTTCAAACCCAGAGAAATATGTAGTTCGATTCCGGGTGCAGAGAAGCCATTAAGGCTAAAGAGTTGAGCTTCCCGTTGTATAAGTCAAACAATATTGAGGAAAACCGGAAAACATTTAAAAGAAGTAGAAATGACCGCAATGCGTATATTCAACGCGCAAAGTTCTTGCATGACCCGAGAATGAGACAAAAAATACTATACTCTCCCACAGGTAACATAGTAGAAACTTCTGAGCAATTGTGAAGAACATCCAAAACTCGATCTCCTCATCCATTCCTTCGCTGATAGTCGATGGCAGACCAGTCACCAGTGCAAAAGAGAAAGCGAATCTACTTGCTGCATATTATGCAGCCAACTCAACGCTGCCTGATACCTAACCGCCTCAACTTGAATATGAGCAGCACATCATGAGTCAGATTCGCCTCCGAACGCGTACTGTTGGTCGGTCACTCAAGAAGCTAAATGCAAATAAATCCGCTGGTCCTGATGGCATTCCCCCAATTCTTTTGAAAATATGTTCCTCTTCACTCTCTAAACCACTGCGAAAACTCTTCCATTTCTTATTCTACCGGCCGTTTCCCAAATAGATGGAAGTCAGCGAACATTCAGCCAATTCCCAAAAAGAATGACAAATCGTCCAACTCTTCTTATCGTTCCATAGTACCAACTTCCATTCTCTCGAAGGTAATGGAAATACTTATTAACCGTCAACTTTCGAAATATCTGGAATCGAATGACCTCCTAAATGACCATGCTTTCGTAGCAACAGGTCCACAGGAGATTTGATGGTGTACCATGCGGAAAAGTGGATCCATTCCATCCACTACTTCGGAGAAAGCAAGGTTGCTGCACTGGATATCTCGCAAGTCTTCGACAGAGTTTGACATCCAGCCATTTTACCAACATTACATTCATATGGAGTGGACAATTCTCTGATCCAGTTGATAAGAGACTGTGGGGGTTTTGTCCAACCGACAAAAGCAGTACACGCATCTAGCGTGTAGCCACAATGAATCGAATTCTTCAGCATATAAACATGCAAACAAAGAAATTGTGTACCGAAATTCCTTTTAACACAATTTTCCTAATTGCAATGCAGATGCATCCATGCCATTTATGATATCCTTTGTTTATCTTCCTTTATCAGTTTCGTGTCCCATGACCATGGGTACACAATGGATCATTGGCACACTAGCTAAGATCGACCCGGAAAGATCCTCTCCAATTCACCACCAAAAAGAGAAAGTTCACGCTTCTCTCAAGGAAAAGAAAACTCACCCTTAGCTAAGAGAGGACTCCCCAGAGTCTCTCGAGGTTAATCGCTGAGTACCTCACACAGTCGGAATTCAGCCCTCGAGGAGACTTTTACCAACCACCGTAGCATCCGCACAGAAGTGTACACACCCCCGAGTTTATAGAGAGTCGAGTTTCGTGAGTTTTTAATGTAGTCGAGTGATAATCGTGGAGACGTGAAGTGTATTCATTTCTTGACAAATAAAACATAATTAAATTATTATATTTAACATCGCTTGCACACCCATCTTTCAAACACTGAAATACGTGCCTTCTTATAACAAATATATAAAGACCAAATTGTAAAATCTTGTGAAATGTTTGTGAAAATGTCCAGATGCACATACTAGAAAGATTTCTCCTAAAGACGGTATGATACAACAGGAAAATTCATTACAATTTGTTAGAGCCGACAAAGAAAAACGAACAATGTACCGACTACGTCCTTATAATCTATTTATGAAATAGTATTCTAAATGAAGCTGAACAACTAAATGTTACTAATATTATTGTTGTGAATATTTTAACGTGTGCGTCTTTAATGGTGTTTTTACAATTAATCTATATGTGTATTCTTAAAAAATGATAAATATATATAAAGTTTAATAAAACAATAAATGCGTGTGTCAATTTAGTGAAGTTGACAATTGGGTTAGACGTGAAATAGTGGAATCTTAGTGAACCCGTCCCCGTGCTAGGACATAACTAAGATAAGTCCTACAAGACTATCTTTCTGGCCGTCCAATTCAGGTGGTTCTTGATAGTGTCAAATCCGCCTCCCATCAAATGAATGCAGGTGTTCCCCAAGGTTGTGTACTCTCACCCACTTTCTTCCTCATCTTTATAAATGAACTCTTGTCAATTACCCGCAACCCAATCTATTCGTTTGCTGATGGTAGCACACTGCGTTTCCCTTACTCATACGAACATTCCCAACCAAACTCCTCGAACGTCCATAGCAATCAACAGGTTATGCTTAATACACTTAATTCTGACTTCAACAAGATATATCAATGGGGTTATCTAACCAAGTAGAGTTCAATGCCTTAAAAACTCAGTGCTGTCTCCTGTCGTCAAAGGCGAACCCCAAACTAAATATACTGTCGATGAACGGCACTTGCATCGACGAACCCAAGGAACTATCAATCCTCGGCTCTCAATTTAGTTCGACTCTGAATTGAACCGATCTCATATTTGAAGATGCGAAAGATGTTGCCAAATGTATGAGGTTCCTTAAGAGATCCAAACATATTTCACTTCATCCCACCTGGCCTCTATTTACAAGGAGTATATTCGTCCCGAAATGGAGTTTAACTCCCATATTTGGTCAGGCACATCCAAAACTGCACTACACGTGCTCAACAGGATGCAAAAGCGAGCAGTGAAACTTATTGGGTACTCAGCCGTAAGTCGATCAATTCCGTCGTTAGAACACCGGCACAACGTATCATGCCTATCTCTTTTCTACAGGTATTATCACGGTCGCTACTCAACTGAATTTGCTGAATGTGTTCCGCTCCTCAGACATTCTCCCGTGATACACGTCAATCTGTGAATGCGAGTAATTCACATTGAAAGTGAACTTCAGGCGCAAGAATAAATATATGGTAGAGAGTTATCCTTTATCCGAACCACACGAATGTGGCATACTCTACCTGATCATGTGTTTCTTCGTCGTTGTGATGTCCAGGCATTCAAGACCAATATACATCGACACCTTTCCTTATCCGTTTCCTCTCCATCCTCTCGCACTGTGTTCTGACATTTAAGGGTACCAAAAACCCCTTTTGTGCGCGCGTTTGTGTAGAAAAAAAAAAACCTTGCCATTTAATTCTGCTATATGACATTCATATATCTTCTTGAAGGATTTGGAAAATTGAACCGTTTAGCAGTTAGCGGACTATATCCCTATAAAATCTTAAGCCACAATCTATGTGTGCAACTATTACACCGCACCCTCACCAAATAAATCAACACCCAAAATTGATAACATTTCAAAATTGAACATTGGTGAAGAGTGGCTACAGGATCGGGTGAATATTTTTCCTTCTTTACTTACAATTCAAGTTATTATTTATATTAAGAACCGATAGGAGTATCCTAATGCGTTTGTATAAGATGCCATTTATTCGAAATTGAAGATTTCAACTCACGAGCTCACCTACTACTGCGTGTTGTAGAAACAACTACACAGTTTTCAACTATAAAAATACCTCGATAAGTATTGTAACTTAAGACGAGTCATCCAAATCTCAAAGCGAACCGGGAAATAATTGAGAACAATTTTCCAAAAAAAAAGAACCAAAGGAGGGAGGAATACTTCAGTGAAAGAACTCAAAGCTGATTTCTAAGCCTCTAAATAGAATACAATCGCCTGATGCGAATTTTAAAATCACAAGGAATACAAGCTGATTTGTGATAACGGCATTGCCCTATTATTGTAACTAACATCCCATTCTTTTTTTTTTTTTTTTGTATTTAAAATAATAAATTGGAAAATAAAATATATCTGTTCAATATAAAGCTGTTAAATTAATTCCCGGGATAAAAAGGATATGGATGTTTGAAATATTGTGTACGACTTGGAGGACAATTTGACAATTTCAACTCTACAAAAGGGGCATGTAATTTATTAACAAGTCACATCGACAGCTGTCATACACCTTTCTTGTAATGAAAATGTGAAATTCCAAATCCTTTTTAAATTTTATAGCACATCAGTTCCAAGCGGGATGCTCAAGAAATAAAGCGCCCCAACTTGTCAAATGTCAAATTAAGTTAAGCGGTCTTTTGTTCTCTTCGCACAAAATTATCTTAGTACAATACCATTGAATCAACAGTCGTTTTGTGTGAAATATATAAATTCCAATAATTCAATGAAACGGCATATTTAACATACACCTTCAAAAGGCGTCCACTTGAAGGTTCCGCCAACAACACAGCGCACACCTGCGCTCAAGAAACATTACTTCTGGAAAGGGAGGAATACTTTTATGCCTTAGCGCATTTACTTAACATCTTTTCCCATTATAAAATAATATACGTTTATATCCTGACGAATAATGTACACTTACAGAACTCTGCAGGATCAACGCAGCCCATTCAATGTAACTACTATCCGGAAGGAGCTCGATATGTCTTTTGCATGACCTCATATTACTGACTGTAAGCTGAGCAAAAGTACCTGCCTACAATAAACCAGGAAATTTTCCTCCTGTAAGGGGAAAAGACCATATGGCACCTTTGCTTTTGCGTATGAGTTTGGAATAATGGAGTTGTTTGTCTGCCCAAGGATATCAAAAATCTGTTGGAAGTACAATATAAGGCGATTGTTCCAAGAGTTGATGCAATATTTTCCTTTGAACAAAGAAATAATTGTATTGCAGGCAAATAACAACAAAGTATTGAACTACCAACGTGATACTGAAAAGAGATACTATACTCATGATATGTGCAAATGCCATCCCGATTCTTCCTTTTCTATGGAAACGTTCATATCACATCTGCTGAATGGACTCGGTATAGTTAAATTGAATAAAATTCTTTATAAACTCCTGAGCACACGATGTCTGCAAGGTGTCCCACATCTGAATTACAAGTATTTTTGTTAGTCGTAACTGAAATTTAATTTTGACGTTCAGGACCATGAAAATTGTTATTTTTTGAGTTCCCACTCAAAGCAGATGCGGGCTTTAGATATCCGTATAATAAAGCAAAGTAACGAAAACAAAGTTTGAAACATTCCATTTGACCATTTGCTTGAAGTAATAATTTTTAAATCTTAATAGCTTTTAAGGAACCAAATATACATAAATGAATAAGCAGTGGACCCGGTAGAACATCATCACCTACATTCAACTTCCAGCTCTGCCACTTCACAGCTAGTTTATTTCTGACATTCCGCCTGAAACAACTGAGCAAAGCTGTTTTTACATTTTACTTTACCACCTCCTTATATATACGAACGTAGTACATATATGTATTTACATCTACATACTTTTAGGCAGGAGCCGCAAAGAATAAAATGTAAATGGGGGGTGTGAACTCAGCACATAGGCTGGCATCATTAAGAGTATGCTGCCCGTCCGAACGATATCCGAAGATGCCAGAAATGTCTTGGGCGGGAGGAAACCACTTGACATTGCACCTAAGGAAAACGCTCCGTTGCATGAGGTCTCACAACAGAATCGCCGACGAATGCGGTCACAATTAGAGCTCCAAGCATAAGAGAATGGCAACGAAAGTGGGATTCTTCTGCCAAAGGAAGATGGACCCACACCATGATACCTGATGTAGAAGCACGAGTGAAAAGAAAACATGGCGAGCTCAACTACCACTTGAGTCAGCTGATATCAGGACAAGTATGCTTTCGGCAATACTTGCAATCCATAAACATGCCGATCACCCACTGCTTGTACTGCGAAAGCAAAATAGAAAATGCGGAACACGTACTCACAGAGAGCGTGAAATTCGAGACCGCACGAACGATTTTGGAGAGTCCTTAGTAACGTATCCATTCATTTTGAATTTAACCGCACATTCGTACATAGATGAAATTACAATAGGATACTTATCCGCCACTAATCAGTACCCGTTCGAAAGAAACAAAAAACGGATCTCGACACATACATCCCAATGCATGTGAAAAGTGTGATTGGAAGAGAAATATATGTGACAGGCGGATGGGATATGATATAGCAGAATTGTCTACTGTTTTCGCGTATATATTTTTTTCCATGAATATCTTTTGGTGTTATGGTCCGGCGCCGCGCTTCCTCGGATGAGGGAAGACCGTGGACCTTTTATTTTTCCTTTATTTAATATTCTTTCATCAATTCGCGTTTCAATGTTTATTCGCTCCGATTGAAAGTATGTTTGTGCGGAAATTTATTGCAATTGATGATCAATTATCAAAGAAAAAAACTCTTCCGTCTCTTCGATATTATTTAATTATTTATTTTAAACTCTCAAACTAAAACTTCCAAACTGATAACTCAAACTCAAAAACTGAACTTAAAACTTATTCTCAACTTAACTTTCCAATCTCAATTTAAACTCTCACACTTAACTGTTTCTCAACTTAACTCTCAACTTTAAACTCTCGCACTTAACTCAAAACTCAAAGTGACTTTACAATTCATTTTTCTCTCTTCTTATAGAACATTGAGTTCTAATTCATTGTAAATTATAATTTGAACAAAAACCATTTTCTCAAAGTATTATTTACTCTCTGTGACTTTTAAATTTTGAATAAACTTTGAACAAAAATCAAAGAGCCATGTTTCAAAAGAAAAAAAGTGCATGTTATGAAAAAGGGGCATTTTATGAAATGTACTGTAACTGACTTGATATAGAATATTGTGTATGTTTATTTATGATATGTATTAAATGAGAATGTTAGATATGTAAGGAGCAAGTTTTAAGGAAGTGTTAGATAAATAATGAGACTCAGTATTAAACTTAATAGTTATAAGGACAGTAGTATTCTGGAATACTACATTGGCTTCTGAAACAACATCAATGCCCTCACATGATTTTTTAATCGTTGGTAGGTTTTTAGAGTAAGAGGGGCATAATATTTGTCGTGGAAATGGTGTAACTCGAATTTCGGCTGGAATCCAGTGGGGTACTATAAACGCAAGATCTACGGTGGTCGCCTTCGCTCATCCATTGTGGACTCTGACTTGCATTCTGATTTAAAGCGGTATTGGTTTGTGATGCCTGGCCACTCTAATAACACGAGAGTTTCGCGTTGAACCTTGCAACATTCGCAGCTTACAAAACAATTTGTCCGTCTGCCCACATTTCTAACCACAAACTGACAATACTTGCACAGAGCAAAACCCAGATGATGAATGATACCGATATTTGAAGGTTCAATTCGCCTGGTAATAATTCTAAAGCAGGAGGACCTCTTATATGTTATATGAGGACCTCATTGTACGTCCAAAGGCATAAACAAAAAATATATATATATATATATATATATATATTGTATGATTTAAAGTACTTGCAAAGAGCCAGTAAGTTAACACAAGTTATAGTGTAAAAAAGTGTATGCATTTAGTCCTACATTGTTGCAACCGCAACAGCGCAATAGAAGGCCGCATCAAATTGAATCGAGAAGAATCGATTTGAGTCATTTTAGTCGATTAAATCCACACTCAGCGCGCTTGAAAGTATGCTATGATACCAGCAAACAATCAGATTAATTCATTTTGATTCAATGTCGACAGCGCCCGAAGGTATGCTCGGTTGTAACTGTCCATAACCCTCGATACATTGCGAGGTGCTGATTTAAGAGAATTTAGCCAGATGCCAACAACTCGTGCTAGAATTGCTGAATCGAAAAGGGAGCAATATTTGAATAGCGGATGAGATTTGGTGGCAATGGCCTCTAAAATGAGGAAGATAAAGATAACTGGCGGCTACCGAAAGGTATGCAGTTTTTTACGGTGTGATCTAGGGATCACCAGTAAATTGTTTGAAGTAATACGGCTTTTAAAATTTGAATTTTTGTATTGATTAAGAATTGAATTGAGAAGAAGATTAGTCAACCAACTGACATTGTAACTAGAAGGTAAAGGGTCGTTCCTAATAAAGATTCCTATGAATTGTTATTAATTTCAATTTTATTTTCCTTCGGTTCATCGGCTTGACGTTACCGGCGACATACCCTTTCGAGTTCAGATTGATGGAATTTGCTGGATAAGAGCAAGCACCGGCTAACCAAGATACAGTCCTGCAACTAACAGCGGAATTGCAACACATTCTACATGGTCCTTCGAGCCGGATATCTACGATCCGGAGACTTAAAGGGAAAGGATTTACGATCCGAGAAACCAAGGGATTCACGATCCAAGAGAACCATTGCCGGAGTGGAACAACTGCGAACAATCAACCAGAAAAACTCCTTCAAAAGATCTAGTGGCGGATTGCTGGCAGTAGCATAACGAGTGGTTGTTTCAACGACGGAACAGAGTGCTGGATAGACAATTGGACATCAACTTCATCATAACGAGTGGTTGTTTCAACGACGGAACAGAGTGCTGGATAGACAATTGGACATCAACTTCATCATAACGAGTGGTTGTTACATCGACGGAACAGAGTGCCGGATAGACAAGTGGACATCGACTTCATCATAACGAGGTGGGTGGCAATTATTTTCTCAATTCTAACTTTAGTGATAAGATCAAGGGCAGTGGTTGTGTGTGATTGCAAAGTGGTGAATTGGTGGTTCTTTTAAGGTGTTGGAAGGTCATAGGAAGTTGTTGTGGTGTTAACTAGCGAAGGAAAAGTAATTGAGCTGAGGTCTCCAACGA
The DNA here is from genome assembly GCA_963931805.1 of Microdon myrmicae. Classification (NCBI taxonomy): domain Eukaryota; kingdom Metazoa; phylum Arthropoda; class Insecta; order Diptera; family Syrphidae; genus Microdon; species Microdon myrmicae. The sequence continues at coordinate 128,844,612 of OZ007502.1, read as the reverse complement.
GACTATAGCAGAATAAAGGATTTGTCAACATACAGAGAAAGGCTTTTAACTGAAAGGGTCGGTGACTTGAAATAGTGTTCGTCATCTGCAAGATTAAGCAAGGGTTAAGCGCAGTTCACACGGTACGTTGCGGATTCGATTGGGTGATTGTTCATCGGTGACTGCCCAGTGGTATTGAGGTGCTGGGTGGTGTTCTCTGTATTTAGTGGCTGCAACGTTGGATTGTGTGATTGAATTGATTCATTCGTTCGGGTTGATTGAGCGGGGTGATTGTGCGGTGTTGACAACACAGTCGAGTCGGAGTGATTCTTTAGATTTGTTGGGAGTGTATTCCTGCGGCCGTTTGGCTGTGACATCGGATTGCGTGAATCAATTCGGGCAACCTTTTGGTGTGAAGAAGCGAGGTAGCGTAACGAACGCTTGTGAGCAAAACAATTTGCGTGTCTAATAGACAGCTCAAAGGAAGGATTGGTTGTTTGTATCCTGACATCCCAACAAAATGAGTAAGACAAAGATGTCTAACCTTATTGACAGCTTGCAGAACATAGCAAGCGAATTAACAGCCGATTATAAGGCATATTCGGAATTGAGTCAAACATACAAATCAGTGCACATGAATGAGGCACGTTTAAGAAATTTGGAGCACTACTTTGAGGAAGCAAAGGGATTGCATCAAAAAATTATAGCGGCTCCCAGTGATGAAACAAAATTAAGATACATGGAAGAACTCCACTTCCATAAGCTGAAGGAACTGTATTACAGTTATTCTTCAGAACTTAAGTCGCAATTAGAACAAGTCGACACTCATCCGCTGGGACATAATTCATTTAATAGTTCGATGGGAACAACAAGGGCGCCAACAGTAGAATTCAAATTACCCCCCATTAAGATACCGACGTTTAGCGGTTCTTACCAGACGTGGCCGGAATTTAAGGCTCTATTTGAGAACCTTATCATTAGAAACACGTCTCTATCTGATGTCCAACGGCTGCACTATCTCAAGTCAAACCTAGAAGGTGAAGCAGAGCGTCTATTGCGGAACACTGCCATAGTTGAAGGTAACTTTGAATCGGCCTGGGCAACACTGGTGAAGCGTTACCAGAATTTGAGATTGTTGAAGGACAATCAATTCGGGATATTATTTGGTCAGGCGTCATTGGGCCACGAGTCGGCCGATGGAATTAGATCTCTGATGGATACCACAGGTGAGGCCAAACAAGCACTACAAAATTTAGGAATTCCTGTCACATCGTGGGAAGATGTATTGATTTTCCACACAGTACAGAAGCTTCCCCTTAAGACGCGAGGTTTGTGGGAATCTCACATTTCGTCATACGTGGATTACCCAACATATGATGTCTTGGAGGAATTTTTATTCACAAGGATCCGAACTCTAGAAGTCATGGGACAGACAACGTCCAAGAGGTCTTACGGAACTCCCAGAGCCAAACATCATGACGTACGTGCCCATAATTCAACTACATTCACTTGCATAATGTGTTCGGGCCCACATCTAATACGCAACTGTCCTCAATTCAAGGCTCTAAGTCGAAAAGGTCGATGGGATATTGTGAATAAGCGCCAGTTGTGTATCAATTGCCTCTCAGAATTCCACAAACGTCAGGAATGCACAAGCGAGTTCACGTGCACCTATTGCAAAAGAAGACATCACTCATTGCTACATATGGACAGGGAGAAACGTCCAATCCAAGGACAGGGGAGCGCTTCACCGGAGGGCATCCCGATTTCTAAGTCATCGGATGCCACGAGCATTCAACCGTCAGGCACAGGAAAGAAGGCTAATCCTACCACAAACCAAACATGTAATACCTACATGGCCGGCACTGGCCACACTAAGACGGTTCTCTTGGCCACAGCACTGGTCAAGGTTTTCACGGCGAGAGGACAACCATTGGTACTTCGAGCTCTGTTGGATCCTGGGTCAGAGGCGTCGTTTATTACTGAAGCAGTCGCACAGCAATTGAGGCTCAAAAGAGAACGAAGTTATATAAACGTCCTTGGAATTGGATCGGCTAACAATAGCATTGCGAAAACAAGGGTCGCGCTTACGATACATTCGTTAGTACAGGAAGAGTTCAAGTTGGAACTCATGGCATTAGTATTGCCGAAGATAACAACAAACCTCCCAAAACATCAAATTCCTTGTGCTGAATGGCCACGCATTCATCATTTACAGCTGGCTGATCCAACATACAACCAACCGGGCAAAATTGATATTTTACTTGGTAGTGACGTATATCCATTAATATTATTGGAGGGTCTGATTAAGAGCGGACCAGGTGCTCCTATGGCACAGCGGACCGAGTTTGGATGGGTACTGTCTGGCAGTATAAATTCCGGTAACCAGACCACAATTAAGGTTCACCACACCACCAGTAGTAGCCCCGAATTGAATACGATCATACAACGGTTTTGGGAACTGGAGGAGGTGAAAGAGAGGAAATCGTTATCACAGGAAGAGGAGCAATGTGAAACTCATTTCAGTAGAACACATCAACGACAGTTGGATGGCAGGTATATGGTCCATTTACCCTTTAAGGAAGGGAAGCGCCCAAGGTTGGGTTTATCGCGCAATTCAGCGCTTGTTCGATTTTTCCAGTTGGAAAAAAGATTTCAAACCGATCGTTTATTCCAGGAAGAATATAAAAGAGTTTTTAAGGAGTATGGGGACTTGGGACACATGTCTGAAATCGACCCTCTCTCAAATAATAATTGCCATTATTTCATGCCGCACCATGCGGTGATTAAGGAGTCTAGCTCAACAACGAGGTTACGAATCGTTTTCGACGCTTCCTGCAGAACATCAGATGGTACGTCACTCAACGATCATTTGCTGAATGGTCCTCGGCTCCAGGATGACATCTTTGATCATATTCTGAGATTTCGAAGACACAGAATAGCCTTCGTAGCGGACATACCCAAGATGTATCGACAAATTTGGGTACCACAGGAGGACGCATCCTACCAACTCGTGTTGTGGAGAGATGTGGAAGGAGATAACATCAAGACCTACCGATTAAACACTGTCACGTTTGGTACCACCGCTGCGCCGTACTTAGCAGTGCGCACGCTACAACAACTAGCATTGGATGAACGGGCTGACTATCCATTAGCATCGCAAATAGTCTGTAAAAATTTCTATGTCGATGATGTCATGCATGGAGCAGACTCAGAGGATGAGGCCATGGAACTACGTGACCAACTCGTAGCGATGTTGCGGCGTGGAGGGTTTCCACTCAGGAAATGGGCCAGCAACAGTGAAAAAATGATGCTTTCGGTTCCGGAGGAGGATAGAGAGGTTCAGGTGCCATTATCGCTTGACAAGGGTAACACCGTAAAGACCTTGGGGATCCAATGGCATCCTGGACGAGACACATTTTCGTTCAAGGTCTGTTTCCAGGAATCGAAGGGAGCAACGAAAAGAACAATCTTGTCAGAGATTGCGCGCCTATACGACCCGATGGGCTGGATATCACCTTGTGTTGTCATTGGCAAGATGATCATGCAGGAGATTTGGAAGCAGGATCTAAATTGGGACAGCGAGCTTCCATCAAAAATTGTCTCAACATGGTCTAAGTTAAGAACTGAGCTAAATGCCCTCAACAACATAGAAATTCCGCGTTGGGTCAAGGTCACCAAGCGATCAACACTCGAAGTGCATGGATTCTGCGACGCCTCCGAAAGGGCATATGCTGCGGTGGTCTACCTTCGTACGGTCACCGAGGGAGTGACTTCAATAGAGCTGCTCGTATCAAAAACAAGAGTAGCACCACTCAAGAATAAATCGCTAGCACGATTGGAGTTGTGTGGAGCTCACCTGCTTACACATTTGCTGGTACAAACCGTCAAAAGGATGGATCTTCAATGCGCGAAGATGTGGGCCTGGTCGGATTCGCAAATTGCACTTGCCTGGATTAAGGGGCCGCCACACATACGAACTACTTTCGTCGCAAACAGAGTGGCGGAAATACAGGAACACATAGATCCCGATTGCTGGAGACATGTTTCATCGAAAGATAATCCTGCGGATATAGCGTCCAGAGGACTATCTCCAATGGAAATTCTCAGAAAAAGGCAATGGTGGTATGGACCCGAATTTTTGCAGACGTATGACAACACTTATGTACACCCACTGAAAATACCCTCCACTGATCTGGAGTTGAAGACCATAAACCCTACAAGAATGAAAAATAGCTTCATAGCATCTGGGTACCCTATTAAGAATGTGTTCCACCTCTGCCTGCACGTCATGTCATTTGATAGCACTACATTGTTTGCTCGGTTCTCTTCGCTGTCGCGTCTCCTTCGAGCCACGGCATATTGGCTTCGTTTTTTTTCCAACCTACGATTGAAGGCCACTGGGTTGCCATTGTATGCGACTGGGCCGCTGTCACCAGATGAGATCTCGTCAGCACATATACGATTGATTGGGATTGTGCAGCAGGAGTTCTTTGGTGACGAAATTGTAAGCATCAATAGGGGAGAAACAATTATCAAAGGAAGTAAGATTGCACGACTTTCCCCTATATTGGACGATAAGGGAATTCTACGAGTAGGAGGTCGACTAGAAAATGCAGATTTGCCATATTCGCAGCGTCACCCGATTATATTGCCCGCAAATACTTTTTTTACGTCGTTGATCATCCACCATATTCACTTAAAAACGTTGCACGGTGGTCAACAGCTGATGATGGCCACACTTCGAGCTGAATACTGGATACTAAATCTTAAATCCAGCGTCAAGGCATGTATACACAAATGTTTGAAGTGCTATCGACATAAATCAAAGCAAATCCAACAAAGAATGGGTGATCTTCCTTCACCTCGGGTCAACCAGGCACGCCCCTTTCAAACTACTGGGGTGGACTATGCCGGCCCAGTACAACTTAAAGCATGGAAGGGAAGATGCACCAGAATCACCAAGGCGTACATTGCTATTTTCGTATGCTTTTGTACGAAGGCCGTCCATCTCGAACTTGTAAGTGAATATAGCACAGCGGCCTTTCTGGCAGCGTTTAAACGCTTCACGGCGCGTCGTGGGATTTGTGCACACATCTACAGCGATTGCGGAACCAACTTCCAGGGAGCTGCTAAGACAATACAAAAAGAGCAGACATATGCATCAAGACATTGGACCGAAGATATAGTTAGGCAGGTGCAGAATAATGGAACTTCATGGCATTTTAATCCTCCTGCAGCGCCTCATTTCGGCGGGTTATGGGAAGCAGGGGTGAAGTCCATGAAACATCATCTTAAACGAGTGATAGGACACTACACGCTTACCTATGAAGAATACGTTACTGTCTTGGCCCAGGTGGAAGCGTGCCTGAACTCACGTCCTCTGTGCCCAATATCAGAGGATTTGAACGATATGTCCGTTCTTACACCGGGACATTTCCTGATCGGCACTGCACTCAATACCGCACCAGAAAGAGATTTGACTCAAACCACACCCAACCACCTGGACAGATGGCAATTAATGCAAAGATTACAACAGGACATCTGGAAGAAATGGAAGACAGAATATCTCTCTCGTCTGCAACAGCGGCCAAAATGGCTCACACCAGGTCCAAATTTGAAAATAGGTAGCATGGTGCTTCTACCTGAGGAGCATGCACCCCCAACCCTATGGCGATTGGGTAGAGTCATAGCAACACATCCAGGATCCGATGCAATGATCCGTGTTGTTACAGTCAAAACAGCCACCACCACACTGAAGCGCCCAGTAGCGAAACTTTGTCTTCTGCCCATGCTTAATTGAAGCACACACCACACACACATGAATTTAATGATCTCTGTTATCACCTAGAACACACCACACAGACATGAATTTAATGACCTCTGTCATCACCTAGAATACACGCACACACACACAAAAACAGATAATTGAAACCACACAAGCCATTATCCAAGTCAAAATGAATTGATAGTCCACATCCACTAATGGAATCAATGTCAACCAATTGCCACCCTGCCGTTGCACCGTACCAATTCACACTGCGGTCAATTGCAACCTCCTGTGGATAACTATACTCTAAACTATCATTGGCTAATCTATCTAGGAAGAGAAACCCCACTGGGTTACCGTCGCCGGCCCGGGAAGATGTTGCAACCGCAACAGCGCAATAGAAGGCCGCATCAAATTGAATCGAGAAGAATCGATTTGAGTCATTTTAGTCGATTAAATCCACACTCAGCGCGCTTGAAAGTATGCTATGATACCAGCAAACAATCAGATTAATTCATTTTGATTCAATGTCGACAGCGCCCGAAGGTATGCTCGGTTGTAACTGTCCATAACCCTCGATACATTGCGAGGTGCTGATTTAAGAGAATTTAGCCAGATGCCAACAACTCGTGCTAGAATTGCTGAATCGAAAAGGGAGCAATATTTGAATAGCGGATGAGATTTGGTGGCAATGGCCTCTAAAATGAGGAAGATAAAGATAACTGGCGGCTACCGAAAGGTATGCAGTTTTTTACGGTGTGATCTAGGGATCACCAGTAAATTGTTTGAAGTAATACGGCTTTTAAAATTTGAATTTTTGTATTGATTAAGAATTGAATTGAGAAGAAGATTAGTCAACCAACTGACATTGTAACTAGAAGGTAAAGGGTCGTTCCTAATAAAGATTCCTATGAATTGTTATTAATTTCAATTTTATTTTCCTTCGGTTCATCGGCTTGACGTTACCGGCGACATACCCTTTCGAGTTCAGATTGATGGAATTTGCTGGATAAGAGCAAGCACCGGCTAACCAAGATACAGTCCTGCAACTAACAGCGGAATTGCAACACATTCTACATACATAAAGAAATTTGTGTAATTTGATTGCGAATAAAATAAATGCGGGATTCAAATCAAAAAGAAATCGCGTGGTAATAAATTAAATAAATCCATACGAAACGACTTTGTTTACCACTTTCACAAAATGGTCTCCTCTCCTACCCACAAATAAAGTCCTCTTGGCTGAAATCTTACGATCGTAATCATATCATTCGGAATTGTTTCTTGTACAGAAGAATTTGGATAGCGGCATGCTAAACGAATTGGATGTTATCTTCTATCCTTCGATAACATCATAACCCTATGTCCACATATTGAAATCGCTATTGCGGTTGATTTCAATGTACATAGTTCTCAATTGCTTCACCGCTTCGCATAATATCTGAAAGGGTCTCCAGCACTTTGTCAATTCAAACACTCTACTATATATTGTATCAGCTAAATATCCTTCAATCACCAGCAGTTTTAACGAAGAAAGCTTGTGGGTTTTTAAATGTCTTTTATCTCTTATCTCTCCTTGGGTTGGTTGACAAAAACACACCTCTTGATCATTTATTAGTTTATTTACCATATTATAATCAATCTGGTTATATACACTTCTTATTACTTAAATTATAACATTCAATTACGACGTAACGCCAGAATAACTCAACTGAAGTTCTTACACACTTATTATATTATGAAATATAAGCTGCAGTAAATTAACTGAAGTTCTTGCACACTTAACACATAGTTTAATTATGAAATATAAGTTGACGCCAATTATCTGTTGGTACACAATACACGCACGTTAGGTGCTCCTTGCCGGACTCTACCCATCGCAATTTCAGACTAACTGAATCTATCAAATCCCTTGGGACGCCCCACGAGGGATGTAAATTAACGTGAGGGCGCAACTTGCCCTCACGGAATCCGAATCGCGATTACCTAAGTTCATCGATGCGATAGAATACCACATATTCCATCATCGCGTCGATGATCATATTTGGTAATTTACCCTTTCTGAATTTGTACCACCAAAGAAGGGTTGAAACACACACACGATGATCCTTTTTGCATGCTCATCGCGTGTGTCGCCCAGTATGCGAACTATAGACTCGAAGTCAAACACAGATAAACATATTTGCAGCTCGGACAAGTCGACCTGAAAGGGGTTAAATGAGCTCACACGATCAGCGGCTATATGAAACATTGTTGCTGATCGTGTGTGTGTTATTGGCATGGTTGTGGCTGATTCGCACACCTCGTCACATCACCCTTAATGTTTACATGATCAGCGGCAGCGTACTGCATTTTTGCTGATCATGTATTTATTGGCGGTAATCCCCAGCAAACAACTTCCTGCTGGTAAATTTCCGTTTCAAGAAGCTTGACTTCCTGGGGTGATGATCGCCGTATGCCACTATGTACATGTCGTTCGTGTGACCGACCGATGCGGGCATTAAGAAAAGAACGCAAAAGGAAGAAATATCTCCTGTGGTATGTGGTAGACACATTAGGAGGTATTTCTTTGGCACGGTTTGGGCAATGTTGATTGCTGTTTTTGCAACCGTATTTGCCTTTTAGGGAACATGGTGCGTCTCGCACGACTATGCCCTTGTGGTGAATGCCCGTTGTTGCTGATGTATTTTTCATATCAGCAGACATTATGTTTCACAGGTTTTCCTGTGGTTATTGGTATGACTAAAACAGGTAAGTACACACCTTTTATGAAGTAGGACGTGCGTGGAAATGGTTACCTGGTGGGAAATGAGCAGGTAAGTAGTGGCGTTCGAAAGAACCGCCACAAGCTTCCAACAGACAACTATGGCTCTACTACAGTGCCAAACGAGAGGATATAAATGACCTTTGTGGAAAGTAACATTGGTCATTATTTTTCCTTAATGACAATAGTACCTTTACAGTGGATAACATAGCTGATGTGATTCTACTTAGTTTGCAGATCTTTATTTCCGCCAGGGACAAGGGTATTAAACCTAAGCGGATTATGTGGCACAATTCCGGGTGCAGCGAGGTTATTAAGTTTAATGAATTAAGATTCCAGTTGTATAAATCAAAGTATACAGAGGAACCACAGATAAGCTGAAAATGATTGTAAGTGAGACAAAAATATTACACTCTCCCACAGGTAGTTTAACTTCTGAGCATTTATAAAAAAACCGTCAAAAACTCGGTCTACCCTTTCATTCCTTCGTTTATAAACTGTTATAGACAATTTTTTTGGCGTGGCGGAGAAAGCAAATCTGAAGTGAAGTGTTTTAGAAAAGGGTCATAACGATTTTGTGTTTTAATACGACGGCGTCCTTGAACTCTTTTCGCAATCTGTTATTGTCAGAACGTCAATCAAAGTTTATAATTTTATCGTATTCATTTAATTTGTTTTTTAATGCCTTTTTTCAACAAATAAACTAAGAGCTCCCCAGGTTCGTGAGTGAGATTTGGCTTGTGGGGGTTCTTTAAGCATTCCCAAAGAATACCCATTCCCTTTAAATCAACCTGCCTTCCCCTCACCCAACAAAGCCATTTCGCTTACCTGCAATCGAGCACCGTTAAGCTACCCTTTCAATATCTTTCACCTAAAAGGTAAACCCTCAGCAACAGCATGCATATCAACCAAACCATTTTGGTTCATTTTACATGAATCATTTAGGAACCTGATCGGTTCCTCTGGGCGGCAACATGTCCATCAAACTTACTCATATCCAACAACCCGTTGGTCCAAGGAGACAAGTCGGGCTACTTGCTTGCATGCACATCTGCAAGCCAAATTTCCGATGATCGATCGCCTATGCGGATAACCGATCATCGAGTTGGACACGATATGATTGTTATTCAAACAATCATACCGATTATCATGTCCCGTGCATCGTTTTCTTAAGCTAAACAATCTCCACGCTAGCCCTTACCGCTGGTATAAGCGATAAGCATCCATTGGATCGGGCACGATCATGATTGTTATTCAAACAATCATACCAATGATCGTGTCCCACGATACGTTTTTCCTAAAACAAATATGCACCCATGCATTCTAGCCTTTGCCATCGTAAGCGAAGTTCTATTAACATAACATCAACAGAAAAACCTATCCCAGATTGTTTGTGATGGCCGGGCAGCTAGCCTCCGTACATCGGTCATCATATTTGACCAGCAGCATGTTTGTTTTCGCTTCCTTCACCCAACGCATATTTCATTTGTCTTCTTTTCCTAGGCAAAGACATTCAACCTATCGGGACGATGCCTATGGGAACCTTCACCAGGGCGAACAAATTTTCTGTTTACTTATCGCCTGCAACGGCATGATTTTAAACGATCATGTAAACAACCGATGTTCCCATGTCGCATTGGTTAAGGCAAACAAATCCGCATCTCAGCGTATGATCCCCGAAATAGGGTTTCTATTTACATACTACACAAGAAACCTATTTCGTCATCCGGCGATCGCCACTATCGTTTACATCAACGATGCTTGCAGCCTCTACGGCTTGTTCTTTTGATTGGACAGCTGCAGGATTGATCGCTGTCCGCACTTCCAGCGATTGGGCATTGTACCAGACCTGTACGGTCACATGGTAAATTCTTCCATTAACCCCCAAATCGATCGTTCATTGGTCGCCACCAAGAAGATCCGATTTGCTCCTCCCACATCGGTGGAAATCCACCACCGTTGCATCTGGTGGGATGTGGAGTACAATAGCAGATGAGTCAATATTTGCCATCCAATCGAGGAGTCAGATTCCGTCGTCGTTCGGTGCCATACGCGTTGGAGAATTTTACTGAGTCAGTGTCACCAGTGGATACATTTCCATCGAGTTACTTGAAGTGTTGATCGATCAGTGTCGCAGAGTGGATATGTTTCCCTACAGGTTGCTTCAGGTTTTAATTCGGCAGTATCGCGGAGTGTTGTGTTTGCACCTACCTAGTGAATTTCTGAACGATAGTTGCACAAATCTAGTTCAGCTTGAACGCCGATTAATTTCGCGGTAGCCCCCGCTTCCCTCACATTTATTCGAACAATTAGGGCCTCGCCCTAGTAACACCATTTGTAATTAAAACAAGTTAAAGAAAAGAACAGCGACAAAGGATAAGCTACAATAGCACTAAGACTAAACTATACCAATTGTGAAAGACAAGGGGAACCCTTCAGGTAACCGACGAACAAAAACAATAGAAGTTCACCTGTGCAATTAAAAATTAAGACTCCCGAAAATAAAAAGCCATTTTTATGTGACTATTAAATCGTGTGTTTTATTTGTGGAGTTTGTTCTTTACGTGAAGTCTCAGCATAGCAGTAGTGATGTTCCTGTTGAATCAGCGTCCGTGTCGACGCTCTAGCAAGCACCGCTACAGGCTCACCTTGAGTGTTGTATTTCCGTGGCTTTTCCCCAAAGACATTTTGTGCTGAGAAATACCTTTCAATTTAGGTTAATTGAATCTCATATCCCAACACCCGTAATATGTATCTAGTATGCCCCTAAAGTAAAGACTCGTCGGCTTATAGTAGCGACTTCAAACATATTGTGTCGATCGGGAAATCATTCATATAGATATTATTATGGCTTTATCAAGGGAGTATAACAATTTTGTATTTTACTACGAACGCACCGTGGAACTTTTTTCAGGCTCTGTCAATGTCAAAACGTCAGTCAAAGACCACATTTTTATCGTATGAAGTCCATGAAGGAGAAACTTTTGGGAGATATTAAAAATAACTAACGTAATTCAGAGTCGGTAGTCGTAACTTTAAGAGCGCTTACTTTTTATTTTGGTGATAGTAATGGTCCAACAAGACAGGTTATGCGTGCCACAGTTGATAAATTTAAGGGTGTTCCTGTGGCATTGGAGCAACACATTAGTCGAAGTTTTTTGAATATCGCAGCCTTAGATGCTTCAGTCGATTCCACACAGAAAATGGGAATATGGCAAACTCCATTGTGGGGAATTCTGCATAAAGGTTTTGGCTTACATTGTTACAAAATCAAATTAGCTTAAGAGCTGAAGCCTCTTGATCATTTGAATCGCAAAAACGAGTGCGTTTGGCTCTACAAAAGTTTGAAGAAGATCCTGTTATGACCCTATTGGGAAACCAGATACATATTTAGAGCCAACTCAACGCAACCTGATACCACATCACCTCCGCCTCAACTTGAACACAAGCAGCACACCATGAAATTCACTACGAACTCGTACTATTGCGCGCCCAGACACAGAGCTAAACATTAACCATTCCAGCAATTCTTTTGAAAAGGTGATCTTATTCACTCGCCAAATCGTTTTAGAAGCTCTTTCAGCGACTGATCAATACCCAAGTAGATGGAAGTTAGAAAATATTCAACCAATTCCAAAAAAAAAAAAACAAATTATCACTCTCTTTTTATTGACCCACAGCACTAGCTTTTCTTTAGTTGAGAGTTATGTTGTTACGGTCAAGTTTTGAAATATCTAGAATCAAATGACCTCCTTAGTGAAGGCCAATATTGTTTTCGTATCCACAGATATGCATGAGATCTGATGGCGTATTTTGTCGAAATGGACTTGACAATTCACTGATTCAATGGAAGAGTAACTATATTTCTGGCCGCTCAATCTAAGTGGTTGCGGATGTTATCAAGTCTGCCTCCCATAGAATTAATACCGGAGCTCCCCAGGGCTCTACCCTCCCCCTTTCTCACTTTTATATCTCTTTTTCATACACTAACGGGCGCACAGACGGGATTTTGGAGTACCCTTAAATATCAGACCACAGTGGGAGCGGCCAGTGAGAAAGTGGATAAGAAAAGGAAGTATCGATGTACATTACAACTGGACATCCCCGGACAACAACGACGAGGAAACACATGAACAGGCAAAGCATTCCACATTAGTGTGGTTCGTCTATAGAATGACTCTCTGTGTTTATTTGTGCGTCCGAAGGTGGCTTTTAACCTGAACTGGTGCGGATTTTCAGATTGACGAGGATCGCGGGAGAATGACTGAAGAGGTGGAACACACACAGCGAGTTCATTTGAGCAACGACCGTGATAATACCTATAGAAAAAAGACAGGCATGATTCGTTGCGCCTATGTTCTAACGACAGAATTGAACGACTTGCAGCTGGGCCCCCAATAAGTTTCACTGCTCGTTTTTGCATCCTATCAAGCACGTGTAGCGCAGTTTTGGATGCGCCTGACCATATATGGGAGTTGCACTCTATTTTGGGACGAATATACGCCTTGTAAATAGTGGCCAGATTGGATGGAAAGAAGTATCTCTTGCATCTCTTAAGGAACCCCATACATTTGGCAGCACTTTCCCATCTTCTAATATGTAATCGGTTCAATTCAGAGCCGAATTTATTCGAGTGCCCGAGATTGATAGTTCCCTGGCTTCGTAGATCCAACTGCCGTTCAGAGACAGTGTATTTACTTTGGAGTTCACATTTGACCACAGGAGACAGCAATGAGATTTTAAAGGCATTGAATTCTACTCGGTTAGATAATCCCCATTGATATATTTTGTTGCGGTCAGAATTCAATGTATTAAGCACAATCTGCTGATTGGCAATAAGGTTGGAAGAGTTTGGTCAGGAATGTTTTTTTTCTCTCTCTCTCTCTCTCTCTCTCAACTAAATATACCTATGGAGATTGTCTAAACGACGAGAATTCGATCCCATGAAAACACTTTGCTGGCTCTTGTCGTTGAAGTTGAACTCGACTGTAATATTATTGTCCACGAACTGCACCTGCACCATCAAAGCCAAAGAACCGTGAATATTCGACACACGAAATAATACGACGTTTAGGGGGAGGTTCTCATCTGAGATCCTCGAAAAAAGTAATTTTCTCAAATTTTTTTCTCATAGAAGGAAATAAATAAACAACTCAAAATTGTTGTCGCTTGTTTAATATGTTCTAAGTACAACAAAAAAATGTGTTTATTAAAAAATATAATGACAATAATTATTGACACGCCTTGTGATGTGACCGTCTTAAGAAAAGGTACATTACTGTTGGTCACTTTAGCACCTGCAGAAATTATCAAACTTCAATAATCGAAAAATTTACATAAACTGTATGAGTGTAGTTGAAGCCCCTATTCATCCATGAAAGTCGAAATTTAACAAAATCGTGGGCATGCAAACTTTAGATACCGATTTTAACAATTTTTTTTTGTTGCTCTTTAACGTTGAATAGAAAACAAATTATAAAAAAATCATCTGCATTTAGGTTCAGGCTCCAATAAATTTAGTTTACTTTAAAATAAAAATAAAAACGATCTATCGAGTAGTTTTTGAGATACCGTGGAGACCAATGTGAAAAACATGGTTTCGAGAAAAACACGTTTAAAGTTCCAAAATGCTATTCGGGCGTGGGGTGAAAACTTTCCGGTCTGACCTACAGATGGCATCAGCATGTCTATTACTATGTCAGGTTCTATAGTACTATGTCCCATTTACTTGCAAATTAATTTTCAGGTCGATTCCTCCGTTAGTATACATTTGAGAGCTTCGGTAGGCTCGAAGTGAAAAATAAAGGACCTTATAGCGTTTAGCAAGCATAGTGAGAAAGTGAATTGAACACACGATGAAACGGGTGAGAAACGAAGAATCCAAGCATCAGACTAACTGACGCGTGTACGAATTCGATTGCTTAACTCAAGTACACTCAACTGATGTGGAATTGCTATGTTATTGCTTGGTATACGGCTGATGCTTTTTCTTAATTTTCGTTTGGTGTTCTTTACTATTTGCTTGTGTGTTGTGTGTGAATCTGTTAGAAACCCCACACTACTCCATACTCAGTAACTTTATTACTATCAACTTCGTGTGCGAACGTCGGGCCGAAGAGCGAGCGAGGGAGAGAACGTTTGAGCAGGCGAGTGAGGCGGTGCTCTGTACAGAAGTCGGGATCGTAGTAGTAAAGTCCTGCTTACTATGGGAAAGCGTGTGCTTTATGTACAGATCACGTCGGGGTTGTTACGTTAAGCAAGGATAGCGAAGATGGTGAATTGAACACACGGAGAAACAGGTGAGAAGCGAAGCATTGAAGCATCAGGCTACTGCCGTGTGTACAAAATCGGTTTCTAAACTCAAATACACTCAACTGATGCGGAAATGCTATGTATGTTGTTGCTATGGTATACGGCTTTAATGGATGTGCTTTGATTGTCCGACTTGTCTTTTAGGTCGTGTTGTTCTTCACTATTAATCGTGTGTGTATCTGCTAGAATCGCCAAAACCTCACTTGACCTCGTTATGCCGTATCATTTTTATAAATTTTTTTTTTTGGCAAATATAGTTTTGAGGACTCGTTCTACACACTACAAGCTATCAAAAAATTTTTTTAAACCTTCTTGATGAGAACCTCCCATTAAATGGAAATTAATTCAATATTTTTATTCTGGCGCTTCCAAAACTGAAATGGACCTCATCAGACGTTAGTCGTTCAATTCCGTCGTTAGAACATTCATGGGACGTATACTCCCTATCTTGTTTCTATAGATGTTATCCCCATAGTTTTGTTACAAGCGAAACGAAATCAACCCCGAAATCGTTATGCTTTCCGTAGCAATTTTCCCATTCTCCCTGAGTTCATTGACTGTTGGGTAAATTCGCAAGAGTTTATTCACTTTAATGAGCGGGGAAATGGTAGAATGACGATGAGTGTGCGATCGAAAATAGGTGATCGTGGAGAAAGTACATGTTGTCGAGTAGGCCTGGGTTAGAGGAGGGTTGGAAAAAGTCTGCCAAAGGAGGTAGTTGAGTTTTGTTCGTCGTCGTGCGTTAACTAGTATTAAATCTTAATCAAAAAATAAAACCGAAATCTAATGTTTTAGTGAAATTGAATTGAAGACTGAAAACAAAAGTGTTGTTCTAACCGCCACTAAGATCAGTGGGTAGTTTGTTACAATAAGAACTTAATCAAATAAAGACAGCATAACAAAAATACAACACTATCTAATTAAAGGCAGATAGGCTAATATCAAAACACATCTACTGAAATTCTAACAAAATTCGCACTTAACATTAGAAATAAATAAATCAATAAAAATAATTAAAAAACAGTATCGACTAATTTACAAATATAAAGAAAAAGAAGAAGAAAAGGAAAAAAAATACATATATAAATTTCTTCGTTGCCTGTGACTCTACACCTTCATCCAAAGCACGATGGAGCACCGGTATTGACTATTTGGTGCCGCTGAATAACTTCAATCGCCTCGTAGACAAGATAGATTAAATAATCAAACCTGCCGTGGTCCCTCCGGAAGGTTTGTCCGCAGCGCCAGTTGTGGCGTATAAAGCCACAAAAATTTGGATATTCAATATAAAATTACAGTGGTTACCTGATTCCTCCCTCGTGGTGACTAGCTCAGGTATCTTGTTGTGTTCGGCTCAGGTCAGTGCAGCAGCCCTCTCATTCCTCGATCACCAATTCCTTGGAATGTACAGTGGTTGGGCCGTCGTTCCCGTGCCTTGTTGCGTTCTTGTTCTTAGTTAAGTACCCAGACACAATCCTGTCTGTGGTGTCCTTGTCTGGTGGTATTCCGTTTGGCGCCAGTTCAATTCGGAAAAGGAAGAACTTGTTCAGTCGGAACTGTTAATGGAGAATTCCCATACTCCAAGAATATTATTTGTTTATTTTTCAGATTGAGAAATTATTCTCTGGTGCAGCACTGTATTCGAATAACACCATACGAACACGACGGACATAAGAATCGAACCATTAGAAACACATTTCTCCTCTTTAAAAAACTTAACTTTTTACTTTTTTCAATTTTTAAAATCCTTTTCTTTTACAATCATTCTTTTGTTTTTTGACAAAACCACAAAAAAAACGGGACAAAAATTCCTTTGTTCTGTTCTTCCTCTGCCATTAACCAACTCTGCTCAACTGTATCCCAAAAAAACCGTCAACAACGGAATCAAAACAAACTGAATTCAAATATCTTGCCGCCTCTCTCCCTCTCCCCCTCAACATCCACTCCGAAAACCGAATTCGAACTTGCCCACGATCCACACTCGAACTGGGGTGTGTTCGCACACTCACATGTGGATCGTGCGCTTTTTCCACCACCTTACCATCAAATTATATTAAAATCAAATTATATTGAAAACAATTAAATGATGGGGGTGGCGGAAGCCGCACGTAACAACATTGTTTAGTTTAATCAATGCGACATGGGAACATTTTGGTGTTTACCCAATCCCTCACGATCATGCCGTTGAAGGCTATAGGATTTTCGGTAACGATAGGTTGACCGGAGATTTGTTTGCCAAGGCAATGGCTAGGGAGGCTATTGGTAGGGTTCATGTGGTGGTACATGTGACATGGTCATGAGTGCGATTGTTTAAATAACAATCGTATTCCTATACTCGGTTGATGGCTGATAATTAGGAATTGGTTGCTCTGTTGGCAACCTGATGGATATGGGGGCAATGTTTGATTAGGAATTTGTAGAATGGACACGATCATGGGTATGGTTGTTGGAATAGCAATCATAATCGTGTCCGATTCAATGGTAGGAAAATTATCGGCTGCAGCTGTGCCAACACGTATGCTGGTTGGCGTGTCTTCTTGGACCAACGGGTTGTTGGAACAAGAACACGCTGAAAGATTGGCGTATGTTTGGTGATTATGATTGCTGACAAGCTGAGCGATAGGGGATACGGTGTTTCGTATATATGAACTGAATAGTCTAATGAGGTGTATGCATGCTAGGGTTCTGCTTTCAGGTGGAAGATGATGCAGAGTAGCTTACGCTGGTCATTTGCAGGTAAGTAGCATGACTTTACATGGTAAGTGGAAGACAGGTTAATTTAAAGGGAATGGGTGGTTCTTTGTGAATGTTTTAAAGAGCCCCCACAGTACAATTTATATTGTACTGAAAAATAAAGGAAAAGAAAAAGTGTTACACTTTCTCAATTCATTCTTGTTGTTGTATTCCAGAATACTACCCTTTATTAAATTTAACACTGAATCTCCTTACACATCCTTAAAAACTTCACTTAACATATATTACATTCTCACTTAATACATACCATTCATAAACATTCACAATATTGCCAGTTACAGCACACTTAATAACCTGCACTTTTTTATTCATTCAAAACATAGTAACTTTGATTTTCATCCAAATTTTATTCATGTTAAAAGTCATAGAGACCTTGTTAAAAGTTGTTTTGTTCATGTTATAATTTCCAGTAACTATGAACACAATGTTCTATAAGTATAGAGAAAATTCAATAGTAAAATTAGTCTTGAGTTGAGTTCGAGAGAAGTAGGAGCTCAAGGAGTTTGAGTTGAGAATCAGAGAAGTCAAGTTTGAGTTTGGAGTTCGAAGTCAGTAGTTGAAATTAATATAGAATAAAATATGCAAAATATAAAAGAGTGAATAAAGAGAATAAATAAAAAGAAAATAAAATTACTACTACTCAATAAAGAAGACGGACGGAAAGCCCTATATAAATAGGATATAAATTAAATTCGAAATCTGAGATTGATAAAAGGTCCCCGCTCTTCCCTCAACCGAGGAAGCACGGCGTCGGACGTCAACACTGGTGGCAGCGGTGGGATGCCCAGATAACGGGATCCCGATGAAAAAAAATAAAACTGAAAACAAAATTTAAAACAACAAAAAAAAAAAAAATTTTTTTTAATAAGAAGAAAAGCAAAAATTTTTTACAAGAAGAAAAGAGAGAAATAACCAAACCAAAATAAGAAGAAAAAAAAACCCGACATAAAACAAGGAAAAAAAAAGTAAACGTAAAACAACGAAAAACAAAGTAAACATAAAACAACGAAAAAAAGAAAGCAAATCAACTTTAGGGCATGAAGGCTGCCTGGCGGAAAAAAAAAATCTAAAAAGAAAAAAAAACACAGAGGAACAAACTAAGAAAAACTGAAGAAAAAAAAAAACAACACAGCAACACTCAAGACAAAGACTTCTATCAACAGTACAACGACAACAATTAGTAGAGTAAGAATTTTTTTTACTAGCGACTTTTCTCTCTACTTTTTTTTAGGAATATTTGAATATTTTCTACTTGGAAGCTCTCCTTTTCACACAAAAAAAAATTCTATATTCTTTGAAAATTCTCATTTCAGTATTTCGACGACCTTTCCGTTTTTTTTTTTTTTTTCTCGCCGAAAATTTTCTTTTTCAGCTTTGGATCCCATTTATCGTTCTTTTCCATACATGTATATCTATTGAATAACAAAAAGAAAGGCCAATTTTTCCATAACCATATTTTTAAGTTAACCTTATTTTTAAGAATTGATAACAAATTTTCGCCTTTTATTTTAAATTTTCACTATTACGAGTCCATATTACACGAGACAGGTGGCTAGGCAGGGGGAAGAACAAATCCACTATCAACAGATACTCAGTAAAACCCCTGAAATGGCTCTGTCTGTCGGAATTTCTGATGTTTTCAGAATCGTCCCCACCTTTGACGGGAAACCCTGCGACTTAGGTAAATTTATTTCCGGGGGAGACGTTTTATTTAGATCTATAAAGAAGGCAGACCCGGATATCTATGAAACATTTTTAGAGCTAGTCAAAAATAGACTAGAGGGTCATGCATACGATCTGATTAGGTATAGCAAAATCGCTAAGTGGGAGGAGTTAAAGGAAAAACTTGAATCGGAATATAAAGAGGAGCAATCTCGGTCGACGGCACACAATGAGTTGATTTCTCTGAAACAACACTACAGAGAAACCGTCCGGGAATATGGCGATAGAGTTGCGAATGCTCTGCGGACTCTAAACTCTGCCACGTGTGAAATAACAGCAGACGCGGTGGTTAGGGAATACTTAATAGAAGAAAACATAAAATTGGCCGTGCAAACATTTGAAGATGGACTAAACAACGAACAGCTAAAGATACTAGCTAAAGCCCATGGGGGAAATAGTTTAAAACAGTCGATTGCACATGTAGTGTCACATGCGGCTCGAATGGACAACTCTCCCAGGTCATATCAATATAACGAAAAACCTACATTCAATCGTATAGTTTGCCAAACCTGTGGTAAGCCAGGGCATTCTCAGGACACATGTTATCGGAACATGCAATCCAACTATTTTCCGAATAGACAACCCATAAAAAGGGAATATAACAGTGTATGCAATTTCTGTGGACGGAATAATCACACAGAGAATGAGTGTAGATACAAGATATCTAGGAACGGCGCGTCTTCAACAAATTACCAACAAGGTACAACAACGCGTAACCCATTCCGAAATAATCCTACAAACTCTGAAAATCGTTTTGGTGAAAATTCTAGGATCACCAATAGACAAAACGATAGACAAAATGTTCACTTTTCTCGGGTGCAAGAGTCGGAAAACGAGGCCTGACGCCAACCAAAATTTATGGAAGACAGACCAAATTTTTCTATTTACAGCATTAGATCTTTGGAAATAGATAACGACCATTTTAATGAAGCTCCTAGCCAAATTTACCCTGAGCCCACATACTCCTATAAACCTAGACATATAACCGAAGATAACCCTGCCCCTAATATAAAGACTCCGATTCATTCTCCCATTCTGGAAAATAATTCAGCAACACAGACTGAAAATTCGAAATTTTCAGCAGTATTAAAGACTGAAATCCCTAATATCTCAGCTATCCCTATTGACAACGCAGACACTTCAGCAACCAAGACTGAAAACTCAGCAGTATTAAAGACTGAAAATTCGGATCCTGCAGAAAATATACAAACAGAAATCCTTAATATTCCGGCTATCCCAATAGACAACCCCGTCACTTCAGCAACAAAGACTGAAAATTCAGCAGTGTTAAAGACTGAAGACAAGAGTTGCAATAAAAATCGAAACCCAAGTCAGTTCAGCAGCTAACACTGATGAACAAATCTTTTCAGCAGCAAAGACTGAAGGATTGAATGTTTCTACAGCAGATATAACTGAAGAAATAGTTCAAACAGCAAATAGGACTGGGAACCAAGATGTTCTAACAGCTAATAAGTCTGAAGAACTATACGAATCAGTAAATGAGACTGAGAAACTAAACGATCCATCAGCAGTGAGTAAGACTGAAAAGGTAGACGTTCCGACAGCGAAAGCTATGGACAATGACAACACTAAGCCGAAAACAATAAATATTTTAAACAACGAAAACAAACACAAACACTTACTCAAACACGAAATAATAAAAAATGAAAATAATAATTTAACTAAAATAGGTATTGTGAAGAATAACTATATAAATACATTACAAGTTTTTTTTAACAACAATAAAAATGTATTCCAATGCAAAATACAAAAAAATAAAAGGTTACACCGTCATTTAAATTATTTAAGATCATTTTTCATGAAGATTTTTGGTAATAATCATCTTTATTCAATCACTATGATGATAGGCCCAAAAAGGTTTTGGAAAATTTTCCATAAATTTAAGGAAAAGATACACACATAACAAATGGCCTTTGTTTTATTATTCAATATATATGAAATAATCTAACAATTGTAGGAAATGACGGAAATGAAGAAAAAAAAAAAAAAAAAAGTTAATGAATTTTAGAGTTAATATGTATAATGGAAATTTTAGAATTAATATATATATTCGAACGGAAATGAGAATTTTGAAACATAATATTAATATTATATAATTAATATAATAAGTAATAATAATTTTTGGATAAGAAAAGAAAAGGTTCCAAGGAGAAATATTTAAGTTTAGTTAATATACAATGTAAATAGACATAGTGATAAGAACTTTTTGAAATTTAAATATTGTAACCTTTGATTTAAATTTAGTTAACATATAATGTAAATAGACAATAGTGTCCCACACAAATTTGTATCCTCTGTCTGACCATGTGTTTCGTCGTCGTTGTAAAATCAAAGAAATCAAGACAAAAATATACATCGAAACCTCCTCTATCCTCTCCCCGTTCTTCCAATCGCACTATAAATTGACTTTTGAGATGATTTCAAAAAAACGTTGCACAAAGGTTCACTCCTGAATTTTTTTTTGTTCCTTATGTTAAAAGATCAGTGCTGTGCCATTTTAAATTGATTATCATGTTCGTACGACCAAATTTTAGCTAAGTTAAGCCGGAATCATATTACTGGATATAGATAGATACCAGACAATATTTTATCTTAATTAGACAAAGGATTAAGATAGAATATTACCAAAATTTGCACTTTTGTATCTATGACAATGAGTTAACTTTAATAATGATATAAACGACAAGTTAATGCCCTAACACCCTCTGCTAGTAAGTGATATGCCTGTAGTTCTTAAGTAGGTCTACTTTTGTTTGCCCAATAATACCGCCCTTGAAGTCTCAGAGGTTTGCGTTTAACTTAACAAAAACACCGACACCAACATATTACCGATTTCCTTCCGATTGCGCTCCTATTTACGTGATGTGAATAGAAATAGTCAGAAAATAGCAATTCACATTTCCCTCACTTACCTTGCCAAGTTGCCTAAAGAAAAATGTGATCATCACTGGGTATTAACACTGCTCTTTACCCGATTTTCTCATTTCTACTGCATGCCACAGCAAAAAATTTCCTTTGAAGCAAAACGGTTTCCATCGAAACGAGCAGTCCATAGAAACCTGTCTCGTTAATAATCTACTATTTCATGGATGAGTCTGTTTTCAGTAGTTTCTAAACGGCGTCCATCGAAAACACACGAACCGAGATGTTATTGTTGTTAGCTTTTAGACCCGAGGGGATTATAAAATTTCACTTTTTGGCCAGCTCTTATACTTAATCTTCAGTAGGATAAAACTCTTGGTTTTGTGGAGAGACGTTGCTTTTTCAGCCCCGTCTATACTCGAACGACAATTTTTCTTTTACTATAAGGTGATCAAATTATTTAATAGAATCTTCTTTTCGGAGTTCATTGTATATACCACATTGAAAGACAAAGCAGTGTGTGAAATTCGGTCGTAGACGGTAACTAGAACTAATCGGTAATAAATCTACGGGGATATATGAATAATTTAAATGGAATATATGAGAAATTGCTTTCACGTGAAACCCATACGAGCCTAGCGACGTGGTATATTTTTAATATGAAGCAAGGCTTTGGGTAATACAGTTGGGAAATCTCTTTGGGTATATTCAACAAACAACCACTGGGATTTGTTATCAAATTTTCAAAGTAATATATTTCAATTTGATTTGGGTCTCAAAAAACCATAAATTCAAGGCCTCCCTTGATACAGTTATTCCTTTAAGTTGCGATGTTTCTACGGATCCCCATCTTCAAGGCCTTACTCTGAGTATGATGGTTTTGTTTGCTTGTTGTAAAATGCAATGAACATGATTCCAATGCTGTCAACTCCAACCTCTAACTAATTAAGTTCCATTTTTAGTACTCAAATATTATATATTTCCACATAAATGGATTCGATGATCTATTGGTACCATGCTGATTATTCCTGATTGTGGATGATTTAAATTTGATTTGAACTGACCGAAGCCTCAGTGGCATTACATTTTGAGTTGATAATGTGACACGACGATGTCCCAACGCGCTATATAAGCTGCGATTGCTACGTTAATGCTATGGTGTAAAGCGCTGATGATTATTTCGATTGTTCAAAAATTCCATACAAATTGGATGTATTTAGCAAGGGACACGTATCCCCGTTATACATGATGATCATTGTTCAATTGGAGTATTGGGGAATGCAACTCATCTGTTCACTTAATTTCCCTTGAGCACAAACCGGTTCAATTTGAAAATAATCTTCAGATTCAGTGAGAAAAACAAATAGTCATTTTGCAGCCGAAACAAACCAAGAGAGGATTTTCTAATTGATTTTCATCCGCCTGCACCGTACTTTAAGGCTATCAAATAATTCCCCCTTTCCGACTATGAAGTACAAAAAGGAAAACATTTCCAGAGAACAGTTTACCCCTTAAAGTACCAATCGGGTCAAGTTCGTATATTAAAGTGATTAAGGCTTCTTTTTTTTTTGTAAACCATCCGTTATTGAAGAATCAAAAAAAACAAACCGCAACCATCCTCAATGAACTTACACACACCTACAGAAATATATATATATATATATATATCGCCTTCTGAGTGAACCGAAAATAAATTAATCTAATTTTGGCGGTTACGCTAGACTAAGTGAAAAATGCTGCCCTGAAAAATTCGGCTTGGAAAACCAGCAATATTACCCTTTCAGCGCTTATAAAACTTGTTATTCAGAGACCTTCGGCTGAGATGAGTTCATTAACTTGGGCGACTCGCCAGCACACTAATTGAAACAATGCCCTCATCTGTACATATTTTTCTTGTTTCAGAAACGGGTCGTTGACACATTCACGTATTTTGAGTAAGATTTCAATTACATGCACGCCATCGAAAGCAAAGTCTCACTTAACATAATCATTACCAACCATCTAATATCGCAGTTGTTCGGTTTTCACGGAGCACCAGTACATTTCATGTTGTTGACACAACTCATCACTTAAGCTTCGCTTTGCACACACTATACCCACTGTAGAGATTCATTCCCATAAAATCTAATTTAAATGCAAAAACCTGATGAGGACACCATCAACTCAAATTCAACATGAATATCTAGGTTCACGTTATAACCTACCTTGGAGGATACAATATCCTCCCTTAAGGGTTTTGGTTTTTCCTTTTTCAAATATCTTCTTTAAAAAATCACAAGGGGTTCACGTGTAGAGACATTGCGAAAGACTTGGGGACTTTTTGCCACTATCAAAACTTAATTCTGTATGATTTTATTAAAAGCGTTTCTAGGTTTTAATTTTATTACAGATGTCTGAAAAGCCCATTTTATTATATGAAAAAGGACTTTTGCTCAGTTGTTTGATGTTGCAAAAATTCAGAACTCACTGTCGCAGTATTCCCAAGCAAATTAGTCTAGAACGGCTCCTGAAAGCAAAAACCAAAAATTGAGGATTAAATCTGATAAATGGAGGATGGCGAAAGGACGTAAAAATGTACATCAAACGCATTGAGGCGTATTACAGATACAACAGACAAAAGAACATTGAATGAACTGGAAAAAGGCGATCTGAAAGTTTGTAAATTAATTTTTTAGGGTTCGGCTTTAGGATGTACAAGCGACAGTACAAAATGACAAAACGTACCCCACACTAAGGTGCTCTTTATGCTGTGCTGAACTTAATTTGGTTGATGCTTTCCTAGAGCCATTGGATGGAGTGCCGGCGACTTCAATGAAATTTCTTATGAACAAGGACTGAATCAACTGTTAGTTTCCCAATTGCTACAAATAAAGCAATAGTGGACACCAGTACACGTCGGTGATTTCATGAATGTAATAAAGTATGTACACCAAAGACATAACCGGTTTTTTTCACTTGAACTTTATGTGATTTACATCTACCGCTGTAACATTATCAAAACAAGTTCTAGTAACGCATTCTTCCGTCCCCACATTCACATTTAAGAGTAGCTAACAATACCTTTTATGTGCATGTACTATAAAAAGCAAACAATCACAGGAAGTGATTCCAATTGGACTAAATCGTTGTAAGTAACTCCAGCAAGATCTGTAGTGCTCCAAAAAGCCCTACCATCTTTTTCCCCCATTCCTAATCCAAAATCCCAGCAATATTACCCTAAAACCCAAAATCCTATCAAAACCTGAAAAAAACCCAAACATTATCCAAAATTCGCAATAAACGAATCAAACATTCGTTTATCGCATAACATTTGCCCCCACGGCATAATTAAATCCAAAATCAAAATTAAAATTAAAATTCACAATAAACGAATGCAATATTCGTTTATTGTTCTATATTTGCTCCACAGCATCACCCAAATCCAAAATTCAGAGATCGTTATATCTATCCTAAAAATTCCATTGAGTTAAACAAACAAAAACTCAAAAGCAGATACATTCACACATCTGCGTAATGGTTTCGTAAGAATTCAAGAAATTGATTTCTTATCTTGTGTAAACACAACATCTCGCTCGAAATATCCAAAAGATCGAAACATGCTTCCTGAAACAAAAAGTACAACAGATCGTCCAAAACGGATCTGTTAGCCACTGCGCTCCAACTCACCTTCAGCTCACTTGTGGGATCAGCTCGTGACTGTTGTGACTATAGCAATTGTTCTCTTTCCAATTCATAACATGTTTCAAGCCAAAAATGCAGAAGCGCCATAAAATGAACTATATATTTATTTAAAACATGACAGAACAATTATTAAACCAATAAACATCTATAATGGACTCCGACAAGGAGACGGTCTGGCCTGCCTCCGAGACCTGGGTGCTCAATAAAAGGCACTCTGAAGTCTTGGCCGCGTTCGAGAGAAAGGTCTTAAGGAGAATTATTGGCCCCGTATGTGAGGCAGGACGATTCCGGAGACGCAACAACCATGAGTTGTACGCAATCTACCTTGAAGCTAATGTTGTAAGAAAAATCAAGCTCGGTAGACTCCAGTGGGCGGGACACCTAGCTCGAATGAGCGAAGAGGAGCCTGCCGGGAAAGTCCTTTGTGGCAGGATGTATGGAAGGAGACGGCGCGGCAGACCTTGTCTGCGATGGAGGGATGGCCTAGACCAGGACGCCCAGAGCCTGGGAGTGCCAAACTGGATGACATCGGCTCGAAATCGGGACCGGTGGAGAGATTTGTTAAATAGGGGCAAGACCGGATCCCGGTTGTAGTGCCGATGATGATGATGATGAGAACAATTATTACAAAGAATACCTAGCAACATCCATCTTACATGAACTAGTTTGACTATCATTCGTTGACCATTTTTTAATGAATGTATCATCTTTAAGGGTACTTCAAAATCCCCTTCTGTACGCGCGTTAGTGTAAAAAAATCATCTATGCATTTCTTACGCTTTCTACCAATAAATTCCAATTAGACGGTGTAATTTAGTTTTGAGTCAAATTTTTTACCAGGTGAACCGGTATGTACCGTTTTTAAATAAAACACTAATTTTAAATGGGAAAGTAAAAAACATTTTATTCGAAGTATTGGCGACTGCTTTCGACACATTTGGACCTCGAAATTAGCTTATTCACTAACTCCTGGTATGTTTCCCGAGGTAGGTAGGTATTTTTGAGGAGTCTTTCGGCTTCCTCGAAGGTGTTGGGAGGGTTTGAGGCTATTACTACGTATGCCTCACCTCGTAGACGCGTGGGGAATATTGTTAAAAACGCGGAGTGCTCTTCTGCAGGTAGGCATCCGATTACCTTCCTGCAGCATCCTAAAAATACTTGTAACTCATTGTCAACCAGGGGACTATGCCCGCCCGAGAAGACTGGTACAAGCTGGGAGGTGAGCTTTGCGATTTTAACGTAGTCGATGGTCATGTCAATAAATTTGAGTTCGAGAATAGTAGAAGAAGACGTTTTGCTATTCCGGTCGCGATTGTTGATTCATTCGTTCTCGCAGTGGAGATGCTTCCCAGAAATTAGTGACAGAGTTCAAATATACTTGGGTTTGGGGGTTAAGAATGCTTCTTGAGAGTTTGTGGGTACACGATACGAGCGGATACGGAGTTCCAAGGTTCAAGAGTCGGTTTTGTTTGCAAATTCGATAGGCAGACAGTGGAATGGTCGAATAATGCGGGCTGGTGGTAGGTGATTGTTGTGGTAATAATTAAAAAAAGATTCAAACATTTGCTATTCCTAAGTTGTTTGTTTATGTAGGGCTGGAAATTATTCCCTACGATTACTAAACGCACAATATGGTCTACGACAGTGTATTATGTATCTTACAAGGTGGGGTTTTTTTTTTCTTGTTTGTAAAAAATTTATATAGGATTAGCAACTAAGATTACATAAAGCAAAATCGTGTATATATGCAAAAAAATGTTCGCTTACTCGGGTCTGTTTTTATGGATTGGCTGCTGCTGCTGTTGTGGCTTGCCTTTAGATTGGGATCCTGTTATGCTGCTGTTCCCTGTTGGTATATAGCCGCTGTTAATTGGGGTTTCTGCTGTGTCGTCTCGGTGAGTGTCCTGATGGTCCTGGTGATGATGGTGCGGTTGCTTTAGCTGGTTCCTTGCTGTTCATCCAGTAGTGCTTAGTTATCTGGATGAATTATTTATAGTTCCACCAGTGTTATGGTACAAGGTAACTGGTGTTGTGGGTGATGATGATGATGCCGATAAAACTGAAAGTGGTGTACTAGTTTCTACCGGGCTTGGTTTTGCAATATTCAATGTGGTGGATCTCCAGATGGGTTCAATGATGTTATTGGAAATAACAGGAAATGGGGGCGTTCTTAGTTCCTGCCATTAGCCATAAGGTAATTGATTTGTTGCTGCTATTTCAGTTTATCATCGATTGTGTGGCTGTTTTCCATGTAACGGTGGCACTGGCCCTCTGCTGTTCGGCAACTGTTGGCTGATGGGGTCTTGTTGTTATTTTATTGACCGGGTATCTTCTTTCCAGTCTTCATAGTATCCATTCCTCGGGTGTGTTTGTTCGTGCTGTTATTGGTTTTGGTGTGTTTGTTTTTGTTGTGCTGATAAAAAAAAGTTTTTGTGTTAACTCCCTGGTGTGCAGCCCCAGGTACGCTTTTGTTATAGGGACTTGTAAATCCAACGGTGTTCGACCCGAAAGGTAAAGTAACCTGTTTTTTTTTTTTTTTTCTTTTTTGGACGCGTACCTCCGGAGCCGGACTCAGCTCCGGACCAACGGGGAAAGGTGTCTTGCCCGGTACTTGTGCGTTCAAAATAGGTTTTACGAGACCAGGGGTTTTCGCGCACTTACTGGTAGTTTTACTACCTGGCTTCCCTGGTCCCTGCTCGGGCGCCAAAAAATGTTATACCGAGGTTAGACCTCCGATATAAACATTAAATAATGAATTATTTAGATGGTTGAATTTAGTTATGTTTATTTATTATACGATGTTTTTGTGTTCTATTCTATTCTATATACTTTTATTGTGTTTATTGTGTTATTTAAACGCGACTCTATAGTAATTTAATCGCAAGAAGACCCGCTCTACTTACGGGTGGCCGCAGTCTTCTTGCTTTCAATTACTGAGCCACCTACAACTCACTTGCAGCCACTTTATATACCATTTCGATTGTCCATAATTGTAGATGGAGCATTTTTTCCACCCAGCGCGTGTAGCCTAATTGGGGGTTAATTGCCTGTCATTCTTAATTCGCAATTTTCAATAATCGCTTAATTGTTCTGCAAAAATTGCAGCAGAAGCGATTCATATATTTACTCGACTTGCAGCAGCAATGACCGAACCAATTTCAGTGCATTGCCCTACGTGCAAATCGTATCATACGTTTAATTTGCGACTTCTCGTTGCGTCCGCCATTTTCGCTGCGATCAACATTTCTCCGAGGTTCAACTGTGTCGCAGTCGGTCTTCCTCGATCATGTTGCTGGCGCTCGAATAACATGTATTATTCTTGTTAACATGTGTATTCGTAAACTGAAACCGTTTAGGTCTGGTTTTGCTTTTCGTAATGCGAAACGAAAGGCAAGGTCAAGTGCACGATGGATATGCTTTGGACGATTTTCGCAAGGTATGCGATATGTTTTAATTTGGGGAAGTCTTTACTTCAGAATGAACGCGGGTTTGTATATTTTGCATGGTATGCGGAATACGAATTGCGATTGCTGGGGAGGCGAGTATTGCATTATATGCAGAATAGATGTAATCATAAGAATATATGATGGAGCTGTTTTGATATTATGAGATCATAGAAATTGATGATGGAATTGTAGGAATTGGTGATTTTAAGATGATGGCATCTTAATTGTGTTATGTGTGTTGGGAGGGGGTGTAAAGTGAGGTGTAACACTGTCAATTTGTGGATACCACGCCAATAAAACCGGTCGTCTTTTGAGGCAAACCATTCGGAGACCCAATTTTCGACTTCTTCGTAGAAATTGAAATGCTGCTCACCCAATGCACCAACAGTTTCGCCAGGTTTTAGAAGTTCATGATACACCACCCCCTTGTTACGATCCACCGCCGTGCTTCCTCGACGCGACCGGGGGAAGAACGTGGAAAGTCTTTTTTCTAAATTGTAACATTTAAATTTAAAAACTTTGATATTTCTTTTACACAAAACTTTTATTTTAAAACACCAAATGTTACACTCTTATTTATTTCTTTTATTTTGAAACTAAAAACCGACCTTCGTGATCGGAAGTCTAATTAATTCTCCTCACACTAAATAAAACGAGTCCTTCGTCGTTGGAAGTCTGATTATTTCTTTTCCTTGTTATTTATGATTTCGTATGAACGAAATCAATCAGTTGCCCCTAGTTACCTAATGGGGGTGATTTTTGTTAACAGAAAAACTATTGCAAACTATCGCAGCTGCTTAGGTATTTTTGGGATAACGGTAATTGTGTGAAATGTTATTATGAAATGGATAGGTTGAAATTTTGTATGTGTATGTTATGTTATGATATGCAAATTTGAGAATTAGGGATGATGACTGTATTTCTAGTGTATGAAGTATTGTGTTTCTAATGTAATGGAAATTGAATTGATTAGTATGCAAATGTAAGAACTATGGAAATTGAATTGATTATTTGTAAATGTATGAACAATGGAAATTGAATAGATATGCAAATGTGTTTGAAGAAAAAAGATATTAAAGGATATATTTGTGGCGATTCTCCTGAACGCCACCATCCATCTTCCCATCATATTAGGTAAAAACCCCCATCTAGGGCATACAACCTAAATTAAAAAACAAGTATCGTGGCAGTTCCATTGAACGCCACTACTTACCTTACAGATACAAAGGGTAATAGTGTCCTAAACTACACCAGCATGTACTTACCTTCTGTGCTGTACCTGCGAAATTGAAAGAAAACCATGAAGCATTAGTTCACGCTGACGTGAAACCCCATCAGCAACAAATGATAATGCCGTAAAAGCACCTTGGTCGCACTACCCGCAAATCAACATTGCCCAGTCGTGTCAGTCGCCGATCATCTGACCAAGTGAAGCACGGGCACCAACACAGCATGTCCCTAATGGCCAGCTCGGTACAACATTATGTAACCAACATAATCCCTGAGCTCAACCAGGCACACGAGAAGAGGAAAATTTTCCACGCATGTTCACGGTAGGTCATGTACACAAAGCCACCGGTCGATCGTATCGATCGGCATTGGCATACCCTAGCTTTCGAAACCAAACGAAATGCAGCATCAACGAGATGCTGACCAAGGATGTATAATGATGTGAACATCCCACGTTCCCCTATACATCATACCGCCCTGTCGCAACCGTTTCAGCAGGGATTCCTGGTCGAAGCTGTTGGCTGTCTGTGGATATTTACCGCGGAACGGCGCAGATGCTGTACGCCGCAGTATCATCAATGTAAACATTTCAACCCTTTTCTTTCGTGGAGATGCTCGCACGTGTTGCAAATGTGTAGAGCGATCTTTGCTGTGTCTGCATACTCGCGGACGCGCACGATAAGCAGCAAAGCAACCATCGTGTGTGCATTCCAACCCCTTTTGCGTTGAACTTAAACGCAAAAGGGATATCTTACCATATTTGGTCATCGAGGCGATGATCAAATGTGTCGGATACAATCGCGTCGATGAACTGGGAAAGGTTTTTGGAGTTAGTCTGAATTATCTGAGGAGTGGTGGTTGTTCGCGTTACGCAGGTTGTATACAAAGCGTCGGTTTTATCTTAACTGAAATAATTATATTTTAGGTGTTAAATGAAATAATCACGGTCGACGCAATAAGTTACATTGTACATAATATTGGAAATAGTTAAAGTCGACGCAATTAATTATCTTTTTGGTGTTAACTGAAATAATTATCTTTTTGGTGTTAAGTGAGATAATCACGGTCGACGCAATAAGTTACATTGTATATAATATTGGAAATAGTTAAAGTCGACGCAATTAATTATCTTTTCGGTGTTAACTGAAATAATTATATTTTTGGTGTTAAATGAAATATATATATTTTTGTGTTAAACGAAGTAATCACAGTCAACGCGATAAGTTAAGTGTGTATAGAATAAGTTATACCACAGATACCACAATTAATTACTTGCCCAATAAAAAATGAATTTGGTTCTGGTAAGTTATTCCAGTGTTTAATTTTATTGGAATTTGTACAATAGAGACTGACAGCGTGGGGTCCTTTGAGAACCAGTGCACTTGCTTGCACATAGCTAAGAAAGACATTATACCCCATATATTTATTATATAAAGTGTATAAATGTATATTATGGGATTTTAGGGTTAAATGGGTAAGTTAGGATTGAGGTAACGATTTTGGGAAGACGGTAGGGCTGCGAGCACTACACCCTTCTGATCACACCAAACACAGAGCATTGTCTTTTTTCCGAACCGATCAGGCTTTGCAGTCGATGTTGACGCTTCTCCTGGATGTACCCATGATTTTTTCCGTTTAGCATTTTTAAAATAAATCCATTTTTCATCACCAGTCACAATTCGATGCAATACTGACTTCCTTTCCTGCCGTAGAAGCAACGTTTCAGATGTTGTGTTTCGCTTTTCCATCTGCCTGTCATTCAATTCATGTGGCACCCAGTTTCCACACTTTTGGATCTTTCACATAGCTTTTAAACGGTCAGAAATTGTTTGTTGTGCAATATTTAACATTTGTGCCATTTGTTTTTGACTTAAGTGTCATCTTGATCCAATATTGCTTGCAATTCGGCGTCTTCAAACTTGTTTGGTGGTCTTCCACGTTCTTCACTTCGTACATCAAAATCATTATCTCTGAACCGCTTAAGCCATCTTTTGCATGTTGCTTTCGATAGAGCATGATCACCATAAGCCACAAGCATTCGACGAGACTCTGCAGCACTTTTCTTCAAATGAAAACAAAAAGTTAATACTTCCCGCAAATCATCATTTTCTGGTACAAAATTCGACATTTTTAACAGGATTAAAGAACAAATGATGTTGTTTGTACAATGACTTGATCCATACTAAATATGTTTGACAGATGTCATAGCAACCAAATAAAAAAAATATATGGGCTCGTTCACAACAAACGTTCCTTGTCGATACATTTGTATCTTGACGTTCAGTTCACACCGGCACACCTGGTAGTATCAAGCGAAGATGAACATTTAGAATACAATAGAAGTTATTATGAACAAATTAACTTCTATCGGATTCTTATTTTAATGTAAAATACAAAATCTGTTTAAAAGCCTTTTCTTGGAAATATGGTTTTTACCGGAAAACTAACTGACGTGAACTTTAAACTCGCCATCGCTTCACAGTACCACTTCAACAAGAAATGTTTCGTAGCGTTCTGTGGGCGAGGATTTCCCGTTATTGGCCGATAACATATGCCCGGCTACTTTTAGAGCTTTCAACACAGAGTGTGCTCTAACAATCCTCTGAATTTGTTAAAGGTATATTAACAATTATTTAGTATATTTATATGTCACCAAACTCACCCCTATTTTGTTTCTTGAATGTTGAGACGTGGGTTTTCCAAATGTAAAACTCTTCCAAATGTAAAACTCTGTTTTTCCTTTTCTTTTATTTATTGTCAGGTATTGTTTTTATAGTGTGTCAATTTAAATTTAACAATTGTTTATTAACTTTTTGTATTTAACTTCTTTGTAACTTATAGGTATTAAACTGTATTAACTTCTTTGAATTGTTAATGATAATTTACCGCACAATTAAATATTTTCTTTGGTAAACGGTATGCAAATTTGTGTTGAATCCATGAAACATATATTTATTAAACTTTACTAACTTCTTTGAATTGTTAATTATAATTTACTGCACAATTAAATATTTTCGTTGTGAACCGCACGCGCACACTTATTAAACATTACTAATTTCTTTGTGAACCGCAGGCGCACACCGATTGACTACTTATTTTCAACTTCTTCGGTTGGCGATTAATTTTCAACTTTTACTAACTTCTTTGTTAGTGGCCACTGCACGCGCACACGACTCGATTAACTATCTAATCCTGATTTTGTCTATTTTATTTAATTATTTTCCGGTAATCACGAACCACACGCGTTGACGAATTGATTCAGACAGCGGAAGTCTCGTGTCGTTCCATTCAATATCCTTTTAGGCGATTGTTATTTTATGGAAACGAAATTAGGGAGACTATTAGGGAGACTATGGGTGTGTGCAGTATGTTAGTGATATTGAAATAGTGGTTATAATTTATTTTAATTATTTATATATTGTATGCGGGAATATTCTATTGTATTTGTATGTGATGTGGTGATATTGGTAAAGGATATTCATGTACCGACACGAGATTGCAATAGGCGGGGTGGTGATAATTAAATGAACTTAATTATATAACAAATTTCCTCGCCAAAAATATAACTAGGACTTTGGGGTACGCTTCCGCTGCGTTTCTTTCTGTTCGACTTCTTCTTTTCCCGACCGAGATGACAGCCCACAGCCGTCGATTTCTACTCTCCTCTTGTGTAACGTCCCTCTTCTTAACGTTTCTGACGTTCCTCTTCTTCTTTGATTGTGCTTAGAGGTTCTTTTATAGCACCGACTGTATTCATGTCAGTTTGCATATCTCGTCCATCTGTTATCAGCCTACAGGTTGTCGACTTTATCTGGAGCACTATCCCAGGCGCAGCAAATCTGGGGCAGCACTCTTTGAATAACTCAACCTAAATTCATAAACGGTGCGACTAATTCGGAAATTTGGAACTAGAAACCACCAGTTCTCGTGAATTATGAGCAGTCGCAACTCTCAATTGTCATAGACTAATTAGCCCATTGTACGTTGTTTTCAGTTTGGGTTGAATATGATCTTCAAAAGAAATGGTGACCGAGATCACTTGCATGTTCGATTCACTCCATACTTAATTATTCGGTCGTGTCTATAGGGCTAATCCCATCTACACTTTGCAAAATATTGCTGTTTATTCCTCCAGGGAATGTATTTCGACATTTTTTCAGGGTATGTTTTATGCATTACTCGCATTTTCTTATTGTGTCTGTTACTGCTCGAACTTGAAGTTGTCAATTGTTCCTATTTCTATTACTCTCTTCTGGGGACCTTTATTTATTTCCCTAAAATCCTCTGCAAGTCGGCTTAACAATCAATTGCTTATACTACGAGTGTCGCGCAATAAAAATGGGTGCACACAAAATTTGAAATTATAAAGTTGTTTCAACTCAGAGGATTTTTATTTAGTACCATTATTAGATGGACGAGACGATGTTTAATTGATTAGACCGCGTTCGCGAGCAGTTAAATTAATATCTGGTGATGTGATTCTTATCCACACTCCCGGACTCCATCAGGGATGAAAATTAACTTTAGCCACACGATCAACCAATCTTGATTGCACTCTGATTCGTATTCTCTCATTTACCCCGCCCATCGAGGTGAATAACACTTGTGCATTCATTCAACAGTCGATGGACCTAGGACGAATGGGAGAATCTGAAAAGAGAGTGCGACGACATCATGGATGATTTTACTTGGCATGCATCGAAAGCAAGATCTGGTAATGACCGAATGACCTAGTTAGGATATTGTGGTGATCTCAGAGTGCAATGTACTCTGAGAAGGGGAAATGAAATCGGATGAAATATATTTTTGTGCTATTCACCTGACTGAAGAGTTTATTGATCCACAGCGAATAGCGTGTCTGGGGGAAGTCGAAGGGACGCTGCAACGGCTTGGGAAATATTAGCGTGAGAACAAACTTGGTTGTTTCTAACCAAATCTGGAATTATGATTTCCGGTGGA
Source organism: Microdon myrmicae (assembly GCA_963931805.1). Taxonomy (NCBI): domain Eukaryota; kingdom Metazoa; phylum Arthropoda; class Insecta; order Diptera; family Syrphidae; genus Microdon; species Microdon myrmicae. The sequence goes on along the minus strand of OZ007502.1, from coordinate 128,809,112 downwards.
AAACTCACATGGCTGTGATGTGGAGTTGCCGTATGGCAAGAAAAGGCTGAATTCAATTATGCATTATGTGCATAAAATAATGAATTCAGTTATGCGTCCTTTTGGGATATATCTTTTTCAGGTGAAAAAGCCGACGGAAGGAATTGGGGTTGAGGTGGTGCGCTGTTAGCGGGCGAAATTGGGTAGAAATTGTGGGGTGGTTCTCCGTGTAATATAGAGAACCCCCACAGAAGAACAAAGCGAAACATTCCTGCTGGTGGAGTGAAAAGATATGAAGCAGAGACTTACTTTTTGTTCCACCTCCCATTTGGGACCCATCGCCTTTTTTTTATTTGGAGGTGTTTTAGTTCCTTATAGGGTGGCGAGTTGTCGGGATGTTTAGCCAAAATACGTATATTGCATAGGTCTTTCCCGACAAACAGTTCAATGTCCCTAAATTAAGGCCCCTGATCCTCAGATGCATGTTCCAATCTCTCTTTTTGAGTTTTTACTCATGAATCAGAGCCCCCACGCTTCCCTGAAACGTGCTATGTTTTGTATGTGATCGAAAGCGAACGCCGCCCTTCTCTGCCACCGTTGAAGTATTCGCTTACCCCGAAATAATGGCTTGAAATTGCATCTGAACTATTACTATAGTTAATACACGGATATCGGTTCTTTTTTTATCTTCCCCACCTCATTTTTTATTCTTCATTGACTTCTCTCAATAAAATGTGTCCACAATCTACAAGGCATATATTTGTCCACATCTGAAATGCCTCTCCCATATTTGGTCAGCCGCCAAAAAACACCATGTAAGTTTCTGAGAAGCCACAAAATCAAGATACAAAAACAAGCAGTGTAAATCAATGTGAACGCGTCTTTCAAAGTGATGAACACCTACATTCTTCCCATATTTAATACATTATTTGGGGGTTTCAGTTCTATCATTAAGATATATTTATATATCTGGTGTAGAGAGTATCAGGGTGGATAGCAGAAGAGAAGCACCGATCCACTATAAAATTTAACTTCAGATATATGAACTCGCATGAATAAACAGAGATGTTCTTTCAACCTAATCACACGCACGAAGAACGTTCTGTATGATCATGTGCTTTCAAGCTGTTGGTATTTGAGGAAATGTCCATTAATACTTCCTTCTCCTAACACCTCCTTATTCTTGTGTACTATGGTACGACTTTTAAACGTATTACGGCGTTTTGTGATGGTCATGAGGAACAGGACTACAACCTTCGCTATGAAATATAAAAACTAAAGCATCAAACCACGGCCGCATATACACCAAGACTTGGCTACTTACTACTGAAGCTCTTCGATTGGTACGTTGATGCTCTGGTATGTAGCTTTGGTGGTTGTTTTTTGGATTCTCTTACGATGTTTTATTCTTCAATGTAGTATATAATTTGTTGCATGAATCGCGATGGCAATATTATAAAATGCAGTTTTATTCAGATTTATTACTTGGAAATTTGATTGTGGTGAGTATGTGGGTATTTTTACTGGGGGCGTCTGCAAGGACGCAGTTTCAATAAAACACCACCGCCGTTACACTGCGTAATGGTCCCGACGCACTCTGTTCTCCACACCAAGGTACGCCAAAACTGAGCACAGCAGGAGAAAAAAAAAAGAAAATTGGGAGTTATTTTTATTATTTAAAGTTTTCTTTATTTGTTCTTCGTTGATTAATTTTTCCACCAAGCTAGTTTTAATAATACATTTGATTCCACGACTATAGTTTTCATTAGCTTAATGTAAGTTGTTTTTAATAATACATTTGATTCCACGACTATAGTTTTCATTAGCTTAACGTGCACTCAAAATTTGTTTTTAACTGGATGCTATATTTAATTAAACACTCGCACTTCCTGCCGTACCACGGGGAATTGTTCATTCGGGCTATTTATTAGGCCGATGTGCCAAGAAAAACCAAATTGATAATTTGGATAACTGACTAAGAAATGAACTCAAGAAGACAACCGTGCTAACGACTCGCGACACGGCTGTTAAAATCTGACTCCGTACTGCCCTGCTGGATGCAGAGCCAACCCGCGAGCGAGGTGGATTTCCACTAGCTGGTGAAAAGGGGATGCAATCTTTCTTTCACCACGGCGACCAATGAGAAATCGATTCGTGTCTCATTGGAAAGATTCCCATGGGGATCGTGTAGATCTGTTGTATGTTCATGCCCTGGAAGGAAGGACAAACGAAATTGCATCGGAGATTGGATGCGACGAAGAGAATTTAACCCAGGCAGCTGTTCTAACAAATGTTAATGCAATAGAGACTAAAGGCATTGTTATCGTTTACAATAGGGGATATTGCCGGGGGCCGAAATAGATTTTTCTGTTGGTGTTATGCCAAAGTAAATTCGTTTTCGATGGCAAGCGCGAGGGGGGTGGGTGCTTGTTGATTTAGAAACCGAACATAGGACGTGACCAATGCTATGGTTGTGCAAGCAGGCAACTTGCCAGGGCTTGGTCTTAGGACCAACGGTTGGTTGGGAATACGTATACACAGGGAAATCGTTGTGTACACAATGGACATGGTTGCCGGCAAGAGGATCCGATCAGATTTCCAAATGGTTCGTGAAGGATGAACCGAAATGCTTTGGAAAGAATTTGTGTTGCTTTATGCGATGGCGAGATGATGATCTTGCCGTGGGTGGTATTAGAGGTGCGAAATAGGGTTGAATGTATTTTATGACAGGTTGGGAATGGGGAGTTGGGTGAGGAAAATGGATGGTTCTTCAGGTAAGCTTTAAAGAACCCCCACAAGTTCTAGCCACGCCAAATCAAATTAGTCAAAATAAACACTATCATTTAGTATATGCAATTCTGAATATATGGCTCTCGTGTAGGCTAAGCTCGAAATGAGTCTTGTTAATTATTTACATTTCACAAATCTACATACAAATGTACCTCCAATAATTATTCCTATCGATGGTTCATTATCATAACTGTCTTGTTCTATAAATTATAAACGAGGTAAATATTCAACGCATTTATCCATCAAGGTGAAAAGTGTTAATATATTCGAGTAAACCTAACTCAAAATGTCACGACTGCACGAAGAAGCGGAACTCCAGATTACCTAATATAAAAAGAAACGCTTCTCCCAAACACATTTAAACTTTCTGTACTCCGTTGAAATAATCATTATAAGGGTTGGACGATTCACAATACTAGAAATCTTCATTAATATACCTTCTTTAACGTATTCCTTCAAGTTCTTACGTAATATATTTCTATAAATCAATGTACCCCCATGTTCATGTCAACAATCGTTTTGTATGAGAATGAAAAGAGGCCATTTGCTATCAACATGCTTGATGTGCTTTCATTCCAGTTCGATTGTCAAGAAAAGAAAATTTTATAAGACCAACTTGCTACTACTTTTAATGGTAGATGCGGTGACTTGTACCTTAATAACAGCAAATCTGTCTGCCATGTTAACCTAATTCCTTATTGACGTCCCTTGACTACCCCTACGACTAACGTCTTCCCGGGTTCGGGTTGTTTTTGAATTTTTATAAGGGTTTGTTCTTTAGATAGGCTTTATTCATTTAAAATATAAGAATTTACATAGACAGGGGGTCAAAGAAGTTTGCAAATTCCAAAATATAGGATTCCCGCCATATCTGGGATAGAACTTTCGTTTACTTTCTTACTGATTCAGAAACACAAAATTAACCCAGAACTCTCAAGTTATGTGGGTCAACAATTTGAATTTTATTGGATGTGCACAATTTCCTTGACATGATTGTGCTATTTGAAATGTGAATTAAAATATGTTTACTTCCCAAATGTAGCCGTGACTGAATACGAATAGAAAAAAATGGACGGTATGCATATATACCATAAATGTGTAATCTTATAAATGCGGATACCATGTATTTCCTGTGTATAAGTAATTCGAAATAGGTATCATCATCATCATCGGCACTACAACCGAGAACCGGTCTTGGCCTTATTTAGCAAGTCCTGAGGCTTGTTAAAATTTCCATAATGATATGTTTTTTCCTGGCAAGGTCATTAGTCTTGCGCCAAAATTGTTTTTTTGATTTTGGTGGAACTACCTATTAAATTATTTCATCATCATCAGCATCGGCACTACAACCGGGAACCGGTCTTGGCCTTATTTAGCAAGTCCTGAGGCTTGTTAAATTTTCCATCGTGATTTGTTTTTTCTTTCCGGGCCAGGTCATCAATCTTGCGCCAGAGGCTCCCCGACGGGGAATCGAACCCCGGTCTCCCGCGTGACAGGCGGGTATACTAACCACTATACTATCGAGGAGCCCCCCGAAATAGGTATAGCTACCCAAATAAGTATACGCTCTTATAGATAAGAGGGGAAAAAAAAACAATCATCTCATAGAAAATCTAACAATTGCCACTATTTAGAGCTTAACGCCATAACCTTGTTTCAAAACATCTATCTTTTCAAACATTACCTACCCGATTAATAATATTCCATCTGCGGTTTAAGTACAGAGTCTTACCTTTGTACTGAAACCACACTCTATTATCTCTAAAGCCGTAAGCCACAGCATGGAAATAAACCCGCACACCTCAGACCAGAATAAACAGTAAATGTCGTTTCCACCATTCTTATTTTATCCTCCAATATCCCAAGTAAGTGTACCACTGACTTAAATAGGAAAAAGAAAAAAAACTCTTACTGTCTAAATGAAACCAACAAAGCCACTAGCGTTAGTCTGTAATTAATTATAATTCGTTGTCTGTAGGAAAAAGCGTCATCCCGGAGGTATACATATGGGGAAAAGGTTCTGCGTTTAATTAAGGAAGCGCCTGCGATGGCAAGAGCTAGAAGTTATATAAGTTCCCACAGATTATAATATCGAACCGGCATATCTCAAAACATGTCATTATCAGTGAGCCGGATTTTACCATCCACCTCTTCCAAACAAACTTCTCCTTTTACAAGGTAATCTTATTAGGTTATTGAGGAGTAACATGTGGTTTGGCCTCGCGTTTTCAGAATTGCCATTTGTGTGCGGTATGTATGATTTAATCAAAGTTTACCATCCAATATTTTATAGGTAATTAATCTTCACTGTCAGATTGTACCGGTACTCCATGACTGTACATTAAATGCGTTAGTTAAATATTAATAGCTGCGATTTATGTGGAAACGTTGCGCTGTAGTTAAGATCACAAAACTATTTAAAGTAGAATAAATTATGAAATAAGGCGCGAAAAGAACCATTTGTACATGAAATAAACTACTAATTTAATGCACCTGATTAATCAGTTTTGAAGTTTATTCTTTTATAAGCGCACTATAGAAAACCCAGTCGTAATGGCACACAACCACGAATGAGTGGTTTATCCATAATGTAAAATGTATACCCACTCCCAAACAGAATAAATTAAATATAATAAATAATTTCCACAGTGCAAATTTAATATAAATTTAAAGAGCTGAGTTGAAAAAAGTAGCTTTTATAATAAAAACTGTATTTTCTACTTTATTTTAAAAAAGGGTGAGCAACTTCTTGTCTTTATAATTTAATGTATTTATTTTTTATCTACTGTGTCCCACAAAAATTCCGTCTATTTGTACAACCATTATTACATTACACGAAAGACGAACGATGGAAACTTTCGTTGGAAAATAGAATCTAGATAATGGCCCACAATTGAGTGTGAACTGAAGTAATTGTCTTCTTACAAGAATACGATTTCTGTTCTAGATCATCAGCAACATCGTCCAGCCTCGTGATCCGTACCATCATATCAAATGTGCAATCCGTTTTGGGAATCTTAAATACATATAAGATACCCAATTGCACTATCGGTTCGGCCGCAAAGTCTTAATGTGCGATCCTAAACAAACAAACGGATCTTCACCCACGTGTCCGAGTGTAGTACAAAGTTTTTTGTGCGATCCTATGCAAATAAACGGATCCCCACACACGCGCTGTGGTGATGTGCAGTGCGGGAATCCCTCTACCCTTTCCATCCCTTGTGTATGTTTTCCTTTTTTTCGCACCTCTGTTTGCGTCCCTCAGGCATCGACACTCTCGATTGAGTGCCTGACTGGCATAATGTTTATCATGGAAGGAATGTGACCTGGATTTCGGCACGGATCTAGTGGCGACCTACTACAAGGGCATAACACCTGTAGTGGTTGCTTTTGCTCATAGATACAGAGAACGCTATCCTCAATAGTGAGCTCTTCGTGATCGAAGATCCTTTGGAAAAGGTGAACGCTGTGGGAGCTGTCTTTCAGGAAATGTACAAGGTGAATGAAAGTGTGGGGGTTCTCTACATCACACAGAACCAACCCACAACCCTAACCTGCAACATGCAAAAATCAATAACCCAATAGCATGCATTCCCAAATCCGCAATAAAATATTTTCCAAACCTCCAAGAGAATATAATTCAACCGAATATATTCTAATCACCACCATATGCATTTGCCCAAAACTGCGTCAGTCAATTATCTATATTTTCTCAACGCAACCAAGCAATCCACATTTCCCCGAAATTCGTATGCCATAGCAAACGCATATTCAAATCCTCAACGGAACATCAGCAAGTATACCAAGCCGCACACATTTCTCCGAAGTTCATATGCCTTAACAAAGCGTATATCCAAATCCTCAACGGAACATTACCAACCAACTAAACCGCGCACATTTCCCCGAAATTATTTCGGTTAACATTTCTATCTAACCGTTATCCCTTGCTTGCACCCAAGCCATTCCAATTTCCTCCGAAAATGCATGCCCTTACTCGCTCGCGTCGCCCAAACCAATTTCCCGGTACACCCAACCAACGAAGTCAACCCAGCCTGTACGGCCAGAATTCGTTGGAACTGAGTTCTTATGCGAGCATAGCAACTCGTCCACAATTCCTCGTAATTCGCAGCGAGCCTAGTTTTACTATGACGCACCGCCACGGTGCAATGAATGAATCATTTTCATTCATACCCAGTCGTTATCCAACCGCCACCGAGCGCACGTCGCCCCTTTATTACCCCGAGTCCAGTTTCAGCAACCAACGCGGCGCGAGCCTGTCCCTTATCCCCCAGGAGTCGAGTCTCAAGCATTGTGCCGTTCAGATCTTGAATTTAAAAATACGAGAGCCAAATCTCAACTCCCACGGAGTGCAATCGAGGACGGAGTAAAGTGAATGCGGGCGTTGAATTTCCTTACTAACTGAGTCCCATCTGTAATTCGTACGTGTTTCGTAAACGCTATTGAAAGTTATGTGCCCGTCTATATTAAGAGTAGAACCAACTGTGCTTAAAGAACAAATTCTGTAAAACGAAACCATTTAACATCGAATGTGCGCTGTTGGTATGCGCTGACATAAACAATAAGAAAAAAATAAAATCATCACGAACAACCAAGCTGATCAATGCGTTTTTATTCTTCATTCTTCTCCGGTGAACGATTCTTACCGTGGAACTTCACGTCGGGGAGTTAGGTGAAACCGTGCCCGTGTCTTGGCATACAACCTACCACCCCCACAAAAGCATTCACCGAAATCACGACGTGGAGGACAGAATTCTACTGAATCACCTGCACCTCCGAAATGAAATTTCACTTTGGGAATCGGAGAATCCGGGTTTTACCGAATTCAGTGACGATAATCTGTCAATTGACATTAATGCCAATGGTGAGGCTAATAGCCTTTTAATAACAAGGGAAGGACTCCAGAGTATCTTCGACTCATTAAGAAGCAAAAAGTCAGTGGGAATAGACGGAGTACCTAACATCGTACTCAAGAACCTGCCCCCAATGGCAATAGCTATATACACGGTCCTGTTTAACAACGCGTTGAATAATGCATATTATCCCGCGCGTTGGTAAACGGCTATCATGCAGCCCATCCCAAAAAAAGGGGAAGACTGTACAAACCCAATGAACATGCGTTCAATAAGTTTACTCCCAAGCATCAGTAAAGTATTTGAAAAGACTATTAACAAAGCTCTGCTAAAATGGGTAGACGACAACAACATTATTCCAAATAACCAATTTGGCTTTAAGGCGGGTCATGAAACCACACATGCCGCAGCTAAATTGGTCTCTGACATACAATGGAATAAATGTAGGAACCAATGTACAGGTGCCTGGCGGATCGACTTGGAAAAAGCCTTTGATACCGTCTGGACCGAAGGGTTATATTACAAGCTGATCAGACATGGCATACATAAGCCTTTACTATATGTACTTTGCGATATGTTAAAGGACAGGAGGTTCGTGGTCAAAAGTGGTAATATGACCTCTAATAAAACGTATAATATCAAGAATGGCTTGCAACAGGGTGCGGTACTCTCTCCGATTCTTTTTAACATTTACATTAGCGGGTTATTAGATGCACTTCCGCAGGCTATTGTGTACGCAGACGATCTCATAATTTACAGAACAGCTCCGAAAGTTGAGATCATAAATAGTTTAATACAGCGAGACTTCAACAACGTGCAGCGCTATTGCGATGACTGGAAACTTAAGATCAACTTCCCGAAATGTGAAGCTATCCTATTTAGAACTCCATTATATAAAGCCACGAACAACACAAGGAGAAACTGGCGAAAGCTAGTTATCGTGGGACCGCATGGAGAGAAACTGGAAACCATGAGTTTAGTTAAATACCTGGGCATCTGGCTAGACCAAAATCTGTATTTCAACAGACATGTAGAGACCGCTTTGCTCAAAGCGAGGAAAACCTTTGCTTTGACAAGGAGGCTAATTCACAGTAGCCAACTTGACAGCAGGGTAAAAGTCATATGCTACATGACGCTAATCAGGCCAATGCTCATATATGGTTGTCCAGTATGGTTTAACATAGGTCCAAATTTGATGGAAAAGATTCGGGTGTTCGAAAGGAAGTATCTCAGAAGTTGTCTCAGATTATATCGGACACCGGAATCGGACTATAAAAAGTATTATTCAAACGAGACTTTATATAATGAAGCCTCCATAAATAGGGTGGATAATTTTATGACCAAATTAATCAGAGGACATATTGCGAGAGCAAGAAGCTCGTCCAATGACCTAATTTTCGGGGCTTATTATCCAAACACTCTGTACTATGAGAACGTGCGTCGCCAGGGTTTTGTTCCACCAGAGGCGTTCCTTGATTTGGACAATACAGGATAGATCCGGAATTCCGCTGATCTATCATGTAAGTAGATCATCCGTAGACGGCCGATTGTGCTATGAGCCGGAAGTAATGCGCACCGAAGAAGAGCTCCTGCGCTTCAGTAGGGCTATCTCCCACAGAGACCGGGACGATAGTATTGGACAGCGTCAACAGTTCTGGTGGTTGAATGGCACATAAAGACCTGGATACCAAAGTCGGTAAAGAATAACAGTATCATCAACCAGCTTACATAGACTTAGCTTTTCTAGAATTAGGGTAGTATAAGATTTAAGTTAAGTTAAGTTAAGTTTTTTAAATAAAATGTATATTAAAAAAAAAAAAGTGGGTTAAATTTTAAGAAAAAAAATAAAAGAAAAATTTCAACACCGAAAGGTTGCTTTTGCTTATCTATTGCTGGTCCCGACTTGCATCCTTTCCTGAGGCGGTATTGGTTTTCTGTGTAGGGCCATTTCAAAAGAGTGGGAGTTTCGCGTTGGTTTGTGTAAAATTCGCGGCGTGAAATGCAATTTCTCTTCTGTGTCTGCACATATTTCTAACCAGAAACCAACTATCCTTGCACGTAGCGAAACCCATCATCAACATCATCATCGGCACTACTACCGGGATCTGGTCTTGGCCTTATTTAACAAATCTCTTCACCGATCCCGATTTCGAGCCGATGTTCCAGTTTGGCACTTCCAAGCTCTGGGCGTCCTGGTCTGTGCCATCCCTCCATCGCAGACAAGGTCTGCCGCGCTGTCTCCTTCCATACATCCTGCCGCAAAGGACTTTCCGGGCAGGCTCCTCTTCACTCATTCGAGCTATGTGCCCCGCCCACTGGAGTCATTAGCTTCAAGGTAGATTACGTACTACTCATGGTTGTAGCGTCTCCGGAATCGTCCGCCTTCACATACGGGGCCAACAATTCTCCTTAAGACCTTCCTCTCGAACGCGGCTAAGAGTTCAGGGTGCCTTTTATTGAGCACCCAGGTCTCGGATCCATACAGCGAAACCCAGGTAATTACTAATACAAATATTTCCGGTTTGAATCTACCTGGATATATAATAACTTAGAGCCTCTATTTTTTCCACATCGTGGTATAGCCACATACATACGAAATGATATTGCTTATCAGCTTCTGCCACAATATGGGCTCTGTCCTAACCCAGAATTTAAAACTTTACGTTCGTAAGCATATCATACATCACTGCTTTCTTTACAGAAGCCCAAACTTGGATAGAAACGCATCCTTTAAGGAATTTGATCCTCTGTCCAATTCCATTGATAGGATCTTGACCCTATATCCGCACACAGAAATCGTTATTGCGGGTGATTTTAATGTGCATAACTCTCAGTGGCTTCGTCACCCCGGAACAACAACACCTGAAGGTCAATATGTCGAGCTTTTGCTGATTCAAAGAGTTTAACTCAACTTGTCAATGAGCCAACACGGGTACCAGATATATATGGTCATTTCGCCAACACATTGGACCTGTTTCTCACCTCCCACCCGAACAAATACACAACTGAAGTTTCTTCGCCCTTGGGCACTTCAGACCACTGTGTCCTGTGAGCTAAATTTCCTCTAACCAATAGTAACGTTAATGAGAAAGCTCCCAAAAGAAGTATGGTTCTACGAGAAAGCCAACTGGGAGGAACTTTATTCCACACAGAGTAAAGAGTATCAAACCCAAGAGAAATATTTGGTTCGATTCCGGGTACAGAGAAGCCATTAAGGCTAAAAAGTTGAGCCTCCAGTTATATAAATCAAACAATACTGAAGAAAACCGGAAACGATTTAAGAGAGCTAGAAATGACTGCAATGCGTATATTCAACGCGCCAAGTTCTTGCATGACCAGAGAGTGAGACAAAAAATACTACACTCTCCCGCAGGTAGTAGAAGCTTCTGGGCATTCGTGAAAAACATTCAAAACTCAGTCTTTTCATCCATTCCATCGCTTATAGTCGATGACAAACCAGTCACCACTGCAATAGAGAAAGCGAATCTACTTGCTGCACATTTTGCAGCCAACTCAATGCTGCCTGATACCACATCAGTTCCACCTCAGCTTGAGCATAAGCAGCACATCATGAGCCAGATTGGCTTCCTAACCCCTACCGTTTCCCGCGCACTCAAAGAGCTAAACCCAAACAAATCCACTGGTCCGAGTGGCATTCCCCCAATCCTCTTGACGAGATGTTCCTCTTCACTTGCTAAACCACTACGGAAACTCTTCCATTTGTCTTATTCTACTGGCCGTTTCCCAAATAGATGGAAGATAGCGAACATTCAGCTAATACCCAAAAAGGGAGACAAATCATCCCTTTCTTCTTATCGACCCATAGCACTAACTTCTATTCTCTCCAAGATAATGGAATCGCTCATTAACCGTCAACTTTCGAAATATCTGGAATCAAATGACCTCTTCAATGACCGCCAATATGGCTTTCGTAGCAACAGGTCCACAGGAGATCTGATGGCGTATCTTCCGAAAAGTGGAGCCATTCCATCCACTACCTCGGACTATTGCCAAATTCGTCTGCAGGAATTCGAGGTATCTCTTTAGAGCTAAAAGGTATTTTACTTTAGCCAAACTTCTTCTACTTTCATCATCATCATCATCATCGGCACTACAACTGGGATTCGGTCTTCTTCTACTTTACAAATCCCAAATTAGACCCACTCGCGAATACTGTTCACATGCACACGATACACCCTCAATGCACACGACAGACTTCAGAATCAAGTAATCTGCCTAATTGATAACACAACAGACACTATCATACAATTATTACCGCAAGAACTGTTCCTCCTCTAATATCATCCCAAGAAGTTCAGTTTCGTTCCGCGTCACAAGGCTACCCGATGAATTCCACAAATTTTTAATTCATCTAATGACTACACCTATAGAAAACTATGCCATTCCCTCTCGTTTCCAGAACGCTAGATTATGCAACTACGCAATAATGACAGTTATCGAATAGTATCACGCTGACACAATACTATACAGTACAGAGAAAAAAAAACATTCTCGATCATTTGGCATTTCTAATAGATACGCACGAACACACAAACCACCGGAAGATCAGCCCCAAAAGAAAAACCGAAACATAAATGATCAGAGCAATTAACATATCACCCCACAGCTAAATAGTAGTGGATAATAAGACATAATCTCCTACATGGGGCAGTAAGGCTTTGGTTCTATCTTTTGCTGCTATTGTAATCGGGATAGCGTTGGTTTGTTACAAAGCCCCCAAACGCATTTGTTCTCTTGAGAAACCAATAGTGAGAAGACGCGGTTTTAGGTTCTAGGGCAAAATCTTCGGCCATACGGGAGTATGGTGTGATTTTGCCAAAAGCTAGTTCGTTGACCTTGTTTGTTAGTCAACCACATGAGCGGTCCTGCTTCCAGAATTTCTATTAATAGGATTGTGCTTATATACATCAAATGTGGGTATCGTCTCTCGCGAGAGCAATGCGGAATCTTAAATAAATAAAAGGGTCTCCCTATTCATGTGCATCTGACAACTAACGCTTGGGCGGGCATGTTTATGACAGTATGTAGGGAAGTGTTGATGCTATATTTTTTAGTTAAATGCTTTTACTTACCTCCTTTAGGGTAGTCTTGTCGTCTCCCTTGGGGTGGCCTTGTGTGGCGTTTACTTCTAGTGTGGACGTCTGTTCCCGCTGGTGGGGTGAGGATCCGAGTGTGGACGGCGTGAAAAGTACGCCCTCGCAACTTCCTTTGGTGGGGGGGCTTCCGGGTGGGACACTCTGTTGTCGTGAGCTTCTTGGCAGCGAGGATGTGCCCTCGCTGTTTCCACTGGTCCACTGATTTAAAAAAAAGTTATTTCCTTTGGTGAAGGGGGTGGTGTGCCCTCGCAGTCTCCTTTGCCCCACTGATCTAAAACTAAACTATTTCCTTTGTGACGCCCATCCTGAGACCCTTCGGATAGATCGCTATGTTAGTGTGAGTACCTCGGCGGCAAGGGTGTGCCCTCGCAGTTCCCTCTGGTCCGCTGATTTAAAACAAGACTACTATCTTTTTTCTCGACTTTATTATTTTAGCTTTTATCATTTAAAATTCAAATCCGTTACATTAAAAGCTGGCTGATTATTTACCGTGGCTTCGGCCTCCTGGATTCGATTGATCACGAATCCAAAATTGGCCGCCCTTTTATACTCTGTGGCAACAGAGATTGTATAAAATTTTATTTAAAAATTCCAAGAAGCACAAACAAGATTTTGTGTGCTTCAATTGGAATAGGATTCTGAGAAGTTGATAGGAATTTATTTGAATAAATTTCTGGAAGGGGAAATCATGAAGTGCATGTAGGGTTAAGTATTTCATGATGTTCGGATTACTAGGAATTGAATCAAGGCACGACAAATGGATTTAAGTTTAATTTTGTCGTGCATATGATTCAATTGGGGAAACATGATTTGGATTATGGGTAAGGGTGAGGTAATTAGAAATTGGATCAATGGGCGGCAAATTAACTTTTGGTTTATTCTGTCGCTCAATGATTCACTATAGGATATGGTTAAGGTTATCGGAGATAATGGGGATTGGGTGGGAGTAGTGATCATATATATATATATATATATATATATATATATATATATATATATATATATATATATATATATATATATATATATATATATATATATATATATATATATATATATATATATATATACATATTGTTATGGATGCTGCGAATCCTTCGCAGAACAAAATAATCCATCCAAAAGAAATATCCGCTTAATCCACAAAATATTCCTATGATAGAATATGATACAAAAGAAATATCCGCTTGGTCATAAAATGTTCGAAATCCTAACCCTGTATCCATCCAAAAGAAATATTCACTTAGTTCACAAAATATTCCCATGATAAAGTACAATCCAAAAGAGGCATTTGCTTAATCTGTGGTGTTATATTAGTTAAGGGTTGTCAGCAAGGACAGGGATTCACTAATATTCCACTGACTTGTCTGCAGCTGATGGTTCGCGGTTCTGTACCGAGTAAATAAATACACTGGAGTCTCTTGATATGATGGTTTCCTTTATTAACCAGATTTGATAACACTATGGTATTAATGCACAGGTTTTTCTTTTAGGTCTATTTTATAAAATTATCTCCTACATTAATGACAGGGGTGTAGGCGCATATATTGTCTTTGTACATAGATTTATTTTTTGTTTTACTGCCACCAAAACTGACATTACTTCTGGAACTCGAATATTTCCGCGCACGACTTTACATTAGAACATGTATGAACTGTAAAAAAACTAGACCACGGACGACAAACGGACTTCACTCTCATACACTCAAGCCAACCGAGGTGGTGGGAGACATCCAACTTCTTGGGCGCATAAAATCTGACTGGGTATTGGATGTCTCTTTACAGACATCCAACGAAAACGAACCTAAAGGATTCGCCGCCAATGGCGAAGGTCCAAACAAAAGGAAAAAGGGAAAAACTCATGTAGCAGATCGAATCGGCTGCTACATGTTTGGGCAAGATAAACTGCCGCCATACGCAAGGGATAGATTCTTGATTGACGTGAGTCAATAAAACCCTTGCCGAAGGCAGAAATCTATCTTGGAAAAATGTATCGAACATTGGGCATGACCGCTGTTAGATCATCTAGCATTCACAACGATACACACTGACCGAGTGCGGACGTGTTTTAAATTCGCCGATCGAGATAAATGTAAAAGTTACTTTTATGAGTCGCGAGTGAAATTTGAAATAATAAGACTATTTATAAATAAATCAATTCTAGTGACAAGAACAGTCAAAACAAAGTTATTATACATAAATATAAACTAATAAAAGAGAACGAAGCCACGTGGTTTGACAGTCAAAACAAACACCGTTTAATACTAATTAACTGTGAGAGTGTATGTGAGCACATGTTTAGCGAAAAAAAAAAAATTGAAGTAAGAGAAAAACAAAACAAAAACAATAAATATAAATAAAAAAAAAAAACAAAAGGAACTAAAATATACAGTGAAATTGCAAAGTGAAGCCAACCTAAGAACTGGTTTCAAACAAAGACTGGCCTGCTATCTTGGATGCAACAAGCTCGGTGTATGGACCCTCAGCATGCAGAATGGCAGACAAAAAACAAAATATTAAAAAATTAAAACCGGAGTCCGCGTTAATAAAACGCCCGGCGAGCTCCCCACTAACACGAGCTGCAACAAAAATAAACAAGCCAAACGAGGCAATAGCAGACTTGCTCGAAAAGGCGCACAAAATGGAAGAGGACAATCTATTCCCCCCGGTTCCATATAATGACGGCCATCTCACCAATAACATGTTTGCATGTTTAGCGACTACCGACACTGAGGACGAAGAAGATGAAATCAGCGATCTTGAAACAAGGCTAGCCCGAGCAAGGGCGCAATTAGCAGAGAAGCGTCGCAGGAAAAAGGAATTTGCTGAAAAGGAGCAGCTGATAGCGAGACAACAGCAGAATCAGCAACAATGTGCACAACAGAAGCCAAGCCAACAAAAAGAATGTCCACCACAACAGATGACGCAACAACAACCACAACAAGAGCAACAGGCAGCAAAAAGGAAAACGAAGATGCCACCTATCAACATTACAGATATGGACTGTAACGAACTGGTAAGTCTATGTAAGCTTTCTATTGGGGAAGATTTTTCAATTAAAAGACTGACAGGGAACAGGTTGGCCATACAGACAAATTCGGTTAAGGATTTCGAAAAAATGAAAAATGTGCTAAAACGGGCCACCGCGGAATTTTACACGTACACCCCGAAAGAAATAAAGAATATAACGGTTCTACTAAAAGGCGTTGACCCTGAAACAGAACCAGAAGTTCTATTACAAACGCTGCGAGAGCTTAACTGTAATGATATTGAGTTTATCGCAGTAAAACCTTTCAATACAGCTAGGGCTAGACGGGGAATCGTAAATTACCATTCTTCCTGGTGCAACTGGGCCCCGGTAGCAAAATTGGTGGACTTAGGAAAATCACTATCCTGAACCATCAAATTGTCACATGGGACAAATTGAAAAAAAGCAGAGATATAATCCAATGTCTTCGCTGCCAAAGGTTCGGGCACTCCGCAGCAAACTGCGAAATGCAGTATCGATGCGTAAGATGCGGACAGGACCACAGCGCAGAACAATGCACGTTAGGTAAAGAAAGGGTAGACGACAGATCTCTTCTAAAGTGTGCAGTTTGTAAGAGTGAGGGACACCCCGCTAATTATCGAGGCTGTCCTAAGTTCCGCGAACTACAGGAAAAAAAGTTTTCACAGCAACGAAAATCAGAACGCCCGATAGTTCAAGCCCGACCAGCACTAAATGTAACACCCCAGTTCTCGTATGCTCAAGTAACAGCTGGCAGGAGAAACACGCCACAACCCACCACACGGGTACCGCCGCAACATACTGTGCCTCCAGAAACAGTAACACTAGCAGATGTGCTCACAACCTTGCTCGCTATTCAGACGCAGATGACACAAATGCAAAAACAAATAAAAGAACAGGACACTAGACTAGACTGGGTCTATTCGAAGTTGTCTAGCCAACCGTCAATATAAACCCCCCAACAGAAAGCACAATTAAGGCTTTAGTCGTGAATGTAAATTCACTTATCAGAATCGAGAGAAGAGCCGCTCTCTTTAAACTGTTGCAAGACGAAAGTCCTGACGTGCTTCTGGCTAGCGAAACTAAGCTCAATCAGAGGCATAAACTATGTCACACAAACTACGACATTATACGAAGAGACCGACCCAACTCCACACAAGGAGGAGGGGTGGCAATCTTTATTAAAAAACAACTTCAACATAAGGTAATATATAGTGGTGAGATTCGCAGATTTCAGGTGCTTGAAGCGTGCATTATCCGCATACCCCTCCGACAAGGTAGGGGGATGTATGTGATATCTGCCTACGCACCAGAAGCACATCAACAAAATCAATTTATAGTGGAGCTAGAGACTCTTTTCCAATGCTTACAACTTTACTCGGAAGGGAACTATTACATCGTGGGTGGCGATTTGAATGCTAAACACCCAAATTGGGGAAATAGCATATCCAACACGAGAGGAAATCAACTAGCTAGTTGGCTAGATCAACATCACATTGAATATAAAGTTGACCTGCTAGCTACAGAATATCCTTCTTTCCCCAGAGGGGGCTCGTTCCTCGATATTATGCTTATTGACACACGCCTTAAACATACACATACTAACAGACAAAATATAAACTGCCTACGCACAATTGAGTATGACAGCGACCATTGTGCATTATCAATATTGATAAAAACACCAAGCGAAGTTGTGGAACTCGGTGAATGTATGATACCGCAACCCTATAACTATTGGGGTATGCGATGGACGCGTTTCACGAGAACCTTAACAAGAGAAATTCGCTTAAAAGACATTAACCCTCCTACCAACAGAAACATACCCAACGATGACATCGACAAATACATACAAAAAATGGACGAAACCATAAAACAAACTATGGACAAAACAATACCAAAAACCACACCTACAGACAACATGAACATGTACCGAAACGCCACAATCAACGCACTCCACAGAAAAAAAAGTAGACTTCTGTCGCAACTAAAACTACGGTACAGACGATTTATTGATAGGCACGACCAGGAGATAATATCACTGAAGTCCAGATTAAAAAATCTCCAACAGCTGATAAAAGCCAACTATAGGCTATCAGCAAATTTGTATTGGAACAACAAAGTTCGGGCGGTAAAATCCAACAACCCTAGTATGTTTCCGCAAATTAATAAAATATTTAGACGGAGTAATGAAAACGAGATTCAGTGTCTCCAAATACCACGAACTGACGAAAACCAACGAATGCTGGCAAATATAGGCATAGACACAAACAACGCCATCCTAAATGACGAAGTTTTTGTGTTTGAAGATCCCTTGGAAAAAGTGAATGTTGTAGGGGCCGTCTTTCAAGAACTGTACAAGGCAAATGAAGTAATTCGTCGCAACCATGGCTTGGAAGATAGAGTTTTACTGAATTATGGTCATCTTCGAAATGATATTTCACAGTGGCGATCAGAAAACCATGGTTTTATCGAATTCAGTAATGAAAATACGGCACACGCCGAGATGACTGTCGAAAGCGCCAACAGTCTTTTGATCACTAGTGAAGACATCCATGGCGTCTTTGCATCATTAAGAAACAAAAAATCAGTTGGAATCGATGGAGTACCCAATATCGTACTAAAACATCTTCCTCCAATCGCAATGGACATATATGCAGTATTGTTTAACAACGCTCTGAACAACGCACACTATCCAGTACGTTGAAAAACGGCCATCATCCAACCGTTACCAAAAAAAGGGAAAGATAGAACAAACCCAAAAAATCTGCGATCGATCAGTTTGTTACCGAGTATCAGTAAAGTATTCGAAAAGGTTCTAAACAAGGCTCTACTTAAATGGGTTGAGGACAATAATATTATTCCAAATAACCAGTTTGGTTTTAAAGCTGGTCATGAAACCACACATGCCGCAGCTAAACTGGTTTCAGACATTCAGTGGAATAAAAATCTGAAACAGTGTACAGGTGCCTGTTTGATTGACTTGGAGAGGGCCTTCGACACCGTTTGGTTATAAGGGTTATATTACAATCTAATGAGACTAGGCATTCATAAACCACTACTGTATATACTATACGACATGTTGAATGAAAGGAAATTCATCGTCAAAAGTGGCAATGTGACCTCTAACATTACTTACAATATAGAAAACGGTCTGCAACAGGGAGCGGTGTTATCTCCGATCCTTTTTAATATTTACACTAGCGACCTGGTAAGGTCTCTTCATCAGGCTATTGCGTATGCAGACAATCTGATAATATATAGAACAGCACCAAAAATTGAAATCATTAACGGATTATTACAAGGGGATTTCAATGATGTTCAGCGATACTGCAACAACTGGAAACTCAAAATCAATATCCAGAAGTGTGAAACCATCCTCTTTAGAACACCACTGGCTCAAGCTACCAGAGACACCAGGATAAACTGGCGAAAGCTAGCTATTATGGGACCACACCAACAAACACTGGAAACCAAAAATGTAGTCAAATACTTAGGCATCTGGCTGGATCAGTATCTATATTTTAACAAACATGTGGAAGCTGCCCTAGCCAGGGCAAAGAAAGCTTACGCTATGACAAGAAGACTGTTTCATAGTAGTCAACTTGACAGCAGAGTTAAAGTTATATGCTACATGGCTCTCATCAGACCGATGATCATATATGGATGCCCAGTGTGGTTTAATGTGGGACCTAGCTTAATGGAAAAGATTCGGATTTTTGAGAGGCAATGCCTCAGGACGTGCCTTAAGTTACATCGGACTCCTGAATGCGATCACAAAAAATATTATCCCAATGAAGCGTTGTACAGTGGGGCCAATATAAACAGAGTGGATAACTTTATGATCAAGCTGATCCGAGGGCATATTGCGAGATCAATGAGCTCACAGAACGATTTGATTTTTGGTGCATATTACCCAAACAATATGTATTATGAGGTGGTACGTCGCAATGGCTTTATTCCACCAGAAGCATTCCTTAGTCTTGACATGAACGGCCTCATACAAAATGAATCCGCTATACCGTTGATTTATCACGTGGGTCGGTCGGGTATAGATAAACGAATATGTTTTAATCGAGAGGTTGCGCACACTAATGAAGAGAGACTGCAGTTCAGTACGGCAGTAGCACAGAGAGACCGAAAAGACGCGAATAAGCAACACCAGAGATTTTGGTGGCTGAGCGGCAAATAAAACCCTGTTTCCTTATAAAACTAAAGAAATAATAATAATAATAATTAAAAAAAAAAAAAAAAATCCCCGACAAACAACGGAAAGCTTACATAGATTTAGCATTTCGAAAATTTAGTTTTGATGTTAGGTTTAGAATAGAGTTAAGTTAAAGAAAAAAAAAAAAAAAAAAAAAATTCTATAGATAGTTTAGAATATAAGTTAGATATAAGGTAAAAACAGTAACAAGAACAAAGTTTTTTCTTTTCTTCATTTTCTTTGTATCCAATTAAGTTCCCTAAAAATTCATGTAAACAAAATAACCATAATGTCGAAAGACAAATTTTCATGCTTTAAGCGTATGCATGTAACTTAGAGAGTCCGCAAGGGACCAGTAAGTTAAGAAATAAGATAACATAAGCTAGAGTTTAATCATTTTTGTCTAGCACGTAAGTAAATTATAATAATAGGAAGAAATAAAAAATGATATCTATAAAAAAAAAAAAAAATCATCTAGCATAAACAAATTTCGGTCGTATGATTCGATGCATGTTATGTTAGGGATGTGTTAATCCCGTTGAAAGGCACTGTCAGGCGAAAGTATCCGCTTGAATGTTTACTTTGTGTAAACTAAAATTGGTGGCCATGACCGATGCTGGTGATAGTTCCAAGAAACGGCAACGGATCATAAAATCGGTCATGCTTAGATCCAAGCAAAATATGCGTGCCTGAAAGGCCAATGTTTGATTTGATCTTCTTTACTTAAGGAAAGATAGATCATAGACATGCCGTTGGAAATCTGGCTTGCAGCTGTGCAAGCAACCCGAAATAATGCTAGGTCAATGAATGGGTACGAAAATAACACACGGAAAGATCAGCGTGTGTTGGTGGATATGTGCCATCCATTGTTCGGTCGCGGAAGCTCGGTTGATGAATTGATGTCATGGCAAGATGATAATCTTGCCGTGAATTATGCTTTTAGGAATGACCGTGGGGAAGAGGTTTGGAAAAGCACCCAAAAAAGGTAAGCTGCCTAATATATATTTATGTCGGTTATCCTTGGGGATAACCGAATTAATTCCAGCGAATTGGTTGGCGGTTAATGCCGTAGCAAGGATGCATAATCTTGCTGAAAATTCGACTTCAAGGTAAGTCGCATCGCCGGGAATGGTGGGGATCGAGCGATGCATGGCTCTTCGGGCCCTGAAAAGCCCCACTTCACTCCCTCCCCAGTGACGTAGTCACGAAACAGGTAAGGCAGATTAGGAGGAGGGTAGTTGGGTATGGGCGCGCGCTTGAGCGCGAGTACGGGGAGGTTGTGCTGGTGGAGTAGGGGTGGTGTCAGCAGATGTGGGTGGTTCTGGAGCGGAAGCTTCCAGAAAACAGGGCTTAAGCCTTTCGACGCTGACCGTGGATCGCTTGCCTCTAATATCGATCTCAAAGACGCGGTCACTGATGCGGCGGAAGACTTTGAATGGGCCATCATAAGGTGGGTCCAGCGGTTTTTTGACCTTATCCACCCTGACAAAGACGTGCGTGCAGCTGTGCAGTTCAGGGTGGACGAAAAGTTTTTTGGAGCCGTGCCTGGTTACAGGGGTTGCCCTAACCTTACGTAACAGGTCACGGAGATGTCCCAATTCACGAAGTTGGTCACGCGGTGTTTCGCCATTCAGGAAAAGTTCTCCTGGAAGCAGGAGGTTGGTACCGTAGGTAAGCTCTGCTGCCGAAGCATCCAGGTCCTCCTTAATACTTGTCCTCAGGCCGAGGAGGACGGTTGGAAGGGCGTCAAACCATTGTGTGTCATTATGACACATGAGTGAGGCTTTTAGAGATCTATGCCAGCGCTCTATCATCCCATTTGATTGCGGGTGGTAGGCGGTGGTACGACCTCTTTGGCAGCCGAGAAGATTTGTTAGCTGCCTAAAAATTGTCGCCTCAAATTGTGGACCTCGGTCCGAAGTTAAGGTGGTCGGTACACCGAAGCGTGTGACCCAAGTTGAATAAAAAGCCTTGGCGACTGATTCGGCAGTAACTGCCCGGAGAGGTGTCGCCTCTGGCCATCGCGTGCAGCAATCCATCATAGTGAGGATATAAGAAAATCCTCTTGATGGAGTAAGCGGTCCCACTATGTCTATGTGGACATGGGCGAAGCGTGCCGTGGGAAGCTTGAACTGCGCTGGCTCCAGTACATTATGTCGCGCTACTTTGCAGCGCTGGCACTGGAGACAAGCACGGGCCCAACCGGTGAGATCTTTGTTCATCCGGGGCCAAATGAATTTGCGACGGACAGCAGCGGCTTTTGCTCGGCCGCTGGGGTGGGCTGGGTTGTGGTAAACCTGGAACACGCCCTTACGAAGTTTCTCGGGAATGTAAGGTCTAGCGGTTCCAGTGGAGATATCACACCAGATTTCGCCCAAAGGGTCGCGAAGGGTAATTTTCTTGAGCTCTTGTGGCGTATCGGCTGTTAGGAGGGACTTGAGCTGTTCGTCCTCCTCTTGAGCTAGGGCAAGATCAGCGTTATTCAAGGCGGAACGCAAGTGAATCGTATCGATTCGAGAAAGGGCGTCCGCCGTGACATTCTGTTTACCGGAGATATGCCTGATCTCCGTAGAATATTGCCCAATGAGGTCTAATTGACGCTCTTGTCGGGGGGAGGCGTTACCCGACTTCTTCCGGAACGCATAGACCAATGGCTTGTGGTCTGTTAAACTGGAGAGTGAGCGACCTTCTATCATATGACGGAAGTATTTAACAGCGCTGTAGATCGCGAGTAATTCGCGGTCGTAGGCGCTGTAACGTCGCTCAGTGGGACTCAGCTTCCTTGAAAAGAAACCAAGTGGTTCGGCCTTCAATGTCCTGTTCAAGGACGGCTCCGATTGCGGTATCCGATGCGTCGCATTGGATGGAAAGTGCCGCTCCCTCGAGAGGGTATCGGAGTAAGGTGGCATTTGCCAATTGTTCTTTGGACAGTTGGAATGCTCGATCAGAGACTTCTGTCCAATTAATGGGGCGCTTATCATTGCGCTTAGCTCCTTTCAAAAATTCATTTAAGGGAGCTTGAACTTGGGCAGCGTTCTTCAGTGTTGGGCGATAGAAATTAATCATGCCCAGAAATCGACGAAGCTCACTCACATTAGTAGGCCGGGGATACTTCATGAGGGACTCCACACGGTCTGGTAGTGGGCGAATGCCCTGGTTGTGAACGATGTAACCCAGATAGGTGATTTGCTCCTTGGCGTATTGACACTTATCTGGGTTGATGACAAGACCGAATTCACGGAGGCTCTCGAGGACCTGACGTAAGTGGCGTTTATGTTCGGCATGGTCTTTGGAGGCGATGAGAATGTCATCAAGATATGCATGGCAGCAATTAAGACCACGTAAAGCCGTGTCGATATAACGTTGGAATGTCTGTGCGGCATTCCTGAGGCCGAAAGTCATCACTTTAAACTCGAAGAGTCCGAAAGGTGTAATGACTGCGGTCTTGGGGATGTCTTCTGGTGCCACCGGAATTTGGTGGTATGCCCTGGTGAGATCCAGGGTCGTGAAGACATTGCACCCTCGTAACTTGTACGAAAAATCGTAGAGGTGTGCGATAGGGTATCTGTCTGGGACAGTTGCCGCGTTCAACAACCTGTAATCGCCACATGGGCGCCACTCACCAGAACGTTTCTTCACTAAGTGGAGTGAGCTTGCCCAGGGACTGTCCGACGGTTGGCAGATACCTAGTTCGATCATGTGCTCGAACTCCGCGCGCGCCGCACGTAATTTTTCAGGAGCCAGTCGACGTGGACGCTGGCTCACCGGGGGACCACGTGTTTCTATATGATGAAACACCGTGGCTTTATGTCGGCGTTGGTTAGGTAGAGGAATTGTTGTACTTACAAATTCCTGTACCATGACCTGAAACGGGTCTGTGCATTCTGTGGCCCTTGAAGTTGCCGCTGGAGATGCCGTCATGGGCAAGGGGGGTGCGGTTGGAGCCACTAGTCTGTTATGGGTCGAATCGACCAACAGATTATGTGCGCCTAATAGGTCGGAACCTATCAGGGGTTCATTTACGTCCGCAATGACGAAACGCCAAGTGATCGGACGACGAAGACCCAATTGCAGTGTCAGCTTTTTACGTCCGTACGTAAGTATCGGCGTATTATTCGCAGCTGACAATTTAAGTGCGGCAGGCACGCGGTTACGCGGAGCAAACGATCGCGAGAGGACTGAAATATCGGCGCCGGTATCGACAGTAAAAGTGATATTCAGTTTAGAATCCCGGATGGTTAGGCGACTTATCGTATGGGTGCCGGCCGATTGCGCGAGGGGGTCGGTCGGCAAAATTAGTTTAAAGAGCGCCTCTGGTTGGTGGAAGGTTGCGTCCAACCACAAGGCGCCTTGCAATTGAATGCGCGATCACCATATCGTTGGTGATTGGCGCACCAAGGCAGAGTAACGGCATTATCAGGTATATTCTGCCTATTGGTATTGCCGTTACGGGGTGGTCGAGCCGGAGCCAGCTGAGAATTGGCCCGGTGAGGGCCATTTTGAGAGTTGTAGGCCCTCTGAGGGGCATTTTGGGAGTAATTTTGCCGATTAAGAGGGCGGCTCGGCATGGCTCGATTCTGGGCGCTTCGAGGATTGTTTCTCACCTCCGCGCGAAACTGACTTATCTCGCGGAGGAGTGAGGTTTGGAGCGCCCGAAGGTCAGCAGGAGTTAATTGGGGTGGCGAACTTCTTTGATTAAATACGTTGGGGCCTGCCTCTGGATTCCCCTGTGGGAAATTGGTTGAGGCGGGCCTTCTATGTGGTAATTGGGTTTGAGGAGGAAGGTGAATTGGAGCCAATTGAGGGGCTGTAAAAAGTAGACGAGGGTGCCGTGTAGGCTGGGCGGCGTGTTGAGAAACCGCCGCTACCTGGTACACAGGAGGCTCAGAATACTGATCTGAGCTTTCCATAATTGCGTCCGCAATTTTGGATAAATAGCCCAAACTCTGGTTGGGTTGGGCTATAAGTGCCGAACGGGCATGTTGGGGAAGACACCTCAAAAAGTGAGGCCTTATTAGGTCGTCCCCGATCCGGGTCCCCCCTATAGAGCGTAAATGGGTCAGGAAAAGAGATGGTCTCATCCCACAAAGGTTGGTTACAGCAGCTAAGCGTTGTTGCCGCACACTTCCGGGCTCATCCAAAGCGTCGAGCAGAGCTTGACGCATGTTGCTGTAAGCGTTGCGGTCGGCCGACCTAATGATGTGGGCAACATGCGGTCGCTGAGTGCGGTCAAGCACTTTCAACAGCTCGACTGCGCGAAGTTGTTCGTCGTGCAAGGCAGAGGCCTGGAAGATGCGGCCTGCTACTGCAAACCAAAGGTCTGGGTCCTCCTCATCGAAGGGGGGAAGCCCTATATTTGGGTGACGAGTCCCATTCCCGAGGCTGGAAGCATCGTAGAACTCTTGGGGCTCTGATTGTCTATGCTCTTGTTGTGAGGTGCCGGCACGAGATGTGGGCATTAAAATGCCGGAATTCGCCAAAGGGCCGGTACCAGGGGCGTTAGAAGAGATCGGGAGTGCTTCAGAGGGAACAGGTTGGGGTCGGTTAACGACACTGGGGGCAACCGGTGATGCCAGGGGGGTAGGTAGTGCAGGTGGGTCCTGATCGGTATCGAGTTGATCAAGCGGGAAGTCGACGCTGGAGGCGTCGTGAAATTCAAGGGGCTCGGATTGTTCCTGAGCCTTTTTGGCCGAGGTGTTTCGCGTGTTGACCATTATGGGTAGTGACGCGAAACGGGGATTAAAAACGTAAGAGGACGCGAAGAAAGGTGAAGGGAGGCCGATGGGTCAAAAGAAGTCGCAGGTAGTTGAGGGTGCGTCGGCGGAAGGAAATGAGTCGTGCGGAGGACGTGTGAAGTCAAGGGAAGTCGTAAATATAACCGCGGTTTCGTCTTGAATAGGCCTATATTTTAATAATCAAGTAGTTCGAGAATGTGCCTTTATGTTGTAAGTAAAACAAGGGAAAAATGAACTAAGTCTCTGGTTGCAAAAACCGTTACAAGGGATTACAAAAGTCTCTATAAAAATTACGAATTTACGCTGGTAACTGGCACAGTTCTTCTTTTTTATGTACTATTTTAATTTAATCCAATAAGTTCAGTACGACTCGGGAAGAGTTTACTCTTATTCGTTTTTTGTCATATAAAAAGTATTATGTTATTTCTCTTCAATTTCGTTTTCCGGAGCTCTGAAGGAGCTTGCAAAATTTTCTCTAGTTGCTATTGGATTTTTATTATGTTATTTAAATTTTAGCACAACTAGATCGTAGTATAGTTGGTTCTTACCACGCGTGGCGTTTGTAAAAGTCGGTCGGGTTCCTTTTTTTATTTGGTAAGTGACATAGAAAAAAGAATTTTAAAGGCACAAATAAAAACTTAAAAAAAAAACCAGAGAGAAAAACAAAGAACAGAAGCTAAAAATTATTAAGTATGCTATTGGTTGTTTACAGTGATTGTACCCAGAAGGGGCTTACAGTAGGCAACAACGCAAATACCAATTCCTGAATAACTAACTGTTATGGAATATAATTGATTAATATATTTTGTATGTCTCTTTTCTAGTATAAATATATTATCTTGATCTTTAATTAAATTGCTTCGTGATATAAGCTAGGTCACCATTAATTTTTAATTGAAAAGTGGTTATGGAGATGTACTATTGTTGTTGAAACGTTTAGGCACTGCTAAATACCCTGAAGGGGCTTACAATGATAGGTGCCTTTATTATTTTGTTTTCTTTAAAGTATAATATTTTTCTGCTTCGAACACACGCTATTTTGACACGATTACAAACAATTAAAAAAACAGAAAATGAACTGCAACTGATGTTTAGTATACTCGTATTTAAAGTGGCGCTAATTTGATAGAGTCGCATCAAACTCTGTTACTTTTCATTCATTGATTCAATTGAGTTAATAGCGATAAATATTTAAAAAGTTGTGTTTTGATATTTTGACGGTAAATGTTTGTTCAAGGTACGCTATATTAAATTAAGCAAAAGAAAACCAGAAATTTAGGAGAACCAAGAAACACGAAGGGTGTGAAAACGTGTGTATTTAAAACGAGAGTACGTTTTTATTTGCGTCACTATAATTAAAGACACGAAACTTAATTGGACAGAAAGGATAAAAAGTTATGTTTTTCTTAAAGGGGTGCCTTTAATTTGTTTATTTGTTAAATACAATATTTTGTTCGGATACCTATGGGCTTGACTTGCTAGTGGTGTTGCAATTACTCAGTAAAAAAAAAATTATAATTTTAAAGCTAAAATTTCTTTTAGTGTTTCACTGTTTAATTTAATTTAATTTGGTGGCATTATGCGACTAATAAGAAAAAGGAAAACAAAGAAATAAAGAAAAAGGAGGGTACCTGCTATTTTTAACTGGTGTTGTTGAATTGGTGCTGCAGCTCATAGTGGTGATGTGGTCTCCGGGATGTTGGGGCGGCCGTCACCAGGATGCGTTACGGTGAGTTGTGGATACTTGTACTAGCACTCTACAGGAAGCATGGTTACAGATGGGGTGGGGTTCTTCATACCCTTTCGAGTTCTTTTGTTTGCACGCACAAGTCACTGTTCTTATTGTTCACGCTGATTGGGTGAATGTTCCGTCACAAAAAAGGGGTTATCACGTAGCACAAAAGTTCGAAAGTCGCGTGTTCACGTTTTTATATGATATATATAAAAAAAAAACGTCGCGTGTCACCAATGTGGTGTTATATTAGTTAAGGGTTGTCAGCAAGGACAGGGATTCACTAATATTCCACTGACTTGTCTGCAGCTGAAGGTTCGCGGTTTTGTACCGAGTAAATAAATACACTGGAGTCTCTTGATATGATGGTTTCCTTTATTAACCAGATTTGATAACACTATGGTATTAATGCACAGGTTTTTCTTTTAGGTCTATTTTATAAAATTATCTCCTACATTAATGACAGGGGTGTAGGCGCATATATTGTCTTTGTACATAGATTTATTTTTTGTTTTACTGCCACCAAAACTGACATTACTTCTGGAACTCGAATATTTCCGCGCACAACTTTACATTAGAACATGTATGAACTGTAAAAAAACTAGACCACGGACGACAAACGGACTTCACTCTCATACACTCAAGCCAACCGAGGTGGTGGGAGACATCCAACTTCTTGGGCGAATAAAATCTGACTGGGTATTGGATGTCTCTTTACAGACATCCAACGAAAACGAACCTAAAGGATTCGCCGCCAATGGCGAAGGTCCAAACAAAAGGAAAAGGGAAAAACTCATGTAGCAGATCGAATCGGCTGCTACATGTTTGGGCAAGATAAACTGCCGCCATACGCAAGGGATAGATTCTTGATTGACGTGAGTCAATAAAACCCTTACCGAAGGCAGAAATCTATCTTGGAAAAATGTATCGAACATTGGGCATGGCCGCTGTTAGATCATCTAGCATAAACAAATTTCGGTCGTATGATTCGATGCATGTTATGTTAGGGATGTGTTAATCCCGTTGAAAGGCACTGTCAGGCGAAAGTATCCGCTTGAATGTTTACTTTGTGTAAACTAAAATTGGTGGCCATGACCGATGCTGGTGATAGTTCCAAGAAACGGCAACGGATCATAAAATCGGTCATGCTTAGATCCAAGCAAAATATGCGCGCCTGAAAGGCCAATGTTTGATTTGATCTTCTTTACTTAAGGAAAGATAGATCATAGACATGCCGTTGGAAATCTGGCTTGCAGCTGTGCAAGCAACCCGAAATAATGCTAGGTCAATGAATGGGTACGAAAATAACACACGGAAAGATCAGCGTGTGTTGGTGGATATGTGCCATCCATTGTTCGGTCGCGGAAGCTCGGTTGATGAATTGATGTCATGGCAAGATGATAATCTTGCCGTGAATTATGCTTTTAGGCATGACCGTGGGTAAGAGGTTTGGAAAAGCACCCAAAAAAGGTAAGCTGCCTAATATATATTTATGTCGGTTATCCTTGGGGATAACCGAATTAATTCCAGCGAATTGGCTGGCGGTTAATGCCATAGCAAGGTTGCATAATCTTGCTGAAAATTCGACTTCAAGGTAAGTCGCATCGCCGGGAATGGTGGGGATCGAGCGATGCATGGCTCTTCGGGCCCTGAAAAGCCCCACAAATCCACAAAAATATTACGGGCCCCATAGTTTGCGCGTTCCATGGGGGACATTCTGCTTGGCTCACAAAAATGGCCATCCATGCGATCAGTTTGTGTAACTCGAGTTTCATGGAGCCGAATAGCGGTTTCCGTTTTGCACATTGTGCAGGCGCAACGTATGCTGAAACCCGAGCCCCATGAGAGTTGGCGACGACATGTTTCTGCATACTAAGCAGGACAAATGCGCTGAGATAGTCAGCTAGAGAAGAGAAGCCAAGTGGAGGCGAAGTGGAATTCTGGATAGGATTGACAGACTGAGTTTGATCGTCGATCGATACAGTACCGGATTTAGAAAGAAAAATAATTAAGTGTAAATAAAAGACAAGTTACTATTACAGTTCAATACATATGAAAAAATGTATTAAGTGTAAATAAAAAGACAATGTTTAAAAGTTTAAGATTTAGAAAGAAAAATTATTAAGTGTAAATAAAAGACAAGTTACTATTACAGTTCAATACATATGGAAACATTTATTAAGTGTAAATAAAATTATTAAGATCAAAAGACAATGTTAAAAGTTTAAAGTTTAGAAAGAAAAATTATTAAGTGTAAATAAAAGACAAGTTACTATTACAGTTCAATACATGTGAAAAAATTTATTAAGTGTAAATAAAATTATTAAGATCAAAAGACAATGTTAAAAGTTTAAAGTTTAGAAAGAAAAATTATTAAGTGTAAATAAAAGACAAGTTACGATTACAGTTCAATACATGTGAAAAAATTTATTAAGTGTAAATAAAATTATTAAGATCAAAAGACAATGTTAAAAGTTTAAAATTTAGAAAGAAAAATTATTAAGTGTAAATAAAAGACAAGTTACTATTACAGTTCAATACTAGAGAAAAAATTTATTAAGTGTAAATAAAATTATTAAGATCAAAAGACAATGTTAAAAGTTTAAAATTTAGAAAGAAAAATTATTAAGTGTAAATAAAAGACAAGTTACTATTACAGTTCAATACTAGAGAAAAAATTTATTAAGTGTAAATAAAATTATTAAGATCAAAAGACAATGTTAAAAGTTTAAAATTTAGAAAGAAAAATTATTAAGTGTAAATAAAAGACAAGTTACTATTACAGTTCAATACATATGGAAATATTTATAAAGGGTAAATAAAATTATTAAGATCAAAAGACAATGTTAAAAGTTTAAAATTTAGAAAGAAAAATTATTAAGTGTAAATAAAAGACAAGTTACTATTACAGTTCAATACATATGGAAGAATTTATTAAGGGTAAATAAAATGATTAAGATCAAAAGACAATGTTAAAAGTTTAAACTTTAGAAAGAAAAATTATGAAGTGTAAATAAAAGACATTAAGATTAAGGACAAATAATACCAGAGTAAATAAATATCAAAATAAAAAGTTTATCGAGCCGAGTTGTCGGACCCTCAAAAAAAAAATAATTTTTATTATAATTTTTTATTTTTTCCCTCATTCTCCGTGTGCCCTCCGAATAATTGACCCGAAGGTAACACCAGAGGGTTTTCCCGCAACCTATATCTGGCCTGAGGGTCCATCAGTGCCTAATACGAAGGTGTATAGCCGGTCCAGGCATAACATCAATTTTCTGGTGGCAGCGGTGGGATTTGCAGCACTGATACTAGGGCGGACGCATGGAGCTATTCATCGGAGTGTTTTCGTGAGTAATTTTATGTTCTTTGTACTGATTTTGATAAATTTGAAAATAAGAAAATAAATTTTTTATATATAAAAAGAAAAAAAGGGAAATCCTCAGTTAAGATACTCAGGGTACTGTGCGGTCGGGGATAACTCATGTTCTCAAATTTGCGTGCTTCTTTGGGCTCCCTGAATCCTCAACCCGCGAACGAAGTCGAAGTCGAAGTTGGTGAAAGCGAGGATCCGGGTTTGGATAACAACGGCGAACGTGAGGACTCGTGGCACGAGACCAGGTCCACCGGTAATATGACGGAAATTCCCATAAATGTATTGATCTCCTTTATCCCTACCTTCAATGGTACTAGCGATGAAGTTTTTACCTTCATCGATGCGTGCACCGATGCCATCGAATTGGCATCCGAGGCCCAGAAGAATGTGCTTTTCAAGTATATTAAAACCAAAATTCGTGGCAATGCCACAACAATTTTGATCAATAAGGAGATCACGGATTGGCGGACGTTAAAGGGGGAATTGATCGCGGTCTTTAGGGAACCCCACAGTGCACTACAGTTGCACAGAGAGTTGATCTCGATTAAACAAAACAGGTATGAATCCGTGGTGCATTATTTGCAGCGAGTCGAGATGCTGCAACGGCGACTTCTCCAAAGTAAACTTTCGGGCGTAAAAAGGGAGCATAGGGAGGGTCAGATAGAGTATATTCAGAATGAGACCCTGTCGATTTTTATAAATGGTCTCCAGGAGCGATTGTCGACATACACTATAACACAGCGGCCTAGAAATCTCGCTGAGGCGAGTAGGTTCGCCTGTGAAGAGGAGCAGCGCATCAACCTATTTAAGTCTAATACTCAGAGGGACTATACGTCAAGGAATCTAGCTAAAATTAATTTTCAGCAGGTTAAATGTTACAATTGTGGCAAGTTGGGTCACATCGCAAGAAATTGTAGACTCCCGAGAAAACAGGACGGTCGACCCGCTGGGAATCACTTTGGGCAGAATAATAGATTCAGTGGGAATCCCTTTAGACAGAGTGAAAAACCACCCTTGCGCCCAAACAAGGTGAACTTCAAGGAAAGAAATTTTCAATAGGCTGCATGAAGTATGGAGCACTCATGCGGCTCAGAGTCTTGGATAAATCGGAAAGTCCCCATATTTTGGTCACCATCAACGGGGACGTAAGGAGGTTCATGATAGATACGGGGGCTCAGATATCACTCAACAAATCAAATTGTGTCTATGGGGATGAGGTGGATGTCGGAAGGGTCTTGAGATTTAGTGGGATAAGTGGCAGAATGTGTGCCACATTGGGAGTGGTTAAGCAGATGGTGGAATTTGGCCAAGGTAATGGCAGCATCCGAACGGGTGTAATGGAGTTCCACGTGGTCGCGAACACCCTTTTGGGAGATTATGACGGATTGATCGGGAACCATTTCCTACGAGAGGGTGGTTTCACGATCGATTATAAGAATGATGTAATAGCGGGACATTTTGGTGAGATACCGCTAAGGTATCTCAATGAGTTGCGGTCTGTTGTGGCCAGGTCCGAGGTTTTTAGGAAGGTCCAAGTCCAAGGAAACTTGGACGAAGAGATAATAATACCTAGACAGGAAATTACCGAAGGTATTGTTGTCCCCAATTGCATCACCAGGAACAGGAATGGCCAATGTCTGGTTTCAGTTTTGAACACTACAGATAATCCATTTGACTTGAGGGGAGTATCCGTCAGGGGTTAAAAAAAATTTTTTTTTACTTTTTCCCTTTCTCCGTGTGCCCTCCGAATAATTGACCCGAAGGTAACACCAGAGAGTTTTCCCGCAACCTATATCTGGCCTGAGGGTCCATCAGTGCCTAATACGAAGGTGTATAGCCGGTCCAGGCATAACAATATATATATTTATATATATAACCATGTATATATAAAACAATAGAAACCTCAAAAATCATTATAATGTAACTAGATTCAACTTTTCAGTCTTTTTTATTTGATATAATTTGTAACTTTTGTTTAAAGTAAAAACAATAAAACACAAAATCACTGAACACCGAAAGGAAACATATATACAGCTTATTGTATTATTTGCAATATAATTAGTCTTGTAGGGTGTTCTGATCTATTTTCAGAGCATTCTATTGTCAAGTTAGCCTGCATTTTTTTTTTCCTCTTTTGTCTTTCCAAGATACAGCCCACTGAATAGTTTTTTCGGCATAAAGAGGCGCCCTCCTCCCACAACAATAATCTTACGATTTATGCCAATGTTGTTTCAGTATTCTCTCATTAAGAAGTTTACGATCAATCAAATCTTAATTACAAATATTTTTTTTCCTTTCATTGATTTAATTTTAATTTTTTCCAACACTGCACCCTCTTAATAAACCAACGTTCTGTAATGTTGCGCACCTTATTTATATTATTTAGTCTTGAAAGCTAATCCGGTTGTGGTAAGTGAATCAGTCTTACAACATTTATGTACTTGCATGTACAACCTCTAGTACACTGGAAGAGATCCGTCTGTATTTCACTGCATGGACCGACGTGCAGAGCAATAAAAGTTAAAGTACAAATAGAAAAAGTACATGAAACCAACGAAGTACCATTTAGGCTTCCTATTCAGGGCTTTAACCTAGTTGCCATAGCTTGAAGAGGTCTTCCTAACAAGATATCCGACTCATTGAGATGCGCTGTACATCCCTTGAATACTATTCAGTTTATCGTGCCAGAACAGGAAGCAAATATAGAGATGGTGAGGATTTGCTATGCGAACGGTTTACAAAATACTACTAGCACAAGAGGAAGGAAATAGACATAAATTTTCTGTGGCCCAGCACCTCGTTATTAGCAGGAGTGAATACGAGAACAATAGGTAAGGAAAACAAGAGGGAAATATGTCATTACACGATAAACGATTCATTCATAAAGCCAAATTACCAGCTGCGTTTTACCCTCTAACGAACTCATTCTGTCTTTTATTAGGTCTCCAAATTTGGGATAACAAGAACATTGGCCGACTTTCGTTCGTGCGACTAGGGAATTACTCACTAACCTCTACCTTTGAATTATTTATTATTATTATAAGTACACATTCGAAGCATTACGGGTATTGTTATTCGACACACCACGTATTTTGAGAAAAAAGAAAAATTAAAGGATATACAACGGCATTGAATGCCAGAAATGTCTAGTAAAGGGAACTGGTGTATGGTAAATATCACAAGCAAATGTTGTTTGGTAAACGACATCAGTACTTAATTAACAATAGGTCCAGATTTAGATTGTTGGACAAGCTAATGATTTTTCGTTACACGACCTATTCATATATAAACTAATGAATGTTACGGAGCAACGCGATTAGTATTAAGGAAACCATAGTGCCATGAATCGCTTCAACCAATACCTTATGGAAAATATTATTTCTAATTCGAATGCGAACTCGATTTACTACATAAAAAGTTGATAGTAGAAATTAAAATAAATAAAACTGAACCGTCTATGTCAAACGGTAGATATCAAGCAAAGTAATGAACGGAATTCACTCACAAGCTTGTAAGCTAGGAATTTACATAAATCCGTCGGGTAAGATACTATTCCTCTTATAATTTTGAAAATAAATTCTTCATCACTAGTTGAACAAGTTCACATGTTTTGCTGTCTATTCTACTCAACTCGACAATTCACAAATATGTGGATTCGTCCATCCTAATGAAAGTTGTGAAATCAATAATCAATTGTCAATTCTAAAAAATCCAATGCCTGCAAACATCAATGTCTTCGAAAATATGTAATAAGTTTCGCACCTACAGGTCCACTGGAAGTACGATGGCCTACAGTACCCACAAGTGGGGAGATTCCATTAAGCACATTCTGTAGAATTTGCCACCCAACCCCCTTTTTAAAATTACATGCTTCTTGTTCGTGAGTGGTGCCATTTATGCATTCCAACCCATTCCATTCGTCATTCTTTTTAAATAAACTTCTTATCCATTACTCACACCCCATTCCACTGCTTTACAGATGACAGCACCCATTTTGACCAAATCTGTCAAGCTCTTCTGACCTCATTACTAACACATGCTCAACTCATTCCATTTCGACGATTTAATTTCCAACCAAAAAATCTGTGGTAATTTTTTTTTGTTTTTAATATACTTCTTTCGGGTGAGGGGAACCTATAGCGCCGACACGGCGCCCCGTGATGCCACCAAATAACTGTTGCAGTTCTTTTTGAACAGTTGCAGGTTATAACGTTCCGGGAACACCTGCGCGGGGGTGGAATTCCACAGCTTCCGCGCTCTGTGACGGAACGAGTTCTGATGCAAGGATGTTCGCGCCGTCGGGAGATAAACCGCAAATTGGTGCGATCCACCGGGTTGTCTTGTGGAGCGCATATAAGCCGAATTGCGCGGAATAATACAACGAATCCCCGAAGAACAGTACCAGTGATAATATCTGTAAAACAGACAGACCTAAGCTACGCGCGTTCGGTGTAATAGCGACTGTAGTCCCTATGGCAGCGCCGGGTTCCGGATCAGGCGGATCGCTCGTCTCTATATGCTCTCAAGTAGGTTGAGGGTATGCTTAGGAGCAGAACTCCAAACTTGAGAGCAATATTCGAGCGCGGATCTAATTTGGAATTTATACAGGAGAAGAAGTTGAGGCGGAGAAAAATATTTCTTGGCAGTAAAAAGATAGCTCAGTTTTCCCGAGGCGGACCTAGCAATGTTCGACACGTGTTTATGCCATGATACATGCCCACAGACGGTGACGCCGAGCAATTTCATGCTTTCCCCAGATTC
The DNA here is from genome assembly GCA_963931805.1 of Microdon myrmicae. Classification (NCBI taxonomy): domain Eukaryota; kingdom Metazoa; phylum Arthropoda; class Insecta; order Diptera; family Syrphidae; genus Microdon; species Microdon myrmicae. The sequence continues at coordinate 128,773,541 of OZ007502.1, read as the reverse complement.
GAGAGTCTGGTCATTCATCATCAGCTGTGGAACCGATGATCCACTTTTCTTTGTAAATGTTGTATACTGTCTCTTCATTGCATTGAAGTCGACGAGATTGGCCTTTCCTCACTGCAGGACCTTATCCAGATCCCGATTCAGAGAGTCGATCTGACTACATCTCAGCTGGTGCGATTGCATTCGAAAAGGAGGAAACAAGCGTACTATCATCCGCTGAACACTGTTATCCGCTGACTCCAACAAATCATTTATATGAAGCAAAAACAAGGTTGGAGCCAAAATAGAATCTTGAGGCACCCCGGAATGAACAGGATACAGTTCCGAGCAGTCGCCGTCTACACAAACCGGATCGATCGAGTCACAAAGTTGCTGGGAAAGTCCATATGAATGAAGTTTGTTCAGCAATGCCCCGTGCCAGACGCGGTCAAAAGCCTTGGAGCTATCTAATGTGATCGCCCTTGACTCGCCATGCCGATCAATCGCAGATGTCCATATATCGGTTATAAAGGTAAAAAGGTTTCCGGTAGACCGCCTGCCATGGAATCCGTATTAAGTATTTGGAGTACAACGGATTTGTGCTGTTCACCTCGGTGGGATTAGAGCGCCATTGTTTAAAAGCTCAATTTTTTGCCGCTGTAATCTGTTTGCATTCTTTAATTAACCATGGTTTATCAGATGAACTTTTTTTGATGGAATGCGGAATATAGATCTCCATCCCCAGAAGAATAATCTCTGTGACCGAGTCTACGTATGCGTTAACATCGGAGTCTCCAAAGCACACCTCTGGCCACGGAAAGGATACGAAGAAATCTCGCAAATCGTCCCAGTTGGCAGCATCATACCTCCATCCATGGCGAAGATGCTTAGGTCGGTTATTCGCTTGAAATACAAGTGGTTGCGCGACAGATACCAAGCAGTGATCTGAGTTTCCCAGTGGCGCAGCAATATCCACGATATGAATGCTCAACTCGGATGTCAAAAACAGATCCAGGGTGTTCGCATAATTGCCTCGGGTATCCAGCACTCGCGTAGGTTCCTCCACCACTTGAATCAAATTGCGGCTAACAGCGACCATCTCAGCCAGCATCCCAGCTTCGTGGGCTCTGTTAGAATGTACCAATCAGCCGGAGTTGTGTACGTTACAGTCGGCAAGAACGACAATTTCGGAAGCCCGTTGGTTGATTTATATCCAATCGACGGTAGGTGAAAGATGGTCGAAAAATGCCACCGGTCGATCGTCATTTGGGGAGTGGTAAAGACAACAAAGAAATTTAACACAGTTCCTCAGCACAACCTTCAACCATATGACGTCCATGTTATTGGGTTCCATTGCCTGTATCCTCTGGCAAACCAGATTGGGGCGTGTGAAGACGCAGACTCCGCCCTTTAAACGGAATATCGAATGTAAGTCGTATCCTGAGCAACAAAGATATGTCGAATGGGTTTACGAATAGACTTTGGCCTCAGTTAGGGCAAGGATATCAGGTTTCGTTGTTTGCAAATATTGGTGAACGGCGTTTACATTCGTATTGATGAAACAGATTTGTGGGATAAATCTTCGTCTTGATGCCGGCGTTGGTACAGGTTGTACGAAGATTCTCCATCGTGAGTTCACTGGACACAAAACACTGAGCAACGGAGCAAACCGTTCACCAAGAAGAACAGAAATGATAAAACAATGTTTTATCTTCACAAGCGAGCGGACACAGGAACAATGAAACGCACCGTTTCTTTTATTTAGTTTTATTGTTATATTAAAGGAAAAACGCAATTATTGGATACTGCAGCAAATATAACATGACACGGCGGTTGCAAACACTGCACAACATTGATTTAAATTATAATGGCTGGTGTGTACTACTTGTACGACTTTTTACTTTTTACTCCGCAGCCGGTAGAGAACTGAAGTCGGCATGGCCGTGGCGCTCGGCGGATGGAAAACGACTCCTCGGGGATAGAATTCTGACATGAATTCCATCCTAGGTTAGGGTTAAGAGACAAGAGAAGAGAGAGAAAAACTTTTCTCTTAAGGGTGCGCCCGCCAAGGAAAATGCACTCTTTCAGTGCAATGGTATGCGTAAGTAAATGTATCGCCATTAGGAAGAGGTGCTAATGGTTTTTCTATTTACACAATGGGAAATGTGTATAGCTAGTGATGCTAAATGGATCGTATATATGATTACCTGCGAAGAAATCCGTTTTATGACTCTAGGGTAAGATTAGAGTATTCGCTTTTGTCCGATGGTCAAAGAGCTGCCGCGGCCGTGAAAATGCCAGGGACATGTGGTATGCACATGTACGGCGGAATTGCATTGGTGGAACAAGAGTGGCTAATGGATGGGAATCTATGGTGCATATGCACGTTAAAGTATTGTTTTTAGGAATCCAAGGTCGATTGCCCTAATTGAATGCAGCGGCTGGTATATTATTGCTGGTAGAAAAGGGTCGCCGGCCAATGTGTACGTTAAGAGATTTATCATACACATGGCGAAGCTGAAAAATAGACAGCGCAATGTTTATGGCCCCTGGTGAAGGTTACATTGTATGTAATTCAGATCCTTTGGTTTACAGGAATTGGTCTAGGGAGATCTGCTTGGCAGACAATGGTGCCGGAATAGTTTTCCTGCGAATTCTAGTGATGCATTGGACTATGGATGCTAAGAGTTCTTTTTTGCCGATGAGTTGATGCAAGGAAAAATGCCCTTGTAGGTGAAACTCTTTTTACAGGTGCTAAATGTAATTAGCAGCAATCAGCAATTATGAAACAATGGAATTTGAGGAGCTTCAGCACAGGAAGCTTGGGGGTTAATTGGGCTAGTGGGCAGTGGCGTTTTCAGAACCGCCACAGATTCCCCTGATGTTACAAAATGCCGTTATCAGTCCAACGTCAACAGAGCCTCGAAAACGAGTCCGATTATGCAATGATGAATTTCTTAAAGTCCAGCTATTTATTATAATATCTGCATGATGTTCCCCCTGACATAGTCCCCCCCCCGGAGATCCGAATGGGAAACTAGTTTGCCTCCGGAATTCTTTATCTCAGAGGGCACCATCATGACTTGTCTCCGTGTCAGTCCGGGCCATCAATCATACATCCGAACCATAGCCGAAGATATCTCCCGACGATATCGCGAAATGTACAGCGTGACGTGGTGGCATCTCACCATGGGACCGACTACCATCTAAAACAACCTTTTCTCGAACCGGTCCATTAGCCAAGGTGTGAAAGATGGTCAGGGATTACTCCCGGTCATTTCACGGAACCTATAGCTTGATAGGGTGGTATTTCACGGGGTGGAAGGGCGTTGGGACCCCACTTACCACTCGCCTCTTTCGACAAGCCGGCCTAGCTGTGAGTATACTCTAACGCCCTACTCACAGGGCGTAAATTAAATTATTTAATCAAGTCCAATTCAATGCCTCAAAAACCCAATGTTATCTTTTAACCCAATCCACAATCAATAACGGCGACGATTCGTAATCGGAACGGCCACATATTTGCTGCTGCAAAACATGAAGCGGAACTTTTAGGAGTTCTTAAATATTGCAACAAGCATTTTACGCCATCGAATTTAGCTACACCGCGTATAATTGCCCAAAATTAGATTTCAATACGATACGGTTCAAATCTTAACTACCGCTTTTCTAAAGGTACAATTACGAATGATTCTTAACTAAACATGGCGAATGTATCCTACCTCTTTAGATGTTTTCCGCAACACATAACACTTAGGGGCAGCCAGTTATACTTCATATTATACTACAAACACATGATACCCAGGACAAGTTAAATGATGGATTTTATTAGACAATGGTCTAAAGGCTTTTGTAGTAAAAAGTTATAAAATCCCTCTACATCACATTCGTTCAAATACGGTCACATCAAGAAACGAATGCAGATTTGTGGAGACTACGCCCCCATTGATTCCCCCAAGATCAAACAACTACATCACTGCATTTGCTTTCTTCATGATCCTAACAATTGAAGAAGTTTTAAAAAACGATTATGGGTAAAATTAAAGTTCTGTTGGTATCGTTAACTTTCTGATGAAGACAGTCGAATCGGTGAGGCATCCAAGCTAAGATCGCAACATTTACGTTTTTTTGATGTACTCTTAATTATGCTTGCTGGGAATTTACCATATATTTATAGTTATATCTGCCGACAATGCGTTTAGGTTTCACTTTTGACTAATTTCGTTTGTAGAGCATTGGGGTCGTCAGGCAATTTTTATTTCCCAAATCAAGAGGAATGAGTTGACCGTGCAGATGTGTAACCTGAGAGTATAGCCCTCTTGACGGGAAATAGCTGTGCAGACCTTTTACTAGATGGAGGAACAGATGGTTCCACCACAGATTTATTTAGGTTTTCTTGGACCAACCAATTTATATATATCTCCTCTTGAAAATAGACAATTACTCATCTAAAGATGTTATTGACAGAAGCCAACAACACGCGGTGTTCCCAAGCGGTCTCCCACCTAAGTACTGGCCGTGCCCGATGGTGCTTAATTTCGGTGATCGGACGAGAACTGATGCTTTCAGCGTGGTATGGTCGTTGACAGATGTACAAACACTAACCAATCACGAGTACCATGATTTTGCCCATTTACGAGGGCTACATTATAAGTAATCGGCCGAGGTTAGATATGATGTATCTAGCTTTTAAACAGTGACATTTGTTTTTGAAAAAGAACACAATTGATGAGATAACAGATGATGAAATTAAAACGGGGCTCACTGAAGTTTATAGAGAATCTACTCCTTCGGTATGAACATCACTGGTCTATATATTTTTTTTCCTTGTTGTAGGATCACAAAAGTTATTCTATTTAAATGCCTATTTTCCGCAAACTGAACCAAGCAGAAACTTGACAGTCTGACAGTGCCCTCGGGAAAGATATTGGTTCACGAAAAATGTCGTTTATTACTAGGCCAGAAACTTATCATGCTAAGCTATTAACTGGTGACTAGCGAATGTCCAGCAGTACTTCAATCAATCTGCTTTTGTCTTAATCTTTGTAATCTCAGAACCGTTCTTTGTTCTACATTAACCAACGACTCAATACAGATAGTTTACTTTGACCGTTTCAAATCAGACCTGAATGGAAATATATATATAAAAGCGTAAGGTTTGTACTAAATTAAAATTCCTGTCATCCTCACCAATATCAGTACCGAAACGAAATGAGTACTCGTTTTTTAATCCACGAAAACTGTGATCCCCCATAGAATATCGACTCTCATCTACTTAAGTTAGTGTAATCTAGAATTATGTGGGCTGTCAACTAAACCCAGTATTCTCGTTAGAATCCTCCTCTTTCAATAAAATGTATCGATGGTTTTAGGATGGATGATTTAGACCACAATGGTATTACCATTACATCTTGCGTAGAGGTGATTACAACAAACTCGACGAACTGTTAGACTTTTAGAGTATTCAATCAGACGGACAAATCTGTTAATGTGTTTTTCTTTTTTTTTGTAAACTGACATAACTTAGTGTTTACTTTCTTTGCAATAAAACACGTTACCGCATTCCCACCTTACTTCACCTGAATAACTTGGGCGTTTAAGTAATCATCGTAATAAACTGTGGAGAAGCTATCTCTTACCTCACCTCGGTTACAAACTCTAATGCTCCACTCTGTCAACCCTAGCAAAATGCAAAATCATTTGTGATCCCAAAAGCTTTTTCCAAATTATCGACACCAGCATATATCAAACGGATACCCTTTCATGCATACATTAGTTAACGTTTCCCTATCTGAATCCTAAACTAGGACTATTCTATTGGCCCATTTGTTACAGCAAGTCTCGCTTTCAACCGAAGTTATAACTTCAGACACTTGGTAGTTTCCATGCCTTTCAAATAAAGGACAAACGTAGATACGGTATCAATCAATATCTTCACTGTAAACGAAAAGATTAATCATCTCAAAGCTAAATATAACTCACGACATGACGGCCCTGCAGCTATTGTTCATAACAAATATGGTACATTCCACTCACTGCTCTCTTCCGCGTTTCGACAGGTCAAAGAGGTTTTCCCTGTAGTTGGTTCGCCCCGAATCATAGAGACAATTTTAAGAACAAAATTCGTAATTACAACAGGCATTAAAATGTATCCTTTATAACAATATGTTCGTCAACACAAATAAACAATGTCGGCTGTATGTGCCGACTACACTCCTTTATAATAGAGGATTCCTGGACCCACCCTATAGGGTCTACTGCTGACACACTACAAACACGCGCGTACAGTACAAGACAGCACAAACACACACACACATACACACGGACCAAAGCGCAGATTATCAGACGCCAAAGACGTGATCTACGTTTACTACCGCACTCAAGACCTACCGGTCTTGTACGATTTCTTTCCCACCATCCCTCCATCCAAGTAGTTAGAGAACAATTGAACTAACCCTGTCCATAATATCCTTAGATACGTCCTTCCCCTTTCTTTTCAGATATCTTGAGACCGAGCCCAACATCTTCACGGATGTGGGTGATTCTGGTTATCGCAAGATGACCAGAAGCCAGAGACAAGATGAAGGACACATTTGTCCTTGTCCCCCTAAAGTCGGCCTCTCGCCACCCCATTTTTTTTTTTTTTTTGTGCCGACTACACTCCGGCAACACTAGTTGGCATGCAGTCAGTAAACTGCTGAAATCCAAACTGCTATCACGGAATATAAAGCTCCGTGTCTATAGAACCATAATCATGCCGATTGTTCTATAGGGATGCGAAACATGGGGTCTCACAAAACGGGAAAAAAAACAAATTCAGCGTATTCGAGAATAAAGTTTTAAGGGGTATCTTTGGAGGTAAATATGACGAGGAGGCAGGACAATGGAGGAAACTCGACAACCACGAATTTGAAGAGCTGTATCGCAAACCTACAATAGTGAGGGTAATCAAGTCGCGAAGATTTACATGGGCTGGACATGTAGCGCGAATGGGCAACGATAGGACCGTGCATAGAATTCTTGACGGTAAGCCAACGGGAAAGAGACCGACAGGGTGGCCACGACGGAGATGAGAGGACAATGTTAGATTGGAACTCGAGGAGATCGGATCGGATGGTCGAACGTGGAAGGAGAGCGCACGGGACAGGGTACAATGGCGGAGTCGAGTCGGTGAGGTCATGAACTTTCGGGTTCCTACAGGCCAATAAATAGTAGGCTGTATGTGCAGCATAACGGGCATAGTGGCATGTTTACAACATCAAATTTAACTGAGTTCGTTTCCAACACCTACATTAGAAGTCCGAGACAAGACAGAAGCATTCGTCACGGATTTCTCTAAGGCGGTTGACAAAATTCACCACCAGATAATGGTTTTGAAACAGTAAGCATTGGGTTGCTCACCAAATTCATGAATTAGTTCGTACCGAAAAAACAGCAATTTCATCAATAATTTTGCGATTTGTAGGTCGATCTGGGATACCTCAGGGAACCTGCCTCGTGCCAGTTATTTTCACTCTGCCCGTTAATGACGTCGGCAAATATTTAGAGGATTCTGACCGATCTTTTAAAATAGGCGATGAAGATATACAAAATGAAAAATATTTTTTGATATACCACTAATATCATATCATTGCAAACCTATTCAGACAACACTGGCGTGAAGAGAATTTTGATTAGGTCAACACTTATAAATATCAGTCTATTACATGCGTACCATTCTCAATATCTTTCTAATGTATCTATCTCATTTCGCGCCTCTTATATTTGAGCCCTTGAAAATTAGTTTTCGTCTAGGCCTTAGGGCTCGTAGACCTGTGGGGTACGAGATCTCGACGCCAGCATGGGCGAGAGTTCTACCTCATCTCCACCAGTTCGAAAAGTGTCTGCCGTAGACCGAAAGAAAAACACAAGCCAAAGAAATCAACACACCCAGGAACTGCTGTCGGAAAATTGAAACACACGATTTGTTTGCTAATTAAATGATTATTTTATTGGGTTACAAAAGACCGATTCTAATTACACTCAATTACAGGCAATGGAATTGAATTACATTAATCGATTATAATTAATACTACTAGCCACGACTCGGGGTACAACACGAACACGACTCCAATATATATATGCGCGTCTCCGCAGTGACGGAGAGTGGGAGCGGCATGACCATTGTGGTCAGTGGATGGTAAAGGACTCTGCGATAATCATCTCGTGCAGAGATGATTCGCTTATGGAGTGAGTTTGTGGTGTCGTGATAGGTATCCTCTCCACTAAGGATATCGTTTTTACCCACCACCAGAGAAACGTAAAGTCTCTCTTGGTGTAATAGGAAACCAGATCTTGTAATGTAGTATGTGTGCGATCGTTCAGAGTTGAGTTGTTTACACGTGCTCGAGGGCAATGGGTAAACGAAGCAGACAGGCGGCAAAGACAAAAGGACCAAATGCGCCGTTGATAATGCGGTTCATTATTTACGCGATGCGTCGTCGCTATTATCGACGTTGGGAAGAAAAGGTACTAATGGGATTGGTGGCCGAACGAATCCCTTGCATGCCTTTGTATATGGCGGGTAATTAGCTGCGGCAGGGAAAGAAATTGAAGATTGTTTGTTAGTGGAAAAACAAACGACGAGATGGATCTTATGCATGTTTACATGCATAGAAATACGGTTTATGGCATCTGTAAAAACAAGCTGTCCGACATAGGTTTTTAATCCAGACAAAGGGTGCCGACTGGCTTGTGATTCATGATGCCATATGCACTTTAAAGAATTATTTCTAGGAATTTTATCTAACGCGTTGTATGCATTAAATGTCTTTGTAAAAGCAAATGTTTCTGGTATGCTGGGTGGAAATTGCGTTGCAAGTGTGGGAAATTGAAATTTGCCTGGGAACCGAAGGTACCGAATAGGTTTTGGGATTCCTGAAAAGGTAGAAAGGAAATCTTACAGGAAATTATATGCGAAGAGATGCATGAAGGTAAGTTTTCTTTTACAGGGACTTTTTAGATTATACCTTAGATAATCCCAGATGCGTAAAGCATTTAAGGTGCTAATGCGATTGCATTAATAATAAATAAATAGTAGGCTGGGAGTTATGTGTGTTTTTTAGGAAAGCGAACCGTGGGGTTTGGCGGAACCGCCACAGACCCATTGACTGAAAAAAAGGTTTCCGTTCTCTGCAGGAATTGAGTGATTGAAAAAAGTTATTATTTATTAGCATTGGTGGAACAGAAATCTACAGCGATTTTTAAGAGTTGGTTAACTGGAAAATGAAAAGGAAGTTGTGGGGTACGAAGTAGATGTGCCAGACACGGACACTCTGTTCACTCCTATCCCCATCAGATTGTATCGAAGGATAAAGTTCGACCGGACACAGTGAAAAAGAACCACTCCGGGTTGTTAATATTCTTTTACTGTTCTTTCTTTATTGTCAAGAAGGAACGGCAAAAGGTGTAGGAGATGGACACAGCATAGCACAGAAAGGAATAAACACTCATTTTGTTAGAAATAAACTTTTTATTGAGATCCTTTATTTTAGGACACTGTTTACTGTTTATTAATAGTTCCTTTAGAGGCACGTTTAACAGAGGCTTTATGATATTTTCCGACTGCACAATTTTGTTCTTAAGTAAAGTCTCGACACTATTTGTTGCTTACCAATAGTTTCCATTAGAGGCGCGAACAACAGAGGCTTTACGCGGAAATATGGATTTTTCGAATATGAGAACTCACGCAGCGACTTAATTTGACTCGGGGTGTGTACACTCTCCACACTGAAAGACCACCTCTCAGCAGCGTGACCTGCCGCGGTTGTAGTTGAGTAATGACTAATTCAATCGGGGATGAAACTTTGATTTTGCACGACGGTCAGTCAGTGGTAATCGCGCTCTCCAGTGCATTCCTCAATTCTCTACGCTCATCAAGGTGAATAAATACTTGTGTATTCGTTTGACAGTCGATGGGCATAGAAAGGATGAAGAAATCAAAAGGAAATGCACAATAACCCAGGATTGATCTGGCTTTGGTGTGCGTGTAGCAATGCAGCCTCTGAGGACGGCCCGCTGACCTAATTCGGTGATTGTGGTGATCTCAGAGCGCAATGTACTAGGGGAAGATAAAAATGGAAAGGAGAGGAAAATGGCTTATGCTATTCACCTGCGAAAAGAGATCATTGATCCCCAGCGAAGGGGAAATCAAAGGGACGCCAAATCGGTTAGGGAAAAATTACCGTGGGAAACACGCTAAGTAATTCGGTAATTACCCAAGCCGTTGCACGATGCTGCAACCGCGTCGTTTAGGTCGACTTGGTTGTTGCTAACCAACATGAATTGTAATGGGCTAGGGGAATGGAATTGCCGTATGGCAAAAAGGTAGCTAAACTCAATTATGCATTTGTGACGGTTCATCAATATATTCCCAAAGAACCGCTCATCCTCTTAAATTAACCACCTTCCAAACCCATAATACTTACCTGCATTCGAACAGCTTAAGCTGTCTTTCAAATACCTTTCACGTGAAAGTTAAACCTCATTAAGGCATGCCTCACATTGAATTTTTCCGTTTATGATCCGTACCATATCTCCATCGGCTCGGCTTGTCAGCAATTATAATAGATAAATACTAGCTGGCCAGCGTAATTGTTGACATAGCTGTAGCCGATGGTTTCTTGCTACGGTTCATATCCATTTATTGCCCCAGTCCCAAGGTTCGCAACACTTGCGACCAATTTCCTTTGTCGGTTATTTACCGATCATGGGTTTTGGGCACTAATATGATTGACGTTAGACAATCATAACCCAAATCATGCTAACGATGCTCCGGCCTGTAAAACAAACAAAAGCTACCATAGCCTAGGTCATAGGCGAGCAAACCATCGGTTTGCTTATCGCCACGAAAAAATCTATAGCCTACAATGGCATTAGCATGAACGCATAAGTAAACACGATGTGCATATCATCGTGACCCTTGAAATAGCGTTTTTGTGTATCTTGAAGCAAAAACCTATTTCGTTCTCAGGCGCAGGTTATCAAAGATTTATGGCCCTCGAAAAAGCGTTTCTGTTTATTTAAGACACAGAAACCTATTTCTCCCTTCGGCGATTTTTCGCCATCGCACAGCTCTATAATACCAATTCATTACACCAGCCCATGTTTATTTAGGCGCACTTTCGTCGTCGCCGCTATCCAGGCTGAAGAGCAACGTACTTGTGCTATACGCACACATACACAATCCTCCCCTATCGATGCAATTCATGGCCATCGAACAGATGGATGTGAGATGCATCATTGGAGTCAGATAATAACCGCCGCACACACGAGTTTTGGTTTCTAGGTAACCGTCGAAAACCAATGTTCTTATCACCGAGGAACCGACACCCAAAATATCTTTTGTATGAGTTATAAATTTTAAACACAGAGTCTTTTCCTTTTTTTCTCTTTTTTTTTTTTGTCTTTTACTTTCCTTCCTTATTTATTAGTTCTCTTTACTGACATAAAAGAGACGTTTCGTCTTATGATCTTTCATAAAGTTCCACCGTCATTCGTCCGCGAAACGGGAGCGGAAGTCCGCACGACTGTTGTCGTCGGCAGATGGAAAAGGACTTGGCGATACAAATTCGCTGACTAGGGAATTCGGTCAGTGAAGCTGGCTCTCTTAAATTAAGGATATATTTCCTGTTCCAAGAGAGACGTAAAGTCTCTCTTTGGGGTAACCAACAGATCTCATACGGAAGATCGCCACAGTACACATATATGTGTGTAAACTGGTTCTTTTATGGATCAAAACCATGGGAAGGAATATAAACAAGGAAAGGAAGAGGTGCATTCGTGGGATGCGAGTCTGGTAAAACACACAAAACCGAAACTCGTGGGATGCTAGTTGCATCTTCGTTTGAGATGTGGGTCGCGGCTAAATAAATAGACACGGCGCAATGAAGAATGGTATTAATAGGTTTTGGCTAGATTACCAGGAAATGGTGTTTATGGCATCACTGGTAAGGGTAAGTATTGAATTCCTATTTGCATTTGCCTATGCTGTAGGATTTAATTGGTGCCAAGAGATGTGTGTATTTGTTTTAGTCCCTTGGGTGTAGGTCGCCAGCCAATGTGTTTGTCTGATGATTTATGATGCACATGATGAAGCTGGGATAAACCAACTCAAGGATAAGGTTTCCTGATTATGCGGTTGTATTATATATGAACCGATGAATTTCCTTTCAGATAATTTAGGATAGGATAAAGAACTCTTATAGGGTGTTTTACATGCGAAGGTATGCTTGCAGGTAAGAATTCTTTTGCAGAAGCTTGAAAATAAATATATTCGGTAAGCTAATAAAGAAATCTTAAGGAGCAATGGTATGCGAAGAGAATGCATGAAGGTAAGTTTTCTTTACAGGGACTTAAATATCATAGATTTGATCTCTTAAATGCGTGCAGCATTTTTAGGTGCCGAATGCGAGAGCATTGGCGAGGACTTGAGCGTTTTGGGTGATGATTATGGGGGTTTTTCAGGAAGGTAAACCGTGGGATTTGGCGGAATCGCCACACCACCATTGTTCACTTAACTTTACTTCAAGCTGTCTTTTGATATTTCCTTAGTTATTATTTCATTTACAACTCGTTTCAATTTTTCATTTACACAGTTCCACCATTGTTCACTTAACTTGACTTTATGCTATCTTTTGATCTTTCATTAGTTCTTATTTCATTTACAACTCACTTACTTCTCGGTAACTATACGAAACTTGGACTCTCTTGGTCCGTTACTACATCAATATCTCGACATCAGACTTCTATTCACAACACTCGACTCCTCGAATAGCCACTGACTTCTCATTCTCGACTCCCAAGACGAACTACTGACTACTCGACCAACCACTTCCTCATTACCTCCGGGGTCAACACTTTTCGATTCCCTCCGGGGTTAACACCTTTCGATTACAACCATGCAATTTAATTTCAATTGACCCAATTTCCGATTCTTAACTTCAATTTGCGATCGCTTCATATCGCTGAGCCAGTCAATATTCCTTCATTGACTTGAACTCCAGTTCAACCTTTGTGATCGCGGATTTGCCCAATTAATTCTATTTCTGTTGATTGGCTGGAACATGCAGTAATTGTTCCGGAATATGCATTTAATAGCTTTTGCGTTATTGGGCAATCGCTTTCGGCATATGCAATCAATTGCTTTTGTGTTAATTGGTTTGAAATGTGCAATTAATAATTTTATCGCCTCCGGGGTCATTCGAGTTTAAAATCGGATGGCGTTATTAGGTTTTGGTGTGTCAATGATCTCTTGGACATCATCTTTGATTATGATGTCACTGACACATTCAACACACGTGCCCAGTACGTTGCGTTGTCGGAGTCACTAGAGTGGATTACGTTAAGTGCTCGATACTCGTGTAGATACACCCGTTCCAGATCCTGTATTTTGAAAATCGTTTTCCTTCCGAAATTAGTGTCCCCGTTGCTATTGCTGCCACATCGCTTGACGCAATAAATAATTAAATGCAAATAATGTAAAATTAAATTGTAATCCCCGCGAGTGTTAATTTTGTATCGAGATCTCTCTTTATATCGTGACCGGAAGGATTGTGCACTTATCTTATAAATAACACAAGAAGAATTTGACTCCGTGGATTATGTGAGAGAGAGAGAGATCTTTTATTTCGTAATAATATTTTCAAAAAAAAGTCTGTGACCGCACATTTTACAATTCAGAGATTTGATAAGTTATATCTTACAACTGAAACATTATCTTGGATAAAGAAAAGAAAAATATGTATAATTAATAATTAAAAGAATAAATCGAAGGAAAATACGAAAAAGAAAAACCTTCACTTAAAAAAAAAAAAAATAAATAAATAAAATAAAAAAAAATAACAAAAAAAAATAAAACCAATAATAAATAATATAAAATGTAAATATTTACATGAAATTATGACAAATTAAGCAAGAAGCTGGGTTATGAGAGGATTTTCAGAACTTTCACAGCTGATGTTAAAGTTATATACTAGTTTACGAATTCTTTCAGAAATCAATTCAACATCCGCCCTTCCGTGGAGACTTAAGGTTGAATAGTGCCAAGGGAGGTCTAGCATCATTTTCAAAACTTTGTTTTGTGATACCTGTAACTTCTTTAAATGGCACCTTGCAGCGTTACCCCATACTGGACACCCATATAACAGTATAGCTTGGAAAATAACTTTATGAATAATAATCTTATTTTCATTTGTGAGTAAAGACTTGCGATTAATAAAAGGGTAAAGCATCTTAATAGCAATACTCATTTTATTAAGAGTACTTTGAATATGTTGTTTAAATGTGAGTCTTGTATCGAGGTGAACTCCGAGATACTTTACGGATTGCTCCCATGCAATCGTGGTACCATTTATTTGCAGCTGACTGCTGGGAAGATAGCAAGCTTTTCTCTTTCGGGTAAAAAAGATGGCTTGTGTCTTCCCAACATTTAGCTTGATTTTCCATTTCATATAATATTTTTCAAGTATCTCGATCGCATGCTTTAGATTTGTCTCAACGTTGAGAGAAAATGCATGCGACGCAAATACTGCAGTGTCGTCAGCGAAGATAGCTGATTCACACTGCGGTAGATTTGGAAAATCCGCAGTGTAGATATTGTACAAAGCTGGACCAAGTACTGAGCCTTGGGGGACGCCACAATCAAAAAATATCAATCTAGAAACATCACAATTGACATGAACCTGAAAACATCTATTGGATAAGAAACTCTGGACGACCTTACACAAATACAAAGGAAAGTCGAACTGTATCATTTTATATATTATCCCATTGTGCCATACGGAATCAAAAGCTTTTTCAATGTCTAACAATATCATGCCCGTTGATTGACCACGTGAACGATGGTCTAGAACATGGCTGCAAATTCGTTTAACCTGGTGCGAGGTGCTGTGAAAGCGTCGAAATCCAAATTGGATATCGGGGAAAATATCTTTATCTGAAACAACTTTTAAAATATGTTGTTTCAGGATTTTTTCAAAAACTTTACTTATGTTGCTAAGTAAACTAATTGGCCTATAACTTTCAGGTTTATCTGGGGCTTTTCCAGCCTTAAGGATAGGTACAACCATTGCTTTTTTCCAACATTGAGGAAAGTATTGACATTTAAGGCATGCATTGATTATAAATGTTAAGTATTTAATTCCAATATGAGGCAATTGTTTTAGATAGGCATTCTTAACTTTGTCTAGTCCTCCTATTTTTCGTGTTTGCAAGCACTTGATTACATTTCTTACGTTTTCTTCTTCTACAAATGCATTTAGAGGAGTTAGTTCGTTTGTGGTGTCGAATCTTTCGATTCTGTTACCGACAAGTTCATTAGTTTCAAATTCACCCAAATGCTGAGAGACCAAGTGATTTTTTGAAAAACTTGTTCCAAATAGGTTTGCTTGTTCAAAACCTGTAAAAAAAGTAGTAGAAGAATCCTTCAGAAATGGTATTTTACGGTTTTTATTCTTGATTAACTTCACCACATTCCAGAACGGTTTAGCATTTTTATCCATAACGCTCAGTTTTTTGTTCCATTCTCTATTACGATGGATATGTATCTGGTCAGTAATGCGCTCATTAAAATGGGAAACCATTGATCGAGAAAAGGGCTGACGGTAATTCTGCCAGTTTCTTCGATGAATGTTTCTCACTTTAATAAGCTCTAAGATATGGATTGGAAGTTTTTTAAAAATATCTTTTTTTACTCTTTTGGGAATACTTTCATCAACCGAAGAAATTATAGCTTGTGTAAAGTTTTGTACAATAAGGTCAACATCATCTTTACAAGACACTCTTTCAAGATTTGTAGTACTATTTTGAAGGCTCATTTTAATCTTTGATTTGAATGAATTCCAATTAGCATTCTTCATGTCCAGGAAATATTGAATCTTTCTTTCACCCAACCAAGAAAGGTTACAAAAAACAGGATTATGATCTGAACTGAGAGCACTTAACGAAACGGGTTCTGTTATAAGACCAGGGACATTTGACACAAACAAGTCAAGGACAGAGGGGATGCCACGAGAACCTGCGGGAAAATAAGTTGGACAAGGTGGATAAAAAATATTAATTGGTAGTGCCAATGGAAGGGCAGCCAATATATTGCCCCAAGCATTTGCTCTTACACACCCCCAATCTCTATGCCGGCAGTTAAAATCACCACCTAATAGAAATTCACCATTCATTGTGAATAACTTTTTTAAATCCTGCTTGAACCATTTTCTTTTAATATCCGACGAAGATCCACCAGGGAAATAAACAGAATAGATTTTTACTGTCTTATGGTTTCTTAACTTAATCATTACACCTACATTCTCCACAAGCCTAGTTGGAATTACAGGTAAAAGCGAATGTTGAATTGACTTCCTGATAAGAATCGCCACTCCCCCACCCCTTTGGTCTACTCTATCAATGCGATAGCAGTTAAGGTCAGATGATGGTAGTCTTATATCAAAATTAAGCCAAGTTTCTGTTACTAGAGCAACATCAACTTTATAGCTATTTAAAAAGTTTAAAAAGTCATGAAATTTATTACGTATGCCTTTAGCATTCCAAGTAATTATTTTTATATGTGTATCTGCCATTTTACTTAACATTATTAGTGTATAAAAACTTAGTGGCTAAATGCGCGATCACATTAAATTGTTCTATTTTCGTTTTACAAACTGATAAATTTGAGATCATTTCCATGCACAAGGAATTTAGTTCTTCGATTGTGAAGAGTGCTGAATTGTTGTTGGGTAAATTCTTGTTATTGTTTGATGAAGAAGCGCCGCGTGAGTCATTTTCCCATGCATTAATTGTTGGTGGTAAACTTTGAATTTGCGGGCTTGAATTTGGAAAGCTTTTGCTCGGAGCATTGGTTAGTCCCAGTCGTCGCTGTGGCTGTGGAAGCGTAGGAAAATCACTCATAGAGGCAAACGAAATCGGTTTTTGGCAAGCTTGATGATTTGAAATTTGAGTTGATGCAGCGAAATGAGTTCTTGGATGGATCTTGGATCTTCCAGATGATCTTTCTTTTATTTCTAAGTATTTAGATCTACTGGTGCATGTGACGTCAGTAGCTTTATGATTGCCGTTGCAGTTGGCACATTTATTTACCGAAGCGTTATTACATTCGCTTGTTTTGTGTGAACCAGCGCAAGTAGCACAATATGTTTTTATGTGACAATTTCTCTCACCATGTCCAAACATTTGACAATTAAAGCATTGTGTCACCTTACCTTTGATTTTCCTTTGGAAGTTCCAGCTCACTTGGGTATGAAAAATTGAGCGATAATTTTTTTTAAGTTCACTTAATTTAATTGTTCCATTTTCAAAGTGAATGAGATAAAAAAAGTCAGTAAATTTATCATGTTTTTTTTCAATTTTTTTAACATCACAACATTTTAAGCCAAGCGAAATGAGTTCAGCTTTGAGTTCATTAGTTTTTATATCATCCAGTCCATACAAAATAACTTTGAAAGTTTTAGCACTTTTAATATCATGAGAAAAATATTGACAGTTATCCTCTTTTAGTTTTTCTAACACAATATTATATGATGCAATAGTTCCGAACATTATTTTTATACCAATTGTTAATTTTTTTATTGAATAACTGGATATTTTAAGCTTTTTCATGAGGCTATGCACATATTCTGGTGATTTTTGCAGCACTTTGATTGGTGGCACATACACTTTTCTGATTATTGGCGAATCAGTTTCGTCCATTTCAGAATTATCTGTATCTGGATGGCATTGTAGGGGAGTGAATTTATTACGGTAGGGGTTTTTACCAAGCCCACTTGTTGGATGCATAGTGGAACGAAGTTTTTTATCCGAGGACAAGCAATTGTCCCCGGTATCAGGCGATCTATCGCGTTTGGGAATGGTTGTAATGAGAACTCGCGACCGAGATGAACACGTCAAACGCAGTCGAAAGCTCCGGGTGAACTGACCGTGGATTATGTAATTTAATGAGGTCCACGTCAACAGTGCGTATTGCGAAACTTGTTCCTTCAATTAACCTTTTAACTGGTAAACAATTCAATGTGCGATAGAAACCGATTACAACTAGTGGATCCAATAAAAATAACTTTTTACGACCGAACAATTATACTTGTGTTTCGTTTTCTAATTCGTTTGTCTTCTCTTGGGGGTCGATCACTTTCGTCAGCGTAATATCGGTGGTGTTTCTGTTGAACCCGGATCCGTGTTAATGCAAAATAGAAACTATCCACACATTGTCTGCATAGAATAATGAATTTAGCTATGCGTCCTTTTGGAAAACATGGTTTTCTGGTGGAATTATGGCTTGAGTTGACACGCTGTTAGCGGTCGAAATAGGGCTGAAATAGTGGGTTGGTACTCCATGCAGGTAAAATTAATGAAAGGAAGAAGTGAAATAATTAGTTTTTAATCGGACAGCTTATTGAAAGCTTATTGTGTATATTATTTACCGCATAATACTAGGCGTTAGATAATACATTCGTCTTTATCTTCTGTTCACAATACGACGATCTGCGCTTTCGCGGTGCCAACTTTATTCGATATAGATATAAGCTATTCGCTGTGAGAAGGTTGTCTTGGAATGAGCATTTTGCACTTCATCCACATGAAACTGAACTATTAACCGAGAACACCTACAAAAACGCTAACCAAGTGACACGATTGTGCCCATATACCATTCGCATATCTGCTATTGACTGGTGACCGTTTTATGTCTAGCATTTCTTAAATCGACATGCTTTAACTTAACGCTTATGACCTCAGAACCATTGCTATGTTCCAAATCGATTACGATCCCAACGGGTGGACCTAAGCATTCTTGAGCAAATGTAAATACATAATGAGGATAATTAACTTCTACTATCTCAAAACCTCATAAAAACCGCCAACCGACTCCAGTCAATTCAGCTAACTATACTGAAAATCTAACCGCTTCGGATCTTCATCTCTTTGGGCAAGAATTATTGCAATCGAGATTTATGACTAAAATTAAGGTTTGTGTAAAAGCCTTAGATTGTTCTAGGCTATATTCGTTACATTTCAGAAATTCATTTTAATGCAGTCTGCTAATACGAAAAAAATGATGTGTGGATTTTCGAAAGGCAGTGGCGAGAAACAATGTTGATTCTTGTTCTCCCGATTAACAAACGGCTTGAACACTTCTCATAATATGTTTTCATCATTTGCGACTAACTTTAGGCCACTAACTAAAAATGTGCTCCCTAATACATGGACCTCAAGGAGATCGAATCGGACGGTCGAACGTGGAAGGAGAGCGCACGGGACAAGGAACAATAGCGGAGTCGAGTCGGTGAGGTCATGAACTTTCGGGTTCCTACAGGCCAATAAATAATAATAAAAAATTATACATACACGCTTCAGGAAAAAATGAACAGAAGGCTCGTATCTCCCTTCATTTCCTTCAAATTCGTATACAATTTGCCCTCATATTTCCCGAACCAGTCAAACTTTCATATGCTAATGTTCACCCGTTCTCCTTCTATTGCATTTTGTCTCACAAGTTATTGAACCTCCTAGAATTTCAAAACAAAGGAATGATATTAAATCCTAAGCTAAACGTGAAGAAATAATTTTTTTAAAAATAAGTTCAGTTTAACGAATAATTGTTTATTTCAATGGCTTAGTAATGAACTCTTTCCACCAAACCTTATCATATAAACCCGTCAGGATGCAATCTAAATACATAACACAAATCGCATGAAGTTCATTATTTTGCAAAATTCAATTTTTAAGGATTCTTTGCTCAGAAGCTCGCCCTAAGGCAACAAGAATTGTAAAGTATGTATCTGTGGGTAGATGGAAAAAGTATTGGATAGGAATGTGAACCCCAGGTCGCCATCCCGTGTGGAGAAAAATCGTACTTAGATTGTTTTGCTTTTATTAAGGACTATTTAATACGGTTATTCCGAAGAACAGTATCGGCGGAAGAGAGCGAAGGTTAAGAAAAGGGATATAAACAGCGACGTTTGAATTTGTCTTTTAAATTCGGCATCAGCTGTTTGCTTTAAGGACGTAAAAGAGCTTTATTTTTTGTTAATTTATTTATTATTTATTTTTACTTTTTGTTACTGTATTTATTATCTTTATTGTTCTTTCGGCGTATTATTTATTATTATTTTCATTTATTATTATTATGTAGTTATATTATTTATTGATATATATTGTTATTATTATTATTACTATATTTCTATGATATTTATTAATATTATATACAACTATTATATATTATTATTATTTTTTATTATTATTCGTTTTTGCTATTGATTATTATTATTGTATTGTGGGGAGGAAGTATGTGCCAGACACGGGCACTAGGTTCACTTCCATCCCCATCGTCTATTGTTTACGCGGACACTGCTCACAACGCAAGGAGGAAGAAAAAGATGGTTGACCTTCGCGACCGAGCAGACACAACACAGAAACAAAACACACAGGTTTGATCAATGTTAATTCTTTATTTGTTACGTTTTATTCTCTAAATAAAAACCACTACTTTTGTTAACACTATTGGACTTGATGCAAATTAACACTAATTTATATAACTTATTTCTTTTGTCCAGTCAATGAAATGTAATTTTTTAACAAAAATCCTGCGGAATCAAAAAAATCGACAAACCACCGCTCAACTTGATGAATAAAATTCACTACGACAATGACTCAGTATATTATCGCGTCTCCGCCGCGCGACGTAGAGCGGGAAATCGCGCGACCAATGTGGTCGGCTGATGGAATCAGACTCTGCGATAAACGGCTCGTGCAGAGCCGACTCGCTCATTGGGTGAGTTTGTGGTGTGGTGGTAGATATCCTCTCCACTAAGGATATCGTAAAGTCTCTCTTGGTGGAATAGAAAACCAGATCTCGTAATGGAGCTCATGGTGGCATGTGTGTGATCGTTCGGATCTGTGTTGTTTACTAATGCGCGAATGCAATGGAAAAATAAAGCAGGCAGGCGGCAAGGAGAAATGAATCGGGGCGATCATGATTTACGGTGTGCATCGCGGCTAAATAAATAGACGACGATGCATCGAAGAGATGTGCTAAAAGCAAATATGGGACGAGGGCATCATAAAAGTCTTAGATGAGTGATGCCCTTGTGTAAATAGGCGAATAGCCATGGGAAATGTGCTAATGGTTTGGTGGACGAAACGAATCCCTTGCTTGCATTATTGTATATGCAGGGAAATTCGTTTGCGGAAAACGGATTCTATATTTGCATTGTTTATGCTTTGAATTCAATCCGGCGGCTATGCGCGAACTCGATGCTTGTTTGGAGATTCAAACAAAGGAGCATTTCTGGGTAAAGTGCTTGCAGCTGTATCGATAGTTGCAAGTCATTGCAAAGCAAATTAGATGGTTATACAATGACGGTTTGTATATACCCTCTGTGTCAATTGGACATGGCATCTATGGCGACGCAATGCCGAACTCTAGTGTGAATATCTACACTAATTGGAGATTCGGTTCTGGGTCGCTAATGCAGAGATGCATTGATACATGTATGAATGCCCATGTAGGAAAAATTCTTTGCAGGGATTTCCAGGTAATGCATTGAAAGCATTAATTATCCTTGGGAAGGAAACGTTGCTGCTGCGGGGAGATTGCGGTGTAGGTGTGGGAAGGTTGGAATTTGCCTGGCGGCCGAAGGTACAGAATAGGTTTTGCTTTATGCTCCCGTATAATGGAAAGAATTCTTGTAGGGAATTTGTATGCGAAGAAATGCATGAAAGGTAAGAATTCTTTTACAGGGGCATTTAGGTTATATAAATTTGATCTATTTGATACGTGAAGCATTTAAGGTACTAATGCGATTGCATTGGCGAAACTTATAAGGTTGGGTCGAAGTTATGTGGGTTATTCAGGTAAGTAACAGTGGGGTTTGGCGGAAACGTTCTTTGTCTCGTACCAAACAATTTCACGATGGCCTTGATTTCTCGGCCACTGACCTGCAATCCCTCTACGATAACTCTCCATCCCATATCTCTCTCGTCCACCTAAATTCAAGCCGCCCTTTCTATTGGCTGTTGCTTGTGGAAGCTATGTGAACGTTTGCATCATAATTTTCTCCACACCTGGTCTTTGCTTCACATGTCCCTTCGGTCTCCGCCTTGGTCAACATTGCAAGTATTTTGCCGACGGCAGTTGGTTGGACGAAAACGTGTCCTATGGTCTTCGCATAATGGGATCCGTGATCGAATATTATGTGAATGATGATATTGCAGCTCTCATTTGTGTTTCGAATGTATTCGAATTTTACATGAATTAATGGAAAAGGTCATCAATGCCGAGTTAATTAAGTATTTAGAGGGCGACGCACTTCTGAAGGATCGTCACTACAGACTCCGTGGCAGGCGGTCCAGCAGGCATCTGCGATTGAGTGGCATGGTGAATCAAGGACGGTCGCATTGGATATCTCGAAAGCTTTAGACCGCGCCTGGCACGGGCCATTGCTGAGCAAACTTCGTTCATATGGACTTTCCCAGCAGCTTTGCGACTGGGCGAAGAGCTTCCTCGAAAATCGAACGATCCGGGTTGTTGTGGACGGCGAGTGTTCGGATCTGTATCCTGTTAATTCGGGGGTACCCGAAGGTTCTATTTTGGCTCCAACCTTGTTTTTGCTTCACATAAATGATTTGTTGGAGACAACGGATAACAAAGTGTTCAGTTTCGCGGATAATAGTACGCTTGTTTCCTCCTTTTCGATTGTTCGGCCGATTGGTACATCTACGTCGCACCACCCGAGATATAGGCAGATCGACTCTCTGAATCAGGATCTAGAGAAGGTCCTGCAGTAGAGAAAGGCGAATCCCATCGACTTCAATGCAACGAAGAGACAGTATACAACATTTACAAGTAAAAGCGGATCATCGGTACCACAGGTGATGATGAGTCACCAGACCCTCGAATCTGGGGAAAGTATGAAATTGCTCGGCGTCACGTTCTGTGGGAATGTATCGTGGCATAAACACGTGTCGAACATTGCCAGGTCCGCCCCAGAAAAACTGAGCTGTCCTTTTAGAGGCAAGAAATATTTTACTGCGGCTCAACTTTGTCTCCCGTATTAATCCCAAAATAGACCCGCGCTCGAATATTGTTCTCATATTTGAAGCGCTGCTGCTAAACATACCCTCGACCTACTTGAGAGCATACAGAGACGAGCTATCTGCCTGATCGGGTACACGGTGTTGACATCGGGACTACAGTCACTACCGCATCCAATGTTGTGATCCTTCTCTCAGGGAGCTTCTGAGGGGACCCGTTGCGGTTGCCGCCGTGCTTCCTCAAACCTTGAGGGAAGAGTGACAACCGATTGCTGAATACGGTCCTGGGAATCAGCCAGGCTCAATTAAAAATACGTTTTATATACTTTAAATTTATTTGCTTAGTAAATTCATTATCTGGCGTCCTTACGCCTCGTACGCCAATTGAGACTGATCCTTGAATACAAAATTCATCTCCCTTATAAAGAGAAACAAATCGAGATTTGTATCTCGAAAATACACAATTTCATACAAAAATCCCGATTTGGGTATCCTGAGTGAGATGCTCAGTGTTTATTTAAGATAAGAATTCAATTTCTTGAATTCTTACGAAACTATTTCGCAGATGTGGATATGTATCTGGATTTGGTTTTCTATTTGTTTAGTTTAATGGAATTTTTCAGATAGAGATAACGATCTCTGAATTTTGGATATAATGATGTTGTGGGGCAAATGTGAAACGATAAACGAATATTATATTCGTTTATTGTGAATTTTAATTTTACTTTAGATGTTGGATTGAATTATACCGTGGGGGCAAATGTTATGCGATAAACGAATGTTTGATTCGTTTATTGCGAATTTTGTATCATGTTTGGGTTTTTTCGGGTTATGATAGGATTTTGGGTTTTAGGGTAATATAGCTGGGATTTGGATGTAAGAGTGATAAACGAATATTTGATTCGTTTATCGCGAATTTGGTTGGATCGGGGTAATGGATTTTGTAAATATGAGTTTGGGTATAGGGATTTAGATATATGAGTGGGGAAAGGAGATGGTAGGGCTTTTTAGAGCACTACACCAAGGCGAATAGCCAACCTCTATAAGATATTATCACGGGTACTGTTCTTCGGAGATTCGTGGTCTATATTCAACCTATATGCGCCCCACAAGACAATCCGACAGATCGCACCAAATTGTGGTTCATCTCCCGACGGCGCGAACACCCCTGCTTAAGAACTCATTCTGTTGCAGAGTTTGAAAGCTGTGGAACTCCCCTCTTAAATTAAATTTGAAAAAGTATATTTCTCTTGTGTGATCTGTTATTTATTCGCAACCGATTATTAGGTAATAAAGGGTAACGAATTTCCAGCACATTTTTCATCAGCTATTTTCATTTGCCAAAAGAGGAACAATTTCAAAGAAAATCATATATTCCTTCAATCGCACCACTGTCAACCAGTCTTTCTTTAGAAGCGGTAGTATTGCTGCCTAAGTCGATTTCTGAATCGACGTCAGTCTCATCGGACCCAAAACCACCGGGCTCGTCTTTCAGGATGTTGCATCAGAATCGGAGCCAGATTCAGGCTTATTTAACGATTGAACGAATCACCCACCTCAGCCCCAATTTGATAACTTGTTCAGGGTTCAGTTCTTCAAGATTTGGTGGCAGCCTTTCAACATTTCGTTATTTTTCTCGAACTCACCCTTTCTACGGTCCAATTAATGAAAACTTTCCAGCCGAAGAGTACCCCAGGTGCTGCGGAAGTTTTCCCTCTCAAATATCATCTTTATTAAGCCGATATTTTACCCGAATATCAAATGAGAGTTATAGTTTTAGTACCTCAACCCGTTTTATGATTCACATCATACAAAATTTATTTAAACAAAACTTTTTCGAGGACTCTCAATTCACTCCAATAATATTTTGCAAATATAATTACAAATCCGTAATTCAATTTCCAGAATGTATCCTTTTGTCACTGTCATCATCCTGCTTACTAAGTACCAAATCAAAACCTTTTTGACCTTGCTGTTTTTAATCAATGAGAGAACTAGTGCTTTATGTCCTTGTACGCCAATGAGTACCTTTCGTCCTTGGCAAATTTACCATGTGGTGACTATTGGTAATTTGCAAGCCTTTCATTTTGTGTTGTTTTTGGGTCTAAATAAGTTTTAATGAATTACACATGGTTTCTTAGGAGAGACTTTTCAGTGTTGTTATGAATGTGTTGGTTAATCGGATATCCCGAAAAAGAGACTACACAGAGATATATGCTAATAACTTCACCAGTGGTAATATATTCCGGATATTGCAAACGTGCAAGGAATTTAACATATTTAAAGTTATGAGGTCAGGCTTGTTTGGGAAAGCAGTGCGGCTCAGCAAGGTTTTCGAAGAAGAGCCGTGTGGTAGAAATGAACGTTAAGCTTTTGTTATTCTTATTTATATTCAAATTAAATTGCTGAAAGGCTGGGAATACTGCAAAAAACGTATGTGTATGGAGCTAATAAAACTCATTAATTATATTCAGCGCCTCGTCTGGTCTGAAACTTTAATATTTCATTTTGCCTTGCAAGCTATAGAATGTACTGGCTACTACGTGCTCTGGGAGTGTTTGAATTGTAAGCAATTCAAATGCTGATTTCGAAGTGGTGGTAATTGATTTTTAAACGCACGAGTGTAATGAATTACATGAACTGGGTAATACGTGGTCTGTTGAATTCTAATCATTTCAAAATGATTTATTTGAGCTGGGTAATACGTGATCTGTCGAATATGGAGTTCGAACCATTTCAAATAATTGATTTTTAGAAGCACAAGTTTATAATGGTTTTAGACATTTTCCCCAGTCCTTACAGATAATGCAAATGCCAAACAATGCGACGTAGTTTTGCTCCTGCACCAATTTTAACTCAAGCGACTGTCCTTTGTATGTTTGATTCGACTGTTTCACAATGTATTACATTATTTAAATACTCACAGCTTCTTATGAGACTTTAAGGACACATGCAGTGCAGTTTCGACAATTCAGTTATAATTACACAAATTTTGACTTTTCGGTAGCTTCGATTTAGGGAATAATTTTAAAAACTCATAATCACTATTTTTGATGTGATTACTTGTATATGCACAGGAAGTGTTTATCCGACACCACTTCAAGGATTCCTCATCACAGCAACATGGAAACGATGACTTCATTTACTACTTATCAAGCTTAAAGAAATCAATTTTCCATATAAGTTCAAACTTAAAAGACTGCTGACAAAAAGTAACAACACAAAAAGCAAGCGGCCTCGACTACACTTATTGTTTCCTCCTAGTCCATCGATCTCTGGCAATATTCATTATGGTTTGATCTGGATTCTTATTGTATTATGGTTTTCTATCTTATCTCGTGTGATTTCCAGAATTGACCCGTGCGATTGGCAAAAATATCTCATCATTCTATCTTGCTTGTTCAATCACAAGTAATATTTCGATTGATCCGGTGGTGAACGCAGCTTCATCGCTGATATTTGTAAAATATTATACGAGGGCTGCCTCTTATGTTTCGGGATTTGGCAACCCTGGTGTTGCAATCCGGCAATTGACAGCTCTGTCGTAAAGGTTATACGCACTCAGAACGTTTTGACATACGAGCGTTATTTGTGTTGTTTACAGTAACTTAAAAGATTCATCTCGGCCCAAAAATGGAATTAAATCGTCAACATTTTCGTGCGATTATTTTTTACAACTTTCGGCGTGGATTAACTCAGCAACAGTGCATGGATGAACTTAATTCAATTTTTGGCGACGAAGGTCCATCAAGGACCAGTGTTTATCGATGGTATGGTGAATTCAATCGTGGTCATAGTTCACTCCAAGATGAATTTCGTGAAGGTCGTCCAAAATCAGTTGTTGTTCCGAAAACCATTGATGCTGTGCGCGAACTGATATTGGAAGATCGTCATGTGACCTATCGTGAGATTGAGACAACCTTAGGCGTTAGTGGGACCAGCATACATTCAATATTGCATAAACATTTGACTGTCAAAAAAATTTGTTCGCGTTGGATCCCACACAATTTGTCAATCGCCCAAAAAAAGGTTCGTGTCAATTGGTCGAAAGAAATGCTCAAAAAATACGGTCGCGGTGCTTCGAAACACATCTATGACATCGTGACAGGTGATGAATCGTGGATTTACGCGTATGAGCCCGAAAGTAAACAGCAGTCGACTGTCTGGGTGTTTCAAGATGAGCCAAATCCAACAAAAGTTGTTCGCGCACGAAGCACTTCCAAGCAAATGGTCGCCTGTTTTTTCGGAAAAACTGGACATGTCGCAACCGTACCACTAGAACAACGCAGAACAGTCAATTCTGAGTGGTACACAACCATTTGTTTGCCAGTTGTCTTCCAATTAATCAGGAAAACCAACCGCCGAAGACGGATCACTCTTCACCACGACAATGCGAGCTTTCACACATCGGCAGCGACAACTGCATTTTTGAGCACCCAAAGCATCGATTTGATGGGTCATCCGCCGTATAGTCCTGACTTGGCACCGAATGACTTCTTTTTATTCCCGTACGTAAAAAACAAACTGAGAGGTCAACGTTTTTCGACACCTGAAGAAGCGGTTGCTGCATTCAGAATGCATGTGTTGGAGATACCTCAATCAGAGTGGCAAAAGTGCTTCGATAATTAGTTCAAATCCATGCAAAAGTGTATAGATCTTCATGGGGAATATTTTGAAAAACAATAAAGTGATTTTCGATGATCAATATTTGTTTTTGTTCTCTAATCCCGAAATATAACAGGCAACCCTCGTACATAACAAGCAAAATAATATACTACATTAGCTTTTAATAAAATTACAAATCGAGTTTACTTAATATTGGGACGATACTGTGTTTTACAATAAGAGAAATCAGAAGATTCTTTTTTCAACCGCCATTATGCGTTTATATCTACTACTATTTTGTGTTCTGATGACCCTTCAAGTATCCTTGCTGCAGCAATACCACACAACAGAAAATCCGAAAGATCTTTCTGTTGGAACAGGATATTCATGGTATTCTCTATTCCATGTTCCACATTTGTGTAGAAAGGACTATAGCGTTTGAAATAATAGTGAAGAAGATCGTGTGATTCGAACTGACGCTATGACAGCTCGAATCACGAAAAAAATTTTACCTAAGCGTTACACACCAGGCTACTGACCGTGTTTAGAATTTGATTCCAAACTCGAGTATATTCCACTGGTGTGAATTATTTTTATTTATCGCTTGGTATACGGTTCTGATGTATTTTTCTTATTCGATTATTTCGTTCGGTGTTCTTCACTATTTATGCTTGCTTGTGAATTGTGTGTATCTGTTAGAATCGCTACAGGACCACACGGGAAGATGTCAGACTACCGTTCGTAGTGATGTAGTGAAGATAAAAATTATTGTTTAATCTATATTATAAATTATAAATTGTTTTGTACATAATACCATTAAAGCAAATCTTCTTGCTTAAAAAATGTCGTTTGTTTGTTTCTTTAAACATCAAAAATGGAGTTGTAGCTGTTCAAGTGGTGGAGTGAGACGGAAGTGCAAACAAAGGAAGAAAAACAGAACGGCAAAGTACAAACGCGATGCCATTTACAATAGGCTTTATATAAATAAAGATATCGATAATAGTGGGTTGTACCATATGAAATCTCTTCATCATTTAATTGTATCAATTATGACAAGCAAATTTTATTTTTTCTGTCTTTTTGTATTTGCATCACTTTTATGCACATATAGTTTATTTATTTATTATTTGCAGTTTTTATAGAGAAGTATAATAATTATATAAATACTGCAAATAAATTGATTGTTTCTTTCTTCAGTGGTTCAGCATAACAAAATAAACCATATGTGTATAAAAGTGCATATACAAAACAAAAAAAAACGTATCATAATTACGCAACGTTTTTGTTTCAATTGAAACATAAGCAAATTTAAGGATATTCAAGGACTTCAAGTCGCGTGTTACCCGATCTCTTTACATTTCTTTTGTCCATCCACTTCTCTAATACGCCAGTCAGGTGTGGTTCCTTTGTCAAAACATTGTAAGTCGTTCCGTAGAATTTGCCTATCGATAACTGAGATGCGAAGACACCTTGATTTCATCTCCTTCTATAAGCCACCTCAGGTTATTGTATTATAATTAATTTAAATGTCCTGGAAGAAAGTAGATTTTTCATTGCTATTTTTCCCATCCAACGACTTATCTCAGGTTTGGTTAACTGCGCAATTACAACTCAATCATTTTCAAAAATAACCTTCATCATCATCATCATCATCGGCACTACAACCGGGGACCGGTCTTGGCCTTATTTAGCAAGTCCTGAGATAATAACCTTCGGAATTCACGAAATCCTCGTCTTGTCCACTCACCCGTTAGATCATACCTACCTCGCACATGCTACGGAGCGATAACTCGAATACAACGTTCCTGACGTCAATCTCAACATTTTCACCCTTAAACTCCGTCGTCTATATCACATCTTCTAATTGGTCACCTTTCCCATACGTATGTAAATAAGCTATAACTATTGGGTTGTACCACATGAAATGTCTGGCTATATAGTAAAAATTTAAAACCCAATATTACTTTTCCGTACATTTTCATTCAATCAAAATACGATCCGCTGGCACCTATGACATTCTTCCGACGAGATACAAGGTCAAATATTCCTTTTTCGTAGAAGTGCTGACTTTTTGAGGCAATGAAATCTTCAACGGCTTGTATGACCTCTGCTCGGTTCCTGAAGACCTTCTGTCGGCAAAATGAATCCAGATTGCGGAAAAGATGGTAGTCCGTTGGGGAAATGTCAGGAGAGTACGGTGGATGCGGAAGAATTTCAAATCCCAACTGCAACAGTTTTTGCACCGTTACTTGTGAGGTATGGGGTCTAGCATTCTCATGCAAAAGGATCGGGCCGTGCCTATTGACCAACGCAAGTTGCTTTTCAGCCAATTTGGCATGCAATATGTCGATTTCCTCCCAATCGCTATCAAACGTTTATAGTTTCTCCTGGTTGAAGAAATGAAAAGTGGATTGGTCATTTCGATGTTCACCAAATTGTCACCATAACCTACTTTCTTTAGCTTTGTGCTGAAGAAGAAATTGTGTCGGTCGGGTTCGAAGAGATCGAAGGAGAGAAGGGTCAATAACGCAAGACTTGCGTACAAGTAGATGCTCGCTGTTCTGGATGGTTTCGAGAAACTTGCATGCTAATTTAAGCAACTACTCGTCGATAGGGGTAATGGAGGCACCTGGGGTAATATCGACCGTTAGGCCTTCTAGAGTGGTTGATGCATCTTCTGAGGAGTTTCCTTTCGAAAACTCAAAGTCTTTCCATTTCTTCTTCAGCAATTAGTGACTTTATACCTCCAGTTCTGATATTTCATCAGTATGACCATCACCTAATCACTTAATCAAATAAAATTACATTGAAATAAATGCTATTCATTCACAGATATCCAAATAAAGATTTCATTTGTTAGATTTACCGGTAAACCTAAAACATATTTCGCAGAATCAGTATATCATATCTTTTTCGTGCCTCATATTATACACAACCAAGTTTTTATTCCAAATTTGTAAAAGGGCGCTTTTTCTATTAATGAGTTTAAAATGTAAGTCATTTCTTTTGATTGTCTATCGCCTTTAGCTATAAAATGTTCCGCCTAAACGTGCTATTAAATATAATCTACGAAATTTCGATGAAGACAATCTCAGCGTTTTACAAAGCATTGTTACTTCCTTGGAGCGTCGTCAAAGTTTTGGTACGCAAAATAATGGAGTAATTTTTCAGCATGCCTGCATACACATGTGGAAGAAATGCAAGAGAAAAACAAAAACCTGTTCATAAACAAGAAGTTAAATGACTGCAAGGTAAAAGTTGATTGTTACGATGATGAGAAATTCATTTTTCACTCCTCCCTTTAAGTAACGTACTTAAATCACTCTTACAAGATGAAACGACAACATATTTCGTAGACTAACGTTATGTGCTTGGTGGTAAGGTGGTTACCTGTCAATGACAGTCTTCCAATTCTTCTTCTTCTACCGAAATCCTACTCGCAGTTTATTCGTAAATCTAAATAGAGTCAATATGGCTTTGGGATAGAAAAGATAAAGCATTTAGGCCTTTTGTCATAAAATGGAATGATGCCCCAGGAGACTAAACGCTGACTTCGAAAGGTATTTGAAATACTCATAACGTTTGTAGTCGATTCCCCAGGATATTCTATTAAAGGGAAATTGAGCAACCACGAAAACTTTATTCATTACAAATAAAATGGGCCACACAAACTGCAGAGAATACCAATTCAATCATGTAGGAGTTTAGGAAAAGTTTGATTACACTTTTGATTAAAAAGGTGGACAATGTGATTTT
Source organism: Microdon myrmicae (assembly GCA_963931805.1). Classification (NCBI taxonomy): domain Eukaryota; kingdom Metazoa; phylum Arthropoda; class Insecta; order Diptera; family Syrphidae; genus Microdon; species Microdon myrmicae. The sequence continues at coordinate 128,742,131 of OZ007502.1, read as the reverse complement.
AACTAATCACTAACTCATAAGATTGACAAACTATTCACTGGAGATAAAAATAGATTATGTTCTTAAAATAGTCAAAAGAAAACTAGATCTTGTTTTTTTTTAACATGAAATGTGGGCACAAAGGAGATTTTGGGTTACCTCTGAATATCAGAGCACAAGGTGGGTACAAGGCGAAGAGGGTACATAAACAGATAAAACATTTCACATTCGTGTAGTTCGGATCAAAAATGTTTCACAGTGTTTTTCGTTTGTGCGAAGTCAAATTTTGACGTGATATGACGCACACCGTCCGATTGAAAAGTATTTGGAGATGTGGAATGCGTTGCTGGTGATTTTTATATTTTCAGGCAGACTACTGCACACCATGAGAATTATTCAACGGCTGACTTTAATTATATCCAAAATAAAACACAGGCATTTTTTTAGTGCAGTCTGACATGGCTGCATTTTATTCAGTCTAAGGCACTTCACATACTGCCATAATATCACAAGTACAGCCTTATATTGTTCACAATATGCGGCAGGAAAACAAGGGTATATTTGTCAAGATTTATAAGTTTCACATAAATTTTCACGTAACACTAAAATATCTAGATATCCATTTTTCTGAGTATTAGATAATTTACAACTCCTCGATAGTATAGTGGTTAGTATACCCGCCTGTCACGCGGTAGATCGGGGTTCGATTCCCCGTCGGGGAGCCTCTGGCGCAAGACTAATGACCTTGCCCGGAAAAAACAAGTCATTATGGAAAATTTAACACGCCTCAGGAGTTGCTAAATAAAGCCAAGACCGGCTTCCGGTTGTAGTGCCGATGATGATGATATAATTTACAACACTCCGGTACCTCAGGCCGTAGTCTTATTTGTTACTCATAACTCGATAGTATCGCAAGGGCAAATGGACGGAGTAAATACATATATAAACCACAGTGAAGAACTAGCACCACAGGGAGATCGAAAAATTGTCCTTGTCATGTGCAAAACCCTCCACCCCTTAATACCTACCCCTTTGGACCCAATCTCCACCTATAATCGCACATACATTAAATGCCGTGATGTCAATTCAATATCAAACAAATTGAACTAAACGTTCAATTTGCCCATATTGAATTTAACTTAAAAACCCAAGACGTGATAAACAAACCATAAAATCCCTTGGATCCAAATCTACGGCCAGATGACCAACTCTCAAGTGAAGTTGCTGAGAATCATAAAATGCGCGTCTGCAATTTGATGATCCTTGAAAAGTTTGGTTACCCAAATCATTTCCCACAAGCAACATCTATTTCCATTCTCCTTACCCAAGTTAAAGGGCTCCTCGATAGTATAGTGGTTAGTATACCCGCCTGTCACCCGGGAGACCGGGGTTCGATTCCCCGTCGGGGAGCCCCTGGCGCAAGACTAATGACCTTGCCCAGACAAAATAAATCATTATGGAAAATTTAACAAGCCTGAGGACTTGCTAAATAAGGCCAAGACCGGTTCCCGGTTATAGTGCCGATGATGATGATGATGATTACCCAAGTTAAAACAAACGACTTGTACCATAAAACGAACCACACGTTCGTTTTATCGCCCACCGACATTGAGGATCGTAAATGTACATTAGCAAGATCCTCTGTTCATTGTTCCTTTGTGTATCCTCTTTTGATCCCAATGCGGGGAAGATAAAGAAAGTGAGTGGTGGTAGGCAAAAGGGCCACGCAGACAAAAGGACGAATCCTTCGATCTGCACGAACAAGGAAAAAGGTCTTCGTTCGGAGAGACGAAGAAAAAAAATTGGGGTTGGTTGTGAGATACGGTCCCGAACGCGCATCGAGTTTGAATGGCAAGGGCTGAGCTGATTAAATAAGTGCAGCTCTGGTTACCTTGCTGGTACAAAATGAAAAGTGTGTCGGAATACGAACAGACTATGACTTAAGTCATAGTTAAAGTGACGTTAGAACATTATTACAAACAAGTTAAGTTATATTGAAGTTATAACATTATTACCAACAAGTTACTACAAATAAGTTTATAAAATAAAATAAAAATATACAATAAAACCAAATAATTAAATAAATCACTATAACAACTACCTCAATCGTACTGGGCAAGACACCCTAACCCTTCGTTCGGAGCTGAGTCTGGCTTCGGAGGTACGATTTGATAACTATCCCAAAAAAATTAAACACAAAATCAGGAATCACTTTAAAATCAATAAAGGATTTCATCGAGAAATATCAACAGAGAGGAGCAACCGCAACAACAACAGCAGTGATCAACAAAGGATTGCAACATATAACAACAAATGACATCAAATTTAACATAAGATAAGTAATTTAAATTCTTTCCTTCAATTTTTTTTTTTTGCTCAATAGTTGTAACAACAAACTTAGGAAACATCACTTAAATTATTATACAGAATTTAAACTTTATCTCATCATCATCATCATCGGCACTACAACCGGGAACCGGTCTTGGCCTTATTTAGCAAGTCCTGAGGCTTGTTAAATTTTCCATAATGATTTATTTTTTATGGGCAAGGTCATTAGTCTTGCGCCATGTCTACTTATATTTAATTATAAACCAAAAGGGGTGCGATCAAGCAATCACTTTCAATCAAAGATTTCGAAACAAAACCTTAGCAGCACATTGTCAGATATTGCAGGTTTATAAACCTAAAAGGGAAAATACCATCGACGCGACTGTCATTTTGCTTCAGTGTATAAAATCGACCGTATGTATTTTGTCCATATCAGATTATCGTACTTTTTTGGAAGTATTTCCAGTCTTATATAAATATAACAAAGTCACTTGGAATCAAAAAAGTGAATTAGAATAAATAATAAACGTTGCAAACACCGTCTGTCCTTATTACGAACCGATCTTGAGTCCAGGTTCCCCCAACATCCACTAATCCCCTTTCGTTAGTTTCCCATCGTTACCTCTAAAAGGAGAACAACTCGCCAAGTAGCTAATTTGCATAAACTACTTTGTGCAAATTCTACTTGGTAGAGAAAAAATAATAAAACGGCGTTGGCGCCAGATAAAAAAATAAAACGTCAACGGCGAAAATAAAAAAATTATTCATTCGAGAATTGACATTCGACAATTCGACGTTAAAACTAGATCGAAGAATCTGTGAAAGGTCTCAAGTAAAGAAAAAGAAAGCAATTGTTGAGCTGGGAAACTTAATAAAATTCATCACAACTGAATAAAAAGGAAAGGACGACCCGAGATTCAATCAACTAACCGAAGCTGAACAGGGGAGCAGCCACTCAACGCCCCCTGCACCCAGTCGCAGCACACACCAGCAGCCGAACAACCAACAGCTGACAAACAACAGCTGCAGCGACCGCTCAACAGTCAATACACGTAAGTCCTCACGTGTCCTTATATATAATTAGAATATATTTCTATATTAAACAAAATAAACCATACATACCTATTCATTTAAAATTGTTAAATAACTACATAACAATTTTGGCGCAGTCGGTTACCACCAACTGAGGTTGTACCAAATCCGTCGGGGATACAATCCAGTGGTGGGATATTAATTTAAAATTGTTAAATAACTACATAACATCCTATCCCTTGCCCTTTATACACCCTGATTACATCCATCCCTACCCCTGTCCGTTTATAGAATGCGAAACAAGCCACAGCTCTAGCGACCAATCACCTCAAAGCAGAACGACTCCGAAGCGAAGCAGAACGGTTAGGGAGACTGAGCAAGGTAAGTAAGAGGAACTTAGATTGTAACGATCCGCACAATGTTTTCCTGCAGATCTTCCCTAGCAGGTTGCGAGGAGAAGCATTTGCATTGCTCGCGTCCACTCCGTTTTCATCTTTTCACGAAGCAGAGGATCTGCTGAGGAAAGTTTACCAGCCAGTAGAAAGCTACCAAGATTTGGTCAATAAACTACTTGCTACCATACAGAACCCAGCGGAAGCAGTCATCTTGTTCCAAATACGTTTGAACCAAACGTTGGAAAGATACAACCTGGCAGCGGAGAAGAAATATAGCTCCGCGTCCGCCGAGGGTATAAAAGTACAGCTAGACGACTTTGCCAGAAGTGTGTATAGAAGTGGACTTTTAAATCCAAACCATCGTCAATTTATATTATTAACGGACGGGGGACCAATTGACACTCTAATTCAAAGGACGTTAGAATTGGAAGAACTCCAAAAACCTCAGTTGAACTCACTCTCTTTTTCGCAATCTTCACCGAAATACCATTCTTCTCTCTTCGCAGCAACCCTAACCGCACAGAAATTTAACCCAATTACAGGTACAGAGGTGGACCTTCCAGGGATAGAGCTTGCACCTAATTCTCCTGAAGTCAAAGTAGTTCCATACACAACCCATTACACAGGATGTCTCCATAATCAAAATAACTTGTAGCTGCTGCCAGAAACGGGGGCATACCTATAAAGAGTATGTAAAATGGAAAAACACACCCTTTTGTACACACTGTCAGCAAATAAATCACGATATCCGTGATTGCTGGTGATTGAGGCGGGGGAAAGGATCCTGCATATTAGGCAGATTTGCGCTTCTGTGGCCAACACAGCCACAATCTAGGATCCTGTCAACAAAAGTTGAAATGGAAAGCGCGAGTTCAACGCCGGTCTCCAACAAATTCCCTCCCTTCATGACCAACAAGGAAAAGTAGGCCAAAACACTCGGTGGTAAAAAGGATCTACCACATTAGGACTCCATGCTCACCAATAACCAGCGTTCCGACTGTCCAGCTACCGATAGATGTAAGTGTTAACAATAACACAACCCTAGTAGTAGACACCGGCGCCGAGATAAGTCTGATCAGCAAAAGTAGCCTCAAGGAATCAGACGCTAACATTAATCGGCGAGAGGCTTGCACCTTACAGACGCCGTTTGGAAGTATCCGAACCTTGGAAAGCTACAAGGTGAACTTCCCACTGAAAGGTAGGTCTAAACTCCCATGCAAGTTCCAAGTAGTGAGCAGTATGCCTGATCTACCAGAAGACGGACTACTTGGAAACGACTTTCTGTCAAAGAATTGCAATGTGGAAGGCCCCAAACAGTGCGTCACATTTCTTCGCACGGAAATAAATACGATCGTATTTAGTGTGCCAATCATGTTCTCAAACGTCAAGAAAAAGGCACCCGAAAATAAATACAACAGAGGAAAACAGGAGCAACCCCAAGACAAGGCAAAATCTTAAGATCAAACCTTAACAGGAAAAGACTGAATCGTAAGGAGTTAAGTGGTCATAACAAATGTGTTAGTCAAAGAACTGACATTTCTTCAAAAAGTCCATTAAACTCGCTTGCTAGCTGCTCGCAAACTAAGGAAAACAAAAAGTTATTGCGGAACTCCATAACACCCGAAAAAATTACAAACCTCAATAAGATTGCTACTTTACGCAGGGTTTACCACAATTCCCCTTCCGGTGGATATCAGAGCGTCACCAAATCGTATAATAAAATATGACAAAGGTACTGGTGGCCATCCATGCTCTCCGATATTAGGAGATATAAAAAGCAATGTGAAGAATGACGTTCGTTAAAGGCAACCACATGCTCCGGAAGTGAAGCGAAACCACAATCGTTGCATGTGGGAAACATGGTATTCATGAGATGTAAAAACCGAAATAGCAAACAAACAACCATTTAGAAGGGCCCCTTTCTCATTACCGCAGTAACTGGGCAGGACAATACGACCATCAAAGTTGGTCAAAAGTCAATAATAGTCCACAACAAAGGACTAAAACCCCATTTCTAAACCCCATCCTCAACCTAGTCCCAACTTTCTTTCCACTATAAATCCGACACAATTACTGCCTCCAAGGTGTTTTGCAAATGTAAGTTTTCTTTGTTTAATTAGCCAAAATTAAAAATAATAACGATACGCACAATAAATACTTAATATAGTGTTTGCGAACAACAGGCGTTGAACGCAACTTCCACGAACAATGGATATTGTTGTGGGCCGGGGTGATGACTTCAGGAACAGTGGTGTCTCCTGATGTGCAATACTGTTGATTCCGTGGGAGTGACGTGGAATGACGTCAAGAACCAGGTGGTCTCTTCGCTGGAATTAACTGCTCTATAACCAATACGGAACTGTCCACCAACACGAGATATTTAATGGAGGCCCAAAGCAATGGCGTCAGCAACACTGCCCAACTCTCTTGGCAGGCACAGGTGACGGTTACCGCTGACTGAAAACAATTGCATGTAGTGAGAAAAATAGAAACGAATACCTTCCGTTGACTGCCAGCAGAAACATCCAGAACGAATCCTCTTTAAAACTCGGTTGGTTTACTGTTAATAAATGTGACTTTTATTTACTGATTCTTTTAATATACCCAGATGAAAATGGTTGCGACTTTATTCACCAACGCCCTGTGAGTAGGGCGTTAGAATATACTCACAGCTAGGCCAGCTTGTCGTAAGACGCGACTAAAGGCCGAGTGGTAGCCGGGGTCCCAACGCCCTGTGCGCCCGGTGAAATACCACCCCATTAAGCTATAGGCTCCGTGAAATGGTCGGGAGAAATCCCTGGCCATCTTTCGGAGCTTGGCTGGTGGACCGGTTCGAGAAAAGGTTGGTTAGGTGGTAGTCGGTCCCAAGGTGAGATACCACCCCATCACGCTGTACATTCCGCGATATCACCGAGAGAAATCTTCGACGGTGTTTCGGATGTGTGGCTGATGGCCCGGACTGACACGGGGATAAGTCATGATGGTGTCTTCTGATATAAAGAATTCCGAAGGTAAACTAGTCTCCCATTCGGATCTCCGGGGGGGACTATGTAAGGGGGAACATCATGCAGATATCATGATAAATAATGGAACTTTGAGAGGTTCGTCATCGCATAACCGGGCTAGCTCTCGAGGCTCGGCCCACGCTCGACTGGTGACGGCATTTTGTAATATCAGGGCCATCGGTTTCACCAATACTAATGTAAACGCCGTCCACCAATATTTGCAAACAACGAAACCTGATATCCTTGCCCTAACTGAGACCCAGGTCGATTCGTCAACTGATTCGACATATCTTCGTTGCTCAGGATACGACTTACATTCGAGATTCCGTTTTAAGGGCGGAGTCTGCGTCTTTGCACGGTCCGATCTGGCTTGCCAGAGGATGGAGGCGTTGGAACACAATAATATGGACATCATATGGTTGAGGGTCGTGCTGAGGAATTCCGTTAAATTTCTTTGTTGTCTTTACCGCTCCCCCAATGACGATCGACCGGCGACATTTTTCGAACATCTTTCATATACCGTCGACTGGATACAGATCAACCACCCAGCTTCTGAAATTATTGTCCTTGGCGATTTTAATGTGCACAATTCCGACTGGTTGTTACATTCTAACAGAACCGACGAGGCTGGGAGGCTGGCGGAGATGTTTGCTGTAAGCCACAGCTTGACTCAACTCGTGGGGGAGCCAACGCGAGTGCCGGATGCCTGAGGCGATTATGCAAACACCCTGGATCTGTTTTTGACATCCGAACCGACTATTTATACCGTAGAGGTTTCTGCGCCACTGGGAAACTCAGATCACTGCTTGGTATCTGTCGCGCAAGCACTTGCATACCAGGCGAATAAACGGCTTAGGCAGCTTCGCCATGTATGGAAGTATGGGGCTGCAAACTGGGACGATATGCGAGATTTCTTCGCATCCTTTCCATGGTCGGAGGTGTGCTTCGGAAACCCCGATGTTAACGCTTGCGCGGAGTCGGTATCAGAGATTATTCCCCTGGGGATGGAGATGTATATTCCACATTCCATCAAACGAACTTCGTCTGATAAACCTTGGTTCGACAAAAAATGCGAGCTGATTACAGCGGCAAAAAATAGAGCTTTTAAGCAATGGCGCTCCAATCCCACTGATGTTAACAGAACGAATTTTGTTAGAATCAGAAACACGTGCAACCAGGCAATTGATACTGCGAAGAAGGCTCACAACGACAGGGTGATCAATAAGCTCCTTCGGTGCCCAACTGGTTCGCGCTCCTTCTGGTCAATGGCAAAGGCTGTCAGCAGTAACTTTGCTTCCTCCTCTTTCCCTCCGTTGGTGACAGACAGCGGGACATTAGTCACGAATCCAAAGGATAAAGCTAATGTGTTCGCGAATTTATTTTCCGCGAACCCAAACCTCGATCCCGGTCTTTTCGAGCCACCTGTGATCTCGCCGGTACAGTCTTGCATGCGGGATGTGAGATTTCGTCTGCGCACTATTCAACGCATTCTACGTGAACTGGATTGTAGGAAGGCAACCGGCCCGGACGGAATACCAGCGATAGTCCTTAAGAACTGTGCTCCAGAACTATCGCCGGTTCTTGGCAGACTCTTCCACTTATCTTATGCACGGAGGACCTTTCCTGCCTGCTGGAAAATTGCTCGAGTTCAGCCAATCCCAAAGACGGGAAAAAAGTGTCTCCCACAAAATTACCGTCCGATAGCATTACTGTCTATTTTATCTAAGGTAATGAAAAAAGTCATCAATACAGAGTTGGTTAAGTATTTGGAGTGCAACGGTCTTCTGAATGATCGTCAATACGGATTCCGTGGCAGGCGGACCACAGGAAACATTTTGACACTTATAACCGATATATGGACATCTGCGATTGAACGGCATGGTGAGTCAAGGGCGGTCGCATTAGATATCTCCAAGGCTTTTGACCACGTCTGGCACAGGGCATTGCTGAGCAAACTTCGTTCATATGGACTTTCCCAACAGCTTTGCGACTGGACGAGGAGCTTCCTCGAGAATCGATCGATCCGGGTTGTTGTGGACGGCGAGTGTTCGGATCTGTATCCTGTTAATTCGGGGGTGTCCCAGGGTTCTATTTTGGCTCCAACCTTGTTCTTGCTTCACATAAATGATTTGTTGGAGACAACGGATAACAAAGTGTTAAGTTTTGCGGATGATAGTACGCTTGTTTCCTCCTTTTCGAGTGATCGGGCGATTGGTGCATCAACGTCGCACCAACTGAGATGTAGACAGATTGACTCTCTGAACCGGGATCTAGATAGGGTCCTGCAGTGGGGAAAGGCCAATCTTGTCGACTTCAACGCAACGAAGACCCAGTATACAAAATTCACAAAGAAAACTGGATCATCGGTTCTACAGCTGATGATGAATGGGCGGGCCCTCGAGGCTGGGGAAAGTTTGAAATTGCTCGGCGTCACGGTCTGTGGGAATGTATCATGGCATAAACACGTATCGGGTATCGCCAGATCAGCCTCAGGAAAACTGAGTTATCTTTTTAGAGCCAAGAAATACTTTACTCCGGCCCAACTTCTTCTCCTATATAAATCTCAAATTAGACCCGCGCTCGAATATTGCTCTCATGTTTGGAGCTCGGCTCCTAAACATACCCTCGACCTACTTGAGAGCATACAAAGACGAGCGATCCGCCTGATCGGGGATTCGGTGCTGACGTCGGGACTACAATCGCTATCACATCGAAGGCGCGTAGCCGACCTCTGTCTGTTTTACAGATATTATCACGGGTGCTGTTCTTCGGAGATTCTTGGCATTGTTCCACGCAATTCGGTCTATATGCGCTCCACAAGACAATCCGACGGATCGCACCCGTTTGTGGTTCATCTCCCGATAGCGCGAACATCCCTGTATCAGAACTCGTTCCGTTACAGAGCGGGGAAGCTGTGGAACTCCCTTTCCACGCGAGTGTTCCCGGAGCGTTACAACCTGCAACTGTTCAAAAAGAACTGCAACAGTTATTTGATGGCATCTCGGGGCGCCCACTCGACGCTATAGGTTCGCCTTTCCCGAGAGAAGTCTAATGCAAAAAAAAAAAAAAAAAAAAAAAAACAGCTAAAATCTAAGAGTAGGATATTGTCATTCATTCGATGACAGTTGATGACATTTGTTATTCTGTTGCCACGGGTAGCATTCAGTTGCGAATTCACTGGTTGTGTCCAGTGCGAATCCGCAACATATAGACAAAGATGACAGATGCCAAAAAATATACGGTAAATGAAACAATAATAGAAACAAATTGATGAAAAAAAACGCGGGGAGGGGGAATAGCAAACGCCATATTACGCAAAAAAGGCATAAAAACAAATGTAATAAAATGAAAAATAAAAAACCTCAATGAGGAAGACTATCTCTAGATATCAAAAAAAATATGTTAAAGAACTACAAAAAAAAATTGAAGAAAGCCAATATAAAACAGACAAAAAAAAAGAGAAGAGGAGGTATGAAGATTTCAAAACAGTAGTATGAAATATACCCTATAGTTATGTTAAATACATGTATTACTATTGTAAGATTTCTCTTTTAAAATAATTAAATATAAATATACCTTGATTTCTATTACCTTGTTACACTAGAATTACATGCACAGAAAAAAAAAATTAATGTATTATAGTCTTAAGTATATATTAGGAACATTATTCTTTATTATTAATAGGACGCTAAGTATAATGAGAACATTTATCTTGGTTATTACAGTTACATTTTGTATATTAATTTGAAATATATTTATGCCAAAATATCTACGTAAGAAATCGAAAATTATAAACACTAATCGAAATCTGAAAAAGTCACAACAAATACTTTTTAACAAATATTGACAAAACTTCATACATTATACCACTACAAAATATTAATATACTATACTTTTAAGTACACACGGGGAAAATAACTTGTGATTAGTAATAGAACATCACTGTTATGCCACTTATGATCATTATTGTTAGTAGTGTTAAATAAATCAATCCAATAGAAAATAAGATAAATTACAAATACAAAATATTGTAGCTAGCTTAGGGTTCGCTCGATTAATTATTTTAAAATAAATAAGAGCCGTTAAATCAATTTTGAATTAATATAGCACTTTATTAGTCCGTAATACAACCGTTACTTATACCGTACACTTAACGATTTCTTTACTTATCGCTTCCGTACTTATCGCGTCTTTTACTGCTTACTTCTCACTCGAGACTTATCGCTTGCTTCACTGTCTTACTTATAACTCAACTCCCGATCTGCGTGCGACGTATTTATACTATTTTTCCTCATTCTGATTTCGTTATCGTTTCCGTCCGTTCCAACGTCTTGAATGTTCTATTCCAATTTTCCAGTACTTCCTAAAATAATCTGTAGCGCTTCCGCCAAACCCTACGGTCTACTTACCTGAAAAACCCCCCATAACTACTACCCAACTCCCTTAAGTTTGCTAATGCAACGGTATTAGTACCTGTAAATGCTTCACGCATTATATAGATCACCATCTGTAATCATAAAATCCCTATAAAGAAAACTTACCTTCATGCATCCCTTCGCATACAATTTTCCGTAAGATTTCTTTGTTTGCTTATTTGGTATTCTGAACCAATTCGGTACCAGACAAATTCCTGTAAACAAAATAATTCGGATTGCATTCAATGTAACCGTCATGACAGGGACCATAAATATCGCGCCGTCTATTTTCCCAGCCGCGTCATATACCTTTTCATACACATTGCTTGGCAACCTTTTTTGTTTGTCTTACCAACAAGCAATCCAAGCAGCTGCATATAATTAGCGCAATAGATGCTGAAACCAAATTCTCCAGCATTTCCTAATGCAAATATGAACCCGGTTTCTATTGCAGCCAGAGATGCCATAAACATCCAATTTGCTTTTAGCACCTTTTTCTCCGAACGTCGAAAATAGCGACGAGGGCATCGTGTAAACAATGACCCGCATTACCAGCGGCGCACGTGGTCATTTCTCCCTATTGTCCTTACCGCCTGCCTGTTTTCGAACACATGCAACAACATGGAATCTGTTCCATCGCGCACATATACCACTGCGCCACTAGTTACACCCTTAAGAGAGAAGTTTTTCTCTCTCTTCCTTTTCTTTTCCTTAGCGAAATCATCTCCGCATGAGATGACGATCGCTGAGTCAAATTCCATCCTTCGACCGGACCAGGTCGTGTCTCCATCGCTACCCTGGTGCGCACAGGGTAGCGATAATCGCGAGAATCGCCAGTCACGTTGGTCGTTCACCAAGTATAGAAATAATGGACGGAAGTCGGTTAAAAGTGATTATATTAATTCATTTATAAGGAATAAGGCTTATTACGTGTGTATTAAAATACCCTGTCAAGTTCTCCGATCTATTAATAACTAAATCGAATAAACAGTGCTCCTGTACATCAAAAATAACAAACCAGTGTGTCGGTGTTTTATTTCTCTCGACCGGCATCTGTGTGCTTGCTGATTTTCTTGGATGTCCATGATGAACTTCCAGTGAGGATGGGGACAGAAGTGAATCCGGTGCAGTACGCCTGCACACCATACTTCCTCCCTACAAATCTAGTACTTTGTTTCGGACTTTCTCGAATATTCTAGTACTGATTGTCATATGCGTCACACTACCCTCCGCCTAGATTAGTTCGTCCCGAACTAAGTTCACTGATCTCCTGGGTTAACAAAAGTCGCCAGTCGGTCACGGTGTACCACTTTCATCTTGGCGTTCGGTCTTCGCTGAATCCTATAGCCAACGTCGTTAAGTCTTGTGAGAATCTTATACGGTCCTTCCCAATGTTGCTGCAACTTCGGAGACCTTCCTTTTTGCCGATGAGGGTTATAAAGCCATACGTTATCGCCTGCATTAAATCCGGATGCGTTGGCTCGAACGTCGTACCTTGTTTTCATCCTATCACGGGATACTTTGATTTGCTTTCGAACCAAATGATGAATCTCATCAAGGCGATTTCTCCATTCGGCTACGTAGTCTTCGGTCTTGTCTATGCCGTCTGGAGGTATTCCGAATCGCAGATCGGCTGGTAATCGTATCTCCCGTCCAAATATAATTTTTGCTGGAGAATGGCCCGTCGTATCGCGATTAGCCGATCTATAGCTCATGAGAAAGGTTTGTACATACTTGTCCCAATCTCTTTGGTGATCACTAACGAACTTCGATAAGTACTCTTTCATTGTTCGGTTGAACCTTTATACCATTCCGTCTGACTGCGGACGTCAGGGTGAGGTCCTGGTTTTCCGTACGCCCAGAGCCGCACAGATGCCTTGAAATAGCTATGATTCGAAATTTCGGCCTTGATCGGAATGAAGCTCACAGGGAACTCCATATCTGCTGATACAATTTTTGATTAGCTGCTCAATGACGGTTGTTGCTACTTGGCTTGGAATTGGAAGGACTTCTACCCACTTGCTGAAGTAATCCATTATAACTAACATGTATTTGTTGTTGTCGTTGGTTTTTGGAAATGGTCCTGAGATATCAATCGCAATTCGCTCGAAAGGGGCACCCACGTTGTACTGCTTCATGGCGCTCCTTGGTTTTGCTGTTGGTCCTTTGGTCGCAGTGCAAGTTGTACACTTCCCACACCAAGACTCGACGTCATCTCTCATGTGAAGCCAGTAAAATCAAGATGGTAATTTTGAAAGTGTCTTATTAACTCCCAGATGTCCACCGGAGGCCCCGTCGTGCATTTCTGTTAGAACATCTTTTACTTTTGATGGTGGGACTAGAATCTGCATTCGATGGGATTTTCCGTCCGCGGCTTCCGATTTACGCTTATGAATACCATCTTCCACCAGCAAGGAATTCCATTGTGCCCAATATGCTTTAAATGTTCCACTCTTGTCGGAAATATCGTTCCAAGTTGGCCGCTCGTTCTTTTCTTTGTGTTCCAGGATTAGCGACATATCTTCATCCTGAAGTTGAGCTGCGCGTATAGCATCATTCGTCCACCCATCTAGTACTTCTACTTGTACATTTCGCAGGTCGTACGCCTCTTCTTTCTCTTCCGCTTTATGACAATGTTTAAAATCTGGCTTACATCGTCTTCTTGATAGAACATCAGCGTTATTATGCACCTTCCCTTGCTGAATTGAGCTTATCATTGATACGGGTGCACATTCTGCGGTAACTCTCCTTTTCTTATCGCGGCCGGCTCTTCGGACGCATTTAGTACTCTGACAGGTACAATGTGTTTCTTCACCTCAGGTTGTTCCGTTGATAGTCTCCTCTTATGACAAGTGCATGAACAACAATTCTCACGCGATGTTTCATTCATTCGTCGACGTTTCCAACAGTCAACAGAGATGTGGCCGACTCCGCCGCATGTCCAGTACTTCATAACAGGTCTCGGGGTTCTCCGTTGTACATGCCCGATTCTTTGGCAGGAACGTTCCTGAACGGACATTTCTCGGACTCTATATGTACTCCTGGTAGCCAGTTTAGCAGATTCATATGCCAAGGCGAACGCCAGTATTTCATTAACCGTCTTCTTTCCCGCCAAACGAACGGCCTGTTGCAAGTCCCGGTCTTGGAGTGCGTTTATAAATGCATCCATTGCTACCTCGTTCAGAAATTCTTTAGTCATATTTGTATAAGCCAAGTTTGCCAATCGCTCAATGTCTGCCTGCAACTGTTGAAAATTTTCTCCAGGTTTCTGCGTTCTGCTCCGCAGTTGCATGCGGTAGACCTGCTGCATGTGGTTGTCGCCATACCTAGCTTCAAGGCCGTCTCTTATCGCTTGGAAATCTGTTTGCTTCTCTACTGGTATGGTTTGTAGCAATTCTGCAGTCGCCCCGCGGAGTGACAAGATTAGTGATGTTGACTTTTGCTCATCCGACCACTTATTATAATTGGCCGCGGCGTCAAACTGACGTATAAATACGGAGAAGGGTCCCGTTCCATCGAAGGTTGGCGGTTGCATCCTTCTATCTTTGTAGTCATGTTGATTGCTAGGCGATGTCTTATTTCTCTCAACACACTCAAGTCTCTTTTCGATTCGCGTTATTTCATCGGTGACTTTTAGATCCAGATTTTCTACTTCGTTTCGAATTTCTTCCTTAAAGTGTTGAAAATTACATTTCATCCACTGCGTTTGGGCATTAACATCTGTAGCTTGTGCGTCCAATTTTAAATTTTGGGCGTCGAATTTAGCATTAACATCTGTAGCTTGTGCGTCCAATTTTATCATCATCATCCTGAACATCTCCGAAATGTCCAACTGTGGCGAACTCTTCTCCGTTACATTGGCACCATCTTGACTCGCTGTTTCTTCTCCATCCGGGCAGTCTGGCGCAATAGTAAAAACATATGTGTCGACATCAATACCCTCTTCCTCCATTGCTGCTTGCAGACGCTGTCGAAGAATTTGCTTTTGTCCTCTGCTATCCAGATTCCGGTTCTCAAGTTCCTTCTTCAACTCAGGAACGCGAAGATCCTCCAAATGTCGATCTGACATCGTCACAACACACTTTCACACACTTATTCACTTAAACAATAATTAATCCCACTTCTGACACCAATTGTGGCGAGCTTAGGGTTCGCTGGATTAATTATTTTAAAATAAATAAGAGCCGTTAAATCGATTTTGAATTAATATAACACTTTATTAGTCCGTAATACAACCGTTACTTATACCGTACACTTAACGATTTCTTTACTTATCGCTTCCGTACTTATCGCGTCTTTTACTGCTTACTTCTCACTCGAGACTTATCGCTTGCTTCACTGTCTTACTTATAACTCAACTCCCGATCTGCGTGCGACGTATTTATACTGTTTTTCCTCACAATATAATGAAAATTCTACAATCGACTGTACACTAAATAAAAATCCAATAAATTAAACTACGTTCTGTTAAAATAATATAAAGTACAAAATCCAACACAATTACAACTAAACTAAATTCAAATGCTACTACATCATTATAAGTAAAACATTACAAACCACAGTCCCGACGCATGTAAATTAAACAAATACAAAATAAATTAAAGGGACAGATATAAATAAATTTGTTGTAACCGTCACAAACACATACCTCACGCTACACCACACATATATCCTATCGGCACCCAAGGAGTATTATTCCCCTTCGAAGAATAATACTCATTTTATAAGCGGGTGAAGATTGTTACGCGTAAAATCCTCCACCCCTTAATACCTATCCCTGTGGACCCAGTCTCCACCATTAATCGCACATATATTAAATGTCGTGATATCAATTTAATATCAAACAAATTGAACTAAACTTTCAATTTGCCCATATTGAATTTAACTTAAAAACCTAAGATGTGATAAACGAACCATATGTTCAACACGGCCAGATGACCAAGTTTCAAGTGAAGTTGCTGAGAATCATAAAATGTGCGTCTCCAATTTTATGACCCTTGAAAGGTTTGTTTACCCAAATCATTTCCCACAAGCAACATATTTTTCCATTCTCCTTACCCAAGTTAAAACAAACTACTTGTACCATAAAACGAACCACACGTTCGTTTTATCGCCCACCGACATTGAGGATCCTAATTGTACATTAGCAAGATCCTCTGTTGATTGATCCTTTGTGTATCCTCTTTTGATCCCAATGCGGGAAAGATAAAGAAAGTGAATGGTGAGTGGCAAAAGGGCGTATCCTTCGATCTGCATGAAGAAAGAAAAAAGTCTTCGTTCGGAGAGACGAAGAAAAACCGTTGGAGTTGGTTGTGAGATACAGTCCCGAACGGACATCGAGTTTGAGTGGCAATCACTGGGCTGATTAAATAAGTGAAGCTCTGGTTACCTTGCTGGTACAAAAGGAAAAGTGTCTATGAGTTAAGTTAAACTGACGTTGGAACATTATTACAAACGAGATAAGCTAAAGTGAAGTTAGAACATTATTACAAACAAGTTAAAGTAAAGTGCATTTAGAACCGTATTACAAACAAGTTAAGTTAAATTGAAGTTCGAACATTATTTCAAACAAGTTCAAGCAAAGTGAATTTAGAACTTTACTACCAATAAGTTAAGTTAAAGAGACGTTAAAACATTTTTGCAAATAAACTTAGTACAAAAGGAAAAAGAGTGTTTCATTTCCAAGTGCATTTGGTGAACAGAAAGACTTTGGCTGTCACGTGGATGAGTACGACTTCCCCAACCCAGGAGACGTCCGCAGCCAAAATGGACCTAGGCAAAGCAGGTAAGGTGGTAGTACCACTCGAATAATAAGATAACCCAAAAACTTAACCCTACATCCTGAAAACCAGCTACCAAAGCTACCAACATAGCAACCACAACGGAAAATGATTGTCGAGAACATCACAAGTGGCAGTGGTCTGATGTGTTGAGGCTTTGGTTTTAGTGTTTACTGACTCTAACCGTAATAGCGCCGGTTCGAATCGCATGCTTCGCTATCGCCGCAGAACCGATTTAGACCCATTTTGCGCAATCTTGCACACTTCACATAACGTGCCAGTGACACATGTTCCTTCTGTTAACTCTTATATGTTTCGCCTAACGATGGGGTAGATATCATAATAACCCATTTTGTTGAGCATTATATACTTGACATAACGCTGCAGTATCACAGGAGTGTTTTTTGTCAGTTTTATACTCTTCATAAAGCACTATCAGCCCTTTTTCCTCAATCGTACACATTTTTTGAATTTTTATACAAGATTTCTATCCCTTTAAGGTTCGAAAGCCCTAAGTCATTAAGCCCGAAATACTGATTAAATATACTGATTCAAAAAATATTCCTTGATAGAAGGAGCATAAGATGGAATTACAGGTAAAAAAAAAAAAAGGAGTAAAGAAGGAAGATGACCGCAGGATCTGATTCATATTTAGGGTAAAAGACTTACGGCGAAAGTCCCAATTAACAATTTGGAATAGATTAATATCGGCCTAAGATTGAAGCCTGAAAACGTTGGAAGAAGGCTAATTAAAGCATTAAAAATAGCCACCAATCGGTCGACGAAGGCGACCACAGACTAAAACCTTACAAAGGCGAAACAGCAAACTAGAGAATAATTATTTTAATAGAAAAGATGAGATTTTTAAGAAATTTACTAGGATAGAGATGTAAATTAAGAACCCAAGAAGAGATATGAGGAATGGTTGGAACAAGAAAATTAATAGCCAGATAAATGTAAATTTCGTTATGAAAAGTCGATTCAAGTACAACAAAGAAATATCGGCGAATAAAAACGTATAATTAGTAGACAAGATTGTATTTCTTTTTAATGAGCTAAAGATAAATCGAATAACAGATTAAAATAATATCAATCAGAAAAACATTTTAAGGTGTATCTACACAAAACTAAGAAAGAATTATAATAACGCAAAATTAATCATAAGGTACACCGAAGACCTTCAATCCTATATAGTACAACCACTGAGAAAAGGTAAATTTCAAATGCTTAATAAACAACCAAGGAGTGTTTTAAGACTTTAATGAACCGGCAGAACGGAAAAGTGATGTTCTATCAAAAGGTAATATTATCAATCGATGAAACTTGGTTTTAGTTTGTGCTTTGTTGAAGGGCAATTGTGGGCTTTGGTTGGTAATTATTAGAAATTGATAACTCCTTACTGGATAGAAGTAGTTGGCTTTAAAGGGTTCTGGGACAGGAAGTTGTAGTTGGCACGCGCCACCCGCGTACCATATGTGGTTTTCTTGTGGGCCTCCCTGGATGACGTCATGTGTTTATTGTTTACATATGTTTTCGTGGTGTTGTACAAGCATTGACTTTTATGTACAGTTGCGAGTATTTCTTTGTTGTTGTTTCGCCAGCTGGGAACCGCAACTCCGATGTTGCCGATGGTTCGCCAACTGGGAAACAGCAAAAGGGTGAATCTGCGTCGAGTTCCTCCTCGACGAGACAGCAAAATATATTTGGCGTAGTAGCCCAGCAAATCCAATCATGTGTCGCCATGGATACAGCAACAAACTACTGCCGCAATGGGCAGAAATGAAAAAACTTACATTGAATACACAGCTTTAACTTTTAATACACGAATTTTAAAAACCACATTATACAAGCACAGGTGCTGAAGGCACCGTAAAGAATTTCAATTTTATGACTTTAACGTTCCAAAACATACTGTGTAAAAAAAAAGAGTAAAACCAGCCCTGCGTGAAAACAGTACCATGGAAAACGTCACATGAATAGACCATTTTGCTTTTGTCTATTCAGCAATAGGTGGCGCTCCGTGTGGTATGTTTTTTCCGACTGGTATAAGATATAATATATATGTTGCGGAACAGCAACATCTTCCCGGGCCGCGACGATGGACCCAGTAGTCCTCCTTAGTTGGCGTCACCACCTGGTGTCAGCGCCGTTGACTTATGCTTTTAATGTTGAATGTTGGTTGGATCGTAAATCCGTACGTAGAATTATATGTGTTGGACGTAGTCCCATGTCCGATCGTGAATCCGTAAGTAGAGTTTAAATAGTTTGGACGTAGTCCTATGTTAGATAGTAAATCCTTAAGTAGAGTAAGAATATCTTGAACGTTGTCCTATGTTGGATCGTAGATCCATAAATATAGTATAAATATTTTTGACGTAGTCCTATGTTGGATCGTGGATTCATGAATGATAATTGAGCGATGTGATCGTCAATATGTTGAATTGTTTGTGTTTGTCCTTGGTTGGAAATGTGGCCATTTAGTTGTTGTAATCTAGGTGCACTAGATGGAGCTGTTGATTCAGTCCAAAGACCGCTTAGTTGGGTTAAAGTCGGCCGTGCACTGTCGTGTTTTCATCATCTTCTGAATATGGCCAGCCTGTGCCGATATTAGAAGTGTTAGAGTTCCGCCAACTGCATAGGATCATCTGCGTTTCGAATCCAAGGTGATTGCCGTGGCTGATGCTGTTGCAGTTGGGGATGTATCCCATCTACGCCGCTAAACCAATGCTCGGCGTTGGGCGAATTTCTTGATGGGAGCTGAGATGGTCGTTGGCACCTTGCCTGGCGGAGTATTTGATCCACTGATAGAGTGATGGTTCTCCAAATGATGATGACTTCCATAGTTGTTATAATGGCCACCATAGAGATGATCTTGCTGGCCTCGAGGACTGGAAGAAGACGATGTGTTGCTTGATTGGTCCGACTTCGCTGAACCTACCATCAGATCAGAAGGGATTGTATTGTTCCCTTGATGGTAATTCGTGGAATTGATTCTCCGGTATTGTTGGATGCTCTGGCATTTGAACTGTAGTTACCGTCAGCCGATTCACATATCCGACGTTGAAGTCGCTGAGCGTAGCTCTTAAAAGCTGAATCGGGACTGCGGTCATACGGTGCAGTCATTGTCTGAGAACCACCATCATCTTCATGATGAATTTCATCACAATGTGCATGCTGCTGCTGCGATTGTTGTTTTGGGTGCTGTGACCGGATGTGATTCTCTTTTGGAACAGCGTAGTTGTTCAGGTTTTGATGGTGTTGTGGTTAAACAGCTTGCGGCATATACTGTTAAATTAGAACTGGCACTTGATTGAGCCAGTGAGGTCGCGCATCCAAGTTCCTATTTAGAAGATTACTCTGCTGATCAATGGAAGCCTTCGTTCCATTGTGCCGCAGGATGAAATAGTCCTAAAGCCAGGTACTTTCTTCTTTGACTGGTGGCTGGACCATGTGTTCACTATTCGCCTTCCGTTGGTTGGATTTCCCGAAGGGTGCCGGCATCTTTCCTATTCTTTTCCTTTTATATTCCCTAATCTTGGCACCGAACGTCTATCTTAGACACCGACTCCGTTGGAGTGGTGCCCCCGTGGCAGCTATGTGCAATGGGCGGTGTTAAGAGGGTGCCCCCAGAGCATTTCATCCAGGCGGCGAAAGGTGAAGAACCCCAGACACGTGACAGCGATGTGTCTGAGTAGCGAGAGCGGCAAAATCAGGATGCTCCAACGATGAATCCAGGTGACGAGAAGCGGTGAACTCCAAATCTGCGACAGCTTTCTGATGACATGCTTTTCCGAAAGGTGCCGGCATCTTTCCTTGTTCCTCGTTTTCTTGTCCCTTAGTCTCATAACCGAAAGCTTATCTTAGACACCTACTCCGTTGGAGTGGTGCCCCCGTGGCAGCTACGTGCAATGGGCGGTATTAAGAGGGTGCCCCCAGAGCATTTCGTCCAGGCGGCGAAAAGCGAAGAACCCCAGACACTTGACAGCGTGCCTGGGTGGCGAGAAGCGACAAATTCTGGATGCGTAAACGATGCGCCCAGGTTTCTAGAAGCGGTGCCACAGGAACGGATGTAAAAGAGATGGTAAATCGCAATTCCCGGTGTTCTTGGACTTATTCATCTGCAAGTTCGATGTTTGAGATGATACTTGCAGGTATAGGACCGGAAGTGTCTTCGTTGACGAATTTTGTCTTAGTACTGACCGCTTCGATTTCATTGCATTGTTCTCTTGACTGTTTTGTCCGATGGGTCATCGTCCTCTTCTTGAGGTTCCTTTAATTTACGCGGGGCGTATCTGCGTTCTGTAGCGTGGTCGTGCCAAGTACCTGAAACTTCATTAAAAGAGGAGCCGAATGATGTCCTCAACCTGGTACTGGGAACGATCAGAATGTTCTTTGATTTACCTGCTGTGACCTGCAGAATTAAATAAATAAAACAACCTTGGATCTTGCAATGTGGACTGTAATTTGGCTTTGTTAAAGTAGATTGTTATTTAAATTGCTAAATAATAGTAATTTGGTAGATTAATAATAATATTGTTATTTAGGTTATTGTTCGACCTATGTGTTAAAGTTGGAGTAATGTTTGATGGATCGTAAATCTATAGCGTTTGAAATAATAGTGAAGAAGATCGTGTGATTCGAGCTGACGCTATTACAGCTCGAATCACGAAAAACAATTTACCTAAGCGTTACACATCAGGCTACTGGCCGTATTTAGAATTTGATTTCCAAACTCGAGTATATTCCACTGGTGTGAATTATTTTTATTTATCGCTTGGTATACGGTTCTGATGTATTTTTCTTATTCGATTTTTTTCGTTCGGTGTTATTCACTATTTTTGCTTGTGAATTGTGTGTATCTGTTAGAATCGCTACAAATCCATCTATGTCATCGATGACTACTCGGACGAACTCGAACTTTTGGATCGTGAATCCTTCTATGTCATCGATGACCTTTGAACGTAGTTCTAATTTGGATCGTAAATCCATATGCGTTCCACTCGTAAGAAACGCAAAAAATGTTATTTTATTTATATTGGAGTTGTAGTATGGGACAAAACAGGAAATGTATATTATTTTATTTTATTTTCCGCCGATTACAAAAGACAAATTAATTAAATAAAGCAGAAGTTAGGTTATTCTTCACAAGATTAATGAACCACCCAACCAGTATGGGCTCGTAGATGTCTGCCCGATGTGAAACTCTGGAAATAGATATGTGGTAAGCATATTCTACTTGACCACGACGTCTTCGTTTTTCAGAAGCATATTTGCCAGAGTTGCAATTATATGAATATCATCAGCGCTTAGTGATGTAATACCTGCATCAGATTCCATTGTTGTTATCAGGTTCTAATTGCATAGCTTTCGTATAGGCGTCTATGGCTTCGTCGTACTTTCCTGTATTGATTCGGCCATATGCTTTGCTGTAATTTGGATTGTAGAATAATGCAGAGCTCCAGTCTTTAATCGCACGATCATTTTCTGTTACACGGATATAAACTGCAGCTCGATTACAGTCGAATATTGGGTTTTTCGGATCGAAACTGATGGCCCGGTTGTCTTGGACTACCGCTTCTTGATACTTGCGTTCTTTCATCAGGAGGTTGCCTTCATTCTTAATCTGTTCGGCTGTTTCAAGGGATTGTGGATTGCGTTTGATAAACATTGATTGGAACATTTCGAATAGATCTAACTTTGTGGCCTTGATCGTAATTGCCGCTATTGATTCCAAATCAATGTCTGCACTCAGTTCAATTAGAAATTAGAACAGTCCCGAACAAATATGTCTTCTCTATTTTATCACTCTAATATTGTTACTTCTTTAATGTTATTGTTTGAATGAAACTTCTCTTTAGTTCAATAAACGACAATTGCTACCCGGCGGTAGACAATATCGCCGAAAGTTAAACACCTTTATGCACACACCACACGACACTTTTATTTAAGATCACTTGGATCTCTTAAATTAAATGACATATCAAATTATATATTATATTAATTGCCACCTACCTTGGTTACTGGAGATAGTTCCCTCGTTGCGGATGTCCGTTCGTTGATGTGTGTCGGACGTGATCCGATGGACGTAATCCAGTTGTTGGCGCTTGGATTCTTGCGCCGACTTCTTGCTCGGATGTTATACATCCGGCTTGAAGGACCATAATATTTCGCCGGCTGGGAACCGCAACTCCGATGTTGCCGATGGTTCGCCAACTGGAAAACAGCAAAAGGGTGATTCTGCGTCAAGGTCCTCCTCGACGAGACAGCAAAATATATTTGGCGTAGTAGCCCAACAAATCCAATCATGTGTTGCCATGGATACAGCAACAAACTACTGCCGCAATGGGCAGAAATGAAAAAACTTACATTGAATACACAGCTTTAACTTTTATTACACGAATTTTAAAAACCACATTATACAAGCACAGGTGCTGAAGGCACCGTAAACAATTTCAATTTTATGACTTTAACGTTCCAAAACATACTGTGTAAAAAAAAAAACAGTAAAACCAGCCCTGCGTGAAAACAGTACCATGGAAAACGTCACATGAATAGACCATTTTGCTTTTGTCTATTCAGCAATAGGTGGCGTCCGGTGTGGTATGTTTTTTCCGACTGGTATAAGATATAATATATATGTTGCGGAACTGCAACAGTTTTGGTATGATTTAAGTTGTTTGTGGTCACTGATATGCTCTTCGTTAGTGATATGCTCTTCGTTCTGATATGTTATGATACTCAATTTCAACAGAATTATTGCATGTGGGAATCACAACCTCTGCTAGCACAAGAAAGTAGCTCCAATTATTGTGGTCGATGTAACTCATCAGAACGAAACTATTAAAATGGGACCCATTGAATTCAAAGTGAAGCTTACTACTAATATATATTGACCACCAAACACAACAGCACATTCTATTCTCATACATGATACACTCGCTGAATGTACTCCAATAATAAGAATATAACGACTTTCACGATTCACTGTGCCAAAGAAAAAAAATTACCAAAAAAAATGTATAACTAGATGTGCAAGGATTTAAAGTGGAAAATAACAAATTCATTGTGAAAGAAATAGCCGTCTCTTTTAGTTTGTGTCAAGATCAACATTTTCTCATTGAATCGCCATATGACGTTAAGAAATTATCACCTAAAGATCAGATACAAGTGAGTTGGCTAAGCAAAAATCATCATGATCTTTCTTTTTATCTCGGCAATATATCCTACAAGAGCATGCAACAACAGTAGTCAAACGCAAAAAAGTAAAACTGACATGGGCAGAATCGTTGCTGTCCTTTTCCCGCATTGTGATGTGATGTTGAGAGTGCAAGAGGAGTGGAGTATCACTGAAGGAGGGATACCTCCCGTGACCACCGAAGAGGTGCTCTTGGCTGCAAGAGTTGTCAAAAAAAAAAAAAACCGGAACTGGATGGTATCCCTAACGCTGTAGTGAAGACTGCTCTAACAAAAAATCCGGAAGTCTTCGAATTATTCGGCTTGTTCAAACGCATTCATTCAAACGCGAGATTGAGGCGCTCTCAGCTAGCCAGTCACTGCCAACATCGAGCAAATTCATCCCGTTGAATCCAGTAATGGATTCTGCTGGCATATTACGTGTCGAAGGCAGGCTTGCGAGTTCTTCCATTTCAGAAGACCAACGCCATCCCATCCTATTGCCAGCTCAGCATCACATAACGAAGGTAATTATACAACCTGAGCATGTTAGACTCAAGCACGCTGGTATCCAAACCACTTTATATTAGATACGTCAGCAGTATTAGCCGATAAGCGGTCGCAGCATAACTCGCCGTGTACTTCCGGATGAGACACTCTGCTGTCGTGAGCTTCTCGGCAGCGAGGGTGGTCCTTCGCAGTTCCCTCTGGTCCACTGATTCAAGACAAGATTACTTCCTTCGTGGCAATCATCGACAGACCCTCCGAATAGGTCGCTCTGTTAGTGCCTCGGTGGCAAAAGTGTGCCCTCGCAGTTTCCCCTGGTCCACTGATTTCAGATTAAAACTACTATCTCTTTTTCTTGGCTTTATTGTTTTACTTTTCACTTTTAAAATTTAAATAAGTTACATTAAAAATTGCTTGGCTATCTGCCGTGGCTTCGGCCTCCTGGATTTGACTGATCATGAAAAAAAAAAAAAAAGGGTAGCGAGAGGCCGATTTTAGGGAGACAAGGACAAATGTGTCCTTCATCTTGTCTCTGGCTTCTGGTTATCTTGCGATAATCAGAATCACCCACATCCGTGAAGATGTTGGGCTCGGTCTCAAGATATCTGAAAAGAAAGGGGAAGGACGTATCTAAGGATAGTGTGGACAGGGTTAGTTCAATTGTTCTCTAACTACTTGGATGGCGGGATGGTGGGAAAGAAATCGTACAAGACCGGTAGGTCTGTAGCGTGTCAGTAGTAGACCCTGTGGGATGGGTCCAGGAATCCTCTATTATAAAGGAGAATGTTGTTGGGAAGGGTGCTTTTTTCAGTTTTGTACTGAAGAAGAAATTGTGGTGGTCTGATCCGAAGAGATCGAAAGAGAGAAGGGTCAAGAACGCAAGACTCCCGTACAAGTGGGTTCTCGCTGTTCTGAATGCTTTCGAGGTACTTATATGCTAATTGTAGCAAGTACTCGTCGATAGAGATAATCGAGGCACCTTCGAATAGGTGAGAGTTCGGGTAATGGCGACCGTCAGGCCTTCTAAAGTGATTGATGCATCTTCTGAGGAGTTTTCTTTCGAAAACTCGAAGTCTTTCCATTTGGGCCGAAGATATGGAGGACCATATGGGAAGGGCTGTCGTATATTATTTCTACAACAATTGTATTTAATTCACAAAACTTACCCCGTGGTCGGCAGCTTCAATTTCTTCTTGAATTGTATTTAGAAACACATTTCTTTTGTTTCTTATTAATTTATTTTTATTTCTATTTCTAATATTTTTGCGACACACACGATTTCGTTTCTTATTAATTTATTTTTATTTATATTTCTAATATTTTTGCGACACACACGATTTCGTTTCTAATCATTTAAAGTACGGAGATCACAACCGCACGCGCACACGAATTGTTTCAACAAAACAAGCTAATTTGCATATTTTACACGTTGAACGCACATTTAACAAGAAGTGGTAACAATATATTTTTTTCCGCGACAGAGAACGACCCGCACACGTCGACTGTTCGATTAACAAGAAGGACTTGTAGGGTATTTCACTTAATTATATGCCAGCCTTGGCAAGGTTCATCAAGTGTCCCAACATAATAGTTCGGCAGAATTCCGAAGAACCTAGTTCACTCGCACGACGTTAGTCAGTAGACAGGGAAAAACAAAATGCACTAGTGAGGTTTGTGTCTTAATGTCCTTTTTTATTTTGGCTTAAATGTTATATTGCAAGTTTCACAAATTTCATTCACAGGAAATCACATCGCATCCACATACTCGATTTATTCGAAACAACCCGGGACTATTTTTCTATTCGTGGTTTCGTGCTTAACTTGACTCTCTATTTTAAAATTTAAGTAAAACGTTTTGCATGGTGCACTACTCGGTGTATCAAACTCGACTCCTTTACAACACTTTCATCGACTGAACTACTTTGCGCGCGGATCACCTTGTTGGCTCGTGATGCGAGCTCATGGGTGGTCGAACCGTGGGAATGAAAATTCCTGAAAAAGCATCTTCGGGATAAATATTTGCAGTTGTCCAAATACTACGTTAGGGATTAGGATACATTTGGGATAATTACACAATGATGGTTGTGTTTACAACCATGTTAATTGTGTATTGCAATCCTAGGGAGTCATGGGTCGAATTCCAGTGTGAGTATTTACACTGGCATTGAATTCGGCTCTTGGCAGCTAGGCGCGAATTGCGCCGGTGCTTTGAAGATTGCATAAAAGCCGCCGTGAGTACTGGTGCAACATGAAAATCTGTTGCGCACGCGTGGGACAGTAAATGCAGGCAGACAGGGGTTCTGCTGATTGTTTTTATAATCCACTTCGGTTAACTAGTATGGCAACCGAAACGTTTTCCTTTTAGAACAATGCTGAGATGCATTTATGTATGCGGTACTGGCGTACCGAATTTCTTCTAGGGAAATTTATATAACGCGTTAATTGCGTGAATGTCCTTGATGGGCAGATGCTTGATGTTGGATGCTATTTGCATAACCGAAAGGTAATGGAATCGGTGGGAGAATGCTTGGGGAAGTTATTGCGCTTGCATACGCAAAAATGACGAAATTAATGGGGCTTTAGGAGGGAAGATTTTGAGGTAGATTGAAAAGGCAGCAGTGGCGTTGGTAGATACGCCACAGTACTCCCCCCCCCAGTGACATAGTCACGATATTGTTGGTAGGGCGAAGTAGTACTTAGAAGGCTGTAGTTAAGTGAGGTTGGCCGTACATGCGCCTTGTGGTGGCGCTCGGGTGTGGCTTCGCGTGAGGGGGCCGCTATTTCTGTTTGGTATTCCTGCCGTAGAAGTTGAGGGTAGCTCCTCTGTAGCATCGGGGTTTGTGGTGGCTTTTGGGAGGTTGGCCTCCGAGAAACACGGTTTCAGTCTTTCTACGCTGACTGTGGTTGATCTGCCTTGGATCTCCACTTCGTACACTCGATCACTGATTCGTTTTAGAATCTTATATGGCCCTTCGTAGGGGGGATCGAGTGGTTTCTTAACTTTGTCCACCCTGACGAAAACGTGTGTGCAGCTATGCAACTCAGGGTCGATAAACACTCTTTTGGTGCCATGTCGGGCTACGGGTTTTGCCCTGATCTTCCGCATTAGGTCGCGGAGGTAGCCTACGCTTTGTAGTTGGTCGTGTGGAGCTTCATTGTCCACAAATAGTTCGCCTGGCAACACTAGGTTGGTGCCGTAGGTCAGTTCTGCAGCGGATGCGCCCAGATCCTCCTTGATACTTGTCCTCAATCCTAGAAGGACCGTGGGGAGGGCGTCGAACCATTGCGTGTCGTTATGACACATTAGGGAGGCTTTTAGCGACCTGTGCCAACGCTCTATCATCCCGTTGGATGAAGGGTGGTATGCGGTCGTACGACTTCTTTGACAGCCCAATAAGTCAGTAAGCTGCTTGAAGATTGTGGCCTCGAACTGTGGACCTCGGTCTGATGTTAACGTTGCTGGTACGCCAAAACGTGTAACCCAAGTCGAGTAAAACGCTCTGGCGACACTCTCGGCGGTGACTACCCGTAGTGGCGTTGCTTCTGGCCACCGAGTAAAACGGTCAATCATGGTGAGGATGTAGGAGAATCCTCTCGAGGGTGTTAAGGGGCCCACAATATCTATGTGGACGTGTGTAAATCGAGCCTCCGGGAGTTTGAATTGCGCTGGCTCCAACACGTTGTGTCGGCTAATTTTGCAGCGCTGGCATTTAAGGCAGGCACGAGGCCAACTCGTGAGGTCTTTATTCATACGAGGCCATACGAACTTACGTCGAATGGCTGCAGCGGTTGCACGTCCGCTGGGGTGAGCAGGACCGTGAAAGGTCTCGAATACGCTCCTTCGCAGCTCTCCGGGAATATAGGGCCTGACTGTTCCCGTGGAGATATCACACCATATCTCGTCTGCGGATTGCTCGAGTGGGAACTTGCGCAGCTGAAGTGCTGTCTCTGCTTTGAGAAGAGACTCGAGCTGGTTGTCATTCTGCTGTGCTTGAGCTAGGTCGGCGTCGGCGATGGCGGCGCGTAGCTGAATGGTATCGATGCGGGATAAGGCGTCCGCGATAACATGCTGTTCCCCTGAGATGTGTTTGATCTCAGTGGTGTATTGACCTATCAGGTCGAGCTGCCGTTCCTGGCGTGGGGATGCATTCCCGGACCTCTTCCGGAATGCGTAGATCAGTGGCTTGTGATCCGTTCTGATTACTAGGGGGCGACCTTCTACCATGTGTCGGAAATACTTTACGGCGCTGTACATAGCGAGTAACTCCCGGTCGTACGTGCTATATTTCCGCTCGGCCGTATTAAGTTTCCTTGAGAAGAAACCGAGCGGTTCCCAGTTTCCGTTGCATTCTTGCTCCAATACTGCTCCCATGGCCGTGTCTGACGCGTCGCATTGGATGGCCAATGGTGCGCCCTCTGCGGGGTAACGTAGTAGGGTAGCATTTGCCAGCTGTGCCTTGGATTGACGGAATGCGTTGTCTGCAGCTTCCGTCCAGGCGATTGGGCGCTTGTCGTTCTTCTTTGCCCCCTTTAAGTACTCATTTAAAGGGGCCTGAATGTGTGCGGCGTTTCGTAGTGTGGGTCGGTAAAAGTTTAGCATACCCAGGAAACGGCGCAGCTCGCGAACGTTGGAGGGACGGGGAAATTGGGTTAGTGCTTCCACTCTGTCTGGAAGCGGGCGGATACCTTGGCTGTTGATATGGTAACCCAGGTAGGTAACTTGCTCTTTGGCGAATTGGCATTTTTCTGGGTTTATTACGAGGCCAAATTGTCTGAGGCGTTCAAGGACCTGTCTGAGGTGTTGGTGATGCTCCGCAAGGTTCCGAGATGCTATTAGTATATCGTCAATATACGCGTAACAGCAATCCAGGCCGCGTAGTGCCGAATCGATATACCTCTGGAATGTCTGAGCTGCATTCCTGAGGCCAAACGTCATCACCTTGAATTCGAAGAGTCCGAAGGGGGTAATGACGGCGGTTTTGGGTACGTCTTCAGGTGCCACCGGAATCTGGTGGTATGCCCTGGTGAGGTCAAGAGTTGAGAAAACTGTACAACCGCGCAACTTGTACGAATAGTCGTAAAGATGGGCTATTGGGTACCTGTCGGGAACTGTTACTGCGTTCAGCTGTCTATAATCACCGCATGGTCGCCATTCACCGTTGCGTTTTTTGACGAGGTGAAGTGGACTTGCCCATGGGCTGACCGAGGGTTGACAGATGCCTCGCTCGAGCATATATTCGAATTCGGCGCGGGCTGCTCGCAATTTTTCGGGGGCCAGGCGACGTGGGCGCTGGCTCACCGGTGGGCCGCGTGTTTCTATGTGGTGAAACACGCCGGATCTGTGTTGTTGCTGGTTGGAGAGGGGAACTGTTGAATTGCGAAATTCTTCCAACAGCGCGGGGATTGGGTCTGTAGAGTCCTCGGGTGGGTCGTTCGCCCCTATAGCTGCTTGCGGGGAGAGACGGTTTGAGACGTTGTGACTAACTAATCTCTTGTTGGCAGTGTCTACCAACAGGTTGTGTTTTCCTAATAGGTCAGATCCTATTAGGGGCTCGCTGACATCGGCTATCACGAAGTGCCAGGAGATAGGGCGTGGGAGACCCAGATCCAGTTTAAAATTTTTCGGCCCGTAAGTGGCTATGGGGGAGTTGTTCGCAGCGAACAACTGTAGGTGGCCCGGCACTCGGTTGCGCGGGGCGAAAGATCTAGGGATGACGGAAATGTCGGCGCCAGTGTCGACGGTGAAATTAATATTCGATCTAGAGTCCCTGATTGTTAAGCGACTTATAATAGGGGTGCCGGCCGTTCGCACTCGAACGAGGTTCTGCGCGGGGGCTGGCCGCGTCCAGCTGCAAGGTTGCCTACAATTTCTGGCGTTTGCACCGAAACGTCTGTGGTATATGCACCAGGCCTGTGTCAGAGCGCCACTAGGCGTGTTTTGCCTGTTGTCTGGTGCGTTTTCGTTTGTGATTGGTGCTCCTCTGGGCGTGGTAAACCGCCATTGGGGGTTCCTCGTTTGTGGCCGTTGGTTATTAGAACGGTTTTGGATTGCGCGCTCGACATTTCGCATTTGGGCCCGCAGTTGGTTCAGGTCTCGCTCGAATCTCGAGAGCTTTGTTTGCTGGGTGCGCGGTTGAAATTCCTCACGGGAGGAAATCGTAGCTTGTGTTACCTCTCTTGGTGTGGCTTGTGTAAAAGGCGTTACTAGAGAAGTCCGGGGTGCTGTTAGTGATAAGGATTGATGCCGTGTAGGTGAAACGGCTTGTCGGTTAATCGCCGTGACCTGGTATGCTGGGGGTTCAGACTGTGGGTCTGAGCTTTCCATAATTGTGTCGGCTAGTTTCGCCAAATGACCCAAACTCTGGTTGGGTTGTACTATTAATGCCGCGCGAGCATATTGCGGGAGGCACCTCAGGAAATGAGGCCTAATTATGTCGTCCGAAATCTTGGTTCCAGCTATTGAGCGTAAATGTGTCAGAAAATTGGACGGTCTCATTCCAGTAACATTTGTTTCGCTCGCCAAACGCTGCTGTCTGCTGCTCCTGGGCTCGTCCAGGGCATTTATGAGCGTCTCTTGCATGTTGCTGTAGGGATTTGGTTCTGTTGACCCAATTATGTGAGCAACATGCGTCCGTTGCGTGTGATTTAGCACTCGCAACAATTCTACTGCGCGGACTTCCTCATCGTGCATGTCGGCAACCCTGAAGAAGCGTTCGGCTACGGCGAACCATAGCTCTGGGTCCTTCTCGTCGAAAGGAGGCAAGTGTATGCTATGGGAATGCGAGGTGTGCTCGATGCTGGAAGCGTCTACGAACGCTTGATCATCCGAGCACGGCTGGGTCTGCTCTTGCTGAGCTGCCTTAGACCTAGTAGAGTGGGCCATTTTTTCTATTTGGAAAGAGTGGGTGTTTAGCAACGGAATAAGAGGAAGAGAAGCGAAGGAATTTAATTGCTTGGTGGGGAGCGGGCAGAGTAAATCGTCGTAGACAACGACGTCAGGAAACTGAAGGTAGAGTGCGCGTGCGTGAACAATGATGTCACGGGAGTCGATGGAGTTGGGTAAGTAAAGGATTTACTACCTTGCCTAAACTGAAACAAAGGCTGTGACACTAGGAACAATTTAGACTAACGTCCGGGGTGGTGCAGTACAGTTTTCGGGGCCAATTGGAAGCTAAACTGGGACGGCGGAGTATTCGCGCTAGTCCAATCCGGCCTGACTGAAAAGAAACCACGAAGTGAAGTGGTCCGGACGGCTGAATGGAGTCGAGCTTGAAAGAGTTGGTGGAGTCGGTTGCAGTCGAGTGGTGTTGAAAGGAGGCGGATGAAGCTAAAAATAAGTCGAAGGGGTTGAAAAGTGTCGAAAAGAAGTTGCGAGAAGTTGAGCTGAGTCGTGTGCGTGCTGAGAAAGGTTGTGCGCTACTTAATACCCTGAAGGGGCTTACAAAATTTATTTTATTTTGCCTTTATCTCGTGCTGTTTAAGGATACAAATATATTTCTTCTTTTCTGATTTGTAACACAGGCTTTTATTTAAACAAATTTAATTTTGTTGTCAATATCATGTGAAGAAATTAGATACATATACTTATTTGCACAAATCTTAAGGATACAATAAAATGATGACAAAAAAATTATGTTTAAAATATAAAGTTATAACAAAAAACAAAAACTGACATGGAATATTATTAAATGCTTCTAAGTAATGCTAATGGAGTCAAAGTAGGCAGTTGCGTTCAAGTAAAAATAATCATAATAAGGCGATCAAATGGAAGAATGATTTTTATGAATTGTTCTCAATTAGCAACTGGTCGAAAAAAGGAAAATATTAAATCGGAAGTACAATTAATGAAGATGTTGGTAAATAATTTCGTGTTTACTTTGTTGTTTTGTTTTTCACTTAGCATTTATTTCAGATACTCTATTATTTCGTTTTGAGTTATTTTATTCGTGTTGTTAATAATAAAAAAGGCACAAATTGTCTTAATTTTATTTGTATAGGCTGATGTTTTGTTGCTTATTTATTTAAATAACTGCAGACAACATTTCGTCAACTCCAGGCTAATAATACATTTTCCTACCCAAGATATCTGTATTAAAATTTGAAATCCTTGCTAAGCATCGTTTAATCTAATTACACATATAAGTATCTTTGCCAATCAGCCACGAAAGTAAAAAGGAAACAAACGTTTTACAGTTACAATATTCTTGATCTTTTTCTTCTTTTTTTGTCTCACTTAAATTTAGAATTATTATAAACTTTATTTAATATTTCCAAAACAATCAGTTAAACACATAATAAAACTTTGACAAAAAGGAAATGTACGTTAAGATACTGTTGTTTTACCAAGGGAATAATTTGAAAAAAGAAAGAAAGGATACCTGCTTAAATCCCTGGTGTTATTGATCGGATGCTCCTGGTGCTGGTGTAGTGTTGGGTAGTTGCTCCTGTGGTTCCTGTTTCCGGTGAATGTTATATGGATCTTCGGCAATTGCCGCCACAATTGCTTACTGCCACTGCGTTTCCGGAAGCACTCGGTTCGGGAAGATTGTCACTGTCACAGTCGCGGCACCGAATAGTCACTGTTCTTTAAACATTTTTTTAGGACACGGTTTTGATCTGACTCCAGATCAGAAAATTGTGTTTACTCGCGTCGAATGGTCACCAATTGTGGGTATTTCACTTAGGTATTTCTCTTGGTTATATGCCGGCCTTGGCAAGGTTCACCAAGATTTCCTAACGATAGTTCCGCCGAACACTGTCCTCCAAGGAAACAAAACTCCGCGACGGACCGTCCACAAGAAGTAAAACACACAAGCTCTCTCTGAGATTAACTTTATTACCGGTACTTAATTTGTTTTATGTAAATTAGGAACTGCTCTATTACAGAAAATAAATTGTTTCGATCATGAACACAGTTGTAGACTTTCTTATCACTAATGAAATATAATTTTGGAGTTAGGAGACTTGTGCAAAGAATGCCGCAGCCTAGTTTGTTGTTCACGGTAATAATGGACTCCAGGAGACTCGACTCCTTTGCAACACTTTCCTCGACTGAACTACTTTGCGCGCGGATCACCTTGTTGGCTCGTGATGCGAGCTCATGGGTGGTCGAACCGTGGGAATGAAAATTCCTGAAAAAGCATCTTCGGGATAAATATTTGCAGTTGTCCAAATACTACGTTAGGGATTAGGATACATTTGGGATAATTACACAATGATGGTTGTGTTTACAACCATGTTAATTGTGTATTGCAATCCTAGGGAGTCATGGGTCGAATTCCAGTGTGAGTATTTACACTGGCATTGAATTCGGCTCTTGGCAGCTAGGCGCGAATTGCGCCGGTGCTTTGAAGATTGCATAAAAGCCGCCGTGAGTACTGGTGCAACATGAAAATCTGTTGCGCACGCGTGGGACAGTAAATGCAGGCAGACAGGGGTTCTGCTGATTGTTTTTATAATCCACTTCGGTTAACTAGTATGGCAACCGAAACGTTTTCCTTTTAGAACAATGCTGAGATGCATTTATGTATGCGGTACTGGCGTACCGAATTTCTTCTAGGGAAATTTATATAACGCGTTAATTGCGTGAATGTCCTTGATGGGCAGATGCTTGATGTTGGATGCTATTTGCATAACCGAAAGGTAATGGAATCGGTGGGAGAATGCTTGGGGAAGTTATTGCGCTTGCATACGCAAAAATGACGAAATTAATGGGGCTTTAGGAGGGAAGATTTTGAGGTAGATTGAAAAGGCAGCAGTGGCGTTGGTAGATACGCCACAGACTCATCTCGTGTCTTTTGCCACACATCCTATTTCGTTCCGCTTCCACGGTAGTGATTTCGAGGAAGCGGCCGAAATGGCGAATGGCTAATAGGGGGCGACTATGGCTACTACAAAGCAGATGACTATTGCAATGTGAATGGGGTTTTAAATTGGTTTTATTTATTTAAATTAGATTCTATTGTAAAGGGAATAGGCAATTCGTACTTTGTAGGGAAGGGAAGGATGTGGAAAGGATGAAGGATGTGTGCGTAAAGACACGAGATGTTAACGACGAGAAGTCGATGATTCAAAGGGGGAGGGATAATTAATTGAAGATTAATTATATAACAAGGCGTACGATATTCCAGATCGGATTAGCTGCTTATAGCAGAGAAGCTTAACAATGGTGTCAACTTTGTTGATCGACTTCAGGATGTTGTGCAGTTGCTTAGACCGACCGAGGCCCCTTTGAAGAATGTGGGTCACATGTTTGATGAAATTCATTTTTGGGGTATAGATGACCCCAAGATATTTCATTCTGTCCTGTGGTCTAATCGTAGTACCTCCTATTTGTATTCGGATATTCTGTGAATATCGAGAAGTAGGTTGGGAGTGTTTACTACTCAGAATTATAGCTACTGCTTTAGATGGGTTAAGTCGAATTTTCCATCGACTGTAATGACTGATCATGAAATCGAAATGTGCCCTTTTATACTTTTAGTCGTTGGGTTTTGTCAAGATTTTTATTGTTAAAAATTCCAAGAAGCACACACGCGGTTTTGTGTGCTTCAGTTGGAATATGGTTCTGGGAAGTGACTAGGAATTTATTTGAATAAATTCCTGGAAGGGAAATCATGAAATGCATTTTGTGTTAAGCATTTCATGATGTCAGGATTATTGGGAATTGGATCAATGCACGACAAATGGACTTCGGATTAAATTTATCGTGCATATGATTCAATTGGATTGGGGTGTAAGTTAATGTGGGGGGGATGGGTGCGAACATACAGGGCAAAGTCTCTGATTGCCTTCAACCCGGCGAAGGCCAGGACGATCCTTGTCCCTGTTCAATCCAAGTTGACATGCAGTCTCCACGTGACACCCCTGGTTGGCTACTTTGACACCCGCCAAGTAGTGAACCAATGCATGCAGCGACATCCTGAGAAAGGTTGGCGCAAGGCTAATAACCAGGCCCGTAAAAATGAATTATTATGGCAAATTTAACAAGCCTCGGATATGGACCGGATACACGACGACGACCACGGAAACGAAAACGGCTAAACGATTTAAGGATTTTTTCATGGAACATACGCTCACTATACAGAGCTCGAGCTGCACAGCAACTAGCCGATGCCCTGTCCGAATATAAGGCTGACATAACAGCATTACAAGAAATAAGATGGACGGGGAGTGGTGTTTTTCAAAGAAAAGAGTATGACATTTATTACAGCTGTCACGCAAAACACCATGTGCTCGGGGTAGGCTTTCTAGTCAGCCAAAAACTGAAGCCTGCCATCATCGGCTTTAATGCAATAAATGAAAGGCTATGCACTCTTCGCGTGCGGGGCAAATTTAAGAACATAAGCCTCATAAACGTTCACGGACCTACAGAGGAGTCCCCTGACGACGAAAAAGAAGAATACTATGAGAACGTCGAACGGGCCCTCAATGCCTGCCCAAGATACGATGTGAAAATCGTTCTTGGGGATTTGAATGCGAAAATAGGTCGGGAGCCGGTTTTCAGGCACTACGCAGGTTCCCATAGTTTGCATGAGAACACTAATGACAATGGACTACGAGTCATCAAACTGGCAGCATCGAAAAACTTGGTCGTTGCGAGTACCAGGTTTCCGCGTAAAGATATCCACAAAGCCACCTAGGTATCACCTGATGGAGCCACTCGCAACCAAATTGACCACATGTTGGTAGATCGCCGCCACTCTTCGAGCCTGATGACGGTACGAACGTACCGAGGTGCCAACGTCGACTCGGATCACTATCTTGTTGGTACCGTTTTCCGAGCGCGGATTGCCTTACGGAGACGTATTGCATCCACGGATCAGGTTCGAATCAACACGGCTGCCTTACGCAATGAGAACACCAGCAACACCTTTGGTCATGCGTTAAGACTCGCCCTCGAAGAGCTCGACGGAGGGAGAGTAAGTCCTGGGCCCAGAATGCCGGGCGTAGAAGAGAAATGGACACGCCTTAAGAATACTGTCATTAGTACTGCCAACTCCATCTTAGGCAGTAGTCGTAGAGATCGGAACGACTGGTTTGATGATGAGTGCAAACTAGCGGCTGAACGTAAGAATGCTGGATACCGAGCAATGCAGCAGCCTCATAGGACGCGGGTACGCGAGGAGAAATACAAAGAGCTCAGAAGAACTGAAAAAAGACTTCACAGACAAAAGAAAAGTGCCTGGGAAAAAAATCTTGTCTGTGAAATAGAGAAAAGTAGAGAGCGAGGTCCGCACCAGGCGCGGAAGTTCTACCAAATAATCCGCAGTATGACGCGGTACACACCACGCTGCACTTACTGCAAGGATAAACAGGGTAATCTGATCGCCGATCCTGAAGGCATTCTGGAGCGATGGGAAGTGCACTTTAATGAATTGCTAAATGGTCAGCTCACAGAAGAATTGGAGGCTCCACCAATGCAAGACCAGGACCAAATGCTGCCGCCACCAAGCATTGAGGAAACACTAAAAGCCATTAGACAGCTAAAATCAAATAAAGCCCCTGGAGCTGATGGCATACCAGCTGAGCTGATCAAACAAGGAGGGACAGCGTTACATCACGCAATTCACGAGATCGTGGTGCACGTATGGGAGCAAGAGGAGATGCCGGAAGATTGGAGTCGTGGTATAATTTGCCCCATACATAAGAAGGGAGATATCACACTGTGCAGCAACTATAGGGGTATAACATTGCTGAGTACCGCCTATAAGATACTCTCCACTATCCTACAAGACCGGATATCCCCATACGCTAAAGCCATCATTGGTCAATATCAGTGTGGCTTCATCCTAGGCAAATCAGCAATTGATCAGATATTCACCCTTAGGCAGGCGATGGAAAAATGTCTGGAATTTAAGATTCCACTATATCATCTGTTTATAGACTTCAAGGCCGCCTACGACAGCATAGCCAGGGTAGAACTATATAATGCCATGAGAGAATTCGGCATTCCAAATAAATTGATATGACTTTGTAGGTTGACCATGACCAACGTAACTAGTCAAGTAAAAGTAGCGGGATTGCTGTCCAAACCAATAAACATCTATAATGGACTCCGACAAGGGGACGGTCTGGCCTGCCTCCTCTTCAACCTGGCGTTGGAGAAAGCAATCCGTGACTCTGGCGTAACAACTAGAGGGACTACTGTCACCAAGTCCAGCCAGATACTTGCCTACGCAGATGACATCGACATCATCGGTAGAACCGAATCGGCGGTACAGGAATCCTTCACCCAGATCGAGCAGGCGGCACAAAAACTGGGACTGCGCATTAATGAGGGAAAAACCAAGTACATGGTGGCAACTTCTGCGAAGAGAAGACCTAACGTTGGTCAAACTATCGGGGTAGTGGAGCATGAATTTGAAGTAGTGCAATCCTTTAACTACCTTGGGTCAATAGTATTAGCCGATAACAATATGGAAGAAGAAATACGCGAACGGCTGATTAAATCCAACAAAGCCTACTATGGTCTATCAAGGCTCTTTAAATCCCGAAATTTATCCAGAACATCCAAGCTACTACTGTACAAGACCATGGTCTTACCAGTACTCATGTATGGATCCGAGACCTGGGTGCTTAATAAAAGGCACTCTGAACTCTTGGCCGCGTTCGAGAGAAAGGTCTTAAGGAGAATTGTTGGCCCCGTATGTGAGGGAGGACGATTCCGGAGACGCTACAACCATGAGTTGTACGCAATCTACCTTGAAGCTCATATTGTAAGAAAAATCAAGCTCGGTAGACTCCGGTGGGCGGGACACCTAGCTCGAATGAGCGAAGAGGACCCTGCCCGGAAAGTCCTTTGTGGCAGGATGTATGGAAGGAGACAGCGCGGCAGACCTTGTCTGCGATGGAGGGATGGCGTAGACCAGGACGCCCAGAGCCTGGGAGTGCTAAACTGGATGACATCGGCTCGAAATCGGGACCGGTGGAGAGATTTGTTAAATAAGGCCAAGACCGGATCCCGGTTGTAGTGCCGATGATGAATGAATGTAAGTTAATGTGAAATTGAAGCATTGTGCGACAAATTAACTTTTGGTTTAATTTATCGCTCATATGATTCAATATGGAATTTGGATTTGGATTATAGGAAGTATTGGGGATTTGGGTGGGATTATTGGTAATATTGGGGATTTGGATGGGAGTATTGGCAATATTGGGGATTTGGGTGGGAGTAGTGATTAAGGATCACTACAAAACGATTGATTGGCACTTCATCCCGCCAAGAGGTCCTCATTTCGGAGGAATCTGGGAAGCTGCCGTTAAGTCATTTAAGCATCATTTAACTCGGACAGTAGGTGATGCATTGCTAGCCTATGAGCAATTAGAAACAATATTGAACTCCCGTCCCATATCCCCCGTGTCCTCCAATCCCAATTATCTTGAACCCTTGACTCCTGCTCATTTCCTAGTGGGTAGCCCCTTAACTTCTTTCCCACAAGTCGATCTCACAGGTACCCTAGCTAATCGCCTATCAGCCTGGCACCACGCTCAGCAACTGAAGCAGCATTTTTGGAAACGTTGGCACAAGGAATACCTACAGCAGCTGATTCAATTTGTCCCGAGGTCCACCTAAAGGAAGGAGCATTGGTGCTCGTTTTTGAAGAAAACCTACCACCCTTGAGATGGGCCCTTTGTCGAGTTGGCGCTACTCAGCCTGGCAAAGATGGAGTTTTACGATTAGTCACCCTCCGTACGAAAGGTGGCTTGTATGATCGCTGCGTTAAGAAGCTGTGCCCTCTCCCCATCGAGTATTCTGCAGCAGACGAAATCACCACATCAAGTTGAACCTGACGCTTCAAGGCGGGCAGCATGTCACAGCATGCTTGGTTTTACCACATTTGCTGTTCTGGGAAGAATACACTTATTCAAGGATTTTCTTTCATTTGTTTGGTCCTTTACCACCTTAATTGTTATATTTGTTATATTTTGTATTCCGTGTAGTTCTGTCTAGCCGTTTCTTCCTTATCTTTTTTTTTGTTTTGTAATCTCACCATAAAATGCTAGTACGCTCGTACAGACTGTTTTTTGCACATGTTTAACATCCTGTAAACCCCCCCCCCCCCCCCCCCCCCCCCCCCCCCCCCCGCTCTTCTATGTGAAGTGGTTCGTTGCCACTGAGTTCCGACGCTATTTTTACACTATTTTACTTTTACATATGTAAAAGAGGACTGCCCTCTTCAACGGCTATAAAAGCCGTTGTTTTTTGTTTGTGTGCTTCTTCTTCTTCTTTATACCTTTTCGTACAGTCCACACTATTTTTTGGAATTTGGAATACGCATTCATACTTAATTTATAACAACGGCCCCAAGATAAATCCCTGTGACACGCCCGCCATTGTTTCGTATTTTCCTGGATCCAGGACGTTTACTACAAATATATTCCAGGACGTTTAGTCATAGCATGAATTCGGAATACGCGTTCATACTTAATTTATAACAACGGCCCCAAGATAAATCCCTGTGAAACGCCCGCCATTGCTTCGTATTTTCTTGGATCCTATCAGTGTCATATAGAGCTTTCTCATTAAAAAGATAGTTTGCTATTATTTTCAGAAGGCAAAGTGAAACCAGGAGCTTGTTCAATATTCTTAAGATGCAATCCCAGTTGACAGAGTACTATTGGCTCCTCCTAGCCACCGTACATCAGGAGTGGTCGTTGCCATATTCAATAAATAGGGTTTCACCAGTGGGCCTGTTTTCCCATATTTTCATTCGAATGTTGCCGGTGAATTATTCTAGGCATGTGGCAGTTATTCGTTCACATACCTACTTTGCCTGTTGTATCCACCATCCTTAAAGGGTAATATAACGAAAGAGCCTCAATCTGTTTGCCTCCTTAGGGCACGAACACAAGTCGCTATTATTTTCATCATCGCGAGAATATTTCAATTATGAGATATTTGGTGAAAAGCCTGCTTAAAATTTCTGATCTTTTAATTAAGGCAATCTGCACCACAACATTGGGGAATTCATCTAATTCTCGGGTCTTGTTGCTGCCAGTGACCCTTGTAGCTGATTGGTTTCTAAAGATTTCGTTTATACAAATGCCCACACAAAGGAGAAATTCAGGGTACCCGTATATGTCAAAGAACATATGAACGAAAAAAGAGGATGAAAATAAGGAGGGAGGAGGAGATATCAATGTGCATTCAATTTGACTGTCCGATTGTTACAATGAAGAAATACAAGATAAGGGAAAGCATTTTATATTCATCCTCTTCGGCTAAAGAATAATAATCAGTGGTTTCCATATATTTGGTTTGACTCTGAATTGACGCTTTGGAGGAAGGGTGCAGTTACAATTTTGGACATTTTGCCCTTTTGCATCTTCCTACTGGACCGCTACCCAATGTTGGAGGACCCCGGCCCACATAAGAAAACAGATAACCAGCGTCAACATCTCCATTATAATGTATGCAGTTCGCATATGGGCAGGAGCCGCACAGAATAAGTCGTACATGAGAGGATTGAACTCAGCACATAGGCTGGTATCATTAAGAGAATGGTGCGCCCATCGGGCGGTATCCGTAGATGCCATAAATGTATTGGCATTGCAGCTAAGGAGTCCTCTGCTATGCTCTTGGAGGTTAATTAGTCTCGCAAGAGGATCGCCGGCGAATGCCGCCACCATCAGATATCACAAGCCAAAGAGGATGGCAACGAAGATGGGATTTTTCAACCAATGGAAGTTGTACCCACACCATGACATCTGATATAGAAACCTGGGTGAAAAGAAAGCATGACGAGCTGAACTACCGCTTGACTCAGCTAACATCAAGATATGTATGCTTTCGACAATACTTGCACAAGTATAAGCATGTCAAGCACCCATATTGCTTGTACTATGAAGGCAACTTAGAAAATGCGGAGCACGTACTCACAGAGTGCGTGAGATTCGGGACTTCACGGATGATATTGAAGAGGCATATTTGAATATATGCTAACCTCAAAACAAGCATGGTCCATAACCAATGGTTTCTATATGACATAATGCAGCAGTTGCGATGCGAGAAGTGGAGTAACAGGTAAACTCCGTCCCGCCCCGCGATGGAATATCTAGAAGAAAGTACCGCGGGAAACAGCCGGAGTATGTGCGTGCGGAAGGTGGTTTTAGTCAGTAAAAATCCGGCATGGCTCTAGATCAGCCCGGATGTATCTATTGAAGCTTTCCATCTTCCTACCGAAAAAAAAGAAACCTGTTATGAAGTCTTTACAGCACTAATTAATAGGACCTGCCTCATGGACTATGATTTATAGTCGTTACTGAGTGGTAGACAGGGT
Organism: Microdon myrmicae; assembly: GCA_963931805.1. NCBI lineage: Eukaryota > Metazoa > Arthropoda > Insecta > Diptera > Syrphidae > Microdon > Microdon myrmicae. The sequence goes on along the minus strand of OZ007502.1, from coordinate 128,700,235 downwards.
CCTAAAGCCCAACCGCCCGGTGAAATCATCATCGGCACTACAACCGGGATCCGGTCTTAGCTTATTTTGGCAAGTCTCTTCATCGGTATCCGGTCCTTATCCAAGACTTGTTAAATTGTTCATAATAATTTGTTTTTCCGGGCAAGATTATTAGCCTTGCGCCAACCTTTCTCAGGATGTCGCTGCATGCATTGGTTCACTACTTGGCGGGTGACAAAGTAGCTTGTGGGGGTATTGGGCGAATGGTGCCAGCACGGGCACGGGTTCACCAATATTCCACCGGGGAAGAGACAAATCACCAGGCACACACGAGAAGGTCGGAAAATGTTAAAATAATAATACGCTATCTCCAATCACACCCCTTTAAGTAGGTTCGATTTATTAACAAATGTAGCTTAGATTTTGGTGACAATTGTATTTTATTCAGTAGCTAATAAGATAGACAACAATTCAAATACACTTATGTTTATGATACTTTATTAATTAATCGCACTTTCGAGTTTAGTATCCAAATGGCTCTCGCAAGTTGGACAAAACAGCTCATCGGCTGCCGGCGAGATGGGACGTACAAAAACCGTCTTACGAGTCGTGGCAATAGTTTCTCGCATATACTATATACATCGATTCCGAAATAAGCACTCGACACACTAAGTGCAAACGAACAGGACGTAACGGTCAAGGATGACTGTTGAATAAAATATTCCTGGCGGGTTATTGTTTATGTGACAAAGCGGAAGGCGATTATCTGAAACACTGTCTGTGGCGTTGTCTTCACGTAATTTGGTTGTTTTAAATATAAATCCTGGTTCAAAAATTGTGATAAAGAGAACGGTGCACGTGATGTTTGCCCGGCGCGCGCACTAACTCGACTCACTCTTCGTGCGCACTCTAACGTATATGAAACTCGACTGACTAATTACTGGCGAGGAAAAGTTCATCGCGTCGTGGCAGTGGAGTCATAGCTAAAATCAACTCACTGCCATTTACTAGGAACTTTGAAAAGGGGTGCTATGCCTGTATAGGGGATTTAGTTCCGGGGAATCGTCGCCGTATATGCTGAGTTGGATTCTTTGGTTGTGTGTACCGGGAAATTGGTTTCGGCGGCATAGCCAAGTATGGTCAAGGGTCTTGATCATTGCGATGGTCGTTTCGTGGAAAGGCGACGCATCATACTGTTGGCTTGCCAGTAAGAGGGAATTGGTGTGGTTCTACATGGTTTAGGTGGAATGGGAACCGAAATGGTTTTCGGGAGAACTAAATGTTGCTTGGTTACAAGCGAGGAGATAGTTTAAGCAAGAAGTGAGCCGGAATGATTTTCGGGAGAAATTGGAATTGCTTGGTTACAAGCAAGGGATATAATTTAGATGGTATATTAGCCGAAGCGGTTTTTGGGAAAATGTGTGCGGCTCGATGTAGCTGATGGAGATGGTGAGTATTCGGTTGTAAATTTGAATATGCGTTTATTACAGGATATGATTTCCGGGGCAAATTGGGATTGCTTGGTCGCAAGCAACGAGTATAATTTAGATAGAGGATTAACCGAAGCAATTTTGGGAAAATGTATGCGGCTCGGTGTAGTTGATGGAGATGGTGAGTGTTTCGTTGTAAATTGTATATGCGTTTATTACAGCTTGGGAATTGGGTTCTTGGTAGGTTGGGGATGTATGCAATTTCAGGTTTGGGGAAGGGTGCTGTTGCATATTGGGATGTGTATATGCATGTTTGGAAATGGATTACAGGTTGGGTTAGGGTGATGCGCTGTTAGCGGTCAAAATTGGCTGGCATTGTGGGTTGGTTCTCCACATGGTATAGAGAACCCTACAAGCTATCCAGGGGTGTCACGTAGAGACTGCATGTCAATTGGATTGAGCAGAGACAAGGATCGTCCTGTCCTTCGCCGGGTTGTAAGCAGAGACTTTGCCATGTATGTTCGCTCCCACCCAAATACCTCCCAATTAAGCTATAGGCTTCGTGAAATGATTGAGAGAAATCCTTGAGCATCTTTCGGAGCTTCCCTGATGGACCCGGTCGAGAAAAAAAAATTTTGCGTCTCAAGGCACTGACTCAGCGCTATAGTTTCGTCTTTCCTGGGGGAAATAAAATAAAAAATATAAAAATTCTTATAAATTACATTCTTTGTGGGCGAATTCCGTTTGCTGCTGAATAGGTAATTATAATGATTTCTTGTCTCTTATTGTTGAATTTCGCTCCTATTTTAGCTACTTCTAGTTTGCTCCAGTAGACCGGTATGGTAAGGCATGCTGGTTTTCTTGTCGTGACATACCCGCATCACATGCACTTGTTACTCATACTATTACTTTTTTAACCTGCATGTTAATATCAATCTCGTTATCAAATTATTGGATTCGATTTTGAATCAAGCAGCTCGGAGTCGAAATCCGTTTTCTACCGCCTATTTTTCTTTGCTTTCTTTACATATATCCCTTATGTGTCAGCATTTCATATCTCACGGATTGATGGCCTCTGATGGTCTAAAACTCGCCATTCCATGTTTCTTACCAATATTATTTTGATTTTAGACTGGCTGACATTAAGTCTTCCATATCTGTGGCGTTTCCACTAAACGCCACTACCTACCTTCCCAATTACCCCAAGCTTCCTTTCCTGATGCTACAAACCCCATGCAATTGCATTAGCCCCTGCATAACCCAACGGTCCCTACAAGAATTCTTTCAGTTAGGCATCCAATGCATTTCCGAAATTCCCCGAAAGAATTCTTTAATGCACATTCAAAATTCCTGAAAGGAATTTCACCCACAAGGGCTCTCTTCATGCATCAACACATCATATCGATTTTCCGAAAGGAATTCTTTATTTGCCAAGCAGATCCCAGTCCCTCTGAAAAGAATTCCCCCCGCCTCACATGTGCAACCACAATTGTCTTTACATGCACATTGGCTGGTGACCTATTTGTCTAACGACACAAAGCAACGCCAAGCGGCTTGTTGACACAGCTGCAAACAATCAACGCAATAACCGCTAAAACCGAGTCCTTCAGCATTTCCAAATACAAACAAGAACTCGGGTCCTGATGCAGTCAGAGATGCCATAAACATCTAAAACCTCAATTAGCACCTAATGAGTGGCAGCGTATTTACTTAGCTGAACCCTCATTACGAAACGATCCCCTAGGTCGCTTCTCCCTTGTTTAGGTTTCGTTTATCCTTTGCCTAAATGCATCGATAATGTGTATGTGTGTCAGTGATATCATAGACAAAGATAGCTTACATGAGGTCACTGATACACTCAAACAGAAAAACGCCACCCAATTCTAAAGTCGGATGACCCCCAGAAGGGTAATGCAATTAATTGCATATTTCAAAGCAATTGACAAATCGCATAAAAACAATTAATGGCATATTCCGAAACGATTGCCAAATAATACAAAAGCAATTAATTGCATATTCCGGAACGATTAACAAATCACGGAGAAGCAATTAATTGCATATTTCGGCCCAAATGATAAAACGCAAAAAATAATTGCAAAAGAATTAATTGGGTCAATTCGCAATTGCGGATGTTCAACTGTGGTGCAAATCGAAAAAGAAATATTGGCTGACACCGCGGTACAAAGCAATTGCGAATTGAAATCGAAAATCGGAAATTAGGGCATTGCGAAATGAAATTGCATTATCGTAATCGGGAAGTGTTGACCCCGAGGTGTCGAGAAGAGGTGAAAGCCGGTAAGAAGTCAGTCCGGGGATGGTCATGAAAGTCGGTGTTTGGTCATAAGAGTGGAGGTTGGACGTTAAGTTAAAAATAAAAATAAAAGTACGAAGTGAATGCTACTTGAAGTAAATAAAAAAAGTAAGCAAAGTGGTTAGATCAAAGAATACGAAGAGAATGTTACTTGATGTAAAATAGAAAAACTAAGCAAAGAGGATAGATCAAAGAATACGAAGTGAATGTTACTTGATATAAATAGAAAGATTAAGCAAAGTGGATAGATCAAGGAATACGAAGTGAATGTTACTTGATATAAATAGAAAGATTAAGCAAAGTGGATAGATCAAGGAATACGAAGTGAATGATATTTGATGTAAATATGAAAAACTAAGCAAAGTAGATATTAAGGCGCTTTAAAAAGAAATTTGCGAATAGATTTTAAAAAGAAAGAAACGAACATTAGTTGTTACAAACAAAGGGCTAAGTAGAGTGCATATTAAACCCTTGCTCAGAAAGAATTGTGAATAGACTTAAAGAAAAATAAAAATAAGTGTAAACTAAATAAAAAAGAAAGACGAATGACTAGGAAAGTTAATGTAAACATAAGATACAATAAAAAGTGACAATAAAGAAAGAAAACTACGAGTTTCGATTTCCTGTATTTTGCTATTTTGGGTCGACTTTCCCCTCGAGTCGTGATTCTCGGATTTCAAATAGAACCCGAAAACTATAACTGGCGCACATCGGAAGTCGCCTTGTAACCGCCGCGATCACACGGGGGTGTGCACGACCCCGAATGTAAAGTAAAGTCTAGTATAATATCCTTTAGAGTACATACTAATTACAAGTACCGAATTAAGTGATTAATTTCAAGTATACATGTGTAGATAATATCGTTATCCGGTCGGTTAAGAGTAATACGCCAATGAACTCGAAGTTATGTAAAACACAAATTTAAGATTTGGATAACAGTTTGAATAATTTTTGTATAGATTCATCATAAAGTTAAATAAAAGATCAGTTGGACTACCAAACAAACCACAAGTGTTTTCATGTTTGTTTCTTTTGTTGGTGGACAGTGTTTTATTCTCCTTTCCTCTTCTGTTATAACTTGCGAGTGAGCTTAATCCTTGGTGATCGATTAGTGGCGGAACAGTTGAACAATCGGGGGGCTGTGGGGGTTCTTTAAAGCATCCCCAAAGAACCACCCATACCTTTTGAATCAACCTGCCTTCCCCTCACTCAACAAAGCCATTTCACTTACCTGCAATAGAGCACCATAAGCTTATAGCGGTTCTACGAACCACACAACTCCTTACAGGTGAGTTATCCTTTCCGCCAAGGAACTCTACTCACCTTTCGCAGCACACGTGCCCACAGACACGCGGCCAATAGTCATTACAATACCTGTAATAAAGGCTATATGAGATTGCAACAACGTTGAACCCGATAGCAAAAACCAAGGAACTTAACGTTCAAAAGCTTCCAAGATCGAGTTCAACGCATCCATACATGGTATTCTACCCAATTCAAAAGGGAAGCTAAAGCTATGCGTCAAATGCAGAAAGCATCGCATACAGATCTCCCATCCTAAACATCTGCACGATGTTTCCAAGGAATTACATCTTCGGTAAATTAACCGAACCAGGGAGGCATACTCGGGTAGCTAAAGGCAATTAGCACCTCTAATTCCGTGCAAGATCCCAAAACCGACAGGCGCACGTGCCCAAACGAAGCCATTCCGGAGAAACAGCAATCGATTAAAACGCTGTTCCCATAGGGTAAAGCAAATATAATTATCCTACCCGAGGATAATTATGGTGGCCAAAAAGGGATCGCTAGGAATAATAAACCGAACAACGGATGCCTATTCTGGTGGCTATGAAAAATCAACACTATCCCAGATAGAGGTTTGTGATGGGAAAGGCAAACAAAGCCGTACGTCCCATAGTCCGCGTACACATCCGAAATACAGGCGACCTTTGCCGCATGCCAGATGTGCAGAGCAAATAAACTACAGAAAAATCGGAGAACAGCGGCGGCATCCGATCCTGAAACAAAAGAAACATGATTCCGACCACCGACATCGAATGATGATAATGATGGTAAGTAGGTAAAAGTTCTTTTCCAGATCGTATGGGAAATTCTCCTTTAAGATACAAAGGGAAATGTTTTGCTGTTAACAGATTGGATGGGAAAATTTTCCTTTCCAAATGCGGGCTGATTAATGCAAAGGGGATATTTGTAGGATAGGTCCGGTCAGTCTTTATCGAACAGCAGGAGAGAAGTTAGACTCTTGAGCGAGGGTACACGTCGATGTAGAACTCTCGGGGAGGTGCTCGAGTCGCGTTAACATTAAATAACTGCGTTAACTTAGAACGTTGTAGTGTGTGTCGATAGTGCTGCGCGATCCCATGTGTGACGATAGTGTAAAAGAAAAAATTCATAACGTCCAAAAAAATAATAGACGAGAACAATAAAAATTACGAATAGAAAAAAATTTTTTCCGTGTTTTATTGTGCTGTTTCGCTCCGTTGTGGCCTTTGTGTTAGCAGTGTTCGGCGGAACATCGCAGCCAACAAACATCGAGCTGAAGGACAAACACAACCGCCAAAGTTATATAATTTGAAATCCGCCAAAAGCTACCCACCATTATCTTTCAAATGGCAAGTAAACCCTCAGCAACGCATGCATATCAACTAAATCATTCCGTTCATAATACATGAACCATATACCAACCCGATCGGCTCAGCTCGTCTGCAATCATGATTGGTAAACACACGCCAATTTTTCAGCCTGTTCTTGTTCCAACAATCCGTTGATTCAAGAAGACACGTCGGGCAACGTACTTGTTTACACAGCTGCAGCCGATTTTTCCGACGATCGATCGATATGATAGTTATTTAAACAATCATTCCAATGATCGTGTCCTATGTATCGTTTCCTAGCTAAACAATCTCCACGCTAGCCCCTACCGCTGGTATAAGCGATAAGCATCCATTGGGTCGAACACGACCATGATTGTTATTTAAACAATCATACCAATGATCGTGTCCCACGATACGGTTTCCCTAAAACAAATATGCATCCTAGCCTTGCCATCGTAGACGAAGTTCTGTTGACATAACATCAACAGAAAAACTTATTTCCTATCGCTTATTATGGCAGGGCAGCCAGCCTCCGTATCCGATCATCTATTTGATCAGCCAGATATTCGGATTTTCTTTTGCGCACCCTTCGCTTCTGTGTTGTCGTGGCTTCCAACGAATGGATTTTCGTCCAGGCCTGTACGGTCACAGGGGAAATGCTCCTATCAAAAACTCCAATTCGATCGCTCATTGGTTATCACCAAGGAAAAGATCGGATTGGCTACTCCCAGATCGATGGGAAATCGGCTAGTGGATATTGACACCAACAGACACCAGACGAGTCAGATTTCATCGCCTTAAGTGTTCACACGCACTATACACGTCACCAGAGACTCGATTAATGGATATACGGAGTTGAGTCCGAGTTAAGTGACGTTTTTGTCCTGTACGTGTCCTAAGCAATGTCGAGCTAGTGTCGAGTTACATCCTATTTTGCGCGAGTCATTAAATATAGCAACAGATTTGTCATCAATTGAAAGAGACGGTGTTAATGTGAAACCAACTTATACTGTAGTTCCACTGAGTTAACTATTAATTGAAAGAGACACGGTGTAATGTGAAACTGAATAAAAAGGATGTTATATAACTGAAACCAATCGACTTGTCTCATTCGTTGACTTTCACAGGTGATCAGTGTTTTGTTCCAACTCCGACGTCTTTACTTGTTTATTCCTCCTCGGCGAACAATTTAAATTGAACTACCTGTGTTTTATTCGTTTTGTTTTTCTGTGGTCAATCACTTTATGCAGCAGACGGTGGAAGGTTAAGTGAATCCGTGTCATACTAGACACCTACTTAAAACCCACCACAGGTTGGTAGTAGAACCAGCGCCCATGCAGGCGCACCAGACTAACCTACCCACTAAGCCACATAATCTTATCCGATTAAAATGAGCTGGAGGTGTACATTTTCATAACAAACATGTAGATATAGATGTGCATTTTGAAGAACTGTTGTTCGTTGTGTCGAGTACAAAACTGAGCCAATTTAGCTATGTGAAATGCTACGTCCGGTCGTGTTCGTTGAGAAATGTACAGAAGTCCTCCGATGAGTTCTCGGCACGGCCGATCGCTTTCACTTTCCTCATCCTGTTCCTCCAGGAATGTTGGTCTCACTTCCATAGCTGTTTGGAATCCTTTGGCGTTCTGTAGTCCAAACCGCTCTACTAATTTATCAATGTAGTTTTCCTGCGAAAGTGATTGCTTCCCTCTCGATTTTCGTGAAAATCTACTCCCAATAGGTTTGTCAACTTCCCCAAGTGTTTGACATCAAAGCATTTGTTTAACAAGTCTCCTACGTGTTTCCTGGTAGCCTCGTTTTCGACAATTGTCACCATATCGTCGACGTAAACTGCCAGCAATGCTCGTCCTTTGGTAGTCTTTAGTTCGTAAACGCACGGGTCTACCTTGTTTCTGATGAATCCCTTTTCAATCAGTGTTTCGTTCATGTGCTCGTTCCAGCACCTTCCACTTTGTTTCAATCCGTAGATTGATTTCTTCAACCAACACACTTTGTTTTCGTCACCCTTTTTGACGAAGCCCTCTGGTTGTAACATGTATACATCTCGTTCCAGCTTCCTGTGGAGCTCATTGCGTCGTATTGGTCAATAATCCAGCGCTTTTCAACTCCAGCCGCTATCAGCAAGCGTATTGTCTCGAAGTCTGATACGGGTGCGTATACTTCGTCGTAATCGATGCCTTTTCTTTGCCAACATCCTTTAGCCACGCGTCTCGCTTTCCACCTCAGTGCGTCACCCATTGTTTTCTTTGCGTAAACCCATCTGCACTTTATCGGTGTCACTCCGCTTGGCGGATCCACAAGTTTCCAAGAATTGTATTTTATCAGTGAGTCATATTCACCGTTCATCGCTTCCTGCCAGTGTGCTGATTCTTGAGATTCAATTGCTTCTAGATAAGGCGATGGTATCTCCTTTCCGTTGACGGTTGATAAGTTCGCTTTATAGTCTGGGGTTTCTCTGTTCAGCTTTGTCCTTATCTGTTTCCGAAATTCTCCCGGATCAAGTTCTAATGCTGGACGTACTGTTTCCGCTCCGTCCGTTTCCTCTGCATTATCAGCAATCTCGATTTCTGAATAGTTTTGGTCCCTTATTCGTGGCCTCAAATTCATTTTGTGCGATACTCGTTCTTTTTCGTGTTCGGGACCTTTCCTTGGTCTTCCTCGCCTTGTTCGTGTCGCTCGCCCCTCGGTATCGATTTCGATCACGTTCGGTGTTGACGGTACTGGTTCATTATCGTCTTCGTCCAGCTGTATTACCTCCGTTGTAGATGATTCCGCGACTGTGTCCTCCTCATCTCCGTCGAGTTCTCCTTCACTCTCATTTTCCCTTGGCTCCTCGGTTTGGACTGTTTCTGGGCAATTTTCTTTTGTTCCTTCGTCCGGGTTAGCTACTTTGGATTCGTCGTGGTAGTGTGCTTCCTTGAAGACGCAGTCTCTCGATTCCTCGATCCGTTGTTCGTCTTCTAGCCACACGCGGTATCCACGTCCTCTCTTAGCGTAACCAATGAGTCTTCCTCTCTTCGCTCTGGGACTGAGTTTGGATTTTCTCTTTGCTTTGGGTATATGCACGAATACCTCACATCCAATCTCACGGAAGTAACTCACGTTCGGCTTCTTCCCAGTCCAAATTTCGTAGGAGAATTTGTAACTCTGTTTCTTATGTATACAGCTGTGTCCGCCAGTTCAGCCCATGCCGCCTTTGGCAATCCTGTGTCGTGTAGCGTTGCTCGTAATAGGTCAAATATCGTCCTATTGAGCCTCTCTGCTACTCCGTTTTGCTGTGGTGTATGTATCATCGTTGTCTCATGGATGATACCCCTTTCCTGACAATACTGTTTCCAAATGTTTGAACAAAACTCTAGACCATTGTCAGTTCTAAGTCGCTTTAACTTCTTGTTCGTCTGGTTTTCCTCTTCAGTTAACCATTTCTTGAATTTCACAAAAGCTTGGCTTTTGTATTGTAGGAAACTCACGTATGCGTATCTGCTTGCATCGTCTACGATGCTCATCATGTATCTGTTTCCTCCCAAACTTGCCTCATCCACTGGTCCCATCAAATCTACATGTACCAGGTCGAGTATGAGGTTTGTCTTGCCATTTTCGTCCCTTGCCAAATTGCGTTTCGGGAATGGTTGTCTTGTCGATTTGCCGGCTAAGCAATCATCGCATTGCGTCGGATTCTCATTGCTTACTTTCATACCGATCACCACTTCTTTCTTGGCCATCTCCAGGATTTTGTTTTTGCTCACGTGCATAAGTGCTAAGGTTTTCACGTTGACTTCCTTTGATATGGCGTTCAACGATGCGCTTTTTCGTCCTGGTTCAGTGTCCACTGTGTACAGCCTTCCCTGTAGTCGTGCCTTGATCAGTGACTTGCCTTCTTTGCTCAGATTGGAACATCCGTCTTCGTCGAAGATGACTTTCTTCTCATTTTCGATTAGACTTTTCACTGACAGGACACCATAGTCCAGTCCCGGAGCTAAAATTGTGTTTCTAGCTTCGAACTCAGTGATCTCAGTAGGAGCATTCTTTATCCTTATGCTCGCAGTTCCTCGACCCAAAGTTGGCGTTGTACTCCCGTCTGCCATTGTGATTTTATCATCGTCACTCTTACTTACTTTTAAGAAATAATTCTCGCTCGGTGTCATGTGGTGCGTCGCGCCGGAGTCAATGATCCAGCTGTCTCGCCCTATCCCCACTGGGCCGCATGACGTTCTTAATACCACTATGTTCGAGTTTGCAGGCTCGTTTTGCTTTTTCTTTCGTTCTGGACAGAATCTAGCAATATGTCCAGGTTTCTGGCACACATAACATACAGTTTTCGGGTTGGCTTTCTTCTTATCGAACGGTTCCTTATTCTTCTCAGGCTTGGCCCCGTGTTTCGGTTCTGCCTTCGTATGTTTCTTTTTGCTAAAGGCCATTAATACCGTTTCTTTATTTGCACCGCTTTCTCGGCGTCTTGCTTCCTCAGCAAGTAGCCTCATTTTTACAGTTGCACTCTTGAACTCATCTGCGGGAAGATTACACAAATTCGACGCTACGTTGTCGTAATCGGTGGATAAGCCGCGCAGTATTATCATCGCGATGTCGCTGTCGTCTATGACATCTCCAACACTAGACAAATCGCATATAGTTTTGTTGATCTGTCCCAAGTAATTTTCCATGTTTCCACTGTCGCTCATCTTGTGATTGTAGAGTTCTCTTCTCAGTTGCACTGTACGAAACTTGCTGTCCCTCGGTGCGTAGAGGTTCTGCAGTTCGTCCCAGACTTCCTTCGCCGATCCTTTGTTGCGAATGTGCATTTGCTGTTCCTCGCAAATCGCAAGCGCAATCTTGGCGTGAGCCCTGCTCTGTCTGGATACGTATTGCTTCTTTTGAGCTTCGGTTGCATTGTCCGCTGGTGAGTCTTCTCCTGGTTCTATAACGGACCATAAATCAGCTTCCATCAGTGTCATCTGCATCTGATATGACCAGGTGGCATAATTCGATCCATTTAATTTATCGATCGAAGACTTCTGATCCGTTCCCATCTTGCTCATAATATTCTCCTCGATACCTTTTCGATTGTATTCCGAAGCGCTGGGACCTTCCACTCACTATCACCAAAAAACGATTCGTCTGTTGATTGCCACGCGTGTAACTGTTCACTTTACTTGCGTACGAGGGTTGCCTTTTATATTTCGGGATTAGAGAACAAAAACAAATATTGATCATCGAAAATCACTTTATTGTTTTTCAAAATATTCCCCATGAAGATCTATACACTTTTGCATGCGTTTGAACCAATTGTCGAAGCACTTTTGCCACTCTGATTGAGGTGAACACTTTGGCTTGAAACGGTAAATAACTTTGGTGACTAAGAGGAGATAAACAGGAAGTTTGATAGATAGTGTCCAAATAAAAAGAATAAAAGTATTTGAAGCACAAAAGTTTATTTATTTATGAAATTACTACAATAGTTTATATGTAATAAAATTGTGTTCGAATACTAAGTGATAATATTATATTAGAGAATATATTTTTCTATGCTGATAAGTAAATATAAATTCGCTTAGACTGTTGGAAAAGTTATATACGTATAACAATCATTTTGAAATAAGATCACAAGAGGAAATGCTAATAATTTAAATTTGTTTTAACGGCAAACTTTTGGTAGATGGGTTTTTTCTTCCTTTTATTAATTTAATTTTTGAAAACCAACAGAATACTCTACGAGTATACTAATAACCAAAAATAATAATATGAAGTACATAACCAAATAGCTATTGGACTCATAGACTAAAAAAAACTCTCTTCTTTTTTCCGATTTTCAGAAGGTCTTTACCAGACACCTCACAAAATGGTTTGGGTTTTATAAAAATATGGAAACAAAGAACCTCATTCTGTTCGCAATGATGAAAATATGCGAAAGCTTGTGAAAAACAATGTCCACGGTAACAATAACGAACAAAGAAGTAAATTACAAGGGTGTACAAATGTTTGAAATCTGAGTGATGCAAGAACAAGTCCATTAAATGAATAAGATACACTAAAAAGTTATAATCATTTTAATCATTATATATGGCTAGGCCAGCTTAACACAAAAAGCGAATAAAGACCGAGTGGTATGTTGAATGTCAAAACCCCTCCGTTAAACTTAGGGTTCCGTGCAATGATTAGGAGAAATCCTTGAATATATTTCGGACCTCGACTGATGGATCGGCTGGAAAAGTTGAAACAAGAGGTAAGTTTGTGCCTACTTTAAATGTTGTACTAGATGATGAAAAAAATTAAATCAATGTCTGTATAACTTTTCTTTTAATTGAATATCTAAATTATTGTAGCAAACTCCTCTAGCGCCCTGTAAGGGAAACTCACCAAAAAGTGTCTATTAATTATGCGATATGTTAAGTTCAAAAATATTAACCTAATTTCGAACAGTTGAATGAAAATCAATTTTGAATGCATTTTCTTCCTGGTTTCTTTAATACTGTCGCCGTTTCACTTCAATCATCCATAAAGGTTCATCTAATTGAAACATTTATCGATAAGGGACAAGCCTCTACGTACTAAGAACTAAGAACTTCAAACAAGTGTGTTAAAAATTATTAAAGAGTACATTGAAAATGTTAACACATTAATTAATATATGGCATTTCTTATATAAATAAATGACTTGAAAACCAATTGTGGAGATGTCATTACTTTTCATTCCACCTGTCTGACAACAGACTGGAACGCATTCGAAGAACAATTACATTTTTAAGTCAACGTGCCCGACACTTATACTTTATAATATAAGGACAGAAGCGCACCTCCCTTGGCCTGTCATCGTCTCCAATAAGCACTGCTTCCAGTTCATCATTCTGAAAGACAATATAAAAAATAAAGTAATAAAATTCAAGATGAATAATAAATTCCCATAAAATAGAAAAGTATTCTGAGTGATTGATGTCCCATTGTCAGAATCTGATATCTTAATTTCAGTACAAAAAAGAGACTCAATTCTGGGATACGACGGAAAACCTAGAAGTGTCCGACCTAATAAAGAAACCAGAAATTTAATCGAATAAGTACAAAAAACTCTTCGTGCTGTGGTGGCGTTTCCAACAGATTCACATAAATACACAAATACACAACCCATAGTGAAAAACAACACCATAGTTTAATCATCAGAGCCGTATACAATAGCAATTGCACCTTAGTGGGTAGTGGTTGAATATATCTGGTTCATCTATCACACGCGACCATTAGTCTGATGAGTAAGTCCTTCGCTTTTCAACAATTTCTTTGTGGACTCGATACCCCGACTACTAAATTTGATAATGGACAAGAGATCATGTATAAAAATGAGAAAAGAGAATTGGTGAAAGTGCGGAACCCTGTGGAACACCATCATTAATTTTATGGGAGGCAAACTTGGCGCCGTCCGAAACTACTTGTATCCCGAAAGATTGGATCTTATCCATTAAATCAATGTGTTGTCAAGTACCTGAGAAAAAACCGGCGATATCCTCAACAGGGTTAGGTTCCAAAATTTGTCGAACGCCTTCAGTAACAACCTTGCTTTGTAAAAGGCGGTTGATAAAGTATCTGCACAATTCGGGAAGGTACACCAACATATCTGTGGCTGCCAAATCCATATTGACGGTTATTAAAAAGGGCGTTTAATTCTCAGTGTTTCCAAAGTTGACAATTAATCAGTGTCTCCATAAGATTCAACAGAATATAACTTAGTGTTATATCGGGTGAGTCATAAATGTTTGCAAATGGCAACACTGGATTTCTTAAAAACCGTTAGAGGGGGGAGCGCGCGAGTGGTGGGGAATTGTGCGTCGCTTCATGCAATTTAACCACAATGGAGCGCTTCACGGGACAACAGCGTGCTTTTTGTGTAAAACAATTTTACAAAAACAACGATTCCTTACGTTACTGTACGACGCCTATTTAGAATTGAATACGAATTACGCCGTGTAAGTGAGTGTCCAAGTGTTAATTTAATCAAAGCTTGGGTCAAGAAGTTCGATCAGGTCAACTGGTCTCCGAGGTCTCGCAGATGCTTGCATCCTTCGATCGTCTCTTCCCTCACTTCCTGCTTTGTAAGTTTGAAATTAGTGATGGTTCTTACCTCGGTCGATCTTACATTTCGGCTGTGGGCTCCTTTTATTCGCACTTGGTCTCTTTGCGAATCGTTTCTCCTGATGCCCGATCCACCGACTGTCTCCAGAACGAGCGCTTCCTGTCTGCCTCTAGCTCCGATCTTTTCGGCTATTGACGAGTCCAACAACGAAATGGTGGATCCCTCGTCAAGCAGAGACAGTACCCGGGCCGATCCCTTAGGTCCGTAGAGATCAACTGTAACCCTCTTCAGGTATGTTTTGGTGCCACTAACGGTGCGCATGGCAGTAACTACCTCTCCTCTGGTTTCTTCGCTGTTTCGCAATCGTTGTTCGATGGGGATATATCATGGCGTGATCTGCCTTCTCTTCTCAGTGGCATCCTCGGCGAAAATTCGCCTGGGTGGGGGGTGACGTGGTGCTCTCTTGCGCACTTATCACACGGTGGTTCCCAGCAATCCGATTCGATGCTTGGATCGGAGGCACTTAAAGCAAAACCTTGCCCTTTTCACCAGATCCCATTTCGCGTTAATACTGGCTTTCTCGAACGTGGGGCGCCTGGGGATGTCGTAGTCCTTTAGACAAACCAGACACTCTGGTTTGCTTCTGTTCCCGGGTGCGCCATTCTCTCTAACGGCGTGGATTGGCCTCCTTTCCGAATCGCGTCGTCCTTGCGACGTTGATGGTAGCCTCCTCTCGGCTTCCATGATACTTCGGGTGGGGCGAAATTGGCACACATGTCTGCCTTCAGCTTCACGAATTTGCTGAAAACCCTCAGCTCTGGCTAGTCCTCTCCTTGATGGCTGTGGTAGTACGTGAACCACCTGGACCTCATGGATGACGGCATCTTGGCCGTCAGTTCTTCTACTATCTCGGGTGCATTGAGGTACTGCTGCTTGCCCAGCGCTCTGATGGTGGCCACGGAGTTCGTCACCCGGCTGGCAAAGACTCCAATCTCGTTCGGGTCTTCCGTGACTCGAGGCAGGCCTTGCAATTTCGTCAGCTCCACCGAGGCCAAGGCTCCCGGTCTTCCAAAGCGAGTCTGCAGTCCGTTCATTACCTCTTGTGGGTCCTCGACAATGAACAGGAGACTTCTAACAGCTTCTCGCGCTCTTCCCTGAAGAGCTCTCCGAAGACGCGCCAAGTTCTGCGCGTGTGTAAATCCGGCGGCGGTATCTTCAAGCGATCTCTTAAAAGCCACCCACTCCTCGTTGGCACCGTTGAAATTGGGTGGCTCGATAATTTATCTCGAGGTAATTGCTCCGGGCGGTGCTCGTGATAGGCTGGCAATGGCTTGGGCCAGATCCTGGATACCGCTTCTTACTTCTTTGCGACCTGTCCTCATGGGCTGGCTGCTTTTGATTTTCTCGGTGCGGTCTCGGTAGTTCGTCCCATGGATTGAGGGGGTTCCGCTCGTGCTCGCACTCGTCTTCGTCAGCCTCGCTCTGGCTCGCCACGTCCTCGGAGCCTATTCCCCGCAGTGCGAGTTTCGCTCGGGCCACCTTCGCTTTTGCCTGGGCCACTTTCGCCTTCGCATGGCGACTTCCAAACTCGCTTCGACATCAGCTCGCCTCGACGACTTTACCGAGCTTCCTCTTGAGACAGTGCCTCGTGTTCCGCGTCGCGCCTCGATCTTGGCACGGTCGTCTCGGGTCCTGTCCTCTCCGGCGACGCTTGTCTTCTGGCTTGCCTCTTGGTACGTTGGGTCGATCTCCTGCCTTGGGGTGTGGGGTTCAGAGTGGGCCCCCCTTGCTTCCATAACGTGTACCTGTTCCCTCCTTCTGGCAAGCGCTCCGACAGGTCCGTCAAAATCTCCTCCAAGTCGTGTGGGAGATTCTTCTCATGTGGCGCCTACATCAGGTCCGGTGCTGCCCACTCCAGGTTGAGTGGACAGACCTCCCGCGGGGGATGGCAGCGTTCTCCTAGTTTTAGCCGATCTCGTTATCGGCAACGTCGTCTTATCGCCGAGATCCGGCTCGAAGGACCAAAACTGTTACTGCAACGAAAAAGGGAAACTGAATCGTGAACGGCGCTTTCTTCAGCGACGTCCCAACAGTTTCGCCTTAGCGGACTGTATTTTCCGGCACTGGCCGGCCAACGATGATTTTGCCTAACCTAGAGGGATTACACCTCCAGAGCCGGACTCTTCTCTAGATTGGTGGGCGTTTTGTCTTGCCCAGTACAGATCCCTGATAACAAAGTGGAGACGCGACCCAGAAAGAATATCGACCAAAAATGTGTCGCAGAAATTTGCTTGATTTTATTTCCTATTTAATCAATGTATATTATTCAACCTATATTTTTGATTATTCCTGATCTCTCTGGAGCTGGTCTTGAACAAGACCGATCGGGTAGGAATTCCTTCTACGACTCCTGCTGCTTCATCGAATGTGCCCGCCTTATAGAGGCCCGCGGTTGTCCCCTCCTTCGCTCGTTTCCTAGGATCTCCTTTTCTTAGTGGCTTCCTGGAATCGGTGCGCCGCTGATCGTCGTTTCCCTGGAAATGGTATGTTAGCGCTTGCCTTGCCTTCCCTGGGAATTCGTGTCGACGTGATGCATCGCCAACAACATCCGAACCGAGTATTTATACCGTGGAGGTTTCTGCGCCACTGGGAAACTCAGATAACTGATTGGTATCGATCGCGCAACCACTTGCATTTCAAGCGAATAACCGACATAAGAAGCTTCGCCATGTATGCAGGTCTTTTGGTCTTTTTTTTTGTCTATGTAATCGAAGGTGATGGAAAAGGCCATCAATACTGAGTTAATTGAGTATTTGGAGTGCAACGGACTTCTGAATGATCGTCAATACGGATTCCGTGGCAGGTGGTCCTCGGGAGACCTTTTGACCCCGATAACCCATATATGGGCATTTGCGACTGAGCGACATGGTCAAGGGCAGTCGCATTGGATATCTCCAAGGCTTTTGACCGCGTCCGACATGGGGCATTGCTGAGCAAGCTTCGTTCATATGGACTTTCCCAGCAGCTTTGCGACTGGATGAAGAGTTTCCTCGAAAATCGATCGATCCGGGTTGTTGTGGACGGCGTGTTCGGATCTGTATCCTGTTAATTCGGGAATGCCTCAGGGTTCTATTTTGGCTCCAACCTTGTTTTTGCTTCACATAAATAGTTTGTTGGAGTTAAAGGATAACAGGGTCCTCAGTTTCGCGGATGGTAGTACGCTTGTTTCCTCTTTTTGGAGTGACTGGCCGATTAGCGCATCAACGTCGCACCAGCTGAGATGTAGACAGATCGACTCTCTGAATCGGGATCTGGATAAAGTCCTGCAGTGAGGAAAGGCCAATCTCGTCGACTTCAATGCAACGAAGACACAGTATACAACATTCACAAGGAAAGGTGGATCATCGGTTCCACACCCGATGATGAATGGCCAGCTTCTCGAATCTGGGGAAGGCTTGAAATTACTCGGCATCACGGTCTGTGGGAATGTATGGTGGCATATACACGTATCGAGCATCGCCAGGTCAGCCTCTAGAAAGCTGAGTTGTCGTTTAGAGCCAAGAAATATTTTACTCCGGTTCAACTTCTTCTTCTGTATAAATCCCAAATTAGACCCTCCTCGAATATTGCTCCCATGTTTGGAGCTCTACTCCTAAACATACCCTTGTGGCCTACTTGACAGCATTCAGAAACGAGCGATCCGCCTGATCGGGGACACGGCGCTGACATCGGGACTACAGTCGCTATCGCATCGAAGGCGCGTAGCTGACCTCTGTCTGTTTTATAGATATTATCACGGGTACTGATATTCGGAGATTCGTAGCATTGTTCCGCGCAATTGCCCAAAAGACAAACTGACGGATCGCACCATCCCTGCATCAGAACTCGTTCCGTTACAGAGCGGGGAAGATGTGGAACTCCCTTCCAGCGCGAGTGTTCCCGGAGAGTTACAACCTGCTCAAGAAGAACTGCTACCATTTTCTGGGGTATTTTCGGGCGCCCACTCGATGCTATAGGTTCGCCTCTTGCGAGAGAAGTATAATTATAAAAAAAAAAAAAAAAAAAATTGAAGAGCTTTCGTAGGGATTTAACGTTTAAAGAGAAGCATGTCCTCAAAACAATACGAAGGGTTTTTTTTCACTAACAAAAGGATGTTATTTTAAAGCCGCTAAAACTTTAAGTGCTCAGTATGAGTTAAAAAGCGAGTATGACCGCTGTGTTTTTCTTGGATATTTAATGCGGAGCTAATGTGATATCAGCCACCGCTCAGATATGTGCGAAAGGTGCAGCTAGTAGACTAGTTTTCTTTACTGCGTTGACAACAAAGGATGATTACGTTGTTATCAAATGTGATAGTGTTTTTGATATTCTTCACGAAGGCCTAGAAATGTCAGCTACCTGTAGAAGAGTGAATTTGGCACATTGAATTCGCCAATTGTAATCAATCATTGTCCTATTAAAACTTTGTTTGCTCTAAATTATTCGATTTATCCAACCGAAAGTTTAACTCCTTACTCCTAATGACCTGTCTGCACCCCGAAGTGAATCACATTCAAACTGGGGTTTAATATTCTTCTCTTATATGTGGGATAAAGGCAGAAGAATTACACCTGTTTTTGCATCGGCTACCACGTTAACATTCTTTAAGTCTGAGGACCATTTACATCAAGCAGACTAAGCAGTGGAGCATCTGGGAGTGATTAATATATTTTTATGATGAACGACAGTGGGAAGACTACACCTACACCAGTGGTGATTAAACAGCCACAATACAGCACACAACCATGGTGAACACACAATCACGGTGAAGAACGTGGTACCAAAGAGGCAGATCGAAAAATTAATTCATCAAAGCCGTATATCATAACAATTAGCAGTGTTGCAAGATAGAATTGCGCACAATAAATTATTAATATATAACACGATAGGTGTACTCACAGTTTCGCCACCGGGTTTGGCTAGAAGGGTCGGGTGGGGGGTCGTGCCTCTGTCGCTGTGGAGACGAGTTATTTATGGGGTGTTGGCTTTTCTTATCAGAGTTCCGACGATGTCG
Organism: Microdon myrmicae; assembly: GCA_963931805.1. Taxonomy (NCBI): domain Eukaryota; kingdom Metazoa; phylum Arthropoda; class Insecta; order Diptera; family Syrphidae; genus Microdon; species Microdon myrmicae. Next base: position 128,680,771 of record OZ007502.1, on the reverse strand, counting down.
TGCCGTAAGGCGGTTGCTTCACTCTTTCGTAGGACCTTAAATGTGTCGCTTGGTCCGTCCTTTTACGGTTTACGTTCAACCCCCTCACTCGCCTGAATTCACTATTAGATTTCCAAGGAATTAGCCCCTAGTTCATAAAATACTCAAATTGTGTAAGTGGAGATTTTCTTAACCTTTCCAGTGATATTTCATTTGATCACAAATTTATTGTTGCAATAAAGTATTTAAAACTGTTTATTTATAATTGTGGGCTCCTCGATAGTATAGTGGTTAGTGTACCCGTCTGTAAAGCGGGAGAGCGGGGTTCGATTCCCCGTCAGGGAACCTCTGGCGCAAGACTAATGACCTTGCCCGGAAAAAACAAATCATTATGGAAAATATAACAAGCCTCAGACTTGCTAAATAAGGCCAAGACCGGCTCCCGGTTGTAGTGCCGATGATGATGATGATGATTTATAATTGTAGTTTCTTTAATTAAATTCTGGTTCGGTAGACACTTGCTAACCAACACGAATATCATTTATCACTCGCTCGCCGTTATTTTATAATTTAATTTAACACAACGAAACGTCGTATATTATTCGACACTACTTTTTACTACTTCGTTTTAGTTATAATTTTGGTTGATGTATTTATACTTAATTGTTCTCGACAGGTTAAACGACCAGCTCACATGATACACGGCTCGCTTGTACCAACTGTCTCCAGCGGTACTGTGGGAAGGAAGTGTATTGTGCCAGGCATGGGGACTCGGTTCACCTTCCTCCTCCATCATAAAACTTTCGCCACTAAAGCACCGAACGAAAACTCCACGTCACCGGCGGTAAAGGAAAACACATTAAAAACCAACACCCAGGAACCGCTGCCGGAAAATTAAACACATTGATTTCGTTTTTGTTTAGTTTTATTCTCTCAATAAAAACCACTACTTTTGTTAACACTATTGGACTTGATGCAAATTAATATTAACACTAATTTATATAATGTATTTCTTTTGGCCCAGTCAATGAAATGTAATTTTTAACAAAATCCTCCGGAATCGAAAAAAAATCGACAAACCATCGCTCAACTTAAATGATGATGAATAAAATTCACTACGCCATTGACTCCTTATATTATCGCGTCCCCGTGCGCACCGGGAAGCGGGAGTGGCACGACCGTGGTGGTCGGCGATGTCATTGGACTCAGCGATAAACGGCTCGTGCAGAACCGACTCGCTAATGGGGTGAGTTTCCCCGAGAGAGAAAGTGTTCCTCTCCACTAAGGATACGTTTTACCTACCACAAGAGAGACGTAAAGTGTCTCTTTGTGGAACAGAAAACCAGATCTCGTAATGGAGATCATGGTAGTAAGTATGCATGGGTGGTCGTGAGGATCATAATATTCAACACACGCGCGAAGGCGATGGATAAACGAAGCAGACAGGTGGTAAGAACAAAGGGACCGTGAAGGTCGTTGGTAGTACACATGTATGTGTGTACATGGGTTCTTTCATGGGCCAAACCATGAGAACGAAGCTGAAGCGATGAAAAGGGCATAGGGTGTGAGTTCGGTAAAGCAAACAAACCGAATCTCCTTGGATGCTAATGGTTTTTGTTTGCTCATGCCACTGCTGATGAGAAGCAGATCCCGAAATATGAGATGACAAAGGGAACGCTTAGGTCTTTGTCTAAGATGTGCATTGCGGCTAAATAAATAGGCGGCAATGGAATGTGGAAATGCGCTAATTGGTTTTAGCTTGATTACCGGGAAATGGTGTTTATGGCATCGCTGGTAAGAGTAGGTATTCAATTCCCATTTGCATTTGCCTGCGCTGTAGGATTTAATTGATGCCTTAAGACGCGAGATGCGTATATTTGTTTTGGTCCCTTGGGTGTAGGTCGCCAGCCAATGTGTATGTATGGTGATTTATTATACACTTGGTGAGGACAGGAAATAGGCGACGCAATGTTTATGATCCCTGTTATGATGGTTACATTCTATGTAAACCAAATCATTTTGTTTTCAGGAGTTCGTCTAGGAGAATTTGCCTGGCACCGAAGGTGCCGAATCGGTTTTGGGATCCCTGATAAGTTAGGAAAGAATTCTTACAGGAAATTTGTATGCGAAGAGATGCATGAAAGGTAAGGATTCTTTAACAGGGACTTTTAGATTATAAATTTGATCTAGTTGATGCGTGAAGCATTTACAGGTGCTTAATGCAATTGCATTAGCAAAAACTTATGCAGATTGGGATGAAGTTATGGGGGTTTTTCAGGTAAGTGGGCCGTGGGGTTTGGCGGAACCGCCACAGTACCACCCCACCGGCTCTTTTTTTTCATCCAGCGTTATCTCGCTGAGAACATAGTCGTGTTATATGACTGTTATACCGATAATGGTGATGATTCATCTCGAGTTTTACCTGAGATATTGAAGCGTCTCTAACAGATACACACACAAATACACAAGCAAATAGTGAAGAACACCGAACAAAAATCGAATAAGAAAATACATCAGAGCCGTATACCATAGCGATAACAAAACAATTCACATCAGTGGAATATACTTGAGTTTAAAAATCGAATTCAAAACACGGCCAGTAGCCTGATGGGCTGCGCTTCGGTTCAATTTTTGGTGATTCTAACTGTCATAGCGTCAGTTCGAACCACACGTTCTTCACTATTATCCCAAACGCTATAATATCATCACCGGTATCGGTTTGTTTTTATTTCCTGAGTGCAACATCGTAACTGCGCTTTTGTATGAACCAGTGTAATTTTATGCTTAATGTTTTAATTTGTGTAATGTTATACGGAATGTGCACTTTATGTGTTAATTTAATATTTTATGTGTGTAATACATGTGTCTAATTAATGTGTAAAATATGTAATACGTTTATGTTTAATATTTTATGTATTTCATCTAAAAATTAAAATTGTTTTATGTTTTAGGTTTATGTTTAATATTTTTGTGTGTATGTGTTGCAAAACGCAACCTGGTCAATCATCAGCTAAAAACGTATCACGTAACTTACATTTTAAGTTCAATTACGTGATCACGTAAAATTCGATTACTGAAGCCGGTAATCTGCGAAGAGCGCAAGTTATGGTTTGTGGATAACCGTTGGAACCAAACAGTCACAACACCAAGAAAAAGACAACCAAAACCTCTTTTGCGCCAACCAGTGAGAATTTTTCAAACACCGAGTCTTGCTTTTATTTTCTTCCACTATTTCTTTTTATTATTACTAAGAGAGTTTTCAGTTTCACAAGTGTTATTATCTAACTTAATCATCTTATAGAGTTCGGGTGATAAACAGAATTCACTTTCTTCTTTGTCCAATTAACTTGTAGTTCTTATTCTTTAATATCTTAACAAATTCTCTTCGGGTAATAAACGGAATTGACTTTCCTCTTTGACCAATTAACTTTTAGTTCTTATTCTTTAATATCTTAACAAATTCTCTTCGAGTAATGAACGGATTTCACTTTCTTCTTTGACCACTTAACTTTTAGTTCTTTATTCTTTAATATCTTAACAAATTCTCTTCGAGTAATAAACGGAATTCACTTTCTTCTTTGACCAATTAACTTTTAGCTCTTCTCCTTTAATCGATTAACAAATTTTCTTCCAGACTCTCCCAGAACTAACGTATCGTTTTAGATTCACCACTCCACAAACCAACCGCCGACTGCCTGCTAACCTCTTCTTACCACTTCTCCTCAGCTCGGGGTCAATACCTCCCGACGACGATAATGCAATTACATTTCCCAGTGACCTAATTTCCGCACTTTAACTTCAATTCGCAATTGCTTTGTACTGCGGCGTCAGCCGATATTTCTTCATCGATTTGCGCCATAATTCAATATCCGCAATTGTGAACTGACCCAATTAATTTTGTGCAATTACTTTTCTTGGCGATTTATTAATCGTGCCGAAATATGCAATCAATTGCTTTTCCGTGGTTTGTTAATCGTCGCGGAATATGCAATTAATTGTTTTTATGCGATTTGTCAATTGCTCTGAAATATGCAATCAATTATTGCCGTTCTGGCGGTTATACGAGTTTAGAAATGAATAGCGTTTTTTGATTTGAGTGCATCAATGACCTCATGTACATCATCTTTGTCTATGATGTCACTGACACACTTAACACGCACGTGCTCTCTCGTTGGTGGTCTTAAATCGACTTTGTCGTTGATTTAAGGGCCCACAGAATACTACTAGATGCATGATCTCAACAACGATTCTGCGAGGGATTTTCAATAAAGACTGGCACTACCGTTGAACTAGGCGAACACTAACCATTAGCGAAAATTTCACACGTGTATTTTATTAATAGTAAAAATCATCGATGGCAATTTAGGTAAACGTTTTTGGTGGCTAACAACAAACTAGTTGACTGGTGGCGTTCAAACAGCACGAAACAGACGACAGTTGACTCAGCATAGAAAAATCATTTTCTAAAAAAATTATTAAAGTTTAATGAATCCGTCCCGGTTATAAACTGCCAGAATGTACTTTCCTCCCTATATTTACCAATTTGGAGTTTTCATGCCAGAGTGCCACGAATTCGCCTTTTCGCGAATTGACGCGGTGGATTTTTGCCTCTTCTTGGGAACGCTGTTGTTTCCTTATAAGTACATGGCGGTGATACAGCTGTGAGCTTGGTATGCTTTCTTGGAATTGGCGCATGTTTCTTGCCACGTCTTTCCGGGAATTGACGCGGTGGATTTTTGCATCTTCCGAGGATCTGCCACGCTCCTGCCTTTTTAGAAGTCCATGGCGCCGACACCGATAAGAGATGGGTGCGTTTCCTTACGATTGGAACACTGTTGCTTTTTGCGTGTTTTCGGGAATTGACAAAACGGATTCTGGCATCTTCTGGGGAACTGATGCGCTGCTGGTTCCGTCGCCTTCTTGAGATTTGACGCATTATATCGATGAATGATGCATCGCCAACAAATATTGAGCAGGTTAGAACATAGAAGTTTGTGAGATCATCGACGGCTTAATTGATTTCTATTCATGGGTATATTCAATAGGTTCAATTGAGGAATATGCGGGATAATTAGTACCTATGAAAAGAAAAAAAAAAAAAAAAAAAAACAGGCGGGCAACATAGCATATATTTTGTAACGGCGGTGTTACTTATCAACCCCCATACAACTTCACTGGGGTTTTTATATAATATTTTTGTAAACACGACATGTGACGCTTTTGGGGCATCTGACCAAATAACGGAATTGAATTCCAGTTTAGAACTATGCCTTGGAAATTATGGGCAAGTTGGGTAGGATGAACTATTCCTTGCATTACATCCCTTGCTCTTCTCTCACCAAAGTCGATTTAAGCCCGCCAATGAGACAGCACGTGCGCTTCTGGCTCGTGATCCGCTGCAACCGCCGAATGTCATACCACAGCATAACCTTACCAGCCGAAATTTCTATGTCATAAGATAGAACTTGTGAAGACTTTGTCGTCGTCACCATAATCATCAGCGACACTACAACCGGGACCCGGTCTTCGCCTTATTCAGCAAGTCTCTCCACCGGTTCCAATTTGGAGTCATCCAGTTTGGCCCTCCCAAGCCCTGGGCGTGCTGGTCTACGCCATCCCTTGATCGCAGACAAGGTATGCCGCGCTGTCTCCTTCCATACATCCTGGCACAAAGGATTTTCCGGACAGGCTCCGCTTCACTAATTCGAGCTTGGTGTTCCGCCCATCGAAGTCTACCGAACTTGATTTTGCTTAAAACATTAGCTTCAAGGTAGATCGCGTACAACTCATGGCGGTAGCGTCTCCGGAATCGTCCTCCCTTACATACGGGGTCAACAATTCTCCGTAAGACCTTCCTCTCGAACGCGGCTAAGAGTTCAGAGTGCTTTTTATTGAGCACCCAGGTCTCGGGTCCATACATGAGTACTGGTAAGACCATGATCTTTACAGTAGCAGCTTGGATGTTCTGGATAAATTTCTGGATTTAAAGAGCCTTGATAGACTATAGTAGGCTTTGTTGGATTTCATCTGCCGTTCGCGTATTTCTTCTTCCATATTGTTATCGACTGATACTATTGACCCAAGGTACCTAAAGGATTGCACTACTTCAACTTCGTGCTCCGCTACCCTGATAGTTTGACCAGCGTTAGGTCTTCTTTTCGCGGAAGTTGCCACCATGTACTTAGTTTTTCTCTCATTAATGTGTAGTCCCAGTTTTTGTGCCGCCTGCTCGATCTGGGTGAAGGAGTCCTATACAGCCGAATCGGATTTACCGATGATGTCGATGTCATCTGCGTAGGCAAGTATCTGGCTAGACTTGGTGACAATAGTCTCTCTAGCTGTAACGCCAGAGTCACACATTGCTTTCGCCAACGCCAGGTTGAAGAGGAGGCAGGCCAGACCGTCCACTTATCGGAGTCCATTAAAGATGTTTATTGGTTTGGACAGCAATCCCGCTATTTTTACTTGACTAGTTACGTTGGTCATGGTCAACCTACAAAGTCATATCAATTTATTTGGAATGCCGAACTATCTCATGTCATTATATAGTTCTACCATGGGTATGCGGTCGTGGGGGGCCTTAAAGTCTATGATATAATGGAATCTTAAATTCCAGACGTTTACCATCGCCTGCCTAAGGGTGAATATCTGATCGATCGAACTATCTCATGTCATTATATAGTTCTACCATGGGTATGCGGTCGTGGGTGCCTTAAAGTCTATAGTATAATGAAATCTTAAATTCCAGACATTTATCATCGCCTGCCTAAGGGTGAATATCTGATCAATCGCTGATTTGCCTGGGATGAAGCTACACCGATATTGGCCAGTGATGACTTTTGCCTATGGGCCTATCCGGTCTTGTAGGATAGAGGAGAGTATCTTATAGGCGGTAGAAATGTTATACCCCCATAGCTGCTGCACATTGTGATATCTCCCTTCTTTTGTATGGGGCAATTATTCCGCGACGCCAATCTTCCGGCATCTCCTCTTGCTCCCACACATGTACCACGATCTCATGAATTGCGTGATGTAACCCCCCCCCCCCCCCCCCCCCCCCCCCCCTCTACTTTTCTCCATTTCACAGACTAGATTTTTTTCCCAGGCACTTTTATTTTGCCTGTGGAGTCTTCTTTCAGATCTTCTGAGCTGTTTGTATTTCTCCTCGTGTATCCGCGTTCTATGAGGCTGCTGCATTGCCCTATGGGCAGCATTCTTACGTTCAGTCACTAGTTTGCACTCATCATCAAACTAGTCGCTCCGATCTCTACGACTACTGCCTTAGATGGAGTTGCCAGTACTAATGACAGTATTCTTAAGGCATGTCCATTTCTCTTCTACGCCCGGCATTCTGGCGCCAGGACTTACTCTCCGTCCATCGAGCTCTTATAGGGCGAGTCTTGACGCATGTACAAATGTGTTGCTAGTGTTCTCATTGCGTAAGGCAGCCGTGTTGATCCGAACCTGATCCGCGGATGCAATACGTCTCCGTAAGGCAATCCGCGCTCGGAAAACGGTACCAACAAGATAGTGATCCGTGTCGACGTTGTCACCTCGGTACTTTCGTACCGTCATCAGGCTCGAAGAGTGGCAGCGATCTATCAGCACGTAGTCAATTTGGTTGCGAGTGGCTCCATCAGGTGATACCCAAGTGGCTTTTTGGATATATTTACGCGGAAACCTGGTACTCGCAACGACCAAGTTCTTTGATGTTGCCAGTTCGATGACTCGTAGTCCATTGTCATTAGTGTTCTCATGTAAACTGTGGGGACCTCTGTAGTACCTGAAAACCGTCTCCCGACCTATTTTTGCATTCAAATCACCAAGAACGATTTTCACATCGTATCTTGGGCAGACATTGAGGGCCCGTTCGACGTTCTCGTAGAATTCTTCTTTTTCGTCGTCAGGGGGCTTCGCTGTAGGTCCGTGAACGTTTATGAAGAATATGTTCTTAAATTTGCCTCGGACACGAAGAGTGCATAGCCTTTCGTTTATTGCATTAAAGCCGATGATGGCAGGCTTCAGTTTTTGGCTGACTAGAAAGCCTACCCCGAGCACATGGTATTTTGCATGACAGCTGTAATAAGTGTCATCCACCACTCCCCATACATCTAAATTCTTGTAATGCTGTTATGTCAGCCTTATATTCGGACAGGGCATCGGCTAGCTGCTGTGCAGCTGGGGCTCTGTATAGTGAGCGGACACTCCATGAAAAAATTCTCAAATCGTTTGGCCATTTTCGTTTTCGTGGTCGTCGTCGTGTATCCGGTCCATATTCGAGGCTTGTTGAATCTTCCATAATAGTTTGTTTTTCCGGGCAAGGTTATTAGCCTTGCGCTAACCTTTCTCGGGGTGTCGCTGCATGCATTGGTTCACTACTTGGCGGGTGCCAAAGTATGTCAGCCTTATATTCGGACAGGGCATCGGCTAGCTGCTGTGCAGCTCGAGCTCTGTATAGTGAGCGGACGCTCCATGAAAAAATTCTCAAATCGTTTGGCCATTTTCGTTTCCGTGGTCGTCGTCGTGATATCATCATCATCGGCACTACAACCGGGAACCGGTCTTGGCCTTATTTAGCAAGTCCTGAGGCTTGTTAAATTTACCACAATGATTTTTTTTTCGGGCAAGGTCATTAGTCTTGCGCCAGAGGCTCCCCGACGGGGAAACGAACCCCGGTCTCGCGCGTGACAGGCGGGTATACTAACCACTATACTATCGAGGAGCCCGTCGTCGTGTATCCGGTCCACATTCGAGGCTTGTTGAATCTTCCATAATAGTTTGTTTTTCCGGGCAAGGTTATTAGCCTTGCGCCAACCTTTCTCGGGGTGTCGCTGCATGCATTGCTTCAATACTTGGCGGGTGCAAATGTTGCTATCCAGGGGTGTCGTCGTCATGGTGAAAGAAATATCATGCCGGTCAAGTAAACGTCTCTGGTAGGCTCTTCTCAGTGCATTTTCCATAACAATTTCGCAGACTCTTCTATTATTTCAACAATTTCACATCGAATGTTATCTTTAAGCATCAAGATTGTGGAAGGTATATTGGGGATTACCTTTCGATACCACTTTTTGACATTATTCGGTCGGGACAATTTTTTCACACAAAATTTGCTGTCTGATGTGCCACCGTCTAGTTATAACCAGTTGTTCTGTAGACGTAAATGATCCAAATCGGGCTAAAGAAAAGTCAAGCTAGACATTTTTCTTCATTCTTCGATTTGGAATAATTAGGTTCGATAGTGGTGCCAGTAGCTGTTATATTACCTCTAGCATCTTCAAATATGGTCCAATTATGCCGCTGGCCGAAATAACGCCCCATGCAGCTTCTTTACGATGGTCTTGTGGTCCTTGATGTTTTCAAAGACTTAGTAGCGGCAATTCAAATTATTAACAAAGTCGAAATGTGCTTTGTCGAGCCGTTTCCTACGTATTCACAACTGAGCAATCATTAGAATAAAATGTTTCAATCATTTCAAAACGTTGTTGCAATAAACCCTGGAACAGAAAAGGTACCTTTTATACATAAAACCGTTCCATTAAGGCGCAGAAACAGTCTTCCAAACAACTGAGTGACGATGCCCTGGATTTGCATTTGGCTGCCAAGATACTTCGACCAGTATTTTGTCCAATTATTCGAGCATATTGCGAAAATATAATAGTGAAATGCTTCAGTTGCACAACGATATGGAGCTGGGCAGGAGACAATGATATCTAGGCCATTTCTGGGCAATTATTGTCAACGATCCTACATGAAGTGTCTTCTACTTATTCTAAAACGACAGGGCGGCAAAGGAAAGTATCGCCTTAAGACGTTACTTGTAGCAAAAAGGTATCAGCGTCAGCATGAAGTCTTTTACTGTAATCTGAAGGAACGGAGTAAAGTATCTTTTTAAGACGGTCACTTGCAACACACGGATGACAGAAACCCTACAAGAAGTATTATACTATAATCAGAATGGACGTTGCGGTAGAGGAAAATATCACCGCAAGGCAGGGCACACATGACCAACTGAATATGATTGGTTAAAAACCAAGCTAATTAAAGAGAGTTGTTTTAGGAACCGAATGTCCATCTGGGAGCTTAACGACACATAAGTAGGTGAGAGCTGAAAGCAAATTCGAGTCACAAACACTGTTGTAAAAAGTAGTCACCACACCTCTTGAAACAATAAGTCAAAAACCCCTTTTTAATAGAAAACAAAAATCAACTCAGATAGTTGTACTTATTCTATTAAGTGCGACGATTTCTTCCAACAATTTATTGTAGCGCCATTTAACTTAACACGGTGGTGTTACATCTGGGCTAACAATTGAATCTTGAAAGAGGGAAACGTTCAAAAGCAAACCTTAAGAATTTCGACCCATGCAAAGCAATGGACTTCGCTAGAGGTTCCACGAACTGTGCCGCACCCGACCAGTCCAGGCTGGAGAACGGGATGAAGGGATTTAGTTTCATGTCAAACAATTTCGAAGAATAGCTTACGGAGTGAAATGGAAACCTCAACAGGCAGATTACTGATAAAACAGCTTGTTCCAATCACCTAAATACACAAATAGAATTATTTCAAAATTCCAAGAAAACTTGGCAATCATAATTCTAAGATATAGTCCCGACCAGTCTTAGTTGAAAGAATTCAAACATTTGAAATTATGCCCCGAGAAATTCAGTGGCAAATTGATAGCCCACTATATAACCTTACTACGGTTTAATATCAGATTTCGGTAAAACAACTGCTTCCTGGTATATATCACCAAGTGTAATGAAATCGCTACTTCAAACCATAATAATAAAGTAGGTTAAACTATCGGAAAATGTTCCCCCTCGAAGCAATACCGATAATTATATGGAACGCAAATGTGTTACCTTTAAAAATACCACCTAATGGAAATACTAGACGTTTCGTACACAATAGGAGAGGGCTTCAGTTATATACCAACACTTCCGTTCGTTTCTTTTCTCAATGACTCACAGAGTGTGGCAGAAGGGAGCTCGAAAATACAATAAAAAGTCGTAACAGATTCTCCACCTCGTAAAGTAAAACCATTTTAACACCACACAAATGGTCGATTAGAAAAGGTCCACAACCGGTTATATTACAGTATGTCTGAGGTTTCGGACTTCACAACACAAAATGGTTAGGTACTCAAATTGTCACTCACTTGGAGCGGGGAAGGGTCCTTCTGAATGTTTAAAACCTCGGCCACCGAACTTGGATTATCCAACCAGAGATTGTAGTCCTCATTAACACGGAACTCACGTTCATATTTGCACTTGTTGCATTTTACGACAAATACATCGTCTCCTTTCGCCTGGAGCGTTGTAGTTTTGCCGGCCTTCCAGGCTATGCCGCATCTCCTACAGATCGATCGTTTCATATCAGGTTCCCTGTGGAAAAGTACTTTAATGTAATTTATACTGAACACATGATGGACGTACCAACTTACATGCGAACTACAGAACGCTTGCCAACCATTTTGCACAAATTTCCGTAATATGAAGACAGTTTATCGTTTCTACCTGCCATTAAATGCGAAGCTTGATACAGGAAATTCATTCGACTGTAGGACTCCTTCTGTTGAATATTGTTTGACTTCTTGGCTGCCTTCTTCTCCATTTTATTTGTTGCTGGGCAAATCTAAACACCACTAACCTACGCAACTGATGCTAAAAGATAACTATCTACTCGGCGTTTGCGAATATGACAAACTTATATGTAATATTGTGGTGAAGTCAGAATAGTAGGGTAAATCGTGTTTTAGCGGCAGGATGGTGAGAAATGGTATTTTCTAGACATGAATTCGCTGTATTAAAAACTGGACTAACAGTGCATAAAGAAATATATTTTGAATTTTTTTTTGTTTATTATCTTTTTTCGATCTCTTCGGGTCAGACCACCACAATTTCTTCTTCAGTACAAAACTGAAGAAAGCATCCTCCCAACAACATTCTCCTTTATAATAGAAGATTCCTGGACACATCCCATAGAGTCTACTTTTTTTTTTTTTATTAGACTTCTCTCGGGAGAGGCGAACCTATAGCGCCGAGTGGGCGCCCCAAGATGCCATCAAATAACTGTTGCAATTCTTTTTGAACAGTTGCAGGTTGTAACGCTCCGGGAATAATCGCGTGGGAAGGCAGTTCCACAGCTTCCCCGCTCTGTAACGGAACGAGTTCTGATACAGGGATGTTCGCGCCGTCGGGAGATGAACCACAAACGGGTGCGATCAGTCGGATTGTCTTGTGGAGCGCATATAAACCGAATTGCGTGGAACAATGCCAAGAATCTCCGAAGAACAGCACCCGTGATAATATCTGTAAAACAGACAGAGGTCGGCTACGCGCCTTCGATGTGAAAACGGCTGTAGTCCCGATGTCAGCGCCGAGTCCCCGATCAGGCGGATCGCTCGTCTCTGTATGCTCTCAAGTAGGTCGAGGGTATCTTTAGGAGCAAAGCGCCAAACATGAGAGCAATATTCGAGCGCGGGTCTAATTTGGGATTTATACAGGGGAAGATGTTGAGCCGGAGTAAAATATTTCTTGGCTCTAAAAAGATAGCTCAGTATTCCTGAGGCTGACCTGGCGATGCTCGACACGTGTTTATGTCATGATACATTCCCACAGACCGTGACGCCGAGCAATTTCAAGCTTTCCCCAGATTCGAGGGCCTGGCCATTCATCATCAGCTGTGGAACCGATGATCCACTTTTCTTTGTGAATGTTGTATATTGTGTCTTCGCTGCATTGAAATCGACGAGATTGGCTCACCCCCACTGCAGGACCCTATCTAGATCCTGATTTAGAGAGTCAATCTGTCTACATTTCAGCTGATGCAACGCAGATGCACCAATCGGCCGAACACTCGAAAAGGAGGAAACAAGGGTACTATCATCCGCAAAACTGAACACTTTGTTATCCGTTGTCTCCAACAAATCATTTATGTGAAGCAAGGACAAGGTTGGAGCCAAAATAGAACCTTGGGGCACCCCCGAATTAACAGGATACAGATCCGAACACTCGCCGTCCACAACAACCCGGATCGATCGATACTCGAGGAAGCTCCCCGTTCAGTCGCAAAGCTGTTGGGAAAGTCCATATGAACGAAGTTTGCTTAGTGTTTTAATAGTGTTTGGAGTTGTCCACTGTTCCCTTCAGAAAATGTTGTAGTAGTGTTTGGAGTTGTCCACTGTTCCCTTGACGAGACGAACCCAATGAAAAGGCAGCGAGGAACCACACAAACCAGAGTCCGAAATCTTTACTCCAGGAACCACAAAAACCAAAGTCTGAGATCTTTATTCCTTGAGATTAACTTTTATTTCCTTTATTATTTAATTTGGATACACCTTGTTTTATTACGATGAACTGCTACCTGTGATGTTAACTCCGATGGTGTGGGCGTGATGAAGGTTGGTTGCTGACGAACATGGCAAATGAAAGAACAAACCAACTCGAGGAATTTACCTTTTAATAGTTTAAGCATCACTTGGTAATCTTTAGTCTTACTGTCTTATGGTCGGCAGTTGTGTAAGCGTTGGTGCTTGGCTGGAGACGGCGTGCCCCTTATGGAAGTTGATTGCAGACTGACTCAGTGGGCATAACTGTCAATTCAAAAAAGCGACGCTACTGCTCATCGTTGGTGACAACCGGCCAGCTGGTTCTTGACAGCTGCTGCGCAACTGGTATACACTGCGAATGTACTAGATTTCTCCAGCACATCCCAGCACATTCAATTGCCAATCCGCAACACTTAGCAATGCCCCATGTCAGACGCGGTCAAATGCCTTGGAGATATCCAATGCGACCATCGTTGACTCACCATGCCACTCAATCGCCGATGTCCATGTATCGGTTATAAGGGACAAAAGGTCTCCCGTGGACCGCCTGCCACGGAATCCGTATTGACGATCATTCAGAAATCCGTTACACTCCAAATACTTAACCACCTCTGTATTGGTGACTTTTTCCATTACCTTAGATAAAATAGACAGTAATGGTATCGGACGGTAATTTTGTGGGAGACACTTTTTTCCCGTCTTTGGGATTGGCTGAACTCGAGCGATTTTCCAGCAGGCAGGAAAGATCCTCCGTGCATAAGATAATTGGAAGAATCTGCCAAGAGCCGGCGATAGTTCTGGAGCACAGTTCTTAAGAACTATTGTTGGTATTCCGTCCGGGCCGGTTGCCTTCCTACAATCCAGTTCACGTAGAATGCGCTGAATAGTGCGCGGACGAAAGCTCACACCCCGCATCGAAGAACGTGCCGGCGACATCACAGGTGGTTCCAAAAGGCCGGGATCGAGGTTTGAATTCGCGGAAAATAAATTCGCAAACATTAGCTTTATCCTTTGAATTCGCGACTAACGTCCCAATGGCTGTCACCAGCGGGGGGAAAGAGCAGAATTCGAAATTGCTGCTGACGGCTTTTGCCATTGACCAGAAGGAGCGCGAACCAGTTGGGCATCAAAGGAGCTTATCGATCACCCTGTCGTTGTAAGCATTTTTCGCGGTATCAATCGCCTGGTTGCACGCGTTTCTGATTCTAACAAAATTCGTTCTGTTAACATCGGTGGGATTGGAGCGTCATTGATTAAAAGCTCGCATTTTTTATCAAACCAATGTGGATGAATGTGGATGTTGATGGGTGGTTAAATTTTAAGGGCCGATATTGAATGTGAACCACACCTAAACGTCAAGTTTTTTCTGCATTTCATTTGACATTTCTCAATTTCAGACTAAATCAATTTGAATCATGGAAAGATACACAATCGAGCAACGCGTTAAAGTTATTCAAGCTTATTATGAAAATGGGCATTCAAATCAAAATGCATATCGTGCACATCGTGATTTTTTCGGTCAATTTAATCGTCCAAATGTGCGTACAATCGGAAAAATCGTGCAAAAATTTGAGCAAACCGGGTTTGTAGGAGATGTGAAAACACCAGTGCATGCTCGTACAGCTCGTACTGCAGAAAATATTGCTGCTGTTCACGATAGTGTGGCTGAAGAGCCGTCCTCCTCAACTCGTCGTCGTGCCCAACAATTGCACCTCTCACGCTCGTCGTTGATGAACATTATGCATAAAGACTTGCATTTACACACTTACAAGGTGCAATTGACTCAAGATCTACAGTCTCTTGACCATTTCAAGGGTCGTCAATGGTCAGAATGCTGACAAGAAATGGCAACAGCGGATGATCAATTTTCGAAGAAAATCATCTTCAGTGATGAGGCACATTTTCACCTCAGTGGATTCGTCAATAAGCAGAATTGCCGCATTTGGGCGAATAATAATCCAAGAGTGATTGTCGAAAAACCAATGCACCCACAAAGAGTGACTGTTTGGTGCGGTTTATGGGCTGGCGGCATCATCGGGCCGTATTTTTTCCAAAATGAGGCCGGTCAGGCAGATACTGTGAATGGTGTTCGCTATCGTGAGATGATAACGAACTTTTTATGGCCCGAATTGGAAGATATGGATGCGGATGATATGTGGTTTCAACAGGACGGTGCCACTTGCCACACAGCTAACGAAACAATGGCTCTTTTGCGCGACAAATTCAATGGCCGTGTTATCTCACGTGGTGGCGATGTCAATTGGGCGCCAAGATCATGTGATTTGACACCGTTGAACTTCTCTCTTTGGGGTTATTTGAAAGAAAAGGTGTACGTCGATAAGCCAGCAACAATTCAAGAGCTAAGGGATGAGATAGTTCGGCACATTAACGGCATAGAACCTCAATTATGCCTCAGCGTCATCGAAAATTTGGACCATCGGATGGAGGTGTGGCGCCGAGGTCGCTGCAGCCATTTGGCCGGTATTTTGTTCCATACATAATTGAACCACACCAATATTATCATAATAAAAAGAAATGACAATAATTTCCCAAATAATTTGTGTTTTATTCAAAATCAACATCGGCCCTTAAAATTTAACCACCGTTTACATCTCCATCTCCAGAAGAATAATCTCTGATGCCGGCTTCGCGCAAGCGTTAACATCGGAGTTTTCGAGGCACACCTCGGACCATGGAAAGGGTGCGAAGAAATCTCGCAAATCGCCCCAGTTATCAGCCCCATACTTCCATACATGGCGAACCTGCCTAGGCCGGTTATTCGCTTGATATGCAAGTGCTTGCGCGACAGATACCAAGCAGTGATCTGAGTTTCCCAGTGGCGCAGAAACCAATACGGTATAAATACTCGGTTCGGATGTCAAAAACAGATTCAGGATGTTCGCCTCGGGCATCCGGCACCCGCGTTGGCTCCCCCACGAGTTGAGTCAAGTTGTGGCTTACAGCAAACATCTCCGCCAGTCTCCCAGCCTCGTCGGTTCTGTTAGAATATAACAACCATTGGAATTGTGCACATTAAAATCGCCAAGGACAACAATTTCAGAAGCTGGGTGTTTGATCTGTATCCAGTCGACGGTATGTGAAAGATGTTCGAAAAATGTCGCCGGTCGATCGTCATTCGGGGAGCGGTAAAGACAACAAAGAAATTTAACGGAATTCCTCAGGACGACCCTCAACCATATGATGTCCATATTATTGGGCTCCAACGCCTCCATCCTCTGGCAAGACAGATAGGACCGCGCGAAGACGCAGACTCCGTCCTTAAAACGGATGTAAGTCGTATCCTGAGCAACGAAGATATGTCGAATCAGTTGACGAATCGAACTGGGTCTCAGTTAGGGCAAGGGTATCAGGTTTCGTTGTTAGCAAATGTTGGCGGACGGCGTTTAAAAAATGTTTACATTACAAAATGCCGTTACCAATCGAGCGTGGGCACAGCCTCGAGATCGACCCCGGTTATGCGATGACGAACCTCTCAAAGTTCCATTATTTATCATGATATTTGAATGATGTTCCCCCTGACATAGTCCCCCCCGGAGATCCGAATGGGAGACTAGTTTACCTCCGGAATTCTTTATACGGAAGGTACCATCATGATTTATCTCCGTGTCAGTCCGGGCCATCAGCCACACATCCGAAACATAGTCGAAGATTTCTCTCGGCAATATCGCGGAATGTACAGCGTGACGGGGAGGTATCTCACCTTGGGACCGACTACCACCTAACCAACCTTTTGTCGAACCGGTCCATCAACCAAGCTCATCCAAGTAGGGATTACTCCCGACCATTTCACGGAGCCTAAAGCTTGATGGGGTGGTATTTCACCGGGTGCACAGGGCGTTGGGACCCCGGCTACCACTCGGCCTTTATTCGCCTCTTACCACAAGCCGGCCTAGCTGTGAGTATATTCTAACGCCCTACTCACAGGGCTAAATAGTAATAGTAATAGCTGTTGATGACTTTTTCCAATAAACGAAATACACGAGCGGTAATTCTATTGGCCAATCATTTTGTGAGAGATAAGATTTCCCTTTCTTAGGATTGATCGAATTCGAGCGGTCTATCACGTAAAAAAAGTTTTCTGCGCATGAGATATGCGAAAAAGCTCACTAAGAACCGACAGCAGTTCTGGGCACATGGTGTTTTGAAAGTTGTTTTCTTAAAGTTGACTCCACATAAAATGCGTTAAATAGCAGATCGACTATACTTTTCACCCGGGATTGAAAATTGTACTATCGTGGTCAGAAGTGACTCTAGGGAACCGACCTTCAGCATTGAATGCGCGGAAAATAAATTCACGTGAACATTGACTATCTTTTAACGAGAACCAGTTGGACCAACAAGTCGTTTACTGGTTACTTTGTCGTGGTGAATTTTCTCGCGATCTCAATCATTTGCTTGTAAGCATTTCTTACTCTAGCAAAATTCGTTCTGTTGACCTCCTTTGACATAAGATGCGATAGTTTAAAAGCCCTGTTTTTGGTTGCTGTTCATATTTTCTACCAAATCAAGGTTTCTCAGATGAATTTCTTTACATATAATGTGGAATATGAAAACACTAATTTCGGTGACTGACTTCGAGGTTTTTAAGCAAATTTCTGACTCCGGAAACCACGCAAAGGTATACAACACATCGTTCCGTATTTCCATACTGTGACGAATTTACGAACATGAAGCACGCCATCTAGTGCGGGATGGACGACATAGAGAAGCAGGCAAACTGACAACGGAATAATAAGTGTCAGTCAAGAGTCAAGAAGAAGAGAACTGACAGCGAACAGGCGGATCGATGTTAAGGGAAGCGTAAATAACACGTGTAGAATAATAAGTAAAAATAAAGTAAACCCATTAAGTCCGAAAGAACGAGCTTTTGCAATTTGATTTAAATTATTTCGCGATCCAGAGATCGGACCTAGGGAGCCGCTAGACGTAAACCTGAAAATCTGTAACAACTGGTGTCAGAATTGTGGGATTGCCAAATAATCATAAATCATGGTGAATTTTGCTGACCTGAGGATACGCCACTTAATGGAAGAGTTGGAGTCTCGAGGACTGCTGGTGACAGGAAATAAGGCAGAGCTACGAGCACGATTGCGTAAAGCAATGGAGAGTTAGGGCATCGACGTTGATAGACACGAGTTCTGTCATGATGCTTTAGGAGCTTCATCTAAAGTTGAACAGCAGTTGGTAGAGCCGCAGCCAGCTCCAGCATTCGACATGAACGTGCTTTTAGCAGCAATGGCGCAACAGTCCTCACGCATGGAGGAGCAGCTGGCACAACAGTCCTCATGTATGGAGAACCAGCTGGCACAGCACACTTCACAACTGCAGGAAAAGCTATCGCGCATCGAAGGGAATTCCGCCGGATTGCAGGCGAGACAAGACGAAATGGAGGATGAACTACACAAAGTTGCAGAAAATTACGCAAAATTAGAATCCGAGATATTGAGGTTGGATGACCATATCCGAGAGATGCAGTTCAGTGGACCAGTTACAACAAAATTGAAAGCGCCAACGTTTGACGGAACGGTACCGTTTAACATTTTTAAACTGCAGTTCGAGACCACAGTGCGAACCAATCACTGGTCTACGGCAGACAAAGTATCAGCTTTGGTGGTATCATTGAAGGGCTCTGCCGCCGAAGTCCTGCAAACAGTTCCGGAAATTGAACGTGGAAACTATGAATCGGTAATGGCAGCGATTGAACGGCGATATGGTAGCGACCATAGGAAACAAATGTTCCAGATGGAGCTCATGAATCGTTACCAAAAAGCTAACGAACCGTTACAAGAATATGCAACGGAGATAGAGCAGTTCGCGCATTTGGCCAATGCAGACGCACCAGCAGAAGTAATTGAATTACTCAAAACTCAAGCGTTCATGAATAGAATACGAGATGCGGATGCCAAGCGCGCAGTCTATTCCATGCCAACGAAGACGTTTGCCGAAACAGTGTCATTTGCTCTCACGCAGGAAACAGCAAGCCTTCTGAGCAAACAAACGTACAAAGTCCATCGGTTGGAAGTCGAGCCAAAAGAATCTCTGGAGAAAACCATGAGGGATTTCATCCAGGCTATTTCCCTACTAATGCCAACCTCACACAAAGGCTCTGGAGCAAAGTGTTACAGCTGTGGAAAAACAGGACACTTCGCACGAAATTGTAATGCGTCTCGTAGCAAAAACGGAGACACGCCGAAAAGCAGCGTCGAAAGTGGAAATGGCGCTTCTGGAAAAAGGCAATCGTTAAACTAAAACGGACCAGCTCAAAGGGGCGTGAGCTGGTCCCCCCAAGGGACTGCCCCACTGTCACCGTTTCACGAATACATCGCAAAAACAATAATGTAACCGTAAACGGGACCGTAAATGGACGATCGCTGATCTTAACTCTGGACACGGGCGCAACACATTCCATCATTAGATCAGACCTGGCAGGAGATAACGTTGAGCCGCTGAGTGGTTGCAAGCTACGAACAGCTACAGAAGAGGAAGCTGTGGTTTCCGGAAAATTGCAGTATAAGGTCCAGGTTGGAACGCTGGAAGTAATTCACAGTTTCTTAGTGGCTGGAATAACGGACGAGGTAATAATCGGCGTGGACTTTATGCTAGCGCTTAGTCTCTTTCTAGATCTGAAGAAAAGAATGCTGACGTGCCAGAACATGGAGATACCCCTAAGCACTGGGTATGAACGGCCCCAGATCATGAATGTAAGCGTAAGTCATCGTCAGCAGATTCCACCAAAGTCCGAAGCAGTTCTGTGGACATGTGTGGAGGGAGACAGTGGAGAAGACAAGTTGTGGGTAGTAGAGCCATCAGAAAGCACTGCGAATATATTGATTGGACGGACCTTGGTGCAAACGGAAAAGAATAAGAGGATCCCAGTTCGAGTAATGAACGATTTCAGGTCACCGACCACTCTTACCAAAGGAGAATTAGTAGGAAAATGCCAAGCTGTGGAGGCTGTGGTTAATTGTGACAATCCTCCCCAGAAATGCGAAAACAAGTTTCTCAAAGAGGGCACGAAAACTCCTGCTGTCATGGATACCTGGTTGAACGAGGTGAGCGCGCCAGAAAGGACAAAAGCCAAACGGTTACTGGAAAAGTGTGGCTCCATATTCGCCAACGATGGGAATAAATTTGGAAGAACTGCCATCGTGCAACATCGAATAGATACGGGAGATGCAAGACCGATTCGGCAAGCTCCACGGAGAGTCCCACTGGCGAAAAGAGAAGAAGCGGAACAGATAATTGACGAAATGCAGAAAGGTGGAGTCATTGAACCATCAACAAGCCCATGGAGATCACCGGTCGTGCTAGTGAAAAAGAAAGATGGAAGCACCCGGTTTTGCGCCGACTACTGGAAGCTGAACGATGTCACTAAAACCGACAGCTACCCACTGCCACGAATAGACGACACCTTGGACACATTATCCGGTGCGAAATGGTTTTCAAGGTTGGATTTACAAAGTGGGTATTGGCAAGTGGATATCGAGAAAGGCGACCGCGAGAAAACTGCTTTTAGCATCGGAGACGGATTTTAGCAATTCTCTGTGATGCCATTCAGATTATGCAACGCTCCAGCCACTTTTGAGCGATTAATGGAACACGTGCTAAAAGGGCTTCACTGGAAAACGTGTTTGGTGTATCTTGAGGACATCATTGTCATGGGCAATAGTTTCGACGACCACCTGAAAAATTTAGACGAAGTCCTTCAACGAATTGCTTTTGCCAAATTACGGTTGAACCCGAAGAAATGTAATTTGTTTAAAACCGAAGTAACTTATTTGGGACACAAAATCTCTACCGGAGGAATTCAGACAGATGAAGGCAAAATAAAATTGGTAAGAGATTGGCCGCGACCCAAAAATGTTCATGAAGTGCGAAGTTTCCTTGGGCTCTGTACGTATTACCGACGCTTTGCACCCGGGCTTGCCAATGTTGCAAGAAGCTTACACAATTTGACGAAGAAAAATTGCAAATTTGTGTGGAAAGCGAGAAAGAAAATGCCTTTCAGCAGCTGAAGGAGTTACTTTGTACAGCTCCAATGTTGGCCTATCCAGTTCCTGGCGAAAAGTTCATTCTGGACACAGACGCTAGTGCACATGGAATAGGAGGTGTAATCTCACAGATCATCGATGGTCAGGAAAAAGTAATTGGGTACTATAGCAGAGTCCTTGGAAAGCCGGAAAGGAACTACTGCGTCACAAGGCGAGAACTCTTGGCAGTCGTCGAATGCGTAAAACATTTTCACAAATACCTATATGGCCAGCACTTCCTTCTGAGGACAGATCATGCAGCACTCAGATGGTTACTCCAGTTTAAAAATCCGGAGGGGCAGATTGCGCGATGGATTGAAAGGTTGCAGAATTACGATTGCGAAATACAACATCGGAAAGGTGGACAACATGGAAATGCCGGTGCACTATCTCGACGCCTATGTGCATTGGAGTGTAAGCATTGCTCTAAGGCTGAGAGATGCGACGGTATAGTCGACATCCGATTAACAAATCTGCAACCTGGTGATGAATGGGAATCCAGCGCTTTAAGGAAAAGCCAACTGGAGTATACAGACTTGGCTAAGGTCATTAGAGCGAAGGAAATGGGTAAAAGACCAACCAAAGAAGAAATGGGACCAGAGAGTCCATTGGCCAAGGCGTATTGGGTCCAATGGAATAGCCTTAAATTGATAAACGGAGTGCTGCACCGTTCATGGGAAAGCAAGGATGGTAAACACATCGACGATTTGATTGTCCTACCAAGGTCTAGAATAACAGCGGTGTTGGAAGAGTTCCACAACGGACCAAGTGGAGGACATTTGGGAGTTACGAAAACCCTGGAGAAGACTAAATAACGGTTTTACTGGGCGAATTGTCGAGAATCAGTTGCCGAATGGATTAAAAACTGCGCGCAATGCATGGCAGCTAAGGGTCCGAAAGCTAGAAGCAGAGGAAGACTGCAGCAGTACAACACAGGAGCGTCATTCGAACGCGTTGCAATGGACGTAGCTGGCCCATTTCCCACTAGTGACTCCGGGAACAAATATGTGTTGGTGATTATGGACTATTTCAGTAAGTGGCCAGAAGTATACGCTATACCAAATCAGGAGGCTAAAACTGTTGCCGAAGCTTTTGTGCAGAATTGGGTCACGTGATTTGGTATACCAATCGAGTTGCATTCAGATCAAGGGAGGAACTTTGAGTCCGCTATATTTCGAGAAATGTGCTCACTGTTGGGTATCAAGAAGACTCGAACAACGGCTTTACACCCACAATCGGATGGCATGGTAGAAAGGTTTAACCGCACATTAGAGGAACACCTGCGAAAAGTAGTAGACAAACGTCAGCGCGATTGGGACAAGCACATTCGAATGTTTTTGTTAGCTTACCGATCAGCAGTCCATGACACTACCGGCCAGTCACCTGCGAGGACTATTTTTGGTACAGAATTGAGACTCCCATCAGATCTAAAATTTGGAAGAAACAACGAACTTACTGAAACTGGAGGCAGCTACTGGGAAATGCTTCAGGCCGAAATGGACGACATACACCAACAGGTGAGGCTGCGACCACAGCTGATGAGCAATAAAATGAAGGATCGATATGACCGAGCTATGAATTCTGATGGATTCCAGGAAGGCGACTTGGTGTTGCTGTACAACCCGCAACGGAAAAAGGGTCTGTCTCCAAAACTGCAGACATCGTGGGAAGGGCCATACAAAGCCTTAAAGCGACTGAACGATGTTGTGTATCGCATACAATCCGACACGCAGAGACGAGGTAAAATGAAAGTTGTCCATTTGGAGAGACTAGCCTCGTATAGATCAAAGAATTTGGTGTCTGATCGATCGACGGAAAACGTGTTTGGTGTATCTTGAGGACATCATTGTCATGGGCAATAGTTTCGTCTACCACCTGAAAAATTTAGACGAAGTCCTTCAACGAATTGCTTCTGCCAAATTACGGTTGAACCCGAAGAAATGTAATTTGTTTAAAACCGAAGTAACTTATTTGGGACACAAAATCTCTACCGGAGGAATTCAGACAGATAAAGGCAAAATAAAATCGGTAAGAGATTGGCCGCGACCCAAAAATGTTCATGAAGTGCGAAGTTTCCTTGGGCTCTGTACGTATTACCGACGCTTTGTACCCGGGTTTGCCAATGTTGCAAGAAGCTTACACAATTTGACGAAGAAAAATTGCAAATTTGTGTGGAAAGCGGAGAAAGAAAATGCCTTTCAGCAGCTGAAGGAGTTACTTTGTACAGCTCCAATGTTGGCCTATCCAGTTCCTGGCGAAAAGTTCATTCTGGACACAGACGCTAGTGCACATGGAATAGGAGGTGTAATCTCACAGATCATCGATGGTCAGGAAAAAGTAATTGGGTACTATAGCAGAGTCCTTGGAAAGCCGGAAAGGAACTACTGCGTCACAAGGCGAGAACTCTTGGCAGTCGTCGAATGCGTAAAACATTTTCACAAATACCTATATGGCCAGCACTTCCTTCTGAGGACAGATCATGCAGCACTCAGATGGTTACTCCAGTTTAAAAATCCGGAGGGGCAGATTGCGCGATGGATTGAAAGGTTGCAGAATTACGATTGCGAAATACAACATCGGAAAGGTGGACAACATGGAAATGCCGGTGCACTATCTCGACGCCTATGTGCATTGGAGTGTAAGCATTGCTCTAAGGCTGAGAGATGCGACGGTATAGTCGACATCCGATTAACAAATCTGCAACCTGGTGATGAATGGGAATCCAGCGCTTTAAGGAAAAGCCAACTGGAGTATACAGACTTGGCTAAGGTCATTAGAGCGAAGGAAATGGGTAAAAGACCAACCAAAGAAGAAATGGGACCAGAGAGTCCATTGGCCAAGGCGTATTGGGTCCAATGGAATAGCCTTAAATTGATAAACGGAGTGCTGCACCGTTCATGGGAAAGCAAGGATGGTAAACACATCGACGATTTGATTGTCCTACCAAGGTCTAGAATAACAGCGGTGTTGGAAGAGTTCCACAACGGACCAAGTGGAGGACATTTGGGAGTTACGAAAACCCTGGAGAAGACTAAATAACGGTTTTACTGGGCGAATTGTCGAGAATCAGTTGCCGAATGGATTAAAAACTGCGCGCAATGCATGGCAGCTAAGGGTCCGAAAGCTAGAAGCAGAGGAAGACTGCAGCAGTACAACACAGGAGCGTCATTCGAACGCGTTGCAATGGACGTAGCTGGCCCATTTCCCACTAGTGACTCCGGGAACAAATATGTGTTGGTGATTATGGACTATTTCAGTAAGTGGCCAGAAGTATACGCTATACCAAATCAGGAGGCTAAAACTGTTGCCGAAGCTTTTGTGCAGAATTGGGTCACGTGATTTGGTATACCAATCGAGTTGCATTCAGATCAAGGGAGGAACTTTGAGTCCGCTATATTTCGAGAAATGTGCTCACTGTTGGGTATCAAGAAGACTCGAACAACGGCTTTACACCCACAATCGGATGGCATGGTAGAAAGGTTTAACCGCACATTAGAGGAACACCTGCGAAAAGTAGTAGACAAACGTCAGCGCGATTGGGACAAGCACATTCGAATGTTTTTGTTAGCTTACCGATCAGCAGTCCATGACACTACCGGCCAGTCACCTGCGAGGACTATTTTTGGTACAGAATTGAGACTCCCATCAGATCTAAAATTTGGAAGAAACAACGAACTTACTGAAACTGGAGGCAGCTACTGGGAAATGCTTCAGGCCGAAATGGACGACATACACCAACAGGTGAGGCTGCGACCACAGCTGATGAGCAATAAAATGAAGGATCGATATGACCGAGCTATGAATTCTGATGGATTCCAGGAAGGCGACTTGGTGTTGCTGTACAACCCGCAACGGAAAAAGGGTCTGTCTCCAAAACTGCAGACATCGTGGGAAGGGCCATACAAAGCCTTAAAGCGACTGAACGATGTTGTGTATCGCATACAATCCGACACGCAGAGACGAGGTAAAATGAAAGTTGTCCATTTGGAGAGACTAGCCTCGTATAGATCAAAGAATTTGGTGTCTGATCGATCGACGGAAAACGTGTTTGGTGTATCTTGAGGACATCATTGTCATGGGCAATAGTTTCGTCTACCACCTGAAAAATTTAGACGAAGTCCTTCAACGAATTGCTTCTGCCAAATTACGGTTGAACCCGAAGAAATGTAATTTGTTTAAAACCGAAGTAACTTATTTGGGACACAAAATCTCTACCGGAGGAATTCAGACAGATAAAGGCAAAATAAAATCGGTAAGAGATTGGCCGCGACCCAAAAATGTTCATGAAGTGCGAAGTTTCCTTGGGCTCTGTACGTATTACCGACGCTTTGTACCCGGGTTTGCCAATGTTGCAAGAAGCTTACACAATTTGACGAAGAAAAATTGCAAATTTGTGTGGAAAGCGGAGAAAGAAAATGCCTTTCAGCAGCTGAAGGAGTTACTTTGTACAGCTCCAATGTTGGCCTATCCAGTTCCTGGCGAAAAGTTCATTCTGGACACAGACGCTAGTGCACATGGAATAGGAGGTGTAATCTCACAGATCATCGATGGTCAGGAAAAAGTAATTGGGTACTATAGCAGAGTCCTTGGAAAGCCGGAAAGGAACTACTGCGTCACAAGGCGAGAACTCTTGGCAGTCGTCGAATGCGTAAAACATTTTCACAAATACCTATATGGCCAGCACTTCCTTCTGAGGACAGATCATGCAGCACTCAGATGGTTACTCCAGTTTAAAAATCCGGAGGGGCAGATTGCGCGATGGATTGAAAGGTTGCAGAATTACGATTGCGAAATACAACATCGGAAAGGTGGACAACATGGAAATGCCGGTGCACTATCTCGACGCCTATGTGCATTGGAGTGTAAGCATTGCTCTAAGGCTGAGAGATGCGACGGTATAGTCGACATCCGATTAACAAATCTGCAACCTGGTGATGAATGGGAATCCAGCGCTTTAAGGAAAAGCCAACTGGAGTATACAGACTTGGCTAAGGTCATTAGAGCGAAGGAAATGGGTAAAAGACCAACCAAAGAAGAAATGGGATCAGAGAGTCCATTGGCCAAGGCGTATTGGGTCCAATGGAATAGCCTTAAATTGATAAACGGAGTGCTGCATCGTTCATGGGAAAGCAAGGATGGTAAACACATCGACGATTTGATTGTCCTACCAAGGTCTAGAATAACAGCGGTGTTGGAAGAGTTCCACAACGGACCAAGTGGAGGACATTTGGGAGTTACGAAAACCCTGGAGAAGACTAAATAACGGTTTTACTGGGCGAATTGTCGAGAATCAGTTGCCGAATGGATTAAAAACTGCGCGCAATGCATGGCAGCTAAGGGTCCGAAAGCTAGAAGCAGAGGAAGACTGCAGCAGTACAACACAGGAGCGTCATTCGAACGCGTTGCAATGGACGTAGCTGGCCCATTTCCCACTAGTGACTCCGGGAACAAATATGTGTTGGTGATTATGGACTATTTCAGTAAGTGGCCAGAAGTATACGCTATACCAAATCAGGAGGCTAAAACTGTTGCCGAAGCTTTTGTGCAGAATTGGGTCACGTGATTTGGTATACCAATCGAGTTGCATTCAGATCAAGGGAGGAACTTTGAGTCCGCTATATTTCGAGAAATGTGCTCACTGTTGGGTATCAAGAAGACTCGAACAACGGCTTTACACCCACAATCGGATGGCATGGTAGAAAGGTTTAACCGCACATTAGAGGAACACCTGCGAAAAGTAGTAGACAAACGTCAGCGCGATTGGGACAAGCACATTCGAATGTTTTTGTTAGCTTACCGATCAGCAGTCCATGACACTACCGGCCAGTCACCTGCGAGGACTATTTTTGGTACAGAATTGAGACTCCCATCAGATCTAAAATTTGGAAGAAACAACGAACTTACTGAAACTGGAGGCAGCTACTGGGAAATGCTTCAGGCCGAAATGGACGACATACACCAACAGGTGAGGCTGCGACCACAGCTGATGAGCAATAAAATGAAGGATCGATATGACCGAGCTATGAATTCTGATGGATTCCAGGAAGGCGACTTGGTGTTGCTGTACAACCCGCAACGGAAAAAGGGTCTGTCTCCAAAACTGCAGACATCGTGGGAAGGGCCATACAAAGCCTTAAAGCGACTGAACGATGTTGTGTATCGCATACAATCCGACACGCAGAGACGAGGTAAAATGAAAGTTGTCCATTTGGAGAGACTAGCCTCGTATAGATCAAAGAATTTGGTGTCTGATCGATCGACGGAAAACGTGTTTGGTGTATCTTGAGGACATCATTGTCATGGGCAATAGTTTCGTCTACCACCTGAAAAATTTAGACGAAGTCCTTCAACGAATTGCTTCTGCCAAATTACGGTTGAACCCGAAGAAATGTAATTTGTTTAAAACCGAAGTAACTTATTTGGGACACAAAATCTCTACCGGAGGAATTCAGACAGATAAAGGCAAAATAAAATCGGTAAGAGATTGGCCGCGACCCAAAAATGTTCATGAAGTGCGAAGTTTCCTTGGGCTCTGTACGTATTACCGACGCTTTGTACCCGGGTTTGCCAATGTTGCAAGAAGCTTACACAATTTGACGAAGAAAAATTGCAAATTTGTGTGGAAAGCGGAGAAAGAAAATGCCTTTCAGCAGCTGAAGGAGTTACTTTGTACAGCTCCAATGTTGGCCTATCCAGTTCCTGGCGAAAAGTTCATTCTGGACACAGACGCTAGTGCACATGGAATAGGAGGTGTAATCTCACAGATCATCGATGGTCAGGAAAAAGTAATTGGGTACTATAGCAGAGTCCTTGGAAAGCCGGAAAGGAACTACTGCGTCACAAGGCGAGAACTCTTGGCAGTCGTCGAATGCGTAAAACATTTTCACAAATACCTATATGGCCAGCACTTCCTTCTGAGGACAGATCATGCAGCACTCAGATGGTTACTCCAGTTTAAAAATCCGGAGGGGCAGATTGCGCGATGGATTGAAAGGTTGCAGAATTACGATTGCGAAATACAACATCGGAAAGGTGGACAACATGGAAATGCCGGTGCACTATCTCGACGCCTATGTGCATTGGAGTGTAAGCATTGCTCTAAGGCTGAGAGATGCGACGGTATAGTCGACATCCGATTAACAAATCTGCAACCTGGTGATGAATGGGAATCCAGCGCTTTAAGGAAAAGCCAACTGGAGTATACAGACTTGGCTAAGGTCATTAGAGCGAAGGAAATGGGTAAAAGACCAACCAAAGAAGAAATGGGATCAGAGAGTCCATTGGCCAAGGCGTATTGGGTCCAATGGAATAGCCTTAAATTGATAAACGGAGTGCTGCATCGTTCATGGGAAAGCAAGGATGGTAAACACATCGACGATTTGATTGTCCTACCAAGGTCTAGAATAACAGCGGTGTTGGAAGAGTTCCACAACGGACCAAGTGGAGGACATTTGGGAGTTACGAAAACCCTGGAGAAGACTAAATAACGGTTTTACTGGGCGAATTGTCGAGAATCAGTTGCCGAATGGATTAAAAACTGCGCGCAATGCATGGCAGCTAAGGGTCCGAAAGCTAGAAGCAGAGGAAGACTGCAGCAGTACAACACAGGAGCGTCATTCGAACGCGTTGCAATGGACGTAGCTGGCCCATTTCCCACTAGTGACTCCGGGAACAAATATGTGTTGGTGATTATGGACTATTTCAGTAAGTGGCCAGAAGTATACGCTATACCAAATCAGGAGGCTAAAACTGTTGCCGAAGCTTTTGTGCAGAATTGGGTCACGTGATTTGGTATACCAATCGAGTTGCATTCAGATCAAGGGAGGAACTTTGAGTCCGCTATATTTCGAGAAATGTGCTCACTGTTGGGTATCAAGAAGACTCGAACAACGGCTTTACACCCACAATCGGATGGCATGGTAGAAAGGTTTAACCGCACATTAGAGGAACACCTGCGAAAAGTAGTAGACAAACGTCAGCGCGATTGGGACAAGCACATTCGAATGTTTTTGTTAGCTTACCGATCAGCAGTCCATGACACTACCGGCCAGTCACCTGCGAGGACTATTTTTGGTACAGAATTGAGACTCCCATCAGATCTAAAATTTGGAAGAAACAACGAACTTACTGAAACTGGAGGCAGCTACTGGGAAATGCTTCAGGCCGAAATGGACGACATACACCAACAGGTGAGGCTGCGACCACAGCTGATGAGCAATAAAATGAAGGATCGATATGACCGAGCTATGAATTCTGATGGATTCCAGGAAGGCGACTTGGTGTTGCTGTACAACCCGCAACGGAAAAAGGGTCTGTCTCCAAAACTGCAGACATCGTGGGAAGGGCCATACAAAGCCTTAAAGCGACTGAACGATGTTGTGTATCGCATACAATCCGACACGCAGAGACGAGGTAAAATGAAAGTTGTCCATTTGGAGAGACTAGCCTCGTATAGATCAAAGAATTTGGTGTCTGATCGGGACGATCAGACTTAAGTGGAGGGCAGTGTGACGAATTTACGAACATGAAGCACGCCATCTAGTGCGGGATAGACGACATAGAGAAGCCGGCAAACTGACAACGGAATAATAAGTGTCAGTCAAGAGTCAAGAAGAAGAGAACTGCCAGCGAACAGGCGGATCGATGTTAAGGGATGCCTAAATAACACGTGTAGAATAATAAGTAAAAATAAAATAACCCATTAAACCCGAAAGAACGAGCTTTTGCAATTTGATTTAAATTATTTCGCGATCCAGAGATCGGACCTGGGGAGCCGCTAAACGTAAACCCGAAAATCCGTAACAATACCTTTCAATGCTGCTTAAGTTGGCTAGTCGTTCAAGATCATCATTCGAGGGAAACATGTGGCTTGGCGGAACTTCCCAACATCACTTGGATCTGAATGACGTTCGAGTTGCTGATTTCTAAGGCTTCTTCCTTTTGACAATCCCAAGGCATTCAGGTTATTTCCGTTTTAAAAAGGAAATCCAATATATTTAATGTTAAATAAAAAAATCATATAAGGTGCACACATGTTAGAGATATAATTATAACCTAGAGAACCGTTTTGTTAAAATATGAAAACACATCAATAACGGTTTTCGGATCGATTGCATGTCCAAACCCACTAGGTTCTATTTACCGTTAGGGGCGCTGTTGTCAATGTTCTTGAATTATTGTGATGCCATATGTCAGGCACTGGCACGCAAAAGTTGTGTACAAAGTATTTTCTAAAAGATTGTGATTTCCCCCGTCGCATTTTCAGAAAAAAAAACATTGATTTGTGTTAAACAATAAACTTTTGTATTGACTTTGTGTGTATCAAACTTTTTACAGTTTGGAGTTGCCAAGAAAACAAGGTGAAGAGGGCACAAATGTGAAGTGTTGCCTTGCCAGAACAAGTGTTTTATATATATTTTTGTTTAATTTTATTCATAAGTTAATTAATTCTTCTTCTATTTCAATATCTAAATAAAACAATCTATTTCGAGAGGAAATGTTTAAAATCATCCCGCAAAAGTGGCGTTTGTAAGCGATAATTTGAGTTTTGAGCGTTATTTCATCCAGAAAATGCAGGTAAGTGCAATGGGTTAGGATTGAAGAAACAAATTTGAAGTTTTGTTGTTCCACAGCAAGTGGATGACCCACCATCGTTACCCGTTGGAACGGAGGTAAGTGCCAAGTACAAAGGAGCGTTTTGTGAAGCTAAAGTTCGAAAAGTCGTGCGAAATATTAAAGTCAAAGTCGCCTTTAAACATGGATTAGGATCTGGCGTGGTTTCAGACGACGCTATTAAATCGGGGGTATTACGAGTCGGTTCAACTGTCGAAGTCAAGCATCCAGATCGACGCGAAAATGTCGAAGCAACTATAATGA
Source organism: Microdon myrmicae (assembly GCA_963931805.1). NCBI lineage: Eukaryota > Metazoa > Arthropoda > Insecta > Diptera > Syrphidae > Microdon > Microdon myrmicae. Next base: position 128,649,534 of record OZ007502.1, on the reverse strand, counting down.
AAATACAAGATTGTTCACAGTACACTGTGGTATTTGATGATGGCGATATAACTACATTGAGACGCACGGCGCTGTGCCTAAAAAGTGGACGTCATTTTAATGAAAGTGAAACGTTAGACCAATTGCCATTGACTCACCCGGAGCACTTCTTGAATCCTGTAGTCGGTGGCAGGAGAGGCAGAAGGTCGCGTCACATGCATGAAGACAGTTCAGACGATGACGACGAAAGCGATGCCAAGGAAGTGATCAACGAGAGAGAAGAACACATCGGCAAGGTGGTTTGCGTTGAATCAACAGACAGCAAAAAGAAAGACAAAGAAAAATGGTTTCCCGGTTTAGTTGTAGCACCTACTGCGCAAGCAACTGTTAGAATTCGCGTAAAAGATGAGTATTTAGTGCGATCTTTTAAGGATGGGCGATACTACACGGTTCCGAAGAAGGAAGCCACTGAATTCACCAGGGAACAAGCGGAAAAACAAGATGGACCTGCAGTGCAAGCTGCTTTGGAGTATCTCGATTGTGACGTGTTGCCCACTCACTGGGATCGCGACTCACTCTTCGGGCTATCTAATTCATCAAGTGAATATGAGGAAGTCGATTCGGATAGTTCCGATGATGAACCTAGCGAAGAAAAGGACTTATTTATTGCGCAACTATATAAATATATGGATGATCGCGGCACCCCGCTCAATAAAGTTCCTTCCATTCAAAATCGGGACGTCGACTTCTACCGCTTGTTCAGAGCTGTCCAAAAGCTAGGCGGTTACAACCGTGTAACCAGTCAAAACCAATGGAAATCGATTACCGTGCGCCTGGGTTTCACATCCATAACAATCAGTATAACAAATCTTGTAAAACAGGCATATAAAAAATTTCTCCAACCTTATGAGGAATTTCATCGCAAACTTGGCTGTTCCATGTTGATGCCTTCCCGCACCGCAAATCGTAGCAAAGGTAGAAGCCTGGTTCGGGCGAATTCAGTTGCATCACCAAAGCCTGCGGAAACCCTCAAGGAACCGAAAGTTACCGCCACTTCGACATTGACGACACCCACGGCAACAACAACTACTACAAGTACTACAGTGGTGGCACCTCCGGCGAATGATGAATCAGAAAACACTAGTGAATCTAGTATGGAAATATCAGTTGCAAAAGCAGCAATTAAAAGAAAGTTGTCTGTAAATATTGGAAAGGTGAAGAATTTGATTGAGAAATTTGAAGATAAAAACAAAGACGATGCTGATGTTCCCTTGGCGAAAATTCAGAAAACCGCACAAAAAACGACCGAGCGAAAGAGCACCGAGACACCTTCAAATACAAGAGAAAACTCACCAACAGGATCCATAGGTATGTAGAAACTCTTTTAAAAACCAATTTTCCTCCATTTCATTTATTGACTTTTTTGGATATAAATATAATACACATATTCATTCATTGACCGGATACTTTGATATAGGTAAGGTCTGAGCTTGTCTTAACAATTTAACAAATTTATTATTAGGCTTAATCCAAGCTTAGTTAATATAAATATTGTAGCGAGCTTGGGGTTCGCTGGATTAATTATTTTAATTAATCAGAGTCGTTAAATCGATTTTCTTTCTAAACACTTTATTAGTCTGTTAATAACAACCGTTATTTGATATTTCGCTAATAATTCGGTGACTCTTCTTTCACTTCTGAGACTTATTGTTTAATTCCTATCGCTTCTTCACTCCGCTTCTTTACTTATCGCTTCCTTACTGCTTACTTACTCCTTGAAAAAATAAATGGGGTGGCGAGAGGCCGACTTTAGGGAGACAAGGACAAATGTGTCCTTCATCTTGTCTCTGGCTTCTAGCCATCTTGCGATAACCAGAATCACCCACATCCGTGAGGATGTTGGGCTCGGTCTCAAGATATCTGAAAAGAAAGGGGAGGGAGGTATCTAAGGATACTGTGGACGGGGTTAGTTCAATTGTTCTTTAACTACTTGGATGGAGGGATGGTGGGAAAGAAATAGTACAAGACCGGTGGGTCTTGAGTGCGGTAGTAAACGCAGATCACGTCTTTGGCTACTTACTTCCTTGATCTGTGTGCGACGTATTTATACCGTTTTTCTTCATTCTGATTCGGCGTTTCGTTTTTGTCCGTTCCATAGCTTCGAATTTACTGCTCATAGTCTGCAGTTTTCCAGTACTTTCTACAATATTCTAGTACTTTGTTTTGGAGACCTGCCAGATATCACAGCTGATTGTCATGCGTCACAATATAACGAGGGGAAAGACAGAAGACGACGTTTGAGAGCAATAGAAGTGAGGTAGAAATCGAAGGAGGTGGGGTAAGAGTTTGCCTGCTTAAGCATACGTGAAATTGGTTCATTACAACCGTAGGAAGTGTGGTGGGAGGGCAGATAGAAGAGACGAGGGTTTCGTAGGTCGCGGGGGTTGGTGTTGAGTGCGATGGCGGAAAGCAAGCTAGGGCAGTTGATTGTGCCGGAGAGGAGACGGTGGATAAAGAGGATATCGGCAAGAGTTCTGCGTTCCTCAAGTGTACTGAGGTTGATCAAATGGAGCCGGCTTGTGTATGGGGGAAGAATCCGAGGATTCTCCCAGTTCAGTCCACGGAGGGCAAAGCGCAGAAACCGACGTTGCACTCTCTCGATTCTGCGGATATGGGACGAGCAATGTGGAGACCAGACCTGACTGGCGTATTCAAGAAGGGGGCGGACGAAGGCAATCTAGAGGGAACGGGAAACGTAAGGATTAGAGAATTCCTTAGACCAGCGTTTCACAAACACTTGGGCGGAGTTGGCCTTAAGAATGATATCGTCGATATGTGGGATGAAGCTGAGCTCCCTGTCAAATAAGATTCCGAGGTCACGTATTGAGGATACGTATGAGATCTGCTGGTTAAGCAGGAAGTAAGGGCGAGGAGGTGGGGGTGGACGTTTGTGGGAGAAGGTAATGGAGTGACATTTGGCAACATTGAGATCAAGGCAGTTATTACGGCACCAGGTTGAGAAGCTGTCGAGGTCCTGTTGGAGGAGTGAGGAGTCGAGGGGAGAGATGAGTGTTGTGTAGAGTTTGGTGTCGTCCGCATAGAGGGATATGGATGAGTGTTTAATAACAGAGTCGACATCATTGATGGTTAGGATAAAAAGGAGGGGGCCTAGATGACTTCCTTGCGGAACCCCAGAGGTGGGAAAAAAAGGATCGGAAAGGGAGGATCTGAATTTGACACGGTAGGATCGGTCTTTCAGATAAGAAGATAACCATTTGATCAATAGGGGTTCGAAGCCTAGGGAGGACAGCTTGAAAAGGATGAGATTATAGGAGATTTTGTTGCCTTGCTGAAATCGGTGGTGATAACATCAACTTCGTTGCCATTCTCTAAGGCACGGAGAGTATGGGATGAGAACTCAATCAGATTGGTTGTGGTCGACCTACCCGAAAGGAAACCGTGCTGGTTGGGTGAGATGATGGATTTACAACTAAAAGATAACGCATTGTACAGAAGCCCTTCGAACAGTTTGGGGATATGAGATAGTTTGGCGATGGGTCGGTAGTTGCTGATATCATTTTTAGGTCCCTTTTTATGTATGGGGGTGACATAGGAGGATTTCCATATACTAGGGAAGGTCCCTTGAGATAGAGATAGGTTGAAAATCTTTGATATCGGGAGAGAAAGAGAAGTGGAACAGTTCTTTAAGAATACAGACGGAAGTCCATCAGGTCCGGGGCTGAACTCGTCTTTGAGTAAGTTTAGTTTCTCCTCAACTACGTGACGGTGAATAAGTTGAGGAGAGAAAGGACCAAGGGAGAATTCGGGCAAGTCATTGAAATACGACGGATTGGGTTCGAAGGAGATCTCCGTGAAGGATTTATTGAAAAACGACGCGAACAGATTGGCAATAGTTAGGTTGTCGTTTGACGTAGTCGTGCCATAAGAGAGGGAGTTTGGATAGGCGTCGGATTTACGTTTATAATTTATAAAGTGGAAAAAGGATTTGGGATCGCTAATCAAATTGGATTGTGTTTTAATAAGGTATTTGGAATAGAGGGAGTTGTAGAGTTCGGAAAATTTATAAAAGGCCCCGAGATAGTTGGAGTAGTTTTCAATGGATCGCGTTTTGAGGAAAATGTTCCATAAGTTATTCCTTTTGTTCCGAAGATTGCGGAGATTGCGGTTGTACCATGGCGGCGAAGAAACCGATGACCTGCGGCGAGAATAGGGGACATATAAGGCGACGGCATAGTAAATCTCCTTATAGAGAGTGGCCGTGGCTTCTTCTACACCCAAATGATCAAAGCGAAACGCTGTTTTGCTAAGATGTTCATTTAGGAGGCGGAAATTAGCCTTATGGAAATTGTAAGAAAAGCAGTCAGGGGGTAGAGGGGGGTGGGTTTCATGGTCGAGATATAAGGATAAGAGCAGTGGGGGGTGATAATTGTCAATGGTAGAGAGGGCGTGTGGGCTAGGGGCAACTGAGGACATGAGTGGGTCGGTTGTGAACACGAGGTCCAGCTGTCTCGCCATATGATTTGGGACATTGCTAATTTGATGGAGGCCTGAGTCGGAGAGCCCGTTAATAAAAATACGTTCATTAGAACTAGTGGGGTTAGAGACGTAGAAGGCTAGTTCGTCAGCTGATGTCCATTGAAGGTGGGGCAGGTTAAAGTCGCCAAGAACGACGATATCGTCTAATGCGGTGCTTAACACTGTAAGGTTATCTACCGCTTCTATTGCGAGTTCGTATGACGCGCTGGGTCGAGAGGGAGGAATATAAAAACAGATAATAAATAGAGACTTAGGGCGCTTGTCAATTTTAATAGCGACGTAGTCGAGATCCGGAGACGAAGAGATGGCAATTAGAGATGAAGTGAGTCTGTTATGAGTGGCGAGCAGCACTCCACGGCATGGGGAGTAGGGACCTTCTCGATGAGCGTCGTCATCGCGAAAAACGTTGAAGGAAGGAGGGAATAGTTCAAGACTACTGATACTAGGGATAAGGTTGGTCTCCGTCAGAGCGTATATGTCGAAGGGGAGGGAGTGTGCCTTTTCCAGAGTCGAATGTGTTTTGGAGCGGAGACCCCTAACATTCTGATAGTAGACGGTTATGGGGAGAGTGTTGAAATGATTAGAGGGACCAAAGGGGGGCTGAAAAGGGTCAAAAGTAATATTGATTATTGGGAAAGGTAATTTTGCTGTCAATATACTGGCGAAATGCTGAGAGATCACTTAGCACCTTATTTGGGGGCATATCGAGATTATTATGGAAGTTGATGGAGTTCGGATAGCAAGGTTGGGCAGTTGATTGTGCCTGAAAGGAGACGGTGGATGAAAAGGATATCGGCATGAGTTCTGCGCTTCACAAGTGTATGGAGGTTAATCAGATGGATCCGGCTTGTGTATGGGGGGAGAATCCGAGGATTCGCCCAGTTCAGTCTGTTATGGTTTATTCACACAATTTAATTATAATATTGTAATATATTTAAATATTATTATGGGTTAAGTTAAATGGGGACTTACTTGGTCGACCGTGGAGCGGTCGCTGTAGTTGCTGCGGTCTCTGCTGCTAGCAGGTTGCAGGGGGCGTTGAGGTTTGTGCTCCCCTGTTCAGCTTGCTGTTCATCATCATCGGTACTACAACCGGGAAGCGGTCTTGGCCTTATTTAGCAAGGTTTGTTAAATTTTCCATAATGATTTGTTTTTTCCGGGCAAGGTCATTAGTCTTGCGCCAGAGGCTCCCCGACGGGGAATTGAACCCCGGTCTCCCACGTGACAGGCGGGGATACTAACCACTATACTATCGAGGAGCTTCAGCTTGCTGTTGGTTGTTGGTTGTTGATTATTTTTCAATATCTCTTAGCGAGTCCTCTACTTCAAACCTTTCTTCTTCGCCAGAAGTTGCTCCTCGGGATGCAATTATTCTAAGTTTATATTCGGGATCATATACCGGTAGAATAGCCTTTGCAATTGAGCACTTGATTCTACGAAGTTGTTTTCCAATTCGAGTGTTAGCTGGTTTTTCAGTTCTATATCGGAATTTGAGCTCGGTCCAGTAATTACGATTGGTTTGTACGATTTTCGTTCGTAGTTTTACGTCGAATGAATTAATTTTTATTTTCGCCGTTGGCGTTTAGTTTTTATTCCGCACCAACGCCGTTTTTTATTATTTTTGTCGGGTATCTTTCTGCGTTGATTTCATCATATCTTTCTAAGTGGATCACTCTGAGGCGCTTATGTTCTTCGATTTTCGCCCTGCACTCATCGTCAAACCAAGGTTTGGACTTAATTGTTTTCTTAAATCCTAATACCTTTGGCTGTTTGTTTGATTGTGTCTCTGATCGATGTCCATTTGGTGTCCACACTATTGGCTTCCTTTTCCTCACTGCTCCCATTCTCTAGAATGCTAAATCTATTCGTTAGTTCGTATTGATATTCAGTCCTTTTGCGCAGGTCTTTTAGTTTATCAATGTCGAACTTTTTGCTCGTCTCCCGTGACCGCCCATGTGGGTTTGCTGTGAGCGGACTCCTGATTTTGCCCATCGCTAGAAGATGATCGGAGACGCAATTTGCTCCTCTATATGATCTTACGTCGAGGATATTCGAGTGGTGTCTTTTGTCTATGAGGAAGTGGTCTATTTAGTTACGCGTGATATCCATGTGGCTTTATGGATTCGCTTGTGCTTGAACATCGTGCTTTTCACTACCAGATGTTTTGACGCTGCGAACGTGATAATTCGAATTCCATTATCATTTGAAACGTCGTGTAGACTTTCTTTATCTATAGTTGGTTGGAAGATATCTTCCTTTCCAATTTTCACATTGAGGTCCCCGAGGAGGATTTTAACATCGAATGATGAGATCCCATCAAATACTTCCCCTAAGGTCTCGTAGAACGTGTCCTTCGTTTCTTCGTCCGTAGATTCCGTTGGGGCGTGTACGTTTATAAATACATAATTGTACTATGGTCCCTGTAGTTTTAGCACCGACATTCGGTCATTAATAAATTTCACATCTTTTACATGGGGCGTAATCTTCTTGTTTATGATGAAGCCGGTTCCGAGGTTATGTGTATAGCTACCTCCACATCCCAGTGTGAATCCGTTGGTCTCGATTACATGGGGTGGGAGTCGGACTTCCTGAAGCGCAACGATGTCCATTTTATATTGTTTCGCGTTTTCTACGACCGTCTGTATCGCACCTTGTTTATATAACGTTCGAACATTCCACGTGCCGACGCGTATATTCCGCTTTTTCCATTTTTCCCTACGTCTCCTTTTGCCGAGTCAATGTTTTCTTGATGATTTGTTCCCTTATGGTAGTGTCGGCTCATCACACCTACGCCTACCGGGTTTTTCGTGAGATTGTTTTTGTATATTGATCATTCATTTCGTGGGAACACTCTGGAGTTTCAGATAGTCCGCCATACTGCTCTGATTCGACCCGGTGTTAGAGAGGCGCCGTTATAATACAGCCGGTATACCCCTGGCTGCAAACCATCCAATGGGCACGGTGACACGTAACACCCTGGATTAGGTGTGGTAGATCTTTGTCTATTACTCCTCGCTAGCCTGTCTGACATGGGTGGCCCTACTGGAAGCGTATGCTTCCATCAGCATAGCCTGAGTGATTCATCGTAGTTTAAGCCCCCGCACCACGTCAAGGTTTCTATCAAGCGGGGGCTGGATAAAATCCTACCATGGAGAATGACCAATCTCATTGACTTCAATGCAACGAAAATGCAATATTGAATGTTCACAAGGAAAAATGTATACTCGGTTTCGCAGCTGATGATGAATGGCCAAGCCCTTAAATATAAGGAAAGCATGAATTTGTTCGGCGTCATGGAATGTATCGTGTTTTTAGCATGTATCGAACATCTCCAGGTCCGCCTCTAGAAAATTGCGTTATCTTTTTAGAGCCAAAAAATATTTTACCCAACTTGTGCTAAATAAATCTCAAATTAGACTCGTGCTCGAATCACATGTTGTATTGATATTGATCGATCCCATGTTTGAGAGTCTATTGGCAATCCCCCTGATCGAGGACACGTCGCTGACAACGGGACTGCAGTCGCTAACACATCGAAGGCGCGTATGTTTTACAGGACTGTTCTTCGGAGATTGGTGCTATTATTTCGCGAAATTCTATTTATTTGCGATTCATCGCCTATTACGACCGAAACCTACCTTAGTACCGAAACTCGTTCCAATCTGCAACTGTTCAAAAACAACTCGCAACAGTTATTTAATGGCATCTTTGGGCGCTGACTCGGCGCTAAAGGTTCGCCACTCCCGAGAGAAGTATATAAAAAATACGTGATTTTCCCCATACACTCAAATCACCACAACATGTTGAAGACTCTACTATATGCCGGTGATACTTTATTTTACGAGCACAGCAGGACACAAACGTCAGCCCCGCGAAATCGCTTCCGAACACCTGAGCAAATAGATACATTCTACCGATGGTGAAATATGGGAATCAAATGTAAGTCGAAATGTATTTTTTAACCCAAGAGTTTTTTTTTTAATTTTTTTTTAAATTTATTTTTAATTTATTTTTTTTATTATTTTTTTTATTATTTTTTTAATTTTTTTTTATTACACTTCTCTCGGGAGAGGTGAACCTATAACGCCGACCCGGCAGCCCGAGATGCCAACAAATGACTGTTGCAGTTCTTTTTGAACAGTTGCGGGTTGTAATGCTCCAGGAACACACGCGCGGGAAGGGAGTTCCACAGCTTCTACGCTCTCTCACGGAACGAGTTTTGATGCAGGGATGTTCGTGCCGTTGGGAGATGAACCACAAATTGGTGCGATGCGTCGGATAGTCTTGTAGAGCGTATATAAACCGAATTGCGTGGAACAATACCACGAATCTCCGAAGAACAGTACCCGTGATAATATCTGTAAAGCAGACAGAGGTCGGCTACGCACCTTCGATGTGAAAGCGCCTGTAGTCCCGATGTCAGCGCCGAGTCCCCGCTCAGGCGGATCGCCCGTCTCTGTATGCTCTCAAGTAGGTCGAGGGTATGTTTAGGAGCAAAGCGCCAAACATGAGAGCAATATTCGAGCGCGGGTCTAATTTGGGATTTATACAGGAGAAGACGTTGAGCCGGAGTAAAATATTTCTTGGCTTTAAAAAGATGGCTCGGTTTTCCTGAGGTGGACCTGGCGATGTTCGACACATGTTTATGCCACGATACATTCCCATAGATCGTGACGCCGAGGAATTCCATGCTTTCCCCAAATTCGGGGGCCTGGCCATGCATCATCAGCTGTGGAACCGATGATCCGCTTTTCTTTGTGAATATTGTATATTGTGTCTTCGCTGGGTTGAAGTGGACGAGATTGGCCCTTCCCCACTGCAGGACTTTATTCAGATCCGGTTCAGAGAGTCGATCTGGCTACATCTCAGCTGGTGCGACGTTGATGCATTAATCGGTCGATCACTCGAAAAAGAAGAAACAAGGGTACTGTCATCCGCGAAACTGAACACTATCCTTCGACTCAAACAAATCATTTATGTGAAGCAAAAACAAGGTTGGAGCCAAAATAGAACCTTGAGGGACTCCGCAATTAACAGGATACAAATCCGAAGACTCGCCGCCCACAACAACCCGGATCGATCAATTTTCGAGGAAGCTCTTCATCCAGTCGCAAAGCTGCTGGGAAAGTCCATATGAACGAAGTTTGTTCAGCAATGCCCGTGCCAGACGCGGTCAAAAGCCTTGGAGATATCCAATGCGACCGTCGTTGACTTAACATGCCGCTCAATCGCAGGTGTCCATGTATCGGTTATAAGGGTCAAAAGGTCTCCCGTGGACCGCCTGCCACGGAATCCGTATTGACGATCATTAAGAAGTCCTTTGCACTCCAAATACTTAATTAACTCAGTATTGATGACTTTTTCCATCACCTTAGATAACATACACAGTAATGCTATCGGACGGTAATTTTGTGGGTGACACCTTTTTCCCGTCTTTGGGATTGGCTGAACTCGAGCGATTTTCCAGCAGGCAGGAAAGGTCCTCCGTTCATAAGATAAGCGGAAGAGTATTTTTTTACATTAACGCGCGCACAAAGTGGGATTTAGAAGCACCCTTTAATGTCAGAGCACAGTGCGAGCGCATGGAGAGGAAGTGGATAAGGAAAGGAGGTGTCGATGTATAATATATTGGTCTTGAATGTCTGGACATCACAACGGATAGGAAACACATGGTCAGGTAGAACATTCCACATTCGCGTGGTTCGGCTAAATAATGACTCGATGTTTATTTGTGCGCCTGAAGTCCATTTTCAATGTGAACTGATGCGCATTCACAGATTGACGGGTATCGCGGGAAAATGTCTGAAGGGGCTGAACACATTCAGCAAGTTCAGTTGAGCAACGAGTCTGCCAAGAACTGGCGATAGTTCTGAAGCACAGTTCTTAAGGACTGTGCTTGGTATTCCGTCCGGACCGGTTGCCTTCCTACAGTCCAGTTCACGTAGAATGCGTTGAATAGTACGCGGGCGAAACCTCACACCCCGCATGGAAGACCGTACCCGCGTACCGGAAAGAGGAGAAAGCGAAGTTACTGCTGACAGCTTTTGCCATTGACCAGAAGAAGCGCGTACCAGTCGGGCACCGAAGGAGTTTATTGGTCACTCTGTCGTTGTGAACCCCCCCCTACCTTTATTTTTTGCCGCTGTAATCTGCTCGCATTTTTTGCCAAACCACGGTTTATCAGATGAACTTCGTTTGAGGGAATCTGGACTGTAGATCTCCTTCCCGAGAAGAATAATTTCTGTTACCGACTCCGCGCAAGCGTTAACATCGGAGTCTCCGAAGCACACCTCCGGCCATGGAAAGGATGCGAAGAAATCTCACAAATCGTCCCAGTTAGCAGCCCCATACCTCCATACATAGGAAGCTGCCTAGGCCGGTTATTCGCTTAAAATGCAAGTGCTTGCGCGAAAGATACCAAGCAGTGATCCGAGTTTCGCAGTGGCGCAGAAACCTCTACGGTATAAATACTCTCTACGGTATAAATAAAAATAAACATATGACCCACTTTTGCGTTTCACTATTGAAAAGCAAAGCAGTCTTTTCAAAAACAAAACCTCTCCCATTGAGAGAAATCATTGTCACACCTATGGGTTTTTTATATGTTCCACAATTTCGCTCACAGTGATAAGGAACCTGGAAATTTTCGAGAGAGCAGTACTTAGATTCTGCTTTGGATCGCAACGTCAAATGAAAAATTGAGGGTATTCTACAAACCTACACGAGCGCTCTGGTATCCCGCTAATGGGCGAAGTCGCCAAAGCAATGATTGCTCGAATTGCAAAGATGGCTGATAGAGAAAACCGTGTTATCAAAAAGTTACTCGATAGGAATGTTAATAACTACTGGGAAACATCCGCTATTGATGTATTGGGGGGAATCAAAAGACGGGTCAAATATCTCACTCCAGAATTAGGGTAGCTCTTGCCGTCATAGTATATGCAGGAAAGCAGTTCCTGGTCAAAAAGGCGCTAAGAAGATTTCAGTAGATGTCTTGTCAGTGTTAAAAAAAAACAGGCTAAAAGAATACACCAATTGACCATCAAACGTTTTGAAATATGCATGCTTGTGTTGTATATCTCTAAACAACACTTATTATTTTATATTACTATGTTTTACTTACGTTCTTCCGGCTTGTATATTTGCCGGGGACTTCCTTCTTCGTGACGTCTATGGGTAGCCGGACCCTAAGTAACAAGGCCTGGCGATTTGGTTTTGTTTATTGCTTTGTTATTATTATGGATGTATCCCTGTCGGTGTTTTGAGTTTAATTTTATGTTTAAACGATGTGCCACTCTTGGCTGTCTAACTCTAATTCTTAGTTGGTGCGCGATGCACACCTTTTGGTGTACTGATTCTAATAAATTCTATTCCTAACGGAACTCTTTATTTATACTCATAATCTAAATCAAAAACCCACACACCTTCGCACGATCATAGCTGTCCTCCAGCCAGCCACCTAACGCCAGTCGCAGTCGAAGGCCAAGCCAACGACTGTGAGAATCTCAAATTTGCATTTCTGCAAATCCTTCAACCCAAGGCCATGGGCATATTTCGATTCACTGTGACGTGAATCTGATCTTCTCATAGCGAACGGGTGCAGGTAGAATTACCTGCGCGCTGATGGGGTATTGGGTTAATTCCCTGCAATCAATCCAAGTGATGAGACTGTTAGGTGTGGGAATTGCAGAATTGCAATTTAGATGTGGGTATGGAAATGCATGCATTTCAAGATAATTCGTTTGGAATAGGGAAAATGTGGGAAAATATGGGAAAATGCAAGATTGCAATTTTAAGTATGGGAATTGGGAAAGGGTTTAGCAATAGGTAGACATGTGATAAGGTTTCACATGCTACACCGAAAGGATTCCATGGGCTGTAGCAAGAATTATTTGACACTACACTGAGAGAATGCTTTCGGTTTTAACATTAATTAATGTTGTCCCATATGTATGCAATACTATTGTTTTTTGCAGGATCTTGCGTGTAAAAATATTTATAACATTCGTCAGCCTTTTGGCTATATAGAATGTATTGGAAATTTATATGGAGGGTATTGGCAGTTTGCGTACAGCAAAGCGCAATGTTATGTGTAACACTTGTATTGTATTTAACATGGGCAATGGGGACCTAGGATTAAGATTAGAAAAATTATAGATATTTGTAAATAATTGTTAGATACGGCGATAGAATGAGTTGTCAATATACGCATATAAATGTTTGGCGTGCTCCAACCCAGAAAAAGAAAAAAAAACGCGTTTTAGGGCTATGAGAAAAAGAAACTGGATAAATTAAAATAACAGTAATTGAAGAATTTTTTTTATTTTTTTTTATTTATTTATTTATTTATTTATTGCAATGTAAGTAAATTACATAATAACTTAAATCTAATAGCGCCAGCAACTGAGGCTTTCAGCTAGTTTGGCATTAAATATATATGTGTACATTTGGTTTTTTTTTTTTTTGGATCGCCGTTGCCTCCGTTGTGGAAAATCCCACGACATTGGCAAGTGCGAACTCCCGCCAGCAAACTACGATCCCACAACAAATGTGCAGAATGAAATTATGTTGCCAACTTGCTGCAACTGCGGTAAAAAAGGACACCCGGCCAGCTATAGGACCTGCTCCAAATATAAAGAGATAGTCCACAGAACCAAGGAGACTCGAGCTAAACAAGTAGTCAAGTCAAACTTCGGAGAACAGGCCACAGAAAATGTCATCCAAAATGGATTTACATTCGCTGATAAAGTTAAAGGGAACCAAACAAAGAATATGAAAACCCCACCACCTCTCCCCCAAAAACATATTCAAGTTCCTAAGCGATCCGCTATACAGGCCAACACAATGCCACAAATCCAAGCGGCGGCACAAAAGCCTCCAAAGGGGTAACCCTCAATGCTGGAGAAACTACTTAGTCTCTCTCGCGTGATTGAGGATATTCGACCCCGATATGAAAAACTAACAACTGAGGCTGAGAGGGATGCACTCCTTTTCACGGCATATGTAAGACATACGCTTCAAAATGGAGCCCAAAATTAAAGTTCTCCTTATAAATGTCAATTCCTTCGTTTCGCTATCAAAGCGTGCGATGGTCTCTGACTTCATAAAGGATAACCGGACGGACGTGGTTCTTGTAACCGAAACTAGGTTGCATCCATGTCACCGTCCCACTTTCCCAAACTTTTCAATCATTCGAAGAGATTGAACCCTCACTGGCGGCCCCACTATCAACGGAGGTGGCACCTGTATTCCAGTTCATAGCGAACTTCGCCATGAAGCTATTGACCTCCCACATTTCGGGTCCATAGAGGTCTCTGGGGTTGAATTGCATCTAGCTAATAACGGTAGAGTAAATATATACTCCGTATACCACTCACATAAAACCAATATTAATCCCGAAGATATCGGCCAGTTAATAAGGTTTTCGGGGCATACACCCTTCATCATAGGCGGCGATTTCAACTCCAGGCATCCCCACTGGAACAACTCCGTCTCTTGCCCAAACGGCACAAAGTTGTTCCAATGGTACATCGAAAACTGTCATGCCCTCAACTTCGAAATAGTCGCACCTACAGGTGGTACCCGAGGTAACTCCATCCTGGACATCTTTATTGTGTCCAAAGACTTACTTCCCCAAATCACGCCTCCCCAAGTATCGGCGGGTGTATCTGACCACAACGCTGTGACCATGTTCATCCGCGGCTATCGAGCATCCCGGGCTTATGTCAGATACATACCCGATTATGGGCGCACAAATTGGGACAACTTCAATATTTCATTGAACGAAAAACTCCACAAACTCTCTCTCCCCACTGACAGGAACCTAACGACGGTTGAGATAAATAACGCTGCAACTTGACTTCACGAGATTCTAGTTGAAACTGCTGAGACTCATGCCCCGAAGTACAAACTTGAAAAGATTTATGAGGTTCCCCTTGACGACCTCACTCTACGTCTCATCCTCGAGCGTAAAACGCTCTGCAGAATGAGGTATCATCACCTCTTTACGCAAAGGGAGCCATTATTCACAATATTGGCACACTGATAAAACAAAGAATCCAAAACAATCGCACCCGACAATTGGAAGACAAACTGACGGGCATTCAGATGGACCAGAACATTTATAAAAATGTTAAAAAGATATGTGGCACCTCTCATATCACTGGACCAATCATGCACAACGATCTTGTTGTCAATAATGACGCCAATAAAGCAAACATCATCGGAGAGACCTTTGAAAATAATCACAAGCTCACTCTCGAGGATGGCGACCCGGAAACGAATGCAATAATTAGTTCAAAGGTCCACAATAAATTAGACAACTTTAACGAGCCAATAGTTGTCTTTAACTCAGCTAACAGTGCATACTTCGACGACACACGCGATAATAGTCACGGCTTCGTCACACCAAATACCCTACAGAACCTAGTTAAATCTCGATACCCCAAGAAGTCAGCTTGGACATTGAAAAGGCTTTTGACACAACCTGGATCGAAGGTCTCGTTTTTAAATTACTGAATACTGGCCTCAGTAAAACGCTGTGTAGTATCATCTACCAGTTCGTTTTAAACAGAACCTTCCAAGTTCGAGTGAATGGAAAGCTTTCCCGAACTTTCAACACCGCTGCAGGCATACCACAGCGCTGCATTCTAGGCCCCATCTTATTTAATATCTACACCTCAGATATTCCTCGCCCTGTGGATGGTAGAGTAAACCAGATTTGCTATGCGGATGACGTCCTAGTGTACACGTCATCTAAAAGCCCAAAACTCGCAACAAACCGACTCAACCGTCATCTGGACGAACTGTATCAGTATTACAGTCGATGGAAAATTCGACTTAACCCATCTAAAGCAGTAGCTATAATTCTGAGTAGTAAACACTCCCAACCTACTTCTCGATATTCACAGAATATCCGAATACAAATAGGAGGTACTACGATTAGACCACAGGACACGATGAAATATCTTGGGGTCATCTATACCCCAAAAATGAATTTCATCAAACATGTGACCCACATTCTTCAAAGGGGCCTCGGTCGGTCTAAGCAACTGCACAACATCTTGAAGTGGAGCAACAAAGTTGACACCAAAGTTAAGCTTCTCTGCTATAAGCAGCTAATCCGATCTGGAATATCATACGCCTTTCCCATATGGTCCTGTATATCTATGGCCCAAATGGAAAGACTTCGGGTTTTCGAAAGGAAACTCCTCAGAAGATGCACCAATCATTCCAGAAGGCCTGACGGTCGTCATTACCCCAACTCTCACCTATACGAAGGCGCCTCCATTACCCCTATCGACGAGTGCCTGCTTCAATTAGCATACAAGTACCTCGAAAACATTCAGAACAGCGAGAACCTACTTGTACGGGACTCCTGCGTTCTTGACCCCTCTCTCTCTCTCTCTCGATCTCTTCGGATCAAACCCACACAATTTCTTCTTCAGTACAAAACTGAAGAAAGCACCCTTCCCAATAACATACCCCTCTATAATAGCGGATTCCTGGATCCATCGCATAGGGTCTACTATTAACAAACCACACACACGAACGCACAGTACAAGACGGCACAAACACAAACATACACACCGATCAAAGCGCAGATTATCAGACGCCAAAGACGTGATCTGCGTTTACTACCGCACCCAAGACCTACCGGTCTTGTATGATTTCTTTCCCACCATCTCTCTATACAAGTAGTTAGAGAACACCTGGACTAACACTGTCCACACTATCCTTGGATACCCCCCTTTTTTCTTTTCTTTTCAGATATCGCGAGACCGAGCCCAACATCCTCACGGATGTGGGTGATTCTGGTTATCGTAAGATGACCAGAAGCCAGAGACAAGATGAAGGACACATTTGTCCTTGGCTCCCTAAAGTCGGCCTCTCGCCACCAATATTTTTTTTTTAATTACATTTTGTAGCTTAACTAGGGTTAGTAGGTGGTAGAGCTTGGCTATGTTGGTCGCGGTTGGATCGGAGATGATGTTTTTGATGTCGTCTTGAAGATGTCGGTGGGCGGGCTTTTATGCCTTCGCATTCCAAGAGGATATGTTTGGATGACAATGTGGAGTTAGATCTGCAGATGTGACATGTGGGTGGGTTGGTTTTATTGATTAGATACTGGTTGGTAATAGGTGTATGTCCAAGGCACAGGCGGAGAAAGCATTTGATCTGTTGCACGGGCGATGTTGTCGAGTACATGACGGGTTGTCTATTAGGATTTATTGCTACATATGTATGGTTGTAATGTAACTATTTCAATTTTTCTATCTTTAGTAATTCCCCTTCAAAGTACTTGTCTATGTCCTTATTGTTATACCCATAGGGAGTTGTTAATGGCTCCTTTATAGTCAATTTGGCTGCTTATACCACTATGACCAGGGACCCAGAGCAGTTTTACTTTGGATTGTTTCCGGATTAAGTTGTCCTGAATCATGTGGATTATTTGGTTTTTGTTATTCGTGTTCTGTATTGCTTGTATGGTGGACAGGCTGTCGGTGCAAATTAGTGTTTTATTTTTCTCAACTAATTTGATTGCTTCCAGCACTGCTGTTGCTTCGGTTGAAAAGATGGAGCAGAATTCGGGTTCTGTTTACTACGGAGAATGATGCGCCTTCTTTTGTTTTGGAACCGTCGGTAAAGAGTAGGTCCCATTCCCGGTGTTTGTTTCGTAATAATTGGAATTGTTGTTGGTATCCTTCTTGGTTAGTTGTGCTTTTGGGGAGCTGTGATAGGTCTTGTATGACACAATCTGTTGGTATTAGCCACGGGGGAGAATGTGCTCGTTGTCTTTGTAGTGTAGGTGCGGCGAGCAGTTCTTTAGCCAGTTCTATTGAGTTTCCTAAGGCCGAAGTATATTTTTGAGGGCGTTTTCTCTTAAGTATTCGTTTATTGTCCTCTAAATGGGTGTTGAGGCCATTGTGGGAAACTTTGCGGCTAATTTGGACGACGGAGTTTTTATTCTATTTTCTATGGCCGGGGGTCCACTTTCTGTTAGGATGTTCGTAAATCGGGTGGTCCGAAAAGCCCTTGTACTTAGGCGGGTTGCTGCGTGGTAGGGAGATTTAATTGTCTGTAACGTTGTTTTGCTGGAATTACCGTATATTAGTAGGCCATTGTCTATTTTTGACAGTAGGAGAGCTCTAGTGATTATTATTAGTCTGTTAGTATGGACTGAGCCGTTTTTAGATGACAAATATTTCACTATATTTAACCTTAACACTAGATTTTTCTTAAGGGCTAGACAATGATTCTTAAAATTATATTTACAATCGAATTGTGGGCCGAGAATTTTTAATGTGTCTACATTCCTAATGTAAGTGTTTTCAAAATTTACTAGTACAGATTTGTTACCGTTTTTTTTTTGCATATATTTTTTTTGCATATTTTAGATTTCACGCTCGAAATTTTTGAACCTGAATAGTTACTCCATTCTTGTATGTCTGATATTTTCGAAAGTTTTGCTAGCTACTTCTAGGTCGTTTACATTTGTAAATAATATTAGATCGTCGGCGTAGAGACAATGTTTTACCTTTTTATGTTTAGAGATAATGCTATTTAGCTCTTCAAATGCTATCTTAAATAATACTACTGATAACGGTGATCCTTGGGGGATTCCAGTATTTATATTGTGGACGCCAGAGAACACGCCGTTACATTTGATCCTGAATTTTCTATTATTCAGAAAGGATCTAACAAAGTTATAAGTATGATGTCCTATTTTCCATTTTTGTAATTTGTGGAGGATGACGTGTGGGGTACGAAGCCAATGTGCCGGCGTACGACACGTGGTTCTACCTCGTCCCACTAACAGATTTCGCTGAAGTTGTTAACCAAAAGTTAATCACTATTGCACCAAGGAATGATCACCACGAAGATATGATTAAAACACAGTCGCGCGAGTGAAAAATAAAACACTATGTTTCTCTATGGTAGTGAATGATCTTTTATTTCGTGGTTCGATAATGATAGGTTTAAAATGTCATTGTTGGTATTGTTCAATATTCAATTTTACATAAATATATTTATATTAACACTTGTACATTGACGGCCGTTTCAAACTTAACATCGATTACAAATTAACTGGACCACAGCACACACGAATTGTATCGGAAAATGTCCTCAACTTTACTTTATCTGCCCTTTGCCAAAAAGTATTTCGTTTAGAAAATCAAAGAACCCGACTCTAACCTGACACAACTAATGGTTTCTACACCCTCGGGGGTAGGCTCACCCCGGGCGTACACTGGTGTATCTGAAACGTTACCGACCTCTTAAATGGTTGAATTACGACTCAACGATATTCAATTGTTTGGGGTGAAGATCGTTGGTAGTACACATGTATGTGTGAATGAAGGTCACTTGGTTTTTCTCATACACAAGGCCATGGGAATGAACCTGAAACAAAGAAAGAAAAAAATGATCATGGAGTTCTTTGTTTATGTGAGAGGTTACTGGGAAACGAATCCAGTACTATGTAGGATAAAGAAATTTATGGCCTGAGTAAACATTAGATGGTAGATGTATTTGGGATACTAGGATGATTGAATCGTTTGCGTATCGCCAGAATGCCTGCTGAAGGACAGCGGTCTTTTGTTTACTCATGGTGTGAGTTAGGGAAATAGTCTCAGCGTCTATTGCGCTAATTATATGCAGCTGCATGGGTTGCTTATTGTTGGGAGAAAAGGTCGCCAGCCAATGTGTATGAAAAGGGATTTGTTGTACACATGACGCGGCTGGGAAAGTAGACGGCGCAATATTTATGGTCCCTGTCATGACGGTTACATTGAATGCAAACATGCAAAATCATTTTGTTTACAGGGATTTGTCTGGTACCGAAGGTGCCGAATTGGTTTAGAATTCCAGATAAGCAAAGAAAGAAATCTTACGGAAAATTGTATGCGAAGAGATGCATGAAAAGGTAAGTTTTCTTTACAAGGACTTTTTAGATTATACCTTAAAAAAAAAAAAAAAAAAGAAAAAAATGGGTGGCGAGAGGGCCGACTTTAGCGAGACAAGGACAGATGTGTCCTTCATCTTGTCTCTGACTTCTGGTCATCTTACGATAACCAGAATCACCCACATCCGTGAGGATGTTGGGCTCGGTCTCGCGATATCTGAAAAGAAAAGAAAAAAGAGGGGGGTATCCAGGGATAGTGTGGACAGTGTTAGTCCAGGTGGTCTCTAACTACTTGTATAGAGGGATGGTGGGAAAGAAATCGTACAAGACCGGTAGGTCTTGGGTGCGGTAGTAAACGCAGATCACGTCTTTGGCGTCTGATAATCTGCGCTTTGATCGGTGTGTATGTTTGTGTTTGTGCCGTCTTGTACTGTGCGTCCGTGTGTGTGTGGTTTGTTAATAGTAGACCCTATGCGATAGATCCAGGAATCCTCTATTATAGAGGGGTATGTTATTGGGAAGGGTGCTTTCTTCAGTTTTGTACTGAAGAAGAAATTGTGTGGGTTTGATCCGAAGAGATCGAGAGAGAGAGGGGTCAAGAACGCAGGAGTCCCGTAAAAGTAGGTTCTCGCTGTTCTGAATGTTTTCGAGGTACTTGTATGCTAATTGAAGCAGGTACTCGTCGATAGGGGTAATGGAGGCGCCTTCGTATAGGTGAGAGTTGGGGTAATGACGACCGTCAGGCCTTCTAGAATGATTGGTGTATCTTCTGAGGAGTTTCCTTTCGAAAACCCGAAATCTTTTCATTTGAGCCGAAGATATGGAGGACCATATGGCAAAGGCGTACGATATTCCAGATCGGATTAGCTGCTTATAGCAGAGAAGCTTAATTTTGGTGTCAACTTTGTTGCTCCACTTCAAGATGTTGTGCAGTTGCTTAGACCGACCGAGGCCCCTTTGGAGAATGCGGGTCACATGTTTGATGAAATTCATTTTTGGGGTATAAGTGACCCCAAGATATTTCATCCAGTCCTGTGGTCTAATCGTAGTATCTCCCATTTGTATTCGGATATTCTGTGAATATCGAGAAGCAGGTTGGGAGTGTTTACTACTCAGAATTATAGCTACTGATTTGGATGGATTAAGTCGAATTTTCCATCGACTGTAATACTGATACAGTTCGTCCAAGTGACGGTTGAGTCGATTTGTTGCGAGATTGGGGCCTTTGGTTGACGTGTACACCAGGACGTCATCCGCGTAGCATATCTGGTTTACTCTCCCGTCCGCAGGGCGGGGAATATCTGAGGTGTAAATATTGAATAAGATGGGGCCTAGAATGGAGCCCTGTGGTACTTTAGATTATACCTTAGATAATGCGATTGCATTAGCGAAATTATATGATTGGATAGAGTTATGGGTGTTTTTTAGGAAGGCGAACTGTGGGGTTTGCGGAACCGCCACAGACGTGTGGACCATCGCGGTCGAATGTTTTTTCGAAGTCTATTGATAAAATCGATGTATGTTCCTTGCAGGAAAGGGCATCAACAATATGGTCATCTATATGAAGAAGAGCATCCATTGTTCCCCTACTTTGTTTGAAACCGACTTGTTTGGTACTTATCAGATTATATTTTTCTAGGTACCAGTTTAGCCTCTTAGCGACAATTTTTTCCAATACTTTTTCTAAACAAGGCAGTAAGGTAAATGGGGCGGTAGCCGTGGATTGTATCAGTTTTGTTATTATGCTTTGGTTTTATTATATGTATTATCCCTCTAATTGTGTATACTTTCCCCGTTTGAGGAATGGTGCCGGTCGTATATATGGCATTAAACAGATTTAGAAGGCGTTGTTTCAAAATCTTTGGCCGTTTTTTACCATTTGGTAGTCAATTCTGTCAAAGCCTGGTGTCTTACCTCTTTCCGGTATGAAGACCGGATTCTAGTTCTATCTGTGTTATGGGAAGTTCGGTAACGCTATTATAGGAGTTACTTGGGTTGCTTGGGGGCGTTGGATGCGCCTCTATTTGGTTTTTGGCAGTATGGAAATCTGGGTGGAAGTAGAAGTTGGTGGATGTATTTGCCCAAGTCTCGGCGAAGTATTTGGCTATTTTGTCCGGACATGTGAGGGCGTCAGATCCTGTATAAATTAAATTGATAATAGATGGGTTATAGTTCCCTGTTAGCGTTTTTATGTCGGCCCATATCTTTTTGGGGGTGTATGTTGGGTTTAATGACCTTGCCCGGAAAAAAAAACAACTCATTATGGAAAATTTAACAAGTCTCAGGACTTGCTAAATAAGGCCAAGACCGGTTCCCGGCTGTAGTGTCGATGATGATGATGATGATGATGATGATGATGTTGGGTTTAGTTTTTTCGTGAAGGACTGAGAGGCTTTTGCTTTTTCGATTCTGGCTGTTCTTCGGAAATTGAAGAATTGAAATCAAAAGTCTTATCGGCGAATAAAATATAGAACCACACATTACAGTCTTTAGTATTTAACATTTATGTAAGGTTTTATCATCATCATCGGCACTACAACCGGGAGCCGGTCTTGGCCTTATTTAGCAAGTTCTGAGGGTTGTTAAATTTTCCATAATGATTTGTTTTTTCCGGGCAAGGTCATTAGTCTTGCGCCAGAGGCTCCCCGATGGGGAATCGAACCCCGGTCTCCCATGTGACCGGCGGGTATAATAACCACTATACTATCGAGGGTAAGGTTTTATAATATACGGTAAATTAATTGTAAGCACATGGTAAAAAATAAGCAATGAACATACTGCCGCTTAATGCTTCAAATCCACTTCTACTCACCGTAAGGGATTCTATGACCCAAATTCGCTTTCGAATTCTTATTAATGGCCGAGTACTTAAAGAGCTAAATATTCACAAATCCCATGGTCCACATTATTAAAGGTGTTTCCCTCTTCACGCGCTAGACCGGTGCGAAAGCTTTTCTACCTATCCTACGACCAGGGATTTCAGTAGCATCGAGTTTCCAACTAGAACCTAACCAGAAGGTTCATGAGAATCAAACCATTCGAATTAGTGTAGTAACAAACTACAATCAATAATAATTCGCAAACTCAATATACAATAAAACAGTGATCAAAAGAACCGTAATCAAAGGATTAGTCACAGGATAACTGCTGTTAGAAGCCAGTAGAAGCGAGTCGACAATCTAAATTGCTATACAATTGCTACACCTGTAGGTATTAAAAAAATTCAGTTCCCCGCATATTTACCCGTGATGCCCATCGATGCAAATGTTCCATTAAACGCAAAAAGTAATTTTTGATCTGAACCACCGATCGAGGTACGTTCTACCAACCCACGTGTTTTCTCGCTTCCAGAACCTCTAGTTATTACAGAGCAATGTATATTGATACTCCTTTTCGTTACCCTCTTCCTCTTCCGCGCATGCTGTTGTTAAATAGTTAAGGCTATCTTAAAAACGTTTGTTCGTGCGTTTGCAGTAAAAAGACCTCGCCGTCTGACCCGGTCCCATATTATTCGTGTAAAGCTAGAAATCAATTAATTTAAGTACGGGGAATACGCCCGAAAAAACCCTTGGTAAAAAACTGCTTTAAAAACGTGGCAAGATATTGGCAAAGGCATTCGTTTGCGAAAGAGACGGAGTGAGGATAATCTTCGGATTTGATTTTATAGATCACAGATGATGACGAAATGAAAAAAAGGACTTTTGAGTCATTCATAAAATGTTCAGGTAGTTCAAATCGTAACAACTTAAGAGTCATTTTTAAATGTTTACGTATTTAGTTCTGATATAAAGAGTTGTAGAGTTGTTTAAAACGCAGGTAGATGCCAACATTGTTGTTGCCGTACATAACGAATATCTTTTGTTTCCGAAGAAAACGATTTTTTTGAATGACTGCATTAATTGCAGGTATTTAAGGCCAATCTAGTTTGTGTTAAGGGCATTTAGAAAAATGTGCTAATACTGTTTATATAAATCTCTGTCAACGCTTTCCGGGTGGTTGAACATTTTTTTAACTCTATAATTTGAAGAATCCTCGAGTATGTGCTTTAAAATCTGAATTCATCCACAAAAGAATATTAAACTCTTTTCAATACCGTATAATTTTTTTTTTCACCTAATTGTGCTATTAACAATTTCTTTCATTCCACAGGACCTGGACCTTCAAAGAAAGGTAAGCAGAAGAAACCGCCGGTCGAAGAAAAACGTCCAGTCAAACAAAAGAAGAAAGAAGGAAGTCAAGAAAAAGAGGAGCCTCCCGCAGACTTTCCAGTAGAAGTTGGTGATAAATTAAAAGTGTATTATCATGAAAAAGAAGTCACATACGAAGCTAAGGTTATAGAAGTATCATTAACAAAAGGTTCACCTGTGTTTTTGGTACACTATACTGGTTGGAACAATCGCTACGACGAATGGGTGCCCCGTGAGCGAATTGCGGAAAACCTTACAAATAACAAACTTAAAAAAGCACGTACTGGGGGAAGTTTGGATAAGAGTAAGTCGGAGAAGTCAGAGAATCCTCCGAAACCTCCACAAGCAAGCTCTCCAGCATCAGGGAAAACCTTTTGTTCATCTGCTAAACGTGGTAGAGGAAGAAGCGACTCCTTACCACCTCGATCGACCACCCCAAGTTCGGTGGCATCAAATTCGAGTCGTACAAAATCACCAGCAGCTTCACATACAGTTCAAAAGAAGACTCATAAATCTGCCTCCGCTACCATGAGACGTATATCGAATAATATTTCTGATATATCGATACATACTGATTCAGATAGTGATTCTGATGAGCCAGTTCGCCGGCCACCACGCCCCCCACACGATCCGAAAGTTAAGCAATATCAACCGACAATACCAAAGTCTCCACAGTCGATGGCGGCTACATCAAATAAATCGAGCAGTCAGTCTGAAAGTGAAGATGATGAGATTGTTGCTGAAGATAGTTCAATGTCTCAACCTTCCAGCGCCAAAGGACGTGACTATGATCTCAATCAGATTCGATCCGAATTGAAGGGCTTCCAGGAGTTGAAGTCACCCACATCTGATGGTGAAACTGATACAGTCGTTGAACCACCAGAATCAACCCCAGAACCTATATTTGATTTCAAGCCAAAGGACGAGGAACTGGTGGAAACGAAGATCGATGATATAGTTAAAACGTCCAGCACGGATGCCTCATCCGATGGTAGTGACTCGTTTGGGGATGACGATTCTCAATGCTCTGATAAGACCACAACCTTAGAAAACATGACTGAGAAATTTCAGTTGAAGATAGATGCCGACAAGAGAGCCTTACTAGAGAAATTATCTGCTGGGAAGGTCGCGGAAACAACGCCGCCTTTATCATCAGCGAGGATCGAGAAGATTATCCAAGATACCTTAGCTGAAAAGCGCCAAGAAAGTCTCAAGGCAATGCCTTTCTCCAGCGAGGAAACTGAAATAGACCATCCAACCATCGCTATTGAGCCTATTGTAGAGCCAGATGAACTAAATCCCGCCGAAAGTAAATCCAGTCCTCCATCACCCGAGGAGATTCTAACAATAGTTCCATCAACTTCTAAGCCCATAAAATTGCCGCCTGTCATTGATAGACCGTCAATTGTAAAGGAACCTCTGGAAGTCACTATCGAGCCTAATCAAGTGGACTTTCTCCTGGATTCCACAGATAACTTTTCGGCACCTGCTCCCACCTGTACGACAATTTCTGACATTTACGAATTCAAGGAACCTGAACCATTTGAATTTGAAGTTCGTAAAGTAAATATACCCTCAATTACGCCACCAAACGAAGTGAAGAAGAAGCCTTCAAATGGAGGTCAGAAATCACCAACAGATCAACCGACAATTTCTCCACTGGCCGCATCATTTGGTAAAAAGAAAAAAGCGTCACCTGTAAAAGACCAAGTGGATAAACCCGCCGTCAAGCAAGCGAAGTTAGACGACAAAATCTCAGTCTCGACTCTGTCGACTGCCATGAGCAATCTGTTGACTCCCCAAAAACCCGACACAACTTTATTCGATGCACTCCGTAAATCTCCAAGCTTCAATTTGAATTTTAATGCTTTGCACGAGGAACTTGCCACTACAGTTCAAGAAACGACTCGAGCATTGACCGATGTACAGCCCGTTACAGATCAACTGACGCCATCGAAATGTGGAGCAGAACCCACCGAGGGTGTGCGAGTTCTGGGCAGTCCGTTCATTGAAATCACGAGTGATCTCTCAAACGTATTTGAACTGAAGCCTGATCTCGAAGACCGCACGAGCAGCGATGATACGAAAGATAACAAATTCGACTTGGAAAATGTTAAAATCTTGATGTGCAATTCTTCGTTTGAGTTGGACCAGAGTGATGAAGAAAAGCCTTCCTCCATTGCTGATAAGGTTTTGAAAGCGTTAAGTCAGAAAAAAGAAGAGGATGAGAAGAATAAGGCCGACATCACACCTACCGTAGAGGAAGAGCAGTCCGAGGCGGAAGTAAAAAAAGAGGAAATCAAGGTGGAGGAAGATAGTCTGGTTAGCTCCAGTAGTAGCAGTATCAGCAACTGCAGCAGTTGCCCGAGTGTCGTTGAAGCACCGCCAATCACAGAAGTACCGGCAACCACTAGTCAAGATTCCAGACTTAATATCCTTGACTCTCTAACTGTCAAAAACGATGTGCTGACAGAAACCATTCAAAAGCTTGAGTGTGTTATACAGAAAACAACCAGTTCAGCGAGTGTCGAGCACTTTGACGAAGAATCTTCGGATAGCACCGATTCAGAGCAAAGACTAATAATTGAAGAGCCTCAAGATGTTGCTAGTCCGGTAGAAATGAAGCACACATCAGACGTTGCTCACAACTCTAATGATTCTTTTAAACATATCATGACCGAGCCCGACTTCAAAGAGGAAGAAATCAATGAACGTGAACCTTCACCACCCATCCCACCCCCCCAACCTCAACTCGTACAAATCCAAATCCCAACGCAAGCTCAAATTCAAATTCCACCAAAACTTGAATCTCCGGTGTCGGTAAAGTCTCTTATGGTTCCTGGTATCTTTGGTTTACCACAAACATTCTACACCGATGCGAATCTTCACTCTGTAGACGGCGTAAAACCAATCATAGACATTCGTGCTGTCGACGTTTGTGCTTCACAGGCTGTTGAAAGAGGAGATTACGAAACGACGTCCCTGATCGAGCAGGTTAACGCTCAGCAAGTTGATATAAAAAAAGAAGATCCAATGTCTGCCGAGACCATGAGTTTGCATAATGAATCAATCAATTTACTGCTCTGCGAAGAAACGATTCCTGGAAGCCCTTGCTCAATGGTTGGCAAGGACATGACCGATCCATTGAATATTTGTCGTGGGAATTCGCATCCTATCGAGTCAGATATTAAGCCAGTACCGATGGATATCGAATGCGCAGCTCCCTTAAGTAAGCCCCCGCCGCCCATTGAGATGCCCATCAAATCTGCCCCAACACCCAACAGTTCGCCAAATGAATCAGCGAGTCAAGATGAAAGCGGAGAAGACATTAAAAAACAGGTTGACATTGGCAATGAAATTTCACCGAAGAAACGTCGACGCACCCGCAAACAGTCCGAGATGATGGAGATGCATACAAAACGCCGTAGACATTTAACGTCAACCAAGAAAACTAATGGCAAGTAGTTGGTTCGATTTGCTTTTAGTTTAACATTGCACATATTTTCTTCATCTCCCCGCTCTAACTTTCACTCTATCATTTTTTTAACTATCCTTCTTCCATTTGGTTTTACTTTTCATTTGCTTTTTTCCCATTTTTTTATTCATCCTTTCTTTCTTCTTGTTTTCCAGTTTCAATTTAACTATCTATCACTTGTCCCTTGTTACGTTAACTTCCTCTATTTTTATCTATCTTGTTTTTCAATTAGTTGTTGTCTCCTGTATTACTCCCCTCGCCCTATTGCGCGTTCTTCTTCTTCACATTACTAAATATCTTCTATCCCGCAGCAGGTTCCGATAGTGACGACAACTCAGACACAATATCTCAACGTTCTTCAACATCACGTCACGCCAGACCCTGCCAGTATAATTTCCTAGTACAATTGGGTGAGAATGAATCTAGATCAATTCCTTGACCACTCTGTACAATTTTTTACTCTTTTTAGATCCATCACTCAATCCCGACCAAAGAGTGTCAATTGTTCTTAAACAGATACAGGACCTTCGCAAAACGTATAATATGATCAAAACCGATTTGGCGAGTATAGATCGTCGCCGGAAGAAGTTGCGCCGCAGAGAGCGCGAAAAGAAACAGTTGCAAATGCAGCAACAGTCCAAGATCGGAGGTTGAATAAAACATTGTTCTCTTAGCTTGTAATTCATTCTTCATTTTAATTTTTATAACTTGTAAGATACACAGTTTTATATAGTTTTGTAAATGTTCACGTTCAGGTTACGAATTTTTAAGTATAAATCGAGTTCTGTCTTAAAAATAAAGCGCCTTTATTTTCCCATGGAAGTGATGTCGTACTCAATCTAGTATATGAACTACTTAAATCGTTAAATCAACTTAGTATTTTACTCCCTGTTTCGGATTGGCAATTGGATGTGCTGGGATGTGCTGGGATGTGCTGGAGAAATCTAGTACATTCGCAGTGTATACCAGTTGCGCAGCTGCTGGCACGAACCAGGTGGCCGATTGTCACCATCGATGAGGTCATAGCGTCCCCTTTTGAATCGGCAGTTATGCCCACCAGTCAGTCTGCAACCAACCTTCATCGGGCTCACACCATCAGAGTTAACATCGCAGGTACCAGTTCATCGCAATAAGACAAAGTGTATCCGAATTGAATAATAAGAGAAATAAAAGTTAATCTCAAGGAATAAAGATCTCGGACTTTGGTTTTTTTTTTGTGGTTCCTCGCTGCTTTTTCATTGGGTTCCTCTCGTCAGGGGAACAGTGGACAACTCCAAACAATACAACACTCCCATTGAAGGTTTTTTAAATAGCGTTTTTTATGACCCGTTGTCGCATGGTCGTACCAATAGAATCAAACATGTGTTGGAGTGGAGTTCTGACAGATTGATTTATTTCCAGATTTTTGGCGCGTTCAGAAAACGGCCCTAGCTGCCTGGTATCAGTGATCTCCATAGTAAGTTCGGCGCTGAGTAGCATTACGAGTACTTTGTACCGTATATTAAAGCTAATGTGAGTGTTTACTCTGTGGTCCGTTGTTGCGGATTCGCACTGGACACAGCCAGCGAATTCGCAACTGAATGTTACCCGTGGCAACGGAATAACAAATGTCAGCAACTAGCTGACATAATCAATTTATTCTGGTTGTCAAGCAAGCAAAATCAACAATCTCTTCTTCGTTAACATTCGAGCGAAACAGTTCGAATCAATTTTATCCGGTGAAATCTAATTCATCAATTGAATAAAGCTCATTTTTAACAAAAATAAACCAACACTTTTCACGGTTGCTTTCTGGAGAAGGATTCGTTCTGGAATTGCTGCACCTCAACTTTAGGTATTCGTTTCCCTCTTACGTTTAAATTCAATTGGTTTCACAACTACAACAATCAACATTAGTGCACACCAGGAGACATCACTGTTCCTGATGCCAGCAACCCAGCCCACAACAAGATCCATTGTTAGTGGAAGGTGCGTTCAACGCTTATTGAACACACATCCGTATGTTACACCTCGCCACACACCCTTCTTAAATAATATAACAATACACACAAGCAATAAACCTTAATTCAATCAATAAACCTTAATCTTAAACCACAATTATCCCAAGCATTTTTGCATACTATGCAACTCTCCCATTCATTCGGCTCATATCAAACGCCTATCCATTTCACGGTCATTCCTAATATCCTAAACAATCCAATCGCTACAAGTATTTTGCTTACAAAGCAACTCTTCTACCTTCAATTGATTCATCCACACACGCTGCGATAAACGCATATCATACTTCACAACCTAAGTCCGCCACATTCTGCTTCACATTGCAAAAATCAAGCGGACACCTGGCCACGACCCGCACGGTCTCATTGTGTGTCACGTAATATCATGTAGTACACGTGTCAACACGTGTACTACATGATATTCGAGCGCCAGCGGCATGTTCAAAGAACACCGACTAAGACACTGGAACGAAGGAAGAACGCTGAACTCGACGAAATGGCGAGTGTAACGGAGAATCGCAAATTACTCATACGATACGATTGGCACATGCGGGCATTAGCCTGTAATTGGTTCGCCAAATTGGAAGCTAATTAAGTAATTGCGAAATTCATTGCCGTTGCACTTTTAAGGGCAACGATTATGGAAGTATGAAACAATTATGCACATGCGGGTATTGGCCTGTATTTGGTTCGCCAAATGGAAAGCAATTAAGCCAATTGCGAAATTCTCTGTCGCTGCAGTTTTTGCAGAGCAAACGATTGGGTTATGGCAGGCGAATAGCCTCTAAGTAGGATATACAATCGGTGCGAAAAAATGTACGAGCCGCACTTTTAATCAATTAAAAAAGGTACGCAGGTGATTTTGCAAGGAGAAGAGTCGCAGTCAGTCAGAGTCAGTGAGTAGCAGTAGAAGTGAAGAGCAGTGCGTATTAGGACTAATCGCACAACCAAAAGGTTGGTCTCGTTTAGATTAAATATGTTAAGTAGTGAATTGTAATTAGTCAAGCAGCAAAAACTCTTGTAAAAACTAAACTCAAAGTGTTCGGGAGATAGAAACCCCCAGTTGTGTGTATCAATAAAGGAATTATAATAAGCAGCAAAACTTTCGTAAAAACTAAACTTAAAGTGTTCGGGAGATAGAGACCCCAGTTGTGTGTATCAATAAAGTTTAAGTAAAAAAAAAGACTCACTGAAACAAAAAGTCCTGTTTTACTTCAACAAACCATCCAACCAAAGGGAAGCCAAACATCGAAGGAGAAGAAGGCCCGGTTCGAGAAATAGAAGAAATACTAGAGGGAAGTCCGCTGACCGAAGGAAGAATCAAGTAAGCAATCCCAATATATACAAATAAATTTTAAATGTTGAATCAACATAAACCCCTTTAAAATACAACATACATATGGTGAAGATATATATATATATTTACTCCGCTGACCGAAAGACGTAACTAGTAATATAAAAAAAAATATATATAAATATTAAATGTTAATATCAGGAGTTACGCTCGGATATTACATTTTGGCGCCCGAGCAGGGACCTAGGGAAGCCCAAGTTTTGATAACTTGTAAGTGCTTTTAAAGAGCCTAGCCCTTCATAATAACCAACCTCATTTGTACTGGGTAAAAGACACCTTTCCCCGTCACTCGGAGCTGAGTCTGGCTTCGGGAGTACAAATTGATAAAACATTTAATTCACTTGCCTGGTAATATAAACAAGTACTCGGTCGAAATAAATCCGGAAAAAATTAATAAACTTCTACGGGTACAACCACAACATCGGCTCCCTCTGACTAATTACACACCCACAGCAACCATTTGATCAATCAATGCAATAGACCCCTTCATTTTTCAAATAAAAACAATAATTTCTTCCACGAACCGTTACTAACTCGAACTTTCAAAAAAAAAAAGAAGACAAAAGCTGACTTCGAATCAAACAACTTTTTAAACCGAATACTTGCAACAAAACAACGTACGTAATACAAAAATCCAGCGGAACCTACTGACAGTGTGTTCCTATCCAACAAGAAACAGATTGACGCCATCAACCCAGCCGAAAGAGAGACCACTGAAAAATTTAATACAGTCTCTAAACCCACCAAGCCAAAACGTTCCGGGACCTCAGAAGAGCACCAAGGACAAAACCTCCTCATAACAGCATGACCAGCAAAGATTCGACCACCGGAGATTCCACCGATATTGAGCCGTCCGTACCAACAACACCAGGACAACCGGAATACTCGTCGAAGCGGTTACGCAGCGAAACTGTTCTAGACAATACGGTAAGTCTATTACATTATATTAATGAATTGTGCGAGACAGCACGAGCAAGTGAGAATTTATCCGTAAGGCAGGACGACAATCTAAGCATACGATTAAATAAAACCCGTGAAGAAAGGCTCTCTGGCGTCGCCAAATTGAGGAACGCAACCGAAAAATTCAGGGCAGATCTAATAAATTTCCGAAATCTCGCGTTCTCTAATGATTTAATACTGGATAAGTGTGAATCTCCCAACGGTAAGGCAGACGGAAGTTTCTCCCAAGTTTCAATAGATTTGATTAACGCCCCCCCCCCCCCCCTAGTCTAAATCAATCTCTAAACCCCCCTTTCAAACCTTTAGAAGATTTCCACGAGATGTCCGTGGATTACACCAAAATCGCCAAGCTAACATCCCAGCTTGTACCGATATTCTCAGGTGGTCAAGGCCCTTTAGGTAGTCACGACCTCCAAACCTTTCTAGGATGTTGCAGGAAGGTAATGGAATGCCTGTCCGTCGAAGAATACCCCGCGTTGTATAAATATTTTTTCCACGCTATTAAGAGGCGAGGCATACATATTAATTGCCGCAAACCCTCCAAACACTTTCGAGGAGGTAGGAAGACTTTTAAACCAGACCTACCTACCTCGAGAGACCTACCAGGAGTTGGTAAATAAATTAATCACGATCCGACAGCTACCCTTGGAAGCTCTCATCGCTTTTACCGCACGGGTAAAGCAGATGCTGATGCTTTGCAAGGAAGCCGCGGACCAAAAATACGGTGTGACAGCAGCCTCAGCTGTGAAAGCACAGTTGGAGGACTTCGCTAAGAACGCCCTAAAAAGTGGCGTCAACAACCCACACCTCTGCCAATATTTACTAACTCTGGGAGAGGGAACGATAGACGTTTTAATACAAAAAGCCTTAGATATGGAAAAACTGCAGCAGGCAGCACTTCAAACCCACCATACGGCCTCTCGACGGGACTTCAATTACCCGGACTTACTCAATTGACTGACTCCTCTATTCCCTTGAACAACCAACTGAACACACTAACCGCCCTAAAATTTTAGGTAATAATTCTATAAATCAATAACGCTTAGGTTACGCTCAGATGTTACATTTTGATAACTAATTAATGAATGATAATATCTGGGGTGACTCTCAGATATTACATTGAAATTATAACCAAAAAGTTAATAACGACACAAATATACAAATAACTTAAATGCAACCATTAGAGATCGAACTCCTAATTGCTACATTATTACATACATGAATAAACTGTAAATAAAACAAACTAAATTAACCTTCCGATAAGTAAATATTAAATGTTAACAATTAGAGGTCAAACCCTAATTGTTACATTTTGGCGTCCCACGTGGGGCAGGGACACATAATAAACAACAAGAACCATTAACACCTTAAAAACAAACTCTGATAACTAATTATTTAAATGTTTATATCGGAGATCAAACTTCGATATAACACGTAGATCATTGAAGCATATGGGTTCGATTCTTGGACACACTTCTCTGTAATAGGTTTGTGCGGGTTCTTTAAACAGCAATTAAATCAAGTGCTGAGAGTCTATACGGTCGTGACACTTGCGTGGGATTCAAACGTGTGCCATTTTTAATTCATCATCCTTTTTTTACTGTGCAAAAATGTAAAACGAAGAATTAAAGAAACAGATTGTAAACTCTTGCCAGACCATTAGTGTTGCGGATTCGCACTGGATGCAACCCTTAGCAATCAAAGAATAACAAATGTCAGCAACCAGCTGACAGACAATAAATTCTTTGGTTGTCAAGGAAAATAAACAAACTCTTCTGCGTTAACCATTCGAGCGAAAGAGTTCGCATCAATTATCCACTGAAATATAATTAATCCATTGAATAAAGGTCATTTATAACAACAGTAAACAAACCACGTGTCTTTCATGTATCCTGGAGGAAGGTTATTTCTTGGGATAGCGGCAGTCATTTAAAATAGGTATTCTTTCCTCTTTTCTATTTGATTAGCGATTGTTTTAGAACGACAACAATCAACATCACTACACGACAGGAGACACCATTGTTCCTGGACATACCCACGGCCCACCACAAGACGCAACTATTGTCGGAAGTTGCGTACGTGTTGATAGAACGGGCAGAGTGCATTACACAGGACGTGTTTGTAGAACGTGCAGATTGCAGTACGCAGGAGTTTACGTGTTGGTCGAACGAGTGCCAATACAGTTTACATTTCCCCGACGACATTCCTCGATTGGCAGAGATCAAACAATTAGCATAAACTAAAAACATAAAAAAATAAATAAACGCCTCCGAAAACAATTAACAGTGTTTTATTTTTGTGCTGTATTCTCTCCGTGTTTTGTTGGTGAACAGTGTTCGGCGGAGCACTTCAGAGACATAGACGAAACATCCGCCAAAAAGTAACTATCATCATCATCATCGGCACTACAACCGGGAGCCGGTCTTGGTCTTATTTAGCAAGTCCCGAGGCTTGTTGAATTTTCCATAATGATTTGTTTTTTCCGGGCAAGGTCATTAGTCTTGCGCCAGAGGCTTGTGGCGGTTCCCTCGAAGGCCACCAATATCTTCCCATAACCTACGTAAAAACCCCCATATAGGGCATACAATCAAAAAGAAAAACAAGTACCGTGGCAGTTCCATTGAACGCCACAACTTACCTTACAGGTACAAAAGGTAACAGTTTCCTGAAATACACTAAAAGCCTGCACTTACCTTCCATGCTGTCCCTGCAAAATCGAAGGAAAATCATGAAACATAAATTCTCACTAATATGAAATTCCAGCGGCAACGAATCCTATATTCTCAAAGCAATTTGGTTTAACAACCAAGCAACCAATATTGCCCGTTCAATATCTGTACGATATTCTACACCTGCAGGAAATGTGTATCTTTCCTTAACACAGCATGCCCATATCGATCGGTCATAACAACGATACATGAGGGCATCCGGCTGGCGCCCCGGCAGTCGAATTCGCAAATGGAAAATTACCATCAGAGTTCGATTGCGAGAATATACCAGCGAAATGTACACGATCAGCAATAATGCTTTACGCAGTCGTTGATCGTGTAAACATTTCAACCCTTTTGCCGTTGAGATACTCACACCTGCTGCGAATTTTAAAGGGGACTTATGCAATGTCTGCATACTTGCGGACGCACACGACGAGCAGCGGAAGCAATCATCGTGTGTGTATTTCCACCCCTTTTGTGCTGAACCAAACGCAAAAGGGACATATTACCAAATTTGGTCATCGAAGCGATGATGGGATTTTGGTATCCTATCCCTTCGATGAAATAATTTAATCTCGGTTCGGATTCCGTGAGGGCAAGTCGCGCCCTCACGTTAATTTATATCCCTCTTGGGCCGACCCAAGGGACCAGTTAATTCGTACTTTCCGCAATCTGAATTGTCGTTTGAATGGCGCGTGAATTGTGTTTTCTTAAACTCCACTTGAGTGAAATGAAGGAAAACTCTTTTAAATAAAATTTATATTTTATTCAATTTCGAATTTAACAAGCGTCTGCTCTTCAGAGTGCCGTTTTGTAAACTAAACTTACTCTAACATAAAATCTTATATCTAGGTTTGTTTCTCTACGTTGCAATATAATATCTTTATCACAATGGGTATTATATTGCAATTAGTGTAATAATCATTTTCGTGTTTCCACGAGTTCTTGCTAATTATCTTTGAGTTTGTTCATCTGGATGAATTGTGCAATTAGGTAACATATGTTGTGATATACATTATATTCTAATTTGGTTCATCCATATTTTACGTTTCTTTGAATTTTCGTAGTTAGTAACCTTTAGAGTTTTGTTCTTAATAATATTTCTGTCAAGACAAAATGTGTAATTAGGTTACACATTTTGGTTGATGGGTTTTTGTGTCGTCGAGGATTCTTTGACGTAACACGTGTGTTGGGCGGAATTAAGATAGTACGATAACCAACAAAACAGTCTGGTAAACCGCGAGTTGCTGTGATAGTGAGCTAAGTATATTGCGTGTGAACGAAGGAAGAGAACAGTTTACGTTGGATTTGATTAATTAATACTAAGTGCGAGCCATAGGCTAATTCTATTTCAATCTAAAGTGTGTATATAGAAAACAGTTTACGTTGGATTTTATTAATTAATACTAAGTACGAGCCATAAGCCAATTCTATTTCGATCTAAAGTGTTTATATAGAGAACAGTTTACGTTGGATTTAATTAATTAATACTAAGTTCGAGCCATAAGCTAATTCTATTTTGATCTGAAGAGTGTATATGGAAGACAGTTCACGTTGGATCTTATTAATTAATACTAAGTACGAGGCATAAGCCAATTCTATTTCGATCTAAAGAGTGTATATAGAAAACAGTTTACGTTGGATTTTAATGCGTTACGTGCGAGTTATAAGTCAATTCTATTTTAATCGAATATTGTTTGTATCATCAAGAATAAATCACATTGGATTTTTATCGAAAACATTATTGTGAACTACTGATTATTTTCTTTTACGTTACGGAATTCCGGATCTATCCTGTATAAGCCCTTTCATATCCAAGTCAAGAAATGGCTCTGGTGGAACAAAGCCGTTGCGACGCACGCTCTCATAGTACAGAGTGTTTGGATAATAGGCCCCGAAAATTAGGTTATTGGATGAGCTTATTGCTCTCGCAATATGTCCTCTGATTAATTTAATCATAAAATTATCCACCTTATTTATGTAGGCTTCATTATATAAAGTCTCATTTGAGTAGTACTTTTTGTATTCCGATTCCGGTGTTCGATATAATCTGAGACAGGTTCTCAGACACTTCCTTTCGAACACCCGAATCTTTTCCATCAAATTTGGACCTATGTTAAACCATACTGGACAACCATATATGAGCATTGGCCTGATTAGCGTCATGTAGCATATGACTTTTACCCTGCTGTCAAGTTGGCTACTGTGAAATAGCCTCCTTGTCATAGCAAACGTTTTTCTAGCCTTGACCAGAGCAGCCTCTATATGTCTGTTGAAATACAGATATTGGTCTAGCCAGATGCCAAGGTAACTAAACTCTTGGTTTCCAGTTTATCTCCATGCGGTTCCACGATAACTAGCTTTTGCCAGTTTTTGCTTGTATCGTTCGTGGCTTTATGTAATGGAGTTCTAAATAGGATGGCTTCATATTTCTGGAAGTTGATCTTAAGTTTCCAGTCATCGCAATAGCGCTGCACCTTTTTGAAGTCTCGCTGTATTAAACTATTTATGATCTCAACTTTCGGAGCTGTTCCGTAGATTATGAGATCGTCTGCGTACGTATGTCGGAGACCAGTTTAGCTGCGGCATGTGTGGTTTCATGACCCGCCCTAAAGCCAAACTGGTTATTTGGAATAATGCTGTTGTCGTCTACCCATTTTACCAGAGCGTTGTTAATGGTTTTTTCAAATACTTTACTGATGCTTGGGAGTAAACTTATTGAACGCATGTTCATTGGGTTTGTACAGTCTTTGCCCTTTTTTGGGATGGGCTGAATGATAGCCGTTTTCCAACGTGCGGGATAATATGCATTACTCAGCGCGTTGTTAAACGGGACCGTGTATATATCTATTGCCATTGGGGGCAGGTTCTTGAGTACTGTAACGATCCGGCGCCGTGCTTCCTCTGATGAGGGAAGAGCGGGGACCTTTTATTATTTCTTTATTTAATATTCTTTCATCAATTCGCGTTTTGTTTGAGCGGAAATTTATTGCAATTGATAATCCATTATCAAAGAAAAAACTATTCCGTCTCTTCGATATATTTATTTTAAACTCTCTAATCCACAATACTTCCTCAATACTTAACTCTCAAAAACTTAACTGAAACTCAACTTATTAAAACTCAACTCAACTTCTTTTCTAAACTTAACTTCAACTGATTACAACAGAAACTTGACTGTTAACTGTAATCTCCAAACTTCTTTTCTAAACTCTTCAACTTCTAACTCAAAACTCAAACTAAAACTCTACTGACTTTACAATTAAAATTTCTCTCTTCTTATGCTACTTATTGTTCTAATTGGTTGGAAATTATAATGTGAACAAAACAAATTTTCTCAAAGTATTTCTTTTAGTCTCTGTGACTTTTAAATTGAATAAACTTTGAACGAAAATCAAAGTGCTATGTTTGGAATGAAAAAAGGTGCATGTTATGAAAAGGGGCATGTTATGAAATGTGCTGTAACAGGCTTGATATAGAATATTGTGAAAGTTTATTAATGTTATGTTTTAAGTGAGAATAAGATATGAACAGAGGAAGTTTCAAAGGTGTGTTAGAAAAGTAATGAGATTCAGTGTTAAAAATCTAATAAGGGTAGTATTCTGGAATACAACATCCCACCCTTCTTCGAGAAAAAAAATTATCCTTGAAGAGAATAATTTTCTTGTAACTATAGGTTAGATTAAGATTAATTAAAGACTTGGATTTTCGTTCAATTACAATGGTTTTCAAAATTATCTTGTGGGGGGTCTCTATTCTACATGAGAAACCACCCACAATTCCAACCAACATTTCCTACCTAATTTCGACCGCCTTTCAGCGCGTCAAATCAACCCCATTTCCCCCTACTTACCTGTTCACCTGCAAAGCATGTTTCCACCAAGGACACATAGCTAAACTCATTGTACCACGGAGACAATGCATAAATGAGTTTAGCTTACCTTTTTTGCCATACGGCAACTCGTGTCCATGTCGATTAGCGACAACCAAATCCAGCCGGACGAAGTTGTCGCATCATTGCAGATCCGCTTGGGAAATTTATCACCACATTCGATTGAATCACGTGATAATATTTCCCTAGCGTTACTTCGGCTTTTCTCCATTCATTCGCTGGGGATGAATGTTCTCTTTTTGCAGGTGAATATCATCAGCTTAATTCTCCTCTCTTTCTCAGTTCTGTCTTCGTATGGATCAATGTACACTGAACCCACCCTACTACCGAATCAGGTCAATGGGTTCCGCTCAGAACTACATTGATTCATGCACATACAACCAAATCCACCCCAAGATAATCGTACAGCATGTTTCTGTTCTCTTATTGTCCCGCTCTCTTCGATCATCAGATTACCGATGTAACCTACCACACATCGAAGGACGTGGCAGTGAGAGAGCAGAAGTATGTTCTCTTTTGGTTGTATCCAATTTCTTCCCTTTTCAAGTCAGTCGATTAACGTGTTTAATCAAGGGAGGTGGTGTCGCGAATTGCCCCCGCGTGGGCATGCTCATGCACACGCTCGTCCGCGGACATCCGAATTTTAGTTGTAGAGTTATGTGTTGTGCGACCGCATCGGAATGTTCTCACTAGTGAATATTTTCAATAAATTAAAACGCTTGCTGGCAGTGCTATCCGTTATCTTTTTTATTGATTACTTTGGCGTCTTAACTCACTTATTCGAATTAGACTTCAATCGTTTATTTATCTATCCACTCGAAGGAGATGTCGTCCAATATGCGCATCGGATTCGGTACAACCAGGAAGTGGACGTGCGTCCCATAAATGTTTACAATTACACATTCCTCAATAAAGATGAACATAAATCGATGCCGCATTTTGAGAGACGAATGGCTATACGACAAACCCGGGGTTACGAGCAACTCTTTTCGGACGTGGTTATTCGAACAAATTCTTCCCACGGATCGATGGGAGATATAAGGAATACGTGTCGTACGTCGGCACATCAACCCTTATACCCCCACAATCTTCCATCAAAGGTTACAATAATCAAAAAGTTCTTAACACTAGAAAAATAGTCTATTTACATTATATATTAACTAAATTTAAATATTTCTCCTTGGAACCTTTTCTTTTCTTATCCAAAAAATGTTAATACTTATTATATTAATTATATAATATTAATATTATGTTTCAAAATTCTCTTTTGCGTTCGAATATATATATTAACTCTAAAATTTTCTTTCTTTCTTCCCCCTCTTTAACTTTTTTTTTTTCCGTCATTTCCTACAATTGTTTGATTATTTCATATATATTGAATAAAAACACAAAGGCCATTTATATGTGTGTATCTTTTCTTTAAATTTATGGAAAATTTTCCAAAACTGTGTTGGGCCTATTACTACGGTGGTTGAATAAAAGTGAATATTGCCAAAAGTTTTCTTAATAAATGATCCCACGTATATTGTATTTGAATAAATGATTATTGTTGTATTTATATATTTTTTGTAATGTATTTATATATTTTTTGTAATGTATTTATATATTTTTTCTTTCCAATACTCATCTTAGTTGAATTACCATTTTCGATTTGCATTATTTCGAGTTTGAGTAACTGTTTGTGTTCATTTTCGTTGTTTAAAATATTTAGTGTTTTCGGCTTAATGTCGTCATTTTCCATAGCTTTAACTGCTGTCGGAACATTTACCTTTTCAGTCTTACTCACTGCTGATGGATCATTTAGTTTCTAAGTCTCATTTACTGATTCGTATAGTTCTTCAGACTTTTTAGCTGTTAGAACATCTTGGTTCCCAGTCCTATTTGCTGTTTGAACTATTTCTTCAGTTTTATCTGCTGTAGAAACATTCAATCCTTCAGTCTTTGCTGCTGAAAAGATTTGTTCATCAGTGTTAGCTGCTGAACTGACTTGGGTTTCGATTTTAATTGCAACTTTTGGATCTTCAGTCTTTAACACTGCTGAGTTTTCAGTCTTTGTTGCTGAATTATTTTCCAGAATAGTAGTCTGAATCGGAGTCATTATATTAGGGTTTGGTCTATCTTCGTTTATATGTATCGCTTTATATGAATATGTGGGCTCAAGGTAAATTTGGCTAGGAGCTTCATTAAAATTGTCGTTATCTATTTCCAAAGATCTAATGCTATAAAAAGAAACATTTTGTCTGTCTTCCATAAATTTTGGTTGGCGTCTGGCCTCGTTTTCCGACTCTTGTACCCGAGAAAAGGGAACATTTTGTCTATCGTTTTGTCTATTGGTGGTCCTAGAATTTTCACCAAAACGATTTTCAGAGTTTGCAGGATTATTTCGGAATGGGTTACGCGTGGTACCTTGTTGGTAATTTGGAAAAGACGATCCATTCCTAGATAACTTGTATCTACACTCGTTATCTGTGTGATTATTCCGTCCACAGAAATTGCATAAAATGTTGTATTCCCTTTTTATGGGTTGTCTATTCGGAAAAGTATTGGTGGATTGCATGTTCCGATAACATGTGTCCTGTGTATGCCCTGGCTTACCACAGGTTTGGCAGACTATTCGATTGAATCTAGGATTTTCATTATAGTGATATGGCCTGGGAGTGTTATCCATTCGAACATCATGCGCTACTACATGGGCAATCGACTGTTTTAAACTGTTTCCCCCTTGGGCTTTAGCTAGTATTTTCAGTTGTTCGTTATTTAGTCCATCCTCAAATATTTGCACGGCTAATTTTGAGTTTTCTTCCATCAAGAATTCCCTAACCACCGCGTCTGCTGTTATTTCACACGTGGCAGAGTTCAAAGTCCTTAGAGCATTCGCAACTCTATCGCCATATTACCGAACGGTTTCTCTGAAGTGTTGTTTCAGAGAAATCAACAATTGCTCCTCTTTATATTCCGATTCTAGTTTTTCCTTTAAATCTACCCACTTAGCGATTTTGCTATACCTAATAAGATCGTATGCAGGACCCTCTAGTCTATTTTTGACTAGCTCTAAAAATGTTTCATATATATCCGGGTCTGCCTTTTTTATGGACCTAAATAAAACATCTCCCCCGGAAATAAATTTATCTAAGTCGCAGGGTTTCCCGTCAAAGGTAGGGACGATCCTGAAAACATCTGAAATTCCGACAGAGAGAGCCATTTCAGGGGTTTTACTGTGTATCTGTTGAGAGTGGATTTGTTCTTCCCCCTGCCTAGCCGCCTGTCTCGTGTAGTAAGGACTCGTAATAGTGAAAATTTGAAATAATGTATGGCGAAAATATGTTATCACTTCTTAAAAATATGGTTATGAAAAAAAAGGCCCATATGTAGTTATTCAATATATATATGGAAAAGATAGATAAATTGGACCCAAAACTGAAAAGAAAGAACATTTTCGACGAGAAAGCAAAAAAAAAAAAAACGGAAATGTCGTCGAAAAAAAACTGAAAAGAGAACTTTCAAAGAAATTTCTATCGAAAAAAATTTTGAAAAAGGAAAAAATTCCACGTTGAAAATATTGCTAAAAAAGGAAGAGAGAAAAATGTGCTGTAACAGGCTTGATATAGAATATTGTGAAAGTTTATTAATGTTATGTATTAAGTGAGAATAAGATATGAACAGAGGAAGTTTTAAAGGTGTGTTAGAAAAGTAATGAGATTCAGTGTTAAAAATCTAATAAGGGTAGTATTCTGGAATACAACAGTACGATGTTAGGTACTCCATCTATTCCCACTGACTTTTTGCTTCTTAATGAGTCGAAGATACTCCGGATTCCTTCCCTCGTGATTAAAAGGCTATTAGCCGCACCATTGGCATTAATGTCAATTGACAGATTATCGTCACTGAATTCGGTAAAACCCGGATTCTCCGATTGCCAAAGTGAAATTTCATTTCGGAGGTGCAGGTGATTCAGTAGAATTCTGTCCTCCAGGTCATGATTCCGGTGAATGCTTTCATTCACCTTGTACATTTGTGGGGTAGGAAGTAGTGCACCGGCGTACGGCGCTGATTATCTTCCTCCTCCATCATCAATTGTTAGCCGCGCAAAACACCGAACCGAAAGTCACCAGCAATAAATGAACGAAACGCCGCCACGTTCGTCCACAACCGAGAAGGATGAAAAGTTCGATCACCAGGGAAAGGAGATAAAACACTCGGAAGCTGCGGCACAAAAATTATGAAACACTACGGATTAATATTGAGTTGAACTGGTTTTATTTTATTTAATTCTAGTTTTATTAATGAACGGAGAACTTAACAGAAAATATAGCACAAGTAATAATTTTAACTTTAAATTTAAATTTTAACCGACTTCCGACCATTATTTCTATACTTCTTATTACACTATGTCTTGACTACTTGGTGAAAGACCAACGCGTCTGGCGATTCTCGCGATTATCGCTCCCCTGTGTGCACCAGGGTAGCGATGGAGACACGACCCGCTCGGGTCGGAGGATGGAATTTGACTCAGCGATCGTCATCTCATGCAGAGATGATTTCGGTAAGGAAAAAAATGAAGAGAGAGAAAAACTCTTCTCTTAAGGGTGTGAATATATCCTTGCCAAGGATATGTTTTATCTCCCACAAGTGTAACGTAGAGTCTCTCTTATGGGAACAAGAAAACCAGATCTCGTAATAAAGGTCATGGTGGTATGTGTGGGATCGTTCAGATAGATGCGTTTCACACGTGCAGTGGAACGACGAAACAGGCAGGCGGCAAAGACAATAGGGAAAAATGACCAAATGCCCGCTGGTAATGCGGGTCATTGTTTACACGATGCCTCGTCGCTATTTTCGACGTTAGGAGAAAAAGGTGCTAAAAGCAAATTGAATGTTTATGGCATCTCTGGCTGCAATAGAAACCGGGTTCATATTTGCATTAGGGAATGCTGGAGAATTTGGTTTCAGCGTCTATTGCGCTAATTATATGCAGCTGCTTGGGTTGTTTGTTGGTAAGACAAATAAAAAAGGTTGCCAGGCAATGTATATGAAAAGGTATATGGCGCGGCTGGGAAAATAGACGGCGCGATATTTATGGTATTTGTCTGGTACCGAATTGGTTCAGAATACCAAATAAGCAAACAAAGAAATCTTATGAAAAATTGTATGCGAAGGGATGCATGAAGGTAAGTTTTCTTTATAGGGATTTTAGGGTTATAATAATTGGGTCTGTTTGATGCGTGAAGCATCTAAGATGCTAATGCGAATTGCATTAGCGAAAGCTGGTGCAGACCCGGGTTATGGTTATGGGGGTTTTTTCAGGAAGGCGAGCCGTGGGATCTGGCGGAATCGCCACACATTTCCTGAAAGACAGCTCCCACAGCGTTCACCTTTTCCAAAGGATCTTCGATCACGAAGAGCTCACTATTGAGGATAGTGTTCTCTGTATCTATGCCAATGTTGGTTAGCAGCTGCTTGTTTACCTCAGTACGTGGAATTTGGAGACACTAAATCTCGTTTTGATTATTTCTGTTGAATATTTTATTTATTTGTGGGAACATATTCGGATTATTAGTTTTTATAGCTCGAATTCTGTTGTTCCAATACAAATTTGTTGCTAATCTATAATTGGCTTTAAGTAATTGTTGGAGGTTTTTTAATCGGGATTTCAGTGATATTATCCCCTGGTCTTGTCTGTCTGTAAACTGTCTGTGTAATTGTTTTAATTTCGATAGCAGTCTGCTCTTTTGCCTGTGGAGTGCGTTTATTGTTGCGTTTCTGTACATGTTAGTGTGATCTGTAACTGTTGATTTGGGAATTGTTTTGTCCATTGTTTGTTTTACGGTTTCGGCCATTTGTTGAATGTATTTGTCGATTTCGTCATTTGTCAGGTTTCTGTTTACTGGCAGATTAAAGTCATTCGAACGAAGTTCTCTTGTTAATGATCTGGTGAACCGCGGCCATCGCATTGCCCCGTAGTTATAGGGTTGCGGGATCACGAATTCCTCCAGATCTGCGAGCTCGTTCGGAAGCTCTATTACTGCCGTGAATGCACAGTGGTCACTGTCGTATTCAATTGTCCGTAAACAGTTTGTGTTTCGTCTGTTGGTGTTAAGTAATCTCAGTCGTGAGTCGATTAGCAAGATATCTAAGAACGATCTACCTCTGGGGAACGATGGGTATTCCGTAGCTAGCAGGTCAGTTCTATATTCAATATGAAGCTTCTATATTCAATATGAAACTGACAAACCAACCAGCCAACTGATTTCCTCTGGCATTAGATATATAATTTCCCCAATTTCTATGCTTGGCGTTCATATCTCCCCCTAGGATAAAGTAGTTTTTGCCCAGGTGCAATTGTAAGCATCGAAAGAGTGTCTCGAGCTCCGCTATAAATGGGTTATGTTGATGCTCCAGTAACTTTAAGCCATTTGCCACTCAATGAATTAATTAATCTAAGTGAAGTTTATTTGTGTGATTAATTGAACTAATCAGTAACTTTAAGTCATTTGCCACTCAATGAATTAATTAATCTAAGTGAAGTTTATTAGTAATTAATGAAACTATTCCATAACTGTAAGTCACCACGTTAAGTTTGTTAGTAATTAA
The DNA here is from genome assembly GCA_963931805.1 of Microdon myrmicae. Classification (NCBI taxonomy): domain Eukaryota; kingdom Metazoa; phylum Arthropoda; class Insecta; order Diptera; family Syrphidae; genus Microdon; species Microdon myrmicae. The sequence goes on along the minus strand of OZ007502.1, from coordinate 128,604,926 downwards.
TTAGACTCGTAAGCAACTAGTTTCCTTGTAAGTAAATAGTGTTAAGGATTTCACATCAAACTGAATAAAGTAAATAAAGAAACGAACATGAGAGGTGTTTTTATCGACGAACCCAAAGAGTGATCCAGATAAAGACTGATTAAACCCCATAGTATCATTATAAATGTAATTTTTTTTAACTAACTGAAATTAAAAAGCAGTCAAAATGAAACTATTTCTTTTAACCTGAACACTCATAACTCCAGAAGCATTGCTTTGTTCCATATCGATTGATAATCTCAATGATCCGGTTCCTCTATGAGAATATATGCCTTTTTTCCCCCAAATTACTTTTAAAAATAGACTCTTTATCATCCACAAGCACGTTTTAACCCCCCCCCCCCCCCCCCCCCCCCCCCCCCCCCCCCCCCTCCGCCCTCATCCTGCATCCTAAGGATTATTGTAAACTGTTCTATGTATTTCATAAAGCTAAAAACAATGTAATAAAGATTTAATGTTTTTTTGTAACGTTGACCTTTTGGCTCCGCTGTAATCAGTACGCTGCCTGTGGTATTATGTCGATTTGTCTCCTTGTCATTGTTCTTGTTTCTTTTGCTTCCACCGTATCATTTTTGTCCCTCTTGGGTTCGTCGCCCTTTACCACATGCTCCACCAAAAATATCGATATGCTGGAGGCATCGTCGGCGTTCATCGGATGGGTGTTCGCATAAGAGAACATTTGATTGCTGCTGTCTTTTTGCTCCTTTTTGCTCTCTGTCGGGTTTTCTTCCTTTGTTTTTATGTGGTATAGAATTGCAGCCGCTTGTTCATAAGTGTCTTGAGATCTTCCACTTTTTGGAGGTAATTTTGATGAGAGTACATATACATTTTATGAGTCATTACCGTCTTTTGCCCGCCTCCGCGGAAGCAGATATTTTCCTTTTTATTTCTTTAGTTATCATTCACTTTAGAAGTTGTTCTTATTCTTTTCATAAAATAAAATAAATAACGATTGATAAAATATTTTTATTTCGTTGGTCGTTTTGGTAAACATATGTTTTGTTTGCGCGTATGAGTAGAATTCTGCAAAACTGGCCATTGCGAGGTGGAGTACAGGAAGTTGCGGATTAGAGTTGTATGATCTGAAGCGAAAGTTGCTTCGAGGATGGTAGGGGTGGACAGATTCGATTTCTTTTTTTTGTTGTAACAAGCAAACATTTAAAAACATTAACGCAGTGTATTGACAGTAATGAATACCATCTATCACTGTTGTATGCAAATGCACAATAAAGATTATAAAATTGCTTATATTGGCTGGTTCTGTTGTTTTGTCTGGTGGTTAATGGGTGGCTGCTGTTCTGGAACTACCGGCTTCCTCCAGTTGCTCCCCACTTAGCTCGTTTCGTTTCTCCACCCCACTAAGTTCGGTTCTCCTTGTTTTGTGTATATTATTCAGCAAAAGAAGCACGAATATATATCCTTTTTTTTCTTCTCTTTATTGCTAGTAATTACATAGAATTTAAATAATTGAGTTTCTCAATATTTTGCCAGTTGTAAATTTAAAATTCTTTCTCCTCCTCTATTCGCTCTTTAAAAAGAAACCGTTTCTTTTTACGTTTTTCAACTACTTAGTTAACACCGTTCCTTCATTATTTTCAGTTCTACCGTTGTCATAACGAAAGAATCCCAACGATGACCAATTACGAAACAATTCGAAGATATCATCGCCGGCGAAAAAGCTGGGTTTATGTGCCAGCTATTTATTTTTTATTTTCAATTAAATTTAAATTGAAACTGTGATAATTGTTTGTAACGTGTGTATTTAATTAATGTTTATTAATGTGAAGGTTTACTTTAAAAAATGTAAATTGTTTCTAACGTACGTGTTTAATTTTTAAATTATATAAATGGTTTATGTATTTTATGTTTAATGTTTTCGTTGGAACAAATGTGGTGGGAAAGTTACTACGTAACAAACCTTCCCCCTCACATAGATGCGTGTCATTCTAGGAAGAGGAATGACACGCCGGAGAATGAACGGAAGGAACTGCAGTTTCAGTTGTGTTGTTGTTGCTGCCCCTGGTGGTGGATCGTTTTTCAATAAAAAAAAGTAATAATAGTAGAAAAAAATAATAAAAAAATTAATAATAATAAAAAAGAAATCCATTTCATTTCATTCTTCATAGATTTTTTTTAATACAACATCTCTACGTTCTCTTCCCTACGTCTTGTTTCCGACTGAAAAGAGAATGCACTACCACCAATTGGTTGACCAGCTTGCACTCCATAGGGCCTCTCCATCATTGGGCTTTAGAAGGGTATTGGGAATTAGCATCCATTTGTTTCCGTATTTTGATGGCGGAGTGTACCGTGCATCTGTGTTCTTATGGATAACAGCTGAACATTTGAACCGCCCACATGATCCAGCGACTGGGGCAGGCAATAGGCGGGGCTTTGCCTATTACGCACCGAGATAGCACGGCTCTGAGGGCTTCTTGGCTCGCATCCGTGGCCAGATTAAAAGAGTGCGGTACAGTTAGGGTTGTCCCATTTTGGCGGCGAAACTAACACCCCCCCTTTTCTGTCTCAAATGCGTGTTAGCAGTTGCCTCGGCAGGGCGGGGGGGGGGGGGGGGGGGGTTTATGTGCCAGCTATTTATTTTTTATTTTCAATTAAATTTAAATTGAAACTGTGATAATTGTTTGTAACGTGTGTATTTAATTAATGTTTATTAATGTGAAGGTTTACTTTAAAAAATGTAAATTGTTTCTAACGTACGTGTTTAATTTTTAAATTATATAAATGGTTTATGTATTTTATGTTTAATGTTTTCGTTGGAACAAATGTGGTGGGAAAGTTACTACGTAACAAACCTTCACCCTCACATAGATGCGTGTCATTCTAGGAAGAGGAATGACACGCCGGAGAATGAACGGAGGGGGGGTACAGGCTAAGTCTCTACTTTTAATCCGCCGAAGGGCAGGACGATCCTTGTTTAATAAAAGGAGAGTAACTGCTATGTAGTTTTCATCTATGCTGTTTTTTTTACGCGTAACAGTTTTGTAAGGATGTTGGGTAAAGGTTTTCCTAGGTGATTATGAGCGATGAATGTAGGTGTGTACCTGAAGAGGGCATTGTTTTTTGTATTTGCTCTGTTGTTAAGGCTGCTTGATCAATTTCATCAGGGAGTAGGTTTGAAGTCTCTGGCAAAATATAGTCTGTAAAACTGGCAGCAATGTCCCTATTGACTCTTTTCCCGTTTCTCCTGGAGAAATTTGGGATCGGATTGAATTAGTAGCGTGGTTCGACGGCAGGGATTTGGACAGTGGTGTGGACGGACCCATGATCCGAAGGGAATTCGAAGGATACTGTAGGGAGGTTAGGTGAGTAGACGTCTACGGATTTTAGGAAAAAATGGCTGTAATGGACAGTCCGCATAGATATATGGATGGAGTTGAAGGAGTGCTAGAAGTTGGCAACCGTATTTATTGCACTTAGTGTTGTTAAATGAAGTATGCCGAGCATTCCAGTCTCCTCCTATTATGAAAGGTGCAGGTAGAGACTGTTGGATTATCTCAGTGATGTCGGAACTAGGGAAGTTTGGTTCCCGAAAAGGGTGAATATATACGAACGACAGTACAAGCACTTTGTTGCTTTTGCAAAAGATTTTAATTGCCGTGTACTCAATATTATTTACATTGGTGAACCTAATTTCGGAAAATTGGAATTTCTTGTGTATTCGAATTTCAGTACCTCCGCGAGGTCCAGTGGTTCGTGGATTAGAAACAAGTGTATAATTCGGGATAGATACTGGGGAGTTCGGTTTAAGCCACGTTTCGGAGAGGAGGAGGATATCTGGATAAAACTTGTCAATGAACAATCGGAGGTGTTGTCTGCGAATATTGGAATATAAGGACTCTGCATTAAGGGAAATTATGGTTAAATTAGCCATTAAGGGAAAGGATATGTGAAGTTATAAGAGATAAAATCTGACCTTTTTTTCAATTTCTGAGCTGTGCTTCAGCGTCGACTGTCAATGAACAATCGGAGGTGTTGTCTGCGAATATTGGAATATAAGGACTCTGCATTAAGGGAAATTATGGTTAAATTAGCCATTAAGGGAAATGATATGTGAAGTTATAAGAGATAAAATCTGACCTTTTTTTTCAATTTCTGAGCTGTGCTTAAGCGTGGGCTCCATCTTCTGTAAGCTACTTATGTATCCTGTGATGTCCAAACTAAGATCGTTACAGTCGAATTGGTGATTTTTTTTCATGCTATGGGAATCCTTGACAACGTTAGCGGATGATATTCCTGGACTTGCAGGATATGTTGATTGAGGTGATGTTGTTTTGGTTGGTGAATGTTTGCTCATTGCCATGGGCGTTGTTCGCCTTTGGAGAATACTCAGCTATTGAGGACATTGCGAGAAGTTAGCAGGATGGTGTCCTCCGCAGTTACAGCATGTCACTGTGATTTTTTTCGTTGTAATGGATCCATCGGGGTTTGTTGTTTGGATTGTTCCTGGTTCCATCCCAGGCGGGCTGACCTTACATTATCCAGGTTGATGTTGCTCTGCACACTTTACGCATCGTACGCTTAGATGACATCCGGCCGCCAAGTGTCCTGAACCTTGGCATCTTTTGCAATGAAGGACGTTTTGTTTATGTGGTTCCTCAATCGCAATTTTATGCGTGAATAGATATTTTATTTGCTTGAGCCGAGTGACATCAGTTGGAGGAATTTGTATAATACGTAAATGCAGAGTCTTGTTAGTCCGCATATATGGCGTTTGGCAGTAGTACAGCCTGTTTATTTTCAGTTCCGGATAGATCGTAAATATTTCTGATGCAAGTTTCTCATTGGTTCGCGCTGGATCAATATATCTTAAGATGAAAGTCGCTGGTTTCAACTGTGCATGTTGAAAAGTGAAAAATGCAAGCTTAAGTTGCGCAAGTTAGTCTACTGCCTTGTTGTGATCCGTTAAATTGGTTGTTGTGGTGGATGAAATTGCGGTGGCCTAAGGTACTTTCGAGCATCCTAATTAGCTCCTTGATGTTTGTTATATTTTTAATGTAAACGGGTGTTGTTCTTATATTTTTGGCGTGTGTGTTAGTCATTTGATTCCCGGCTGTCTTCTTTGTTTTTGGGGAGGTGGTGTTTCGGCGGACAATAATTGTTGGTTTGGAGATGATCGGGCTAGTCCGGGGTGTTGAGCAGGCGTTGTTTCCATGCAGACGTCATCTCTGTTTTTACTGGTTGTTTTTAGGGAGTGAATTTCCTCCTGGAGTTGTTTCATCTGGAGTCGAAGTGTATTGATGTAATCCACGGCTTCCAGATACTTTTTTTTTGGTAGTCCATAGCTTGTGTCTCCATGGTTGTCGGTTTCTTTGTTGCGCTAAATAAAATGTCAGTGGCTCTTCTTTTGCGCTCTATGATGAATTGTTCGGTCATCACTGGAGCCGTCGCTCAGCATTCGTTACTGTTGGCTTTCACTGTTTACACTCTTCTGTTAATGTTAAAATACTAAAAGTATTTGAAACAATTGAAATCATTAACGGTCATGAAATCACACATACCACAGCTAAACTGGTTTCACACAGTCAGTGGAATAAAACTCTGAAACAGTGCACAGGTGCCTGTTTGATTGACTTGGAGAGGGCCTTCGACACCGTTTGGCTAGAGGGGTTATACTACAAGCTAATGAGACTAGGCATTCATAAACCAATACTGTATATACTATACGAAATTCGTCGTCAAAAGTGGCAATGTGGCCTCCAACGTTACTTACAAAATAACAAACGGTCTGCAACAGGGAGCGCTGTTATGTCCGATCCTTTTTAATATTTACACTAGCGACTTGATAATGTCTCTTCATCAGGCTATTGCGTATGCAGATGATCTGATAATATATAGAACAACACCAAAAATTGAAATCATTAACAGACTATTACGAGGGTTGCCTCTTATGTTTCGGGATTTGGCAACCCTAGTGTTGCAATCCGGCAATTGACAGCTCTGTCGTAAAGTTGGACATTTTTGAGGTTATACGCACTCAGAACGTTTTGACATACGAGCGCTATTTGTATTGTTTACAGTAACTTAAAAGATTCATCTCGGCCCAAAAATGGAATTAAATCGTCAACATTTTCGTGCGATTATTTTTTACAACTTTCGGCGTGGATTAACTCAGCAACAGTGCATGGATGAACTTAATTCAATTTTTGGCGATGAAGCTCCATCAAGGACCAGTGTTTATCGATGGTATGGTGAATTCAATCGTGGTCGTAGTTCACTCCAAGATGAATTTCGTGAAGGTCGTCCAAAATCAGTTGTTGTTCCGAAAACCATTGATGCTGTGCGCGAACTGATATTCGAAGATCGTCATATGACCTATCGTGAGATTGAGACAACCTTAGGCGTTAGTGGGACCAGCATACATTCAATATTGCATAAACATTTGACTGTCAAAAAAATTTGTTCGCGTTGGATCCCACACAATTTGTCAATCGCCCAAAAAAAGGCTCGTGTCAATTGGTCGAAAGAAATGCGCAAAATATACGGTCGCGGTGCTTCGAAACACGTCTATGACATCGTGACAGGTGATGAATCGTGGATTTACGCGTATGAGCCCGAAAGTAAACAGCAGTCGACTGTCTGGGTGTTTCAAGATGAGCCAAATCCAACAAAAGTTGTTCGCACACGAAGCACTTCCAAGCAAATGGTCGCCTGTTTTTCCGGAAAAACTTGACATGTCGCAACCGTACCACTAGAACAACGCAGAACATTCAATTCTGAGTGGTACACAACCATTTGTTTGCCAGTTGTCTTCCAAGAAATCAGGAAAACCAACCGCCGAAGACGGATCACTCTTCACCACGACAATGCGAGCTCTCACACCTCGGCTGTGACAACTGCATTTTTGAGCACCCAAAACATCGATTTGATGGGGCATCCGCCGTATAGTCCTGACTTGTCACCGAATGACTTCTTTTTATCCCCGTACGTAAAAAACAAACTGAGAGGTCAACGTTTTTCGACACCTGAAGAAGCGGTTGCTGCATTCAGAATGCATGTGTTGGAGATACCTCAATCAGAGTGGCAAAAGTGCTTCGACAATTGGTTCAAACGCATGCAAAAGTGTATAGATCTTCATGGGGAATATTTTGAAAAACAATAAAGTGATTTTCGATGATCAATATTTGTTTTTGTTCTCTAATCCCGAAATATAAGAGGCAACCCTCTTTTTTTTTTTTTTTTTACATTTCTGTATTTATTGACCATAAATAATTTTTACAATAAGCAATACAGATAACTTATGATACCTTAGCTATAATTGTTTACATATACTTACTAGTACATTTTTCAAACAATATGATAAAAGTTATATATTGGTTATGGATTAAGATTTTAGTGGGTAGAGCTTCCTGGAAAAGGTCAGAAAACCAGGATATAGTTATTTACTTAACCTATGCTAAATTGCTTAACTTAACTTAACTTATCTTAACTTAGTCTAGTTACCTAATTATTATTGAAATAAGTTAGTGTGGTGTGGAAGGGAGTAGCATAGTGATCAATGGGTTAGTGAGGATATTGTCAGTCAGGGATGTGGGTTGGGGAACTAATTTCCGTTTGTTCGTTGAAACGCAAAATATTGGAGAAGGGTTGAATATTACTATATTTAAATTGGTGAGGTGAAAGCTCTGTATTGTGGTATACAATCTCATTAGAGTTATTAACCAATCTGCCAGAGGTGAAGAACGTTCTGATGTGGAGACAGTTCGGGTAGGCAGTTCGGTTATCTGACGGAGTCGATGTGAGCGCATTTATTATCGGGTTGGGATTATTGGGAAGATTTTCGATAAATTTGATGGACAGTTCGAGGAAGCGTCGATCTATGCGTTCAATATTAGCGGCATAGTAGAGCGAACTACTGTTGTAATATTTGTGGGAGTTGGGATGTCTGTTGAGGCCAGTGATCAGTCTGAAGCATTTCCTTTCGAAGATGCGTAGCTTCTCCATTTGGGCGGGTGTGATATGGTACCATATCGGGCATGCATATGTGAGAGTGGGTCTGATTATCTGTTTGTAGATAAGTGATTTAACTTTGGGAGAGAGACCATTCGGCTTGTACATCACTTTTCTGCAGAGATTAAGTTGAATTGCGGCTTTGCGAATCGAGTTTTTGGTGTGGGCGGAGAAGGACAGATTGTTGGTGAAGGTTATTCCCAGGTACTTTAAGGTTTTGGAGGGTTTAATTATATTGTTATTTAACTTGATTCTGATTTTGTTATGGCAGCGTATGGTGTTGTTAGTACAATTCGCATTTCTGCCTTTAAACACTATGAGTTTTGGCTGGGTTGAGTCGGATTTTCCACTTAGTAAAATATGCAGAGAGATTCGGGAGATAGCTGTTAATACAGTTTCTTGCCTCTTTGACAAACTTGTTGCTTGAATAAATTAAAGTGTCATCGGCATAATTCAGCATTACTGTATTAGGTGACAGTGGCTGCGGGGTGTCTGAAGTATAAAGGAGGTATAATAACGGTCCGAAAGAGTTGAATTTATTTTCACCATGAACTTTCTATCAGAAAGGTAGGAAGCGAGAAGTTTTATGGTGTGGGTGTTTAATCCGAACATTGAATGAAGCTTATAGAGCAGTCCTGCAATCCAAACGCAATCGAATGCTTTTGCTATGTCGAGAGAGACGCATACTGTAGGGGATTGGTTTTGGAGATTCATTGTTACATCATGTGTCAGTTTTAGCAGAGCATGACAAGTTGAGTGTTGTGGACGAAAGCCAAATTGAGAATTCGGAATAAGGGAGTTGTCTCTAGCAAATGAGAGAAGATTTTTATATATCTTACATTCCAAAACCTTACTAAGCGAATTTAGCTGTGATATGGGTCGGAAGTTAGCCGGGTTGTTGGAAGAACCGGATTTACTAATAGGGACTATCACCGCTGTTTTCCAACATTTTGGGAAATGTGAAGCGTTTATTATGTGGTTGAGAAGAACGAGAATGGGGAGTAAGTTTTCCGGGTGAAGCCTTTTAAACAGAAGGTTAGGGATTCTATCCAAGCCTGTAGATTTTTTATTGTTACGCGAAGTAATCAATTCAGATAATTCTGTAGAGCTTAGGAATGTGTCGGTTCCCATGGGATGTGACGCTTTATTGGTTTCGTTGAATTCAGTAATGAATGGTGGGAAGGATGGCTCAAGTGTGCCTGAGATGAATTCATTCACGGTGTCGTGGAAATTAGTGACTGGGAGGGAATCGTTTTGTTTATGAGTTTTACAGAAGTGTTCAGCGAGACAGTTTGCTATATCAGTGTCCGATTGGGCGATGTTACTGTTAGTTGGTTGGATGAGATAGTCTATTCGAGGCTTGAATTTACGACCAGTTAGTCGATTTATATTTTTGAATAGGTCACGGTTTGGTTTGATACTGTTTAGAGTAGACGTGTAGGTCTGATCGGTGAAATTTTTAAGTTGGACATTTATCAGGCTGGTCAAAAGCTGTATCTGTTGTTTAATAAAGGGTGAGTAGCTAATATGCAATTTACGTCGGAGTTGTTTTTTTATGCGCAATAATTTTGTGAGGAGGTTGGGTAATGGTTTTCCTAAGTGGTTATGAGGGACGATCGTAGGGGTATGGCTGAAGAGAGCATTTCCCAGTATTTGCTCTATTTTTACAGCTGCCTGGTCAATTTCAGTAGGGAATAGGTTTGAAGATTCCGGTAAAGAATAATTTGAAAAACTGGCAGCAATATCGTTATTGACTTTTTTCCAGTTTGTTTTGGAAAAATTTGGAATAGGATTCACTGTGTAGAGTGGTTCGAGCGAAGGGATTTGAACCGTGGAGTGAACGGACCCATGATCGGATGGGAATGTAAAGGACACTGTAGGGGGATTAGATGAATAGATATCTGTGGATTTTAGGAAGAAATCGATTGTTGATTTGGTTATACTACAAATTCGAGTAGGTTGCAATGGACAGTCTGCGTAAACATATGGGTGAAGTGGGAGGAGATCTAGGAGTTGGTAGCCATATTTGTTGCACTTGATGTCATTAAATGATGTATGTCGAGCATTCCAGTCTCCCCCTATGATGAAAGGTGCCGGCAGAGACTGCTGGATTATTTGAGAAATGTCTGCACTAGGGAAGTTAGGTTCACGAGAAGGGTGAATGTATATTGACGACAAAACCAGTACTTTATTACTTCTGCAGAAGAGTTTAACTGCCGTGTATTCGACATTAGTTATGTTAGTGAACCTGATTTCAGTAAATTGGAATTTCTTGTGTATTAGAATTCCAGTACCACCATGAGGGCCAGTGGTTCGCGGGTTGGACACAAATGTGTAATTAGGAATGTATACTCGAGAGTTTGATTTAAGCCAAGTTTCTGAGAGAAGAAGAACATCTGGGGCGAACTTTTCAACAAACAAACGCAGGTGTTGTCTACGAGTGTGGGGAGGCAACCCTCGTACAAGGGGATTTCAATGATGTTCAGCGATACTGCGACAACTAAAAACTCAAAATCAATATCTAGAAGTGTGAAACCATCGTCTTTAGAACACCACTGGCTGAAGCTGCCACAGACACCAGAAAAACTGGCGGAAGCTAGCTATTATGGGACCACACGAAGAACCACTGGAATCCAAAAATGTATCTATATTTTAACAACTATGTGGAGGCTGCTCTGGCCAGGGAAAAGAAAGCTTATACTATGACAAGAAGACTGTTTCATAGTAGTCAACTTGACAACAGAGTTAAAGTTATATGCTACATCGCTCCTATCAGACCGATGATCATATATGGATGTCCAGTGGGGTTTAATGTGGGACCTAGCTTAATGGAAAAGGTTCGGAGTTTTGAGAGACAATGCCTCAGGACGTACCTTAACTTACATCGGACTCCTGAATCCGATCACAAAAAATATTATCCCAATGAAGCTTTGTACAGTGGAGCCAATATAAACATAGTGGATAACTTTATGATAAAGCTGATCCGATGGCATCTTGCGAGATCAATGAGCGCGCAGATGATTTAAATTTTGGTGCATACTATCCAAATAATATGTATTATGAGCGGGTCTGTCGCAATGGCTTTACTCCAGCAGAAGCATTCCTCAATCTTGACATGAACGGCCTCATACAAAATGAATCCGCTATACCGTTGATTTATCACCTGCGTCGGTGGGAATAGATAAACGAATATGTTATAATCGAGACGGTGCGCATACAGATGAAGAGCGCCTGCAGTTTAGTAGGGCAGTAGCACGGACAGAACGAAAAGACACGAATAAGCAACACCAGCGATTTTGGTGGCTGAGTGACCATTAAAAGCCTGTTTCCATAAAAAACTGGCAAAAAAGAAGGAAGTAATAGCAATAATATTAATAATAAAAGCCCAACAAACAACGGAAAGTTTACATAGATTAACCATTTCGAAGATTTAGTTTAGATGTTATGTTTAGGATAGATTTAAGGAAAAAAAAGTTTTGGTTAGTTTAGTATTTAAGTTAGATATAAGGTAAGAACAAGAATAAAAACAAAGCTTTTCCTGTTCTTCATTTTCTTTGTAATCAATTAAGTACATTAAAATTCATGTAAACAAAGGAATCGTAATGTCGAAAGACAAATTTTCACACTTTAAGCGTGTGCATGTAACTTGGAGAGTCCGCAAGGGACCAGTAAGTTAGGAAATAAGATACCATAAGCTACAGTTTAATCATTTTTGTCTGGCGAGTAAGTAAAATAGAATAAGAGGTAGAAATAAAAATTGATATGAAAAATTAAAAGTGAACACTAACCCCTTTAGTCTAGTCTCTTTATTGCCACACTTTCCACTCAAACGCGCTTATGTTTGTATACCCGTTCGAATATAAATTTGCTTGGAAAAATAAACTAATAAATTCCTCGACTTATCTTGCTTCCTCCACAACGACTTTTTCATTCTACCGCAAGTACAACGGTGCGATACCACCGGTTCTTTGTTTTATTTTTTATTTTTTTTATTTCGATCCCTGTTATCCCGCTGAGAACCAAAATCGTGCCATTTGTCTATTATACTGATAACGGCGATGGTCAATCACGAGTTTTAACTGAGATCTCACTACCGGTATCGGTTATTTTTGTAACTGGGTGTTTGTATGCGCCGGTTGTAACATATGCTTAATGTTTTATATTTTAAGTGAGAAAAATATAATAATGTGTAATATGTGTTTAATGTCTTAATTTTATATTTTGTATTTTAATTTTGTGTAATTTCAAAATATAATAAGTGTTTTATCTGTTATTTAGAATGTGAAATGTAAATGAATGTTTCCTATGTAATTTAATGTTTTGTGTATTATATGTTTAATTTGAAAAGAATGTAAATCGAGTTTTGTATTTACGTTTATGTCTAATATTTTAATTTTACGTTTTTTTGTACAAGTTTTATGCTTTCGTTTCGCAGCAGGATAAGGGTGGTGAGGAAGGTTTAACACTTTCCTGTAATAAAATTTAAAAAAAAATTAAACACTAAGTATATTCCAACCCACTAAGTAGGTAATTCTCAAGATAATGTATAAAAAAACTAAAACAATAATGATAACCTAAGTATTGAGTCCCAGAATGATTTTATGCATAAGAAAAGGTCAAAGATGTACAGCTTTTTTTTTTAAGTATATTTATACTAAGAATACTGTAATAGAGTTTAAATGAGATAAAAAAAAATTAAGAAAAAATAACAAATTACATTAGCGAACTAGAATTTAGATTGGATTAAGTGTGTGGAGACACAACTTGAAGAGGTGAGTTGAACGAAAACATCTTTGCCAAATTGGGACACTTCCCACCAGGAATATTAAAAATAAAAACGTGAATATGTGTTTAAAATAAGTGGATGAGGCCACGAATTTACTTTTTTCATAGCAATCATTACCTTCTTTTGATATAATATCCGGAGGATTTTTTAAGTATCCTGAGGACATTAAGTTTGTTGCAAAATAAAAAATATCAGATACCTGATGTTGGCATTCTTACATTATTGTTTTCACTACAAAAATTACGTGGTCGGAATTTAAGGTGCTTCTTTAATGTGGCGAACGATATTATTAATTTATTCATTAGTGGAGTTCCGTATCCCCATCGCCTTAAGGTTGTGACAAGAAAGTTAGAAAGTTTTACCCTAAATTTTAAAACACACCAAATTGAACTCAAGACCATTACAAACCAAATTGTCTGCCTCGTCGCCCACATTGTACTGGATGTATCAAAGGAAACACTTTATATCTCTGACTTCCATTTCCTCTGAGCACCCCATCAAGATCGTAAAAATAAGTTTGAGTGCACTATTACGAGGAAACTTGACATTATTTAATAAACTTCCCGCAAATTATATTAGCAGTGCCACTATCGAAATTGAAGTCCTTAAATAACTGAACACGGGCATCCAGACACCGTTGCCATTTTCTTGGTTAGGGAGAGTTTTTAATGAAGCACTGTGGTTGGTGTATTTTTTATTTACAATGTAATATTGTTACAGTAATGTACACGAAATATAGACTTGAATGGACAATTTCAACACACAAGCTGAATGGGCAACATAAAATGTGAAAACATTAAAAGACTGCTACGAAAGTATCCACAACTTGCGTTGTGGGGTTTTTGTTCAATTTCCTACAATGCTGCTCGAATGATCCTTGAGGGATGAATAAAAAAACCAAAGGACAATGGGAAAGTTTGTCCATTCGCTGTTTGTATGTTTTTTGCACCTACGCGACTCGTTGGGGTGTAATGTAACTTTGGACTATAGAGGGTCGATAAAAAGTAAAAATTAATTTCAAAAATTCTTCATGCACATGATGTGCGCATCCGGTTTCCTTATGCAAATAATTGCAGTTCTCTGACGCTCACAGGACAGCCGGGTTAGCAAGTAATATTTGTTTTCCCAATTACGGAAAGAGCATTCAGTTTCCCTTGCTTTTGGGTCATTAACTGGGGGAGATGTCATATCTCGGGAAACTACTGTTAAGAAATGTGGTGTGCTGCTACTGACGCCGGAAAATGTCAGGACCTTTATAAAAACAAAAGGACGAAAATAGAACACTTTTTGAAGTTGAATTTTGCTCTTTTCTTTACGTGCGAATAAGTGTCATGAGCGAGTTTGTGAGGTCTTCTGTTACAACCTCACTACTTCATGCAGCGTGAACAGGATAAGTGAAAGGGGGTAGTAAAATGCACAATTTAAAAGCGATTTAGGAAGGAAAATAACCGGAAGGAGGGGAAATACTTCCGTTTTTTTTGTTCTGTAGGAGGGAATTAAAGTCATTATCCTTTTCCTTTAAAAATTTAAGAGACTAGTATGAATTAATTTTATTTTGTATTTTTAATATTTTCAAAAGTCATCTTCTAATATCTTTTGTGAGAAATATAAAATTAGAAAAGTAAGTAATGGGTGTACTGACTTAATTTTGTAATTTTTTTTCTGTCGGCATTTTTTATATTTTTTTACAAATCTTTATTTTATAAAAAATTATATATATATATATTCTTTCCAACTGTCTTGAGATTACAATTTTTTTTTAAATACAAAAATTAGTTGAGTTATAGACGGCTTTGAAGTCGACACTGCCATGTTTTTCCACCTTGATGGTTCCGCGTGTTCGGAAATCTTCTGTGAATTAAGATAACAAAGACAAGCAATTTTTTTAAATATACATATACAGTTATGGCACTAACTAGGGTCTGAGAAAAAAAATTAAAAAACCAGCCAGAATTAGCATTTTGAAAATAGATCGTCAAAATTCACAATTTTTATCTCTTTTTGAAAATGTATTTCGGAACCAAAAGATCCTGGTTCCTGCCAAACCGGTATCGAGGATTAATATGCAGAATGATTTTCATGTCGAAGAACATAGTTTCGAGAAAAAAAAAATTTAAAGTAAGAAAAAAAGGAATCAAAATAATATAGGTTTTGGACAAGGGGAGAAACTATAATAGTTTATAAATCAATATCTATGAATTTCGTTTATACATTACAAACTATAATTCGACTGTACATATATATATAGGTATATATATATATATATCCCCCGCTTGGTAGAAACCTTGAAGTGGTGCGGGGGCTTAAAATACAATGAATCACTCAGGCTATGCTGACGGAAGCATATGCTTCCAGTAGGGTCACCCATGTCAGACAGGCTAGCGAGGAGTAACACACAAAGATCTACCGCCCCTAATCCAGGGTGTTACGCGTCACCGTGCCCATTGGATGGTTTGCAGCCAGGGGTATACCGGCTGTATTATAACGGCGCCTCTCTGACACCGGGTCGAATCAGAGCAGTAAGCAGACCTTACCACATCAAAACGGGGCTCTGATGTGGCGGACTATTTGAAACCCCAAGTCTCGTGGGATCAAAAATGAATAACCAATATACAAAAAACAATCCCACGAAAAACCCGGTAGGCGTAGGTGTGATGAGCCTGTGGTGGCTTATGTACCTGGGCGTCAGCACGGACGCGAATTCTGTATAAACACCACGGATTGTTTTCTGTAGATTGCTCGGCCGAGCGCCGTTTTCCCGCACACAAAAACTTGAAGTAAAACGCACAGTCACCAGAAGGCAGTGAAATAAAACGCTGGAGTTGTTTTAT
Organism: Microdon myrmicae; assembly: GCA_963931805.1. Lineage (NCBI taxonomy): Eukaryota > Metazoa > Arthropoda > Insecta > Diptera > Syrphidae > Microdon > Microdon myrmicae. The sequence goes on along the minus strand of OZ007502.1, from coordinate 128,589,302 downwards.
GGTTCGAAGTCACTTTTATTTAACACATGTCTATTTTTAGATAGAACTAAGTTAAAATGTTCACAAGTATGGAGTTCGCTAATGATACACTATGGTTACTCTACATCCACGAACGACAAGTTCAATTACTAACGCGACTGGCAATGTTCACAAATATGATCACGATTCTTTAATGTTACACTCTACATACACGAACGACAATCCGCAGGGATAAAAGAAAAAGGACTCGACTCCGTTAACGACGATGACTCTCGGGTCGGTGCGTGTACACACTTTGCATGATAAAATCTGACAGCCTGGAGCAATCGTCCTCTACATTCCTTGTAGAATCGAGGATCAGATGGTATGCCATCGAAGAACCAATCCGATCGTTGGATTAGGGATACAATGGCGATTGCCCTGGGAAATTCCATCTGAAAAGTTCCTATAGAAACAATACCGGTTAGGAGGACACGCCCACACGCTGGAAGTGGTGACGATGCCAATAATTACAGATGCGCACGGAAAATACCAATGCACATCTGGTCGACTAGAAGTACGAGGTTGCGGCTGGCCGTAATGGCGGTCATAAATCATAGAAATAGTTTCCTATGATATCAACCGACACTCAAGAGTACTCTATTGTGTGTGTATCTTTTCGGCCACATAATTTGTGTAGAAATTGCCGCCCGGACGAAAATCATATCTTCTGTCTACATTAACTAGACAGAAATGTTTTATGGGCGGTGTGTAAGGGATAATAAAGGCGACGGTGTTAGATTCTTCTGTGATGTTAAATTAGCAGAAGATCGCCCGCCGTCGAGACTGATCTTTTATTATCTCACTCGTTATGTCCCATTACAGGCTATTAGACATCTGGTTTGCAGATGTGCAAGCCGACCAATAGCCCAGCCAGTGTCTCGGGAGATAATGGGCATTGAAACAGTGTCTGGGTACACATTGTTCCGATCATCAGAACATCCTATCGGTCGATGTGGTGACATGTGTGTTGTTTAAAATAACACAAGGCCATTTGCAGGAAACCTACCGTGGCTACGCTGCATTAGAAGATAGTAAGATCGGCCGATGGATCTATGGCCAAAAAGGTAAACACATCCTGTCGAATCTAGGGAAAAGGTCCTCAGCTATTACGGGTATTTATGTCAGTTGTCCTGGGGGACAACCGAATTGTTTTCAGGTTTCTAGGGTGGTGGTGAATGCTGTGGCGAGGTTGTGTAATTTTGCCAAGGATTCGAATTAAGGGCAGCTAAGGAGCTTATAGGATTTTTATGGGGTTTAAGAATGATGCGACGTTCTCCGGACCCTGAAAAGCCCCACAAGCCGACACTACCATAAGGGAAAAAATCATCAAGAAAACACCGACTCGGCAAAAAGAAGACGTAGGGAAAAACGTAAAAAGCGGGATATACGCGTCGGCACGTGGAATGTTCGAACGCTATATAAACCAGGCGCGATACAGACGGTCGTAGAAAACGCGAAACAATATAAAATGGACATCGTCGCGCTTCAGGAAGTTCGACTCCCACATCAAGTAATCGAAACTAACGGGTTTACACTGGTGTGTGGAGGTACCGATACACATAACCTCGGAACTGGCTTCATCATAAGCAAGAACACTACGTCCCACGTAAAAGATGTGCAATTTATTAATGACCGAATGTCGGTGCTAAAAATACAGGGCCCATAGTACAATTATGTATTTATAAACGTACACGCCCCAACAGAATCTACCGACGAAGAAACGAAGGACACATTCTACGAGACCCTAGAGGAAGTATTTGATGGGATCTCATCATTCGATGTTAAAATCCTCCTCGGCGACCTCAATGCGAAAATTGGAAAGGAAGATATCTTCCAACCAACAATAGATAAAGAAAGCCTACATAACGTTTCAAATGTTAATGGTATTCGAATTATCACGTTCGCAGCGTCAAAAAATCTGGTAGTGAAGAGCACGATGTTCAAGCACAAGCAAATCCATAAAGCCACATGGATATCACCCGACGCCGTAACGCGTAACCAAATAGACCCCTTCCTCATAGACAAAAGACACCACTCGAATATCCTTGACGTAAGATCATAAAGAGCAGCAGATTGCGACTCCGATCACCTTCGAGTGATGGGCAAAATTAGAAGTCGGCTTGCAGCAAACCCACATGGACAGTCACGGGAGACAAGCAAAAAGTTCGACATTGATAAACTAAAAGACCTACGTAAAACGGCGGAATATCAAGACGAACTAACGAATAGATTTAGCTCCTAGAGAATGACAGTAGTGAGGAAGAGGAAGCCAATAGTGTGGACACAAAATGGGCATCGATCCGAGACACAATCAAACAAACAGCTCAAGAGGTATTAGGATTTAAGAAAACAACTAAGTCCAAACCTTGGTTTGACGAAGAGTGCAGGGCACAGATCGAAGAACGTAAACGCCTCAGAATGAACTTAGAAGCATATGGTGAAGTCAACGCAGAAAGATACGCGACAATTCGGAAAGAAACAACTAGACTTTTCAAACGCAAAAAAAGGCGAATGGGAGAAGACTCGGATCGAAAAAATCATAGAAAATGTCAGAGCAAAGAATATCAGAGGTATGTATGCCAGCATAAATTCAATTAGAAATGGCTACCGAGGGAGAGCCAAAATAATCCGAGACACAAACGGCTGTCTGGTGACAGAAACAAAAAATATCGTGACAAGATGGAAGCAGTACTTTGAAAACCTGCTCAATGTGCGCACCCATCAACCAAAAATAAACGCACCAGACGTACATACAGCCGAGCCCCAGATCCCAGAGCCCTCTTTCGACGAAGTTGTAGACGCGATAAATCGACTGAAAAACAACAAGGCCTCCGGAATCGATTGCGTACCGGCAGAGCTTGTGAAGCATGGAGGAGGGGCAACCGCTCGAAAGATCCACCATCTGGTTAAAATAATATGGGACAAGGAAGTCATTCCGGAAGAATGGAAAACCGCAATAGTCATCCCCATTTTAAAAAAAAGGCGACAGATCTGATTGCGAAAATTACAGAGGAATATCATTGCTCCCAATCACATATAAAATATTAACAAACGGCATACTGGCAAGAATCACACCGTACGCAGAAGAAATATTGGGAGACTACCAATGCGGAGTCCGTCGGAACCGGTCAACAAGCGACCAGATGTTCACAATAAGGCAACTGCTGGAAAAGAAGTGGGAATACGGAGAGACGGTTCACCAACTGTTCATGGACTTCAAAAAAGCCGACGACTCAGTCGCAAGGCAAAGACTCTACCATATTGTGGTTGGGCTGGGGATCCCGAAAAAATATGCCGTCCTCATTAAAATTTGCATGAACGAAAATAAAGGGCGAGTTAGAATAGAAAACCACCTCTCAGAACCATTTGAAATCCGGGACGGACTAAAACAAGGGGATGACATGCCTTTTTAACCTTGTGCTCGAGTATGTTATCAGAAAGGTACAAGACAACAACGTGGCCGGATCATCCCGGAGCGGGATCACACAAGTGCTCGCATATGCAGATGACATCGCCGTTTTGGGCGATAATCTCGAAACTATAAGTAAAAACTCTGAAATCATCATGCAAGCAGCAGAAGGGGTGGACCTAGAAATAAACGAAGACAAAACGAAATACATGATTACGACGAGAGCAGGTGGACCTCAGAGAACACATATAAACGTCAGGGGCAAGATATTTGAAAATGTCAAAGAATTTAAATATCTGGGAACGATACTGACGGCCAGAAACGAAACGTCAAATTAATAAAAGACTACATTCCGGCAACAGTAGTTGGCATGCAGCCAGTAAACTATTAAAATCCAAACTGCTATCACGTAATATAAAGCTCCGTGTCTATAGAACCATAATCATGCCAATTGCTCTATACGGATGCGAAACATGGGCTCTCACAAAACGGGAAGAGAACAAATTCCGCGTATTTGAGAATAAAGTTTTAAGGGGTATATTTGGCGGTAAATATGACGAGGAGTCAGGACAATGGAGGAAACTCCACCACCATGAATTGGAAGAGCTATACCGCAAACCTACAATAGTGAGCGTGATCAAGTCGCGAAGATTAAGATGGGCCGGACACGTAGCGCGAATGGGCGCTGATAGGACCGTGCATAGAATTCTTGACGGTAAACTAACGGGGAAGAGACCGACAGGACGGCCGCGACGGAGATGGGAGGACAATGTTAGATTGGACCCCGAGGAGATCGGATCGGATGATCGAAAGTGGAAGGAGAGCGCACAGGACAGGGAACAATGCCGGAGCCGAGTCGGTGAGGTCTTGAACTTCCGGGGTCCTACAGGCCAGTAAATTATTATTATTATTATTATTATTATTATTATATATATATATATTGCTATATATACATATGAATATATATGTATATATGTATATATATTATTTTAAATTATATATATTATATATTTTAATTTTATACAGGTGTATGTTAAATAACGTCAATGGATTTTAGTATAGTGCGCGCACTAAAATGCCAATAACTTTTTGATTTTTAATATTTTTAAAATAAAAATTAGGAGAATATTTCTAACATCTTAAATAATAAAATTATGGAAAAAAAACATTCAATTTTTTGATGAATCTCTCCTTAATAAAAAAACTCACAAATACTTTAAAAACGTATTTCGTGAAATGACGTTTGTACAAGTTGCGAACAGCTGGACCGAACCTAATATATCATCTTGCGTAATTAATACAATTTGTACTAATAAATTATTAAATAAATAAACTAAAAAAAATTGAACCCTATGTTTCGAAAAAGCTCTTTTTTTAAAATATTCCCTTTTTTCTTGCTTTTATTGGTTTTTAACAAACGGTGTTAAATTATTACCTACGGAATTTTCTTCTTTGGGATGCCGATCAATTTTTTTACTCCAGACTTACGAATCCTCAGATTAACTGTCCACAATGGGACAAAGTAAAGTTTGATGCATCCATCTTATAATTCGACCCTCGTTTTTTTATATTTTTTATTATATATACGAGAGTGAACCAAATATAAACGGTAATTTCGGAGAAAAGTAGAGGACTATTGTTCTAGATCCGCCTGTGCCAAATGGCCATTGCTTCGACTGAAGTTGGAAGTACTACCGTAGTTATTCGTCGATTCAATTCGAAGTGCAATTTTATGCTTCTTTTCTGCGCGTGAGTTGCACGCTGACTCATCCAAATGATAGTTAACTATTACGCTGACTCATCCCTAAGAACATGCCATTTTCCACAGCTCTATATTTAAATCACATCTAGAGATAAGTCTTTCTTTGTTGCATATAAGATAAGTATTATTATTATATATTGGACTGTAGGAACCCGGAAGTCCATGACCTCACCGACTCGACTACGCCATTGTTCCCTGTCCTGTGCACTCTCCTTCCACGCTTGACCATCTAATCCGATCTCCTCAATGTCAAACCTAACATTGTCCTCCCATTTCCGTCGCGGCCGTCCTACCGGCCTCTTTCCCGTTGGTCTACCAACCTATCGATGCCCATTCGCGCTACATGTCCGGCCCATCTTAATCTTCGCGACTTGATTACTCTCACTATTGTAAGTTTGTGGTATAGCTCTGTGGGGGTTCTTTTAAGCTTACCTGAAGAACCACCCATAATTTTAGTTTAACTCCCCATCCCCAAACCTGCAAATATTCCTCCCCAAGGCCATCATCATTTCCCCTTCATCAAGCAATATCGAGTTTCCTCGAAAAGCATTTCGTTTCACACCCAACGTGAACCATTAAGAACCTTATTGATTCTCCTCGCCGGCAATTCCTGTCCCACATGTGCACAGTAATTTTCCTGCTTGCACATGTCCAGCCAATCTTTTGTTCAACGACAAAGCAATGACAAGTAGCTTTCTTACACAGCTGCAATATCAATTACCACGGTCCGTTTGTCCAATCGACAAACAATCACCTAATTGCCGCCAAAACCGAATTTTTCAGCATTTACAAATGCAAACAAAGAATTCGGATCTTTCCGCCGGCAGAGATACGATATACAATTCCCATTGTGTAAAGTCTCGAAATCCATTACCACCCAATGCTGCTCCAATGAGGCACAGAGTATTTACTCAGCTGCATTACCCATGATGCCGTTGGTTCATTTACCCTTTCTCCATGGTTCAATTTCGCTTATCCTTCATTCCAGCGCATGGATAAGCAACGCGATCTGTACTATCAACCGCACACACCACCAGAATCTATCCAGCGAGATCTCACCCTGGTTCCTCATCATAGAGAGAAAGAAATCCTCTCTCACCACAGGACGAATCTCACCCCATTGGCGAGTTGGCTTTGCACGAGCCAAGGGTGGAAACCAACGAGTCGTAATTCAACCACCAACCAGGGCGAGTCGTTTGCCATCCGCTATAGGGTGTGCTCGGAGCGCACACCATGGAGTCGAAATCCAATCACGCAGCGTGGGCAAGTTCGGTCGGGCTGTTTTGCTAAGTACAACGCGTATGTGCTGATATCAAATTAACAAAATATCACCGTTAAATGTGAGCGTGTGTGTGAGCATAGTTTATAAACAAAAACTCCAAATTCAGTTGTTGTCCACACCAAGTGTTATTCTTTTCGATTTTCGATGAAGTGAAATTTGTTGCAATTTATTGGACGAATTTGAAAGAAATCGAAGGAGAACACCCGCAAACAATCTTGTGTATTTAATAAGAACTTAACAAATTATCAGCGTCAAATATTTTCGTTTACATTGTGAACAGTTATTCAAGTAGATTAGAAAGGAAATAAAAAAATAAAAAAAAGGAACAAACCAGTGTCTTTTATTTATACAATTTACTCCGGTTCAGTCAGTGTATTGTCCTTCACTGGCGTTTGGTAAAAAGTGTCCGAGTGAACAAATCGACGATGGGGATAGGAGTGAACCAGTTCTGTGCCGGCACACATACTTCTACCCCACAGCTCCTCCGAAGATACTCCTTAAAACTTTATTCTCGAATACGCGGAATTTGTTTTCTTGCCGATTTGTGAGAGCCCATGTTTCGCATCCGTATAGAACAATCGGCATGATTATGGTTCTATAGGCACGGTGTTTTATATTACGTGATAGCAGTTTGGATTTCAGCAGTTTACTGACTGTGTGCCAACTAGCGTTGCTGGAATGTAGTCTTTAGTTAATTTCCTTCGATATTTCGTTACTGGCCGTCAGCATTGTTCTCAGATATTTACATTCTTTAACTTTTTCAAATATCTTGCCTTTGACGTTTATATGTGTTCCCTGGGGTTCACCTGCTCTCGCCGTAATCATGTATTTTGTTTTGTTTTCAATTATTTCCAGGCCACCTCTTCTGCCGCTTGCATGATGATTTCACGGTTTTTACTTACAGTTTCTAGATTAACGCCCAGACCGGCGATGTCATCCGCATATGCGAGCACTTGTGTGACCCCGTTCAGGGATGATCCGGCCATGTTGTTGTCTTGTACCTTTCTGATGACATACTCGAGCACAATGTTAATAAGACACGGTGATTGGCCATCTCTCTGTTTTAGTCCGTCCCAGATTTTAAATGGTTCTGAGAGGAGGTTTTTTATTCTATCTCTCTAAGATTCACTCTTGACTTGAGAAATAAATCAACGAACACCGGCCATAGGTTGGACAAAAAAAATTATTAATTCTTTATAAACCTTAACTCGTGTAATAATTCGAGACACATTACGCATTTCCCTACGCCATGATCGCAATTTTTTAAATGATAGTCCCGAAACACTCATATTTGCATCGTCGATAGTTTCCACATTGTACGAAGATGAATCAAATATAAACGGTAATTACTTTTTATACATTTTTTTCATTCATTCATTTTCATTTTTATATCATTATTTATTTCTTCCTATTATTATAATTTACTTACTCGCAAGACAAAGATGATTAAACTCTAGCTTATGTTATCTTATTTCTTAACTTACTGGTCCCTTGCGGACTCTCTAAGTTACATGCATACGCTTAAAGCGTGAAAATTTGTATTTCGACATTGCGATTCTTTTGTTTACATGCATTTTTAGGGAACTTAATTAGATACAAAGAAAATAAAGAACAGGAAAAACTTTGTTTTTGTTATTGTTTTTACCTTATATCTAACTTAAATACTAAACTAACTAAAACTTTTTTTTTGATTTTTTTTTGTTTACCTTAACTCTATCCTAAACTTAACATCTAAACTAAATCTTCGAAAAGCTAAATCTATGTAAGCTTTTCGTAGTTAATGGGCTCTTATTATTATTATTATTATTATTATTATTATTATTATTACTTCCTTTTTTGCCAGTTTTATATAGAAACGGGTTTTTAATTGCCACTCAACCACCAATATTAAATACTAAACTAATTTTTTTCTTTTTTTTTACCTTAACTCTATCCTAAACCTAAAATCAAAACTAAATTTTGGAAATGCTAAATCTATGTAAGCTTTCCGTTGTTTATTGGGGGTTTTTTTTATTAATTTTTTATTTTTTTTTTATTTTTTTTATTATTACTATTATTGCTTCCCCCTTTTTCAGTTTTATAAGGAAACAGGTTTTTAATTGCCACTCAGCCACTAAAACCTATGGTGTTGCTTATTTGTGTCTTTTCAGTCTTTCTGTGCTACTGCCCCACTGAACTACAGGCGCTCTTCATCTGCGTGCGCAACCTCTCGATTATAACATATTCGTTTATCTATCCCCGACCGACGCACGTGATAAATATTAAAAAGGATCGGAGATAGCACCGCTCCCTGTTGCAGACGGTTTTTTATTTTGTAAGTAATGTCAGAGGTAACTTTGCCACTTTTGACGACGAATTTCCTTTCATTCAACATGTCGTATAGTATATACAGTAGTGGTTCATGAATGCCTAGTCTCATTAGCTTGTAGTATAACCCTTCTAGCCAAACGGTGGCGAAGGCCCTCTCCAAGTGAATCAAGCAGGTACCTGTGCACTGTTTCAGACTTTTATTCCACTGAATGTCTGAAACCAGCTTTAAAACCAAACTGGTTATTGGGAATAATGTTATTGTCCTCAATAGTATACTGGTTAGTATACCCGCCTGTCACGCGGGAGACCGGGGTTCGTTTCCCCGTCGGGGAACCTCTGGCGCAAGACTAATGACCTTGCCCGGAAAAAAACAAATCATTATGGAAAATTTAACAAGCCCCAGGACTTGCTAAATAAGGCCAAGACCGGTTCCAGGTTGTAGTGCCGATGATGATGATGATGATGTTATTGTCCTGAACCCATTTAAGTACAGCCTTGTTTAGAACCTTCTCGAACACTTTATTGATACTCGGTATCCGGTATCCGGCCTATATTTGCCAGCATTCGTTGTTTTTCGTCAGTTCGTGGTATTTGGAGACACTGAATCTCGTTTTCATTACTCCGTCTAAATATTTTATTAATTTGCGAACATACTAGGGTTGTTGGATTTTACCGGCCGAACTTTGTTGTTCCAATACAAATTTGCTGATAGCCTATAGTTGGCTTTTATCAGCTGTTGGAGATTTTTTAATCTGGACGTCAGTGATATTATCTCCTGGTCATGCCTATCAATAAATCGTCTGTACCGTAGTTTTAGTTGAGACAGAAGTCTACTTTTTTTTCTGTGGAGCGCGTTTATTGTGGCGTTTCGGCACATGTTCATGTTGTCCGTAGGTGTGGTTTTTAGTATTGTTTTGTCCATAGTTTGTTTTATGGTTTCGTCAATTTTTTGTATGTATTTGTCGATATCATTGTTGGATATGTTTCTGTTGGTAGGAGGGTTAATATCTTTTAAGCGGATTTCTCTAGTTAAGGTTCTCGTGAAACGCGTCCATCGCATACCCCCATAGTGTTTTTTTTTTTTTTTTTTTACATTTATTGAATAATGTTACACATTAACTATACTGTCAACATTTTTCAATATAATCTCCTGCGTGATCTTCACACTTTTGCCACCGATTTGGAAGCTTTAATATCCCTTGTTTGTAGAACGATTTAGGGCGACTTGTTAGCCAATTCAACTTCATCATTACTTTCGAATTTTTTTTCTCCAAGTGATTCCTTCAAGGGTGCGAACAAAAAATAGTCACAGGGAGACAAGTCTGGGCTATACGAAGGGCGTTCGAGGGTTTCCTATGCCATTTATTTCAATATATCCGTTGTCAAGAACACGGTGTAAGGCTTGGTGATGTCATGAAGAACGATGACGTCTCAAATTGGCATATGTCGCCTTTATGTTTCGACATGCGGATTTGCTCATAGCTGATACCCTCTTCTGATGAGATTTCTCCAACAGTTAAGCGGCGATCACTTTCAATAAGTCCTCGAACGGCATGGATGTTGTCATCTGTACGACTTTGATTTTGAGACAGTGTATCACCACCCAACTGTGCCTTCAATCGAGAAAAAATTCCGGAGGGTTTAACGCCTTCATTTGTTAAAAATTTAAAAATAATCCATTGCGTAACAGTCACATGTACCTCTTACTCGTGCGTGGCTGTACTGGCTACAAGTCAAGCCGGTACCCATACTCTTCATAAACCAAACAACAGCTACGCATAAGATTATTAAGCTCGCGACTTGTTGCTAAGCAAAAAAGTAAAATTACCGTTTATTCTGTTAGGAAAAGCGAACCTATAGCTCGGAGCCTCGAGATGCTATTAGATAACTGCTGGAGTTTTTCTTGAACAGCGGTTATAATAGTTGGTTGTCAGCGCTGTGTGTTCGATCAGTCAAATTGTTTATTTCTGTATGCACTCGAGAAATTGGGACGACGTACAATATTTGTTGATTTTAATAAGATAACAGTTTTTTGCAGGCGATATTCGACATGATTGCATGCCACGATACATCTCCTTACGTGATGCCCAGCTTTCCTTATATATAATGTCCTGGACATTCATCATCAGCTGTCGAACCGACGATACAAATTTCCCTATGAATGGCCCTTACCCTTTGCAAGATTTTATCCGGATCTCGATTCAGAGAGACGATATAGTTATACCTCAGCTAGTGCAACGTTGATGGTTTAACCGATAGATCATTCGCAAATGAAGAGGCCAATGTATTCATGTATATATCATTGGCAAATCTGCACCCGTTAATTCTAATAAATCATTAATATGAAATGAAAATTGGGTTGGGGTCAAGATTGAATTAAGGAGCCCCAAAATATAAAAAAAAGGATCCAAACACACGTCGTCTGCAACAACTCGCATCTACCGGTTTTCAAAGAAATTCGTCGTCTAGTCGCCAAGTTGTCCGAAAAGTCGGTATGAACAACGCTTAATTAGTATTGCTCTGTACCAGACGCATTAGGGGCCTTAGAAATGTTCAATGCATTGAATATTTCTAAGTCGATTCACCATGTCTTTCAATTGCAGATGTTCAGATGACGATAGTAAAGGCCAATATTATACCACAGATCGTCTGCTATGGTGATTGTTTCGGACTACATCGCATTCCAAATATTTAAGCATTGATGACCTCTTCTATCACCTTGGATAACATAGAAAACAAGGCTTTCGGGCGGTAATTTTGTGAGAGGCACTTGTCCCTTGCTTTGGGATTGGCTGATCTATTTTTCAGCAGGTAGGAAAGGCTTTCTGTACATAAGATAAAAGAAAGGGCTGCCGAGAACCACCGACAGTTCTGGAACACAGTTTTAAGGGACTATTGCTGATATTCCATTCGGGCTGGTTGCTTCCTTATAGTCCATTACACGGAAACTGTGTTGAATAGTACGTGGGCGGAACTTATCATCTGGCATTTAAAATTGTACAGAGCCGATTACAGACGGTTCTAAAAGATCAACATCGAAGGTTCAATTCGCAGAAAATAAATTTGCATAAAATTAGCTTTATCTTTTGAATTCGTAGGCAGTGCCCCTCTGCCCGTTACTAACAGAGGAAAAGAGGAGGAACCAAAGTTATTGCTGACGCAGGGGTAAGGGGCGCAAATCAGTTGGACACTCAAGCAGTTTGGTGGTCACTTTGTCGATCTGAGCCTTCATCGCGGTATCAATCGTCTGTTACCACGCATTTCTAATTCAGACCAAACTCGTTTTATTGACCTTCGTGGGATTCGAGCGCCATTGTTCAAAAACTCTTTTTTTTGCCGCTCTAATCTAGGTTTGTCGGATGAATTTTGCTTGACTGAATGTAGAGTTGGATACCGAGAATAAGAATTTGTGTGACTGACTCAGCCCAGGAATAAAAGCCTAGCAAGGCTGCTTAGGTTGCTCAGCCGTTTGAGCTGTAGGTGACTGCACAACGGATATCAAACAGCAATCTGAGTTTCCCAATGGCAGAGTCGTTTCTATGGAATAAATGCCTGGGGTCAGATAACAGAAATAAATTTACGGTGTTTGCTGAATCGGGGGGGATGGGGGCGAACATACAGGGGTCCCTGATTGCTTTCAACCCAGCGAAGGCCAGGACGCTCCTTGTCCCTCTTTAATCCAAGTTGACATTCAGTCTTCACGTGACACCCCTGGATAGCTACTTTGGCACCCGCCAACCAGTGAACCAATGCATGCAGCGACATACTAAGAAAGGTTGGCGCAAGGCTAATAACCAGGCCCGTAACAACAAATTATTATGGAAACTTTAACAAGCGTCGGAGATGGACCGGATACACGAGGACGACCACGGAACGAAAATGGCTAAACAATTTAAGAATTTTCTCATGGAACGTTCGCTCACTATACAGAGCTCGAGCTGCACAGCAGCTAGCCGATTCCCTCTCCGAATATATTTAAAGAAATGAGTATGCCATTCATTACAGCTGTCGTGCAAATCACCATGTGCTCTGGGTAGGCTTTCTAGGTAACCAAAAACGGAAGCCTACCTTATCGGCTTTAATGCAATAAACGAAAGGCTATGCACTCTTCGCGTGCGAGGCAAGTTTAAGAACACACGACTCATAAACGTTCACGGACCTACAGAGGAGTCCCCTGAGGACGAAAAAGAAGCATACTACGAAAACTTCGAACGGGCCCTCAATGCCTGCCCGAGATACGATGTGAAAATCGTTCTTCGTGATTTGAATGCGGAAATAGGTCGGGAGCCGGTTTTCAGGCACTACGCAGGTTCCCATAGTTTGCATGAGAACACTAATGACAATGGACTACGAGCCATCGAAATGGTAGCATCAAAGAACTTGGTCGTTGCGAGTACCAGGTTCCCGCCTAAAGATATCCACAAAGTCACCTGAGTATCTTTTGACGGAACCACTCGTAACCAAACTGACCGCATGTTGGTTGATCGCCGTCACTCCTCGAGCCTGATGACAGTACGAGCGTATCGAGGTGCCAACGTCGACTCGGATCACTATCTTGTTGGTACAGTTTTTCGAGCGCACATTGCCTTACGTAGACGTGTTGTATCCGCGGAACAGGTTCGAATCAACACGGCTGCCTTACGCAATGAAAATACCAGTAACACCTTTGGTCATGCGCTAGGACTCGCCCTCGAAGAGCTCGACGGAGGGAGAGTAATTCCTGGGGCCAGAATGCCGGACGTAGAAGAGAAATGGACACGCCTTAAGAATACTGTCATTAGTACTGGCAACTCCATTTTAGGCAGTAGTTGTGGAGATCGGAGCGACTGGTTTGATGATAAGTGCAAATTAGCGACTGAACATAAGAATGCTGCATACCAGGCAATCATAGGACGCGGGTACGCGGGGAGAAATACAAAGAGATCAAAAGATCTGAAAAAAGACTCCACAGACAAAAGAAAAGTGCCTGGGAAAAATCTTGTCTGTGAAATAAAGAGAAGTAGAGAGCGAGGTCCGCACCAGGCGCGGAAGTACTACCAAAGAATCCGCAGTATGACGTGGTACACACCACGTTGCACTTACTGCACGGATAAAGAGGGTAATTTTGTCACCGACCCTGAAGGCATTCTGGAGCGATGGGAAGAGCACTTCAATGAATTGCTAAATGGTCAGCTCACACGAGAATTGGAGGTTCCACCAATGCAAAATCATGACCAAATGCTGCCGTCACCAAGCATTGAGGAAACATTAAAATTCATAAGACAGCTCAAATCATATAGAGCCCCCGGAGTTGATGGCATATCAGCTGAGCTGATGAAACAAGAAGGGACAGCGTTACATCACGCAATTCGTGAGATCGTGGTGCACATATGTGAGCAAGGGGAGATGCTGGAAGATTGGCATCGTGGAATAATTTACCCCATACATAAGAAGGGAGATATCACACTGTGCAGCAACTATAGGGGTATAACATTGCTGAGTACCGCCTAAAAGGTCATCATTGGTCAATATCAGTGTGGCTTCAATCCAGGCAAATCAGCGATTGATGAGATATTCACCCTTAGGCGAGCGATGGAAAAATGTCTGGAATTTATGATTCCATTATATCATCTATTTATAGACTTTGAAGCCGCTTACGACAACATAGCCAGGGTAGAACTATATAATGAGAGAGTTCGGCATTCTAAATAAATTGATACGATTTTGTAGGTTGACCATGACAAACGTAACTAGTCAAGTAAAAATAGCGGGATTGCTGTCCAAACCAATAAACATCTTTAATGGACTCCGAGAAGGGGGCGGTCTGGCCTGCCTCCTCTTCAACCTGGCGTTGGAGAAATCAATCCGTGACTCTGGTATTACAACTAGAGGGACTATTGTCACCAAGTCCAGCCAGATACTTGTCTACGCAGATGACATAGACATCATCGGTAGATCCGATTCGGCTGTACACGACTCCTTCACCCAGCTCGAGCAGGCGGTACAAAAACTGGGACTGCACATTAATGAGGGGAGAACTAAGTACCTGGTGGCAACATCTGTGAAGAGAAGACCTAACGTTATGCAAACTATCAGGGTAGTGGAGCACGAATTTGAAGTAGTGCAATCCTTTAAATACCTTGAGTCAGTAGTATCAGCCGATAACAATATGGAAGAAGAAATACGCGAATGGCTGATCAAATCCAACAAAGTCTACTATGGTCCATCCCAAAAATCCAGAACATCCAGGCTACTACTGTACAAGAACATGGTCTTGCCAGTACTCATGTATGGATCCGAAACTTGGGTGTTCAATGAAAGGCAATCTGAATTGTTGGCCCCGTATGTGAGGATGACGATTCCGGAGACGCTACAACCATGAGTTGTACGCGATTTACCTTGAAGCTTATGTTGTAAGAAAAATTAAGCTCGGCAGACTCCGCGGGACGGGACACTCGAATGAGCGAAGAGGAGCCTCCCCGGAAAGTCCTTTGTGGCAGGATGTATGGAAGGAGGCGACGCGGCAGACCTTGTCTGCGATGGAGGGATGGCGTAGACCTGGGAGTGCCAAACAGGATGCCATCGGCTCGAAATCGGGACCGGTGGAGAGATTTGTTAAATAAGGCCAAGACCGGATCCCGGTTATAGTGCCGATGGTGATGATGTTTGCAGAATCACTTCGGTTATCCCCACCAAGTGAGTCAAATTGGAGTTAATAGCGAACGTTTCGGCTAACCTCCAAAACTGGTCGGTAGAAGAATGTACTAACCACTTGGAGTTATGTATGTTGAAGTGGCCAAAAACGACAATCTCTGAAGATGGGTGGTTAATTTGTATCCAGTTGTAAGTGAAAGCTTTTTGAAAAGTGTCGTTTGTCGATTTTCGGTGGAGACAATAAAAAAGTTAGTATGATTAGTATGATTTTCACTTAAATGATCGCCAAGTTATTATTATTGTTTCTTTCCTTTGGCAAGCTAAATCGAGCGAAGCAGAATCCACCCTTGAAACGAAATGTCGAAGGCAAGTCGTATCCCGGGCAATGAAGATATGTCGAGTCAATTGACGAGTCAACCTGAGCCTAGGTTACGGCTAGAATATCGGGCTTGGCTATTTATAAATATTTGTGGGTAGCGTTCACATTCATAATCGTGAAACTTCTGATATTATAAAATGCCTTTACTGGTTCAACGTTGACAATGATTTGCAAGCGGGCTTGTTTAGGCAGTTGTTTACAATTTAGTTTATTATCAAAATATTCCCATATTGTTCCTCCGGAGATAGTCCCCCCAGGTATCCTAATCTCCCGACCATATTACGGAATCTACAGCGCGACAGGGTGGTATTTCACCGTAGAACCCGCTTACCGCGTATTCCAACTTTTTTCCCGACCGCGTTGGAACCACACATACTGTGGGGGTATAAGCAGATGTGCCAGCGTATGGCACGTATTCCTTATATCTCCCATCGATCCGTGGGAAGAATTTGTTCGAATAATCACGTCCGAAAAGAGTTGCTCGTTACCCCAGGTTTGTCGTATAGCCATTCGTCTCTCAAAATGCGGCATCGATTTATGTTCATCTTTATTGAGGAATGTGTATTTGTAAACATTTATGGGACGCACGTCCACTTCCTGGTTGTACCGAATCCGATGCGCATATTGGACGACATCTCCTTCGAGTGGATATATAAATAAACGATTGAAGTCTAATTCGAATAAGTGAGTTAAGACGCCAAAGTAATCAATAAAAAAGATAACAGATAGCACTGCCAGCAAGCGTTTTAATTTATTGAAAATATTCACTAGTGAGAACATTCCGATGCGGTCACACAACACATAACTCTACAACTAAAATTCGGATGTCCGTGGACGAGCATGCACACGCGGCGGCAATTCGCGACACCACCTCCCTTGATTAAACACGTTAATCGACTGACTTAAAAAGGGAAGAAATTGGATACAACCAAAAGAGAACATACTTCTGCTATCTCACTGCCACGTCCTTCGATGTGTGGTAGGTTACATCGGTAATCTGATGATCGAAGAGAGCGGGACAACAAGAGAACAGAAACACGATGTACGATTACCTAGGGGTGGATGTGGTTGTACGTGCATGAATCAATGTAGTTCTGAGCGGAACCCGTTGACCTGATTCGGTAGTATGGTGAGTTCAGCGTACATTGATCCATACGAAGACAGAACTGAGAAAGAGAGGGGAATTGAGCTGATGATATTCACCTGCAAAAAGAGAACATTGATCCCCAGCGAATGAAGTGTCTGGAGAAAAGCCGAAGTAACGCTAGGGAAATATTATCACGTGATTCAATCGAATGTGGTGATAAATTTCCCAAGCGGATCTGCAATGATGCGACAACTTCGTCCGGCTGGATTTGGTTGTCGCTAATCGACATGGACACGAGTTGCCGTATGGCAAAAAAGGTAAGCTAAACTCATTTATGCATTGTCTGCGTGGTACAATGAGTTTAGCTATGTGTCCTTGGTGGAAACATGCTTTGCAGGTGAACAGGTAAGTAGGGGGAAATGGGGTTGATTTGACGCGCTGAAAGGCGGTCGAAATTAGGTAGGAAATGTTGGTTGGAATTGTGGGTTGTTTCTCATGTAGGATAGAGAAACCCCCCACAATACTACTTGACTTTCCGTAGCTTTTTATGACAAGCTGTCGTAGCTTCGAGTATATTCTAACGCCCTACTTACAAGGCAAAGGATTATAATCTTCTTATTATTGAAACACTTCCCTAATGCTAAGATTTTGGTATGAAGGAAAGATTGTGAAAATCGGGTCAGAAATTCTATGCTACAGGCATTATAAAGTTACTCTTAAAATGGCAACAAATTATAGAAGAAGCGATATATGTTTGAAGTAAATCGGACAATTCGAATAATGTCTTGAAATAACCGCAAAAATAATTTGTTTTATCTCAAGCTAATTAAAACGAATCGAATACAAATGTTTTATTATTGTGTTACCAGAAGGCTTGAATCAATGGGGCGCAATCACAATTTTTATCTGGAGAAAGGAGATCTACTAGTTGGCTACTATCAAGCTTAATTCCCTCAATTTTAGTTTATTGATTTAAACAAAAAATTAGTGCCTAGCCACATCGTCGCTGGCCCTTCACATTAAACTAAACTTTAGTAACAGGATGCCCTTTAACTGCGAATGAATAATTTTTGGGAAATTCATTGATGATTTCAGAAAATCTCTATACATTTACTATGTACGAGTACATGGTGTGAAAGTTAATGTGTACCTTATTAAAAATGTTGACTTCTCTTCTTTTAAAATATTGTTAACCAGGGCTTTTATGTGAAGTTTTTAAACATGATGTTCCCTCATAATTGAAATATCTCTTCCGCATCAAGGATCACAAAGTAAAAGAACACAAAAAGCTATTTGATGTATCCTCTTCGCTCAATCACATGTCTGAAAATTGCGAATTTTGTTTTTAGACGAAATAAATACAATGCGTGGATATACCCTTTCGAATTTGAATGCTTTCTTCTTAACTTGGAGGCGTTTTACTTTTTGTCCAAAAGGGATTCAAGACCGTAGCGTCTGTAACAAAAAGGCCATTGGGAGCGGTGTTTGGAGATAAAAGCTTTCTCTAAAACATTCTAAATTTGCATTTACGATATCAATGTATGTTATTGCTCCATTCAAAGCCCATATCCACAGAGAAGAATATTTATTTAACAAGAGGGTGCCACAATAAAAAGGAGAGAGTTGGGTAAAACTAGGGGAATATCCCACATTTCCTAGCTACACATTTACTGTGACAGTGGGCGTAATGTCTCCGTACGAGTAAAAGGTTGTTCCTTTAAATTTGCTACCTAGTTTTTGGCCTTGAATAATTTATGAAGCACATATCTGCGTAATAGATAAGAAAAGCGACTTTAAATTAGGACATCGGGTTTCGGACTGTTCTTCGGCTTTGGATGATTATCAAAATTGAGCGAAAATACGTTTTTCTTATTGGGTATAATGTAGCTCATTAACCTAGGATTTAAATATGTTCTACCTTTTATTACAACATTGAAGAATGGTGTACACAGCTGTTGTAGGTTTGACGACGTCAAGTTGACCTAAAGAATTTATGCCCCATATGTGTGCCTTGGGTTTTATGGAAAATGTGTTTTCGCCTTATGAACTAATGTGTATTCTTTCCGCGTAAACACGATTTACTTACAACATTGTAAGTGGGTTTATTAAACTTTAAATTGTTTTATTTTTCATTTTAGCAAATTGTAATATTGAGTGAAATATGCCATACATATGATTTCAGCAAGTTGCGGATTTTGCAGTAAATTTTAGAAGGGCGTGACTCTGTAGGCACTGTACATTCTGTCAAATGTCTACCCAGAATTTCTCAGTAAAACAACAAATGCGATTTAATCATCAACATTTGTTTTATCGCCTTCAAAGTAGGCCACTTCCGAGGCAATATACTTATGCTATCGATTAATCCAATCAGGCATATACATTAACGATCGAGCTAAGCTCCTTCTTAGATTTTTCTTAAATGGCTTGAATCGAATCGAAATGTCTTCCTTGAAGTGGCAATTTGAGTTTGGGAAACAAGAAAAGGACACAGGAGCCATATCTGGTGAATATAGAGCTTCTCCGATCGTATTAGTTGAGTTTTTCGTCAGAAACTCGCTCGTAATGGTAGTTATCAAAAAATATACTTGAGGTGAACCAACAAAATCAGCTACTGTAAACAAACTAATTGACAGATAACCCTCAAACTTGGCGTTATGTCTCATAGGGGTGCCAACTTAATGGCAAAAAGAAATTTGACAATAGACTTACGCGAAGTTTATTACATAATTAATAATGCTAATTTCCAGCTCCCCCCCCCCCCCCCCCCCCCCCCCCCCTAATTTTCTAACTAATATTACGAAAATGCACGTCCTATCTCCTAATAGGCACATGTAGTGATCCTAAATCACTACTCTCACCCAATTCCCATTAAGCCTCAAGTAAAGTAGTTTTTCCCCAGAAGACGCGATACGGTACGAACCTTATGTTCATATTGTGCGTTAAGCAATTCCTCGGAACGACAACATCATGAAATGCGTATCTTCAAATGCATTTCATGGTTGTGCGTTCCGGAAAGTTACGTAAACCAAAACTCCAATCATATTCCCTAAGTGAATCATATGAGCCACAAATTAAACCAAAAATCTATTTATCGCACATTGATTCAATTCCTATTAACCCTAACATCATGAAATGCCTAACTCCAAATGCGTTCCCGATCTTACCTTCCGGGAATTAGTTTGAATAAATTCGTTTGACTTCCTAGACTTTCACTCCGGCTGAAACACACCCAAATCTTGTTTGTGCCTGCCGGAATTTGTATACACATTTTTGAGGCAAAACACTGGAGCTCCAGAGTATAAAAGGGCGGCGCATTTTGGTTTCAGATAAGTAGATATGCTATGCAGATGACGTCCTAGTGTACACGTCATCTTAAAGCCCAAAACTCACAACAAACCGACTCAACCGTCACCTAGACGAACTGTATCAATATTACAGTCGATGGAAAACTCGACTTAACCCATTCAAACTAATAGCTATAATTCTGAGTAGTAAACACTCCCAACCTACTTCTCGATATTCACAGAATATCCGAATAAAAATAGGGGGTACTACGCTTTGACCACAGGGCAGGATGAAATATCTTGGGGTATCTATATCCCAAAAATGAATTTTATCAAACATGTGACCCACATTCTTCAAAGGGGCCCCGGTCGGTCTAAGCAACTGCAAAACATCTTGAAGTGGAGGTGTGGCGGTTCTACGAACCAGACAACCCACTATAGGTTGAGATATCGTCGTTCCACCAAGGAACATACTCACCTATATCGAGACCTCACGTGCCACAGACACGTGTCCTCAAAAGCCCTTTCTTCCGCCAGAAACAAAATGCAACATTCCAAATACCCAACATTGAATTCAATAGTAAAAATCAATAGAGCTTAACGTTCAAAATTTCCTAATATTGAATTCAATGGATCCATTCAATTCATCCATTAAACGTATTTTTCTGAAAACAAATAGAATAACGCATATCACCTCATGTAGCTAATACCAACTAGCACCCTAAATTCCTTGCAAGATCTCAGAACTAAGAAGCGCACGCGCGCAAACTAAGGCGCAGCGATTCGCCCGCCGGCACAGAATTCTTGCAATCATAAACATCTTAACGCCAATTTCACGCCCAATATTTATGACTTGGAAATGCGATCTAGAAACCGATACCAAATCCCACGGTTCCTTGTTACCCATCTGAAGCACACAAAAACTCTTGGTGTCGTAAGCCAGATGGTTAAAGCAAGCAAATCCCATGAAAGGACCGAGAAAGAATTGGTGCGACGCTTGATCCTTCGAAAGAAGATTCCGATAAGAAGATGGAAATATGAATCTAGATGAAAAGTTCTCTTACAGATAAGGGAATGAAAAATTCGAAATGGAGATGAAAACTTACAATAGTCGA
The DNA here is from genome assembly GCA_963931805.1 of Microdon myrmicae. Classification (NCBI taxonomy): domain Eukaryota; kingdom Metazoa; phylum Arthropoda; class Insecta; order Diptera; family Syrphidae; genus Microdon; species Microdon myrmicae. The sequence goes on along the minus strand of OZ007502.1, from coordinate 128,568,020 downwards.
CCTTGAGAAGCGGGACGAGAAGCTGATTTTTGGTACGGTGTTTTTAAGGCGCGAGCAAGTGAATTAAGTTTTTGAGTTTTCTTGTGTTACAACCGCACAAAGGATACATATTTTTAGAATCGGGTGCTGTTTCGAAAACCCATGGACCGTATGTATGAGTAACAATATTTTAGTGTCGGTTATCGCAAGATGACCAGAAGCCAGAGACAAGATGAAGGACACATCTATCCTTGTCTCGCCAAAGTCGGCCTCTCGCCATCCGAGACAGCGGCCACAAAAAGTTATAAATGAAATAAATAACTGGCGCAAGGCTAATGACCTTGCCCGGAAAAACAAATGGTCATGGAAAATTTAATACGCCTCAGGACTTGCTAAATAAGGCCAAGACCGGCCCCGGTTGTAGTGCCGATGATGATGATGAAAATAAATAAAATAACTCACTCAAAACAAAAAGGAAAAAATCGCCTTTTCATTTTGGACAGCCTGCCAGAGACGTGGAAGGAAGCCAACCCTATATAACCCTACACACATATCATACCCAAAAACAACATTGTCCGACACTTCAATAGCATATTTTCATACTCCATTTCTCATATAAAATTTTTATTTTCTCAAATGTGGTTTTCATGGTCAAACTTTTCATTGTATGTTATGTAACATAGAAACATTTTCCACCCCTATCTCGCAACTGTCGTAATTCTTACCCCAAAGAATTACAAAATTCTCTTAGCGAGGACCAAAAATAATTTTCACACACTTTTTTTAGGTACATTGTCCTTTCCCAGCAAATTTGCTAGTCAATTGCTATTATGTTCTTATGTACCTAGCCAACGAGAGCCAAAACCAAATTCCAGTGAATCAATAAATGGTAAGGTAAGGTAAGGTCCTTGTATAAAAGGACGCAAATCAGCGATTGGCTCTCTCGGTTGTTATTTGAAAATTGAGAGTCGTAGTCGGTTTTAAAAGTTGGTGTCGAAAAATCGTTGAAAAGAAAAGAAGTTGATAAACAGAGAAAGCGCGTGTGAAATTTGTGTGTGGTTTATTTTTCAACGCTAGGTATTTCATCATCATCGTCATCATCGGCACTACAACCGGGACCGGCCTTGGCCTTATTTACCAAGTCCTGAGGCTTGTTAAATTTTCTATAATGATTTATTTTTTCTGGGCAAGGTGATTAGTCTTGCGCCAGAAGCTCCCCGACGGGGAATCGAACCCCGGTCTCCCACGTGACAGTCGGGTATACTAACCACTATACTATCGAAAAGATAGGAATTTATTAGTTTATTTTTCAACGTAAATTTACCCGTAATTGAAAACCCAAAGTAGAAAATGGTACCATCATAAAACAAAAGTCACCGCGGATTAACTACCCAGCACATTTCTCTGCAAAGGATCATTTCAAGAAACCCCATGTAATATTCTGACTACACACAAGCGCTTATAGCATTTATATATTTTGTGTGCAAATTTATTTTACAACAGATTTTAAATGAAAAATTCTGGGCAGACATTTGACAGAGTGTATAGCCTCTGAGGCCCTAAATGCTGTTTACAAAATACGAGTATTTTTACTGTACAATTTTTATCTGGCATTAGTTTGACCTTATGCTATATGGTATATATACCCGGTGCTTGGTATATTGAAGTTCCAATTGTTTTAAAATTTTAATAGCGCAAACACTCAAGCAATAATTTGTCTTTAAATGGTATCAGGAGATAAATCTTTGGTGGGAAAGGTATACAGAACAGAAAGGGTAAGTAAAGGTCAAAAATAGATTATTTTGTTTTGCAAATTGGTGCAAGAGGAAAGACTGTCCTTGGTAGCATATTTCTATAGAGAAATGACCAACACTACAGCAAACAGTCGCTGAAAATCCAAGTTTAATACTAAGATACTACGATACCGTCATAAATTTAAGGGGAAAAACACTGATTTATACAAATACAAACCGAAGTGATTGCAACGTTTGTAGATGAGTTGATTAATCCCATTTCGGGGTAAAGAAGCTATTTTTTATTGCCCATTTTTTATAGCTCAGTGGAAGTATTTAGGGTTGACTTTTGAATTTCACCTGAAACTCGTTTTTGATTACATTTTTAAAATAAAAAATGATACCTTTTTTGAGAATAATCATACCAAATGGCATCTCTGTCTTCATTTGTTAATTAATATCACAAGCTAATGTAAATACGTTAGACGTATGTAAAGAAAGAAATACAGAGGGGGTGCCAAGTTAGTGTTTGCACGTTGAATGTCGCGTGAGAAGGACGATACGGGGATCCTCTCTATATGTAAACAAGTAAGATAAATACGTAATATTGAGCTTCTATTCCATAATAAACCGGAATTTTTTCTACAGATGGAACCGTTGACGCCATTTGTCGGTTTGTGATTTATATAGTTAACAAACCTTCAAAGTTTGATGACATTTCTTTCAATTGACACCGAAATCGGTCAAATATGTATAAAAACCAGAGTCAAAATTATTTTTTTTTTCAAAATTAGTCAAAATACTAATATACTTAAGCCTTTAAATTGTTAAAATATGGTGATAATTGTTTATCCAGAACAGGAGTACTTGACGGTTTTCGATGATTCAAGGAGGGAAGTTAGATATGTACGAAGATAAATGTACAGGATACCATAACTACTGAAGAAAATATCGATGAAGTACGTGATTTCATGAAAGTTTTCAAAGTGTCTTTAGTGAGTTCATGGAAATGGAGCTTATGGTAACAAAAAACAACAATTCATCGCATTTCACCCGAAAAATTAGGTCTAAGAAAATTGAATTCTAAGTTTGTTCCACATCATTGAATGATGACCAAAAATTGCACTGAATTTAACATTGCGAAGATATCGCTAAATACGCTCGAAATAACCAAGAATTCTTTAAAATCATGGTAACTGATGAAACATGGTGTTCTCTATACGAACCAGAAACAGCGTAATACTCCTGAATGGCGCTCATCATGAAGGGAATCCAAAAAAAAAAAAAAAAAAGAAGAAAAATCCACGTTTGTCGAAGTCAAAATTCAAAACAATGTTCATCGCTTTTTTTTATCACGTGGGAATTATCCACAAAAATGTATTTCAAATAGGAAAACCGATTAAGGTGAATATTATCTTCAAGTCTTGAAACGTTTGCTCAGCTGTATTCGTTCTGAGTATCAAAAACCAGGCAGTTGGAGATTTTTGCATGGCAAATTCATCTCATCGTGCAACAATTGTTATCGACTTTTTAAAACAAAAAACATCTAAACTAACATACTACAAATAATGTTAACGTGCAAGGAAACACGAAAGAGGTGCACACGTCAACAACGGAAGACAGCGTTATTAATTTCCTTATCCACTTTCTCTTTTTCCACTCGCCCTGTGCGCGGACATTTAAGGATATGTAGTACGGTTCGCTTCCGTGCTTCTCGATCAACGAGGAAGAGAAGCGAACGATTATTGAATTCGGGTACTGGGAATCGGCCAGGCCCAATAAAAATGCAGCTTTTGGAATCTGCAACTACTTTTATTAATTTTAATATTTACAATAAATGATTGACGTCCTTAAACGTCGGACGCCAACCTAGAGACTGATCCTCGAATTTAAAATGCATCGCCCTTTTACACAAATCTTCATTGAGATTTGTATGTGAAAAATTGGAGAAAAGGAAATGGAATATCTATTTTTAGAATATACACATCTGGCTGCAATCCAGATGGAGATAAGGATTTTAGAATTGAGTGTATGGGAACGAAATGGATATCTTTTAATGTGTGTTTGTTTGCATATGAAGATATGCATTATGCTGTTTAGTTTTTAGGAAGGATTTGGAAATATTAGTATGGTAATTGTACAATTCAATTTGTCTAACATTGGATTGAATGTTAGTTTGGGGATATGGATTAATGATAAACTAGGTGGGTAGAAATGTATGTGGGAAGAAAATGGTAGGGCTTCTTGGAGCACTACAGATACAACAAAATACGAGTACCCTTTTGTGCTGATGCCCGCACGTGTAAAAAAAGAAGAAACAAATCACAAACATAGGTGTTTTATGTAAATGACACCATATAAGGCATATCAATTTGTACAGCAGATAGAGTCTTCTTACTACCATTCGATTTTCGTAGTTAGTGACATCCTCTGCACTAATCCAGTAGAAACTATTCATTTAGGTAACCCTTCTCTTTTTTATATTCCAGGAAGAAACCTAACATTGATTTTAGTAGTCTGTACACAGCCAGAAAGCAGACACAAGCAGGAGTGCATTTTAGTCCTTGTCTTGCAATTCGGCCATCCTGCAAAATAGAGAGTATCACATCCGAAATCGATCACAGACACAGATGAAAGACAAACGTCTATCGATATGTTGGTCTTTTCTTAGTCCTCAAATCATTCCCATTATTCTCCGGACCGCCTTAAAATTACTTTGTTTGGCGTATCAAATATTTTAATAATTCCTCGTTTGTATGTCAACTGCCAAATAAAGATTATATAAAAAAGATTATAATACATCATAAAATAGTATATTGCAACATTTCTTTTAGCGGTATATTTGTGGACTTCTAGCACCCGTGAAAGAATATCTTTCTTGGTATTGTCTAGTAAATCAATAACTTTCTCAGAGTTAAACTAACTCCTGTGTGGATTCCATTGTTCACGCTTTCGTGTGAAAGATGTTTAATAAATCCTTTCATTGTTTTCCATTTGAGTGGATATCATAACAGCATTTATGGTCAATCGTGTGGAAGACATTTTGTGGAGGCATTCGAGCATGCGGTCGCAAATTTCATAGGCATTGTCATAAAAAGTTCAGAAAAAGTTTTTTGGCGAGTAATGCATAGGGATTTCAAGACTTACGTTGGGGTCATCAAAAATGCCCAGTATGAAATTTGTTATAAGATTTGAGTTGGACGATTGTAAGAGCTTGGAAACGGTGGTATAAATCTTTTTACCCATATCGTCATTTCTTTTGAAAATGTCTCTTTCGATTAATCTATGTAGGGAAAGGATGAGGCCATTCATTTCGGTTGAACCGTTCCCAACAATAAATTCTACCCATCCAAATCGCCGTCATTCAATAACTTTTTGTAATATCCTTGGGTGGCGTTCCTTTCAAATTTAGCTACCAGTTGATGTATCTGTAGCATCCTTAACGTCAAATACCAGCCAGGTGGCTTCGATATTCACTCATTCCATGTGACACCAAATTGGTCGGAAGATTCAATACGAACAACTTAATTTTTGATCAACTCTTACCACGTGAGAATCTTGAACCATATCACTGTCGAATACAGGCACAAACACAGGTATTGTTGTCGAAGTCATGAGGATCCTCTTCAAAATAATGAAAAATTCCTTCCATTAATTCGGTTAGATCTAGAGAAAACAACCATTCACCATGGATTTGACCGTATTAATCGTGAATGAAGTTTCATGACTGAGTGGTCATCAGAAGTCAGCGGGGAACACAGTTAAGGATTGCGTTGGGTATTATTTGTTCTTATTTGGTCAACCGTCGATTTATATGAAAGCAGAAATGAATATTTGTATTCTAGGGCATTTCGCTGAACAATGTAATAGCGAATAACGAGGATTAATTGGTGGTGCTAGACAGATCCACGCTTCTTTCATTTCGGTGGAGGAAGAAGTAAACGATATAGATAAATGTCACTTTACTCTAAAGAGGATTATTCTCTATCTTGGCCTCTTGAGGGCGTCCTCCAATTAATGGGCCTATTTAATCGTGGTGTAAGAATCTGTGTTGGTGTCATATTTTTAAATAATCTCTATGTATAAAAGAGCTTTGAATGTCCTTGAAGTGTGATGCGGGTGATATGCTTAATGTCAGAACACATTTAATGTTTCAACGTGGTTATCGACTCTGGTTCAACATTTCAAATGTAAAGAATTACATATATGTCGATTAACTTAAGTATAAATGGAGTTAAATGCGTCATTTTAATTTTGTATAGGACATGGTGGACCATTTAAACATTCGCGACGTTTTTTGGTAACCATTAAAAAAACACACCCATTTTTTTGGTGTGAAGTGGTTTTTCGTTCATTTTGAGCCTTGGAAATTTATTCTAACCACTTTTTGAATATGGTATCACGTGAGTGGCCGCCGCCAGAGTGATTGATGGATATAGTCTCGTTTTTTTTGGGCAATATTCATCACTTTTCGAACTAATTTCGGCTGAACAACACCCAATTCCTGTTAGATATTGTTGTACGAAGTCTTCGCCGTCCGTAAGTTATCGACATAAACTTTGGACTTGAAATAATCTCACAGGAGTGGAGGTGTTAAATCAGGTAAATGCGAAGGCCAGTCAAAATCATCTTTTTTGGAGTTAGTCGACCGAAGAATAAATTACGCAATCCAGTGATCATGTCTCGGCCTATGTGACGCGGTCCTATTGTAAGTTGTCCATACCGTTATCAGTCAGGAATGACTTCATAATATCTATATTATGGCCCGATATCACTCTCTTTTGGCGTTTACGGCTACTCCAGCGTCGTCTTCGAATTTATTTTTTCGGTTCAAACAGTCACGCGTTGATCGTGGAGAGGTTCCTCCTGAATCAATTGAGAATGTTCGTTGGTCTAAAGTCATTTATTCATGTTCTCTTCCATTCGGTCACGAGCATTTTTGCCAAAAAAAGAACATGTTTTTAATGCAAACCTGCACAAAGCCAACTCAGTGTGGGTGTGTCTGCTGTTGCATGGTACAAACTCGTTTAAACGGACTCTTCAAACGCGGGCTGTCATATGTCGATCTGAAAACGCATTAGGAAACTGCAGCGTTGCTAAATTCTGACGGTTTAAATGGCGCACCGTGTATATTTTTGATCACTGAATTAGCGCAAAAGTGTTTTCGACTGTTTGATTTAAAATATTTTCAGGTTTTTGTTTATTTAGCTGGTCTCCCTGCATCGTTCGTTCTCTTAGAATGTGGCATCTAATGATAGTTGTGTACGAGGGTAGGTCAATAAGTCCTTAGAAACGCCTACGTTGCCGCTCGTAGCACGTTAAAGGTATTTGTCAATTTTCATTTTGTTTCATGTTTCAATTTGCCATAGTAAATTGGGTATGAAAAAAATAACTGCGGGATGGGAGAACTTTTCGAGCGCATGCCTCCCAACTCAGGTGAGTTTCTGCACAGATTAGTAACTGTAGATGTAACATGGATACACCACTACACTCCCGAAACGAAAGAACAGTCGAAACAGTACTTTGTTAAAGGCGAACAGGGTCCAAAGAAGGCAAGTGTGTGAAATCAGCTGGAAAGATTATGGCTACTGTGTGTTGAGTTGCACGTGTTATTATCTTCATTGACTATTTGGAAAAGGGCAGATGATAACTGGAGAGTATCATGCGTCATTATTAGATCAGTTAAATGAGAAAATAAAAGAAAATCGGCTTCATTTTCTAAACATTTATTGACCTACCCTCGTACATTAAAATCACCAATAACACAACAATAACATGCAGGAAATTCAGTCGATGATCTAAGGGAGAGTTTGGGACAGTATCGCTGGCGGGTCATCCCTTAACGAAGGATGATGGTGGCAAATATATTTCACGGAGCCGGCTTTTACCCAAAAAAAACATACAAGTTGTTGGATTTGAACGGTTCTTACCTTTGGCACACTGCATCGAACCCACTCTAGTCACAGACGGCACTTTTAAATAGAAATTTGTGTCCGAATCGTATTGGAGGCAACACTGATTAGTAAAGTCAAGTTAGGTCTCGGTTAATGCAATAACATCCGATTTTTCTGTTTGTAAATGTCGTTCAACGACTGTTTTATTGTTTACCTGAGGTTGGTGAGAGTTGAGTTGTTTAGCAGCCATTTGGCCGTATATTCATTGATTTGGTAGGGCATGAACTGGTTAATTATGTCTGCTATTACGAACTTTTGACTGTGAAAGAACAAATTGAATCCTAGGAATTGAATGATTAGCCACCAGAAGATCTGTAAATTATTATGGCAAATTTAACAAGCCTTGGATATGGACCGGATACACGACGACGACCACGCAAACGAAAATGGCTAAACGACTTGAGAATTTTCTCATGGAACGTCCGCTCACTATAGAGAGCTCGAGCTGCACAGCAGCTAGCCAATGCCCCGTCCGAATATAAGGGTGACATAACAGCCGTACAAGAAATACCTAAGATGGGCGGGGAGCGGTGTTATTCAAAGAAACGAGTATGACATTTATTACAGCTGTAATGCAAAACATCATGTGCTCGGGGTAGAATTTGTAGTCAGCCAAAAACTGAAGCCTGCAGTTATCGGCTTTAATGCAATAAACGAAGGGCTATCCACTCTTCGCGTGCGAGGCAAGTTTAAGAACATACGACTCATAAACGTTCACGGACCTATAGAGGAGTCCCCTGACGACGAAAAGGAACAATTCTACGAGAACGTCGAACGGGCCCTCAATGCCTGCCCAAGATACGATGTGAAAATCGTTCTTGGTGATTTGAATGCAAAAATAGGTCGGGAGCCGGTTTTCAGGCACTACAGAGGTCCCCACAGTTTACATGAGAACACTAATGACAATGGATTACGAGTCATCGAACTGGCAACATCAAAGAACTTGGTCGTTGCGAGTACCAGGTTTCCGCGTAAAGATGTCCACAAAGCCACCTGAGTATCACCTGATGGAGCCAGTCGCAACCAAATTGACCACGTGTTGATTGATCGGCGCTACTCGCCGAGCCTGATGACGGTACGAAAGTACCGAGGTGACAACGTCGACACGGATCACTATCTTGTTGGTACAGTTTTCCGAGCGCGGATTGCCTTACGGACACGTATTGCATCCACGGATCAGGTTCGAATCAACACGGCTGCCTTACGCAGTGAGAACACCAGTAACACCTTTGGTCATGCGTTAAGACTCGACCTCGAAGAACTCGACGGAGAGAGAGTCAGTCCTTGGGCCAGAATGTCGGGCGCAGTAGAAAAATGTACACGCCTTAAGAATACTGTCATTAGTACTGGCAACTCCATCTTAGGCAGTAGTTGTAGAGATCGGAGCGACTGGTTTGATGATGAGTGCAAACTAGCGACTGCACGTAAGAATGCTGCATACGGGGCAATACAGCAGTCTCATAGGACGCGGGTACGCGAGGAGAAATACAAGGTGCTCAGAAGATCTGAAGAAAGGCTTCACAGACAAAAGAAAAGTGCCTGGGAAAAAAACCTTGTCTGTGAAATAGGAAAAAGTAGAGAGCGAGGTCCGCACCAAGTGCGGAAGTTCTACCAAATAATCCGCAGTATGATGCTGTACACACCACACTGCACTTACTGCAAAGATAAAGAGGGTAATCTGATCACCGATCCTGAAGGCATTCTGGAGCGATGGGAAGTGCACTTCAATGAATTGCTAAATGGTCAGCTCACAGAAGAATTGGAGGCTCCACCAATACAAGATCAAGACCAAATGCTACCGCCACCAAGCATTGAGGAAACACTAAAAGCCATTAGACAACTCAAATCAAATAAACCCCCTGGAGCTGATGACATACCAGCTGAGCTGATCAAACAAGGAGGGACATCGTGACATCACGCAATTCATGAGATCGCGGTGCACGTGTGGGAGCAAGAGGAGATGCCGGAAAATTGGCATCGCGGAATAATTTGCCTCATACATAAGAAGGGAGATATCACAGTATGCAGCAATTTTAGGGACATAACATTGCTGTGTACCGCCTATAAGATACTCTCCTCTATCCTACAATATCGGATAGCCCCATACGCTAAACTCATTATTGGTCAATATCAGTGTGGCTTCATCCCAGGCAAATCAGCGATGTTTGGATTTTACGATTCCATTATATCAACTATTTATAGAGTTTAGGGCCGTTACGACAGCATAGCCAGGTTAGAACTATATAATACCATGAGAGAGTTCGGCATTCCAAACAAATTGATACGACTTTGTAAATTGACTATGGCCAACGTAGCTAGTCAAGTAAATATAGCGGGATCGCTGTCCAAACCAATCATCATCATCATCGGCACTACAACCGGGATCCGGTCTTGGCCTTATTTAGCAAGTCCTGAGGCTTGTTAACTTTTCCATGATAATTTGTTTTTCCGGGAAAGGTCATTAGTCTTGCGCCAGTCCAAACCAATGAACATCTTTTATGGACTCCGACAAGGGGACCGTCTGGCCTGCCTCCTCTTCAACCTGGCGTTGGAGAAAGCAACCCGTGACTCTGGCGTTACAACTGGAGAGACTATTATCACCAAATCCAGCCAGATACTTGCCTACGCAGATGACATCGACGTCATCGGTAGAACCGACTCAGCTGTACAGGATTCCTACACCCAGATCGAGCAGGCGACACAAAAACTGTGACTGCATATTAATGAGGGGAAAATTAAGTACATGGTGGCAACTTCTGCGAAGAGAAGACCTAACGTTGTGAAAACTTTGAGGGTAATGTAGCACGAATTTGAAGTAGTGCAATCATTTAACTACCTTGGGTAAATAGTATCAGCCGACAACAATATGAAGGAAGAAATACGCGAACGGCTGATCAAATCCAACGAAGATTACTATGGTCTACGAGTATTAATGCTCTTTAAATCCCGAAATTTATCCAGAACTTCCAAGCTACTATTCTACAAGACCATGGTCTTACCAGAACTCATGTATGGATCCGAGATCTGGGTGCTCAATAAAAGGCACTCCGAACTCTTAGCCGCATTCGAGAGGATCGTCTTAAGGAGAATTGTTGGCCCCGTATGTGAGGGAGGACGATTCCGGAGACGCTACAACCATGAGTTGTACGCAATCTACCTTGAAGCTAATGTTGTAAGAAAAATCAAGCTCGGTAGACTCCGGCGGGCGGACACCTAGCTCGAATAAGCGAAGAGGAGCCTGCCCGGAAAGTCCTTTGTGGCAGGATATATGGAAGGAGACAGTGCGGCGATGTCTGCGATGGAGTGATGGCGTAGACCAGGACGCCTTGAGCCTGGCAGTGCCAAACTGGATGACGTCGGCTCGAAATCGGGACCGGTGGAGAGATTTGTTAAATAACGCCAAGACCGGATCCCGGTTGTAGTGCCGATGATGATGAAGATCTGCGTTGGTCTGAGTGTTGAATTTTTCCACGGCATGATTGTGAACATTTCCAGAATTATTGATGTGTTATTACTGCTATTTCGCCTTGGAGTTTAAGAACGAGTGAGCACTGCACTGAGTGGACACTACTTTATAATCGAGGTGTAATGATAGATGCGGATTTAGTCGGGAGCGACATTATTACAGATGAAATGGAAACCGATCGCGGACTAACTAAAGGAGTTAGCATTTCAACTGAGGAGGTCACAGTTGCACATAATACTTTCGTTCGAGTTAGTTAATGTTAGGTTCCTTATCACACAGTTCTGGGGAGTTTTGTGAGAGTCGAAGAACCGATTATTCACAATGTAATTGTTGGTAAGTTGTAGAACGCAATATATGCGCCGAGGATATTCCGCCAGACAAGTGAGATTTATACGAAACGGGTCTCGCGTCACTGGTTATCATTGTTAACGAACTGAATCGTTTGCCACATCAAAACGTTATACCAGCCAAATCTTTAGACGAATCACACAAAGCCAGGACCGACACTTTCACTGCATCGAACTGAACCGAGTTATACAAACGACTGCTTCTCACGTCTGTTCAAGTCCTGGTATCGTATTAAATCTGAAACCCAAACACGGCACCACACATCGAACGCTGCTCTAGTGCCCTCGACCCCGATCTCTTCCACCGTCGATGTCCAATCGCCATTGATGCTGAGGTTTGGTTGCTTACGTGGCGAATGGTCGCAGGTGGCTCTGGGGTACGATGAAATTGAACAGATTGACGAGGGTTGCACCCTGGTGACAGCATCGTGCACCAGTCCACTGTTGGTGTGTTTATGTTTTTGCCGATGAATGTGTTTCCACATGGTCCCAACCACCCCTTGTTGTGAACGTTGGCCTTTTATTTGTTTGCATGAACATAATTGTTCATGATTTCTGAAGTAGGAGGATAGAGTTGACCAATACGCATAGGAACTTTAAGCTCGAGGTATGTAATTCCTTGCCTTTGAACAGGCACAGATAGTGGGCCATGACTGATGATTATTTTGCATTTGGATTTAATCCTTCATACCTGCGGTCAGTACGTTACACGCCTCATCTTTTTGGGCCTATGGTGAAAGGTTGTGTTGCTGAAGTAACTATTGCGAGTTGCTCTTAACAACGGTGTTTAGTTGTTATTAAGGAAATCGAGTCCTCTGAGGTACAGAATTTTTTATAACAAATTCTGCGTTGGAACTAATTAACGAGCGGATTAGATTTCATGGAGAAGCGTTGTTTAATGTTGCTTTGCCTCTCAACTGGTACTTAACATGTTGTTCAACCACATTGTTCTTGATGCTGAATATAAAAGATCTGAACTAGTATCCTGTTTGACAAAAAAAAAAAAAAAATTACCTGAAAAATAGTCTCGACGTATATATATAAGTATATTATATTGTTCTATAGTTGCTAAAGTCATTTGTGAAATGAATTAGGTATCTGAATACTTATTACAATTCGATATACGCAATATTTTAAATTTATCCTTCGGTCCGCTCTTTATTAAAATTTTGAATGTGAAGTTTGAATAAATGCGGTAAAATGGCCAAAAAATTCCCCTCGGCAACAAAGATCTCTAACACAGCCACAGTATTATTATATTCAATGGGTGTTTACTGAAAGAATATTTTCTATTACTCAAAAGAGCGTGCTTCCGCCTTAGGCTTACTGCTATACATTGTCATTTTTAACCTTTGAATGATTCGATAAACATCAGAATTGCTCTTTAAACCTCACAAAACAAAGCTTCTTTACATTAATTCTCCCTATACACCTTCGAATCACTCTTTCAGTACTATTTGTTCTCCACCTGTTGCCAATCTTTGTCATTGCTGGTTCTGAAAACCGTCACCGGAAATATACGAGTATTTAATGCAAATGAAGGTACGTGTTTTCCTTTGCTGTTCTATTTCCAAGGTGGATATTTGTCTCCCAGTGTTTGATTTATTCGTCTCTTTGGAAAAATAAAGTCGTTTCCCTATGAAAGAGAATGATTATTTATTTTGTTTTGTGTACGAATTCTTGAGACAACAATCACCAATTATAGTTTCCAAGGAATTTTATACTGCCTTAAAGTATTGACTGAATTGGATTTTATTAAATTGGCTTTGGTGGGTTTTTCGTATTTCTCCTAATAAAAAGAGAGTGTTTTGTCTCTGTACTATTATTTGCCAACGAACATCCTCTCATTTTTCGGTTTATAACTTGAGTTAGATTTTAAATTAATACTTGTAGCAACAAAAAATATGTTCAAAAAGTAAAAGTGAAAAGTATGTGCTCTTCGTTGAATTGCAAACGTTGGAATTATTCATTCAGAATCTACCACAAGTTACACGACAATGGAAGCAAACGAATAGATGAATTGAGATCATTTCAGTGTAATTACGCATTCGTCTTTGATAATAGTTACACGGTTGTCCAGTTTCAATGATACTTACATACGCTACAGATAATTAAATGATATGATACTCTGACCTTCACCGAGGCTCAGATTGACCTTTCGTTTATATGAGATTCCGATTTAAAGGTTCTGTCTCCATCGTCACCCGATCTGATCTAGTTTGCCAAGTGAGTAAGCATCCGAACCCAATAAATTGGATGATGTTTGACTGGAAAGCATTTTACAAGGTTTCGTCAAATTCTTTTGTTATCGTTACTGCTCTCCAAATGTCAATCATTTTTCATACACCGGCTATTGAGTATCTGGGATACTGGGGAACACAACTCCAACTGACTGGGATGTTATTTGAACTGTTCGTTTACAGCCGTAATCTGCTCGAACATAAGAGTGTGGCGGTTACGCCAAACCCCACGGTCCGCTTTCCTTCAAAACCCCCATATCTTCCATCCAATCATATAATTTCGCTAATGTAATCGCATTACCACCTTAAATGCTTTACGCAGCTAGGATTATCTAAGGTATAATCTAAAAAGCTTCAGTAGAAGAATTTTTACCTTTTTTTGCATTCGCTTTGCATATAATTTCCTGTAAGCTTTCTTTTCTACATTTTCAGGAATCCCAAGACCTATTCGGTACCTTCGTTTCCCAGGCAAATTTCAATTTCCCACACCTGCACCGCAATCTCCACCCAGCATACCTGAAACATTTCCTTTTACAAGGACATTTAATGCTTTCAACGCACTAGATAAAATTCCTAAAAATAGTTTGTTGCGGATTCACAATAATATGCAGCGGGGAGAATCTAGTACGTTTATCGTCTAGTACACTCCCCAACAAACATATCCACCACACCTGTCAGCAACCAGCTGACAATGCGTCATCGCCAGGGGACGCCAGCCCGCTGTCACATTAATTCAAATGTGACCAACGGTCAGTCAGTCGACCATCAACTTCCACCAGGGGCACACCGCCTTCAGCCAACCACCAACGCTTACACAACTGCCGACCATAAGAGAGTGAGACTAAATATTAGCAAGTGATGTTTAAACTATTAAAAGGTAAATTCCTCGAGTCGTTTTGTTCTTTCATTTGCCTTGTTCGTACAAAGACCAACCTAATTGAAATGCGCGATTACTGGTGTAATTGAATTGGATCACATTAAGGACATTCGCGAGACTCACCATTATCACCTCTCGGTGGACGCAACCTTCATCCCAACGGTTGCACCCATCACATAGTTCCTTAATGTGCATATGCACCATAAATACAAAAAATTCGGCACCCATTGTTATCAATTGAAATGCAACGACGGACGGCTTGTTTTTACAACCGCAGCAAGCCGACCAGCGATTCGTTTTTCAATAGACAAACAATCATCAATTTCGCCACAAACTACTTTCCCTGCATATACAAATGCAGGCAAGTGATTCGTTTCAGCCACCAATCCCATTAGCACATTTTTTCCCCAACGTCTATTATAGCGACGATAGACAGCGTAAACATGACCCTTATTACCGGACGAAGCATTTGGTCGCTTCTTCCTTTGTCTTTGCCGCCTGTCTGCGTCGTTGTTACATTGCCTTCGAGCACGTGTAAACAATATCAGATTTGAACGATCTCACACATACCACCATGATCTTCGTTACAAGATCTGGTTTCCTATTCCACCAAGAGAGACTTTACGTTTCTCTAGTGGTAGGTAAAAACGACATCCTTAGTGGAGAAGATATCTACCACGACACCAAAAACTCGCCCCATAAGCGAATCATCTCTGCACGACATGATTATCGCTGAGTCCTTTTCCATCCGCCGACCGCCATGGTCGTTACCGACTTCCGCTGTCCGGGGCGCACGGAGACGCGAAAATAACCGAGTCGCGTGTGTGTAATAATTTTGAAACAAAAAAGAACAATAAAATAAGTAAAAACCATGTGCCTCATAGACATAACTCGCATTTCCCACGTACAGTGTAGTGATTGCAACCGCCCTGTCGAATATTATATTTGCTGCAGTCTTCGAAGATTGTGTTTTTATTGACTTCACATTGTAGCTTTCACGCAGTGCTACCGTAAAATAAATAAAAATAAACAAAAGAAATCCTGTGTTTTATATTTTCACTTGGTGTGATGGCATGTTCTGTGACAATTGTTCGACGCTGGTGTTTCCTTTCCTGCTGCAGTGAATCACCAAGAGTTTGGCGGAACCTTGTTGAACAATGGAGTGAATGCTGGAGGAAGTAGGTAACCAAGCGACCATCTCCGGCACCATACTTCTCCTCACAAGATAACCACTGCAATTTTGCCAACCAATTAATCCATGTAATCAATTTTGCGATTAAAACACGTACTATGGTCTCTATAAACCCCCAAATAAGTTCGGAACACCTCCAGACCGCTAATCCAGTAAAGGGCCTTAAACTCAAAGAATACCACATCGCCACGTTACCCTGTGTGTCCCATGGCGACACGGTTATATCATGACACATGGTTATAAAAATAAAATTATCTAGAAATTGGTCAAGAGGAGCATCGGTACATGTTGGTACCCTTCAGAATACCAGGTGATAAAAGCGCAACAGAGGAGGCAGCCGACAAAAATTGTTACAATTCTCGTTGATCTAGCGCCGGCTGGGTTTCCTTTCATGGAATTTTTGTCAAATAAGAGCAGACCTATTAAGAGTTACTGTGTTGACACATACAATCAACAGACCACTGTATGGTAAATTAAGTAAACCGCCCTTGTGTCTAAAGCAAAGAGAGTTTACCATAGCTTATAAATCACGTTGGAAAAATTGTTACTGAACACCATCAAAGAGCGAAAATCAAACACACCCGGTATCATATCCTCTGTTATCCTATGACCGTGCATGGGGTAGGAAACAAAAGGAAGGACATTTTTCTTAGACATAGAACCTGAAAAAGGAAGTCAGAAGAGCGCTCTAAGTCAGCAACGACTCAAAAAGTCGAGTTCTCCAATGACGCAATGATCGAACATTGAATTCTAAAATTGTTTAACTAGTTAAATTGACGACAATCGCTTGTTTAAATATTGAAATAACGCAAAATAAGCACACATTAATCGGATCTAAAAATTTCAATTTGGTTTAGTAAGAAAAAACAGAATTTCTAAATCTAAGGAAATTGTACAACTGGAACACGTAACTCTAAACAGACAGTATAAATAGTAATAAAAGTAGCACCTTGCAAATACAATAAATCGACAGAAAATGACTTTTATTATTTTGCGTCAACCGACAAGAATACACGACAGGATCATTGTCTATTATACTGCCTCACCAAGTATGAAAACATGGAGCTACTAATTGATACCACTTCATAACTTTATAATCGGAGGTTTACTCTAGAAAGTCGGGTATTAGTGTTTGCTCAGAGTCAATTACAAAAATTATTCTTCCTGGTGTGGAACTTCACATTCCTCATTGTCTTAGACGAAACGCTTCTGGCAAATCTTAGTTGAAAAGAAAGCATAAATGGATCACAGCAACTAAAAGCAGGGAGTTAAAACTGTGACCCACCACACCAACTGAGGCCAGCTGAATGAATTTTATTGGAATCAGAAAAACATGCAACTCTCTCGGGAGAGGCGAACCTATACCGTCGAGGGGCGCCCCGATATGCCACAAAGAAAGGTTGCAGTTCCTCTTGAATAGCTGCAGGTTGTAACGCTCCGGGAAAATTTGCGCGGGGAGGGAGTTCCATAGGAGTTCTATAGCTTCCGCGCTCTGTAACGGAACGAGTTTTTTTTTTTTTTTTTTTAATATATCATTTTTTATTTCTTCCTATTATTATATTTTACTTACTTGCTAGACAAAAATGATTAAACTCTAGCTTATGTTATCTTATTTCTTAGCTTACTGGTCCCTTGCAGACTCTCTAAGTTACATGCATACGCTTAAAGCATGAAAATTTGTCTTTCGACATTATGGTTATTTTGTTTACATGCATTTTTAGGGAACTTAATTGGATACAAAGAAAATGAAGAAAAGAAAAAACTTTGTTTTTGTTATTGTTTTTACCTTATATCTCACTTAAATACTAAACTATCCATAGATTTTTTTTTTTTTTTTTGTATAACAACTCTATTCTACACCTAACATCAAAACTAAATTTTCGAAATGCTAAATCTATGTAAGCTTTCCGTTGTTTGTCGGGTTTT
The DNA here is from genome assembly GCA_963931805.1 of Microdon myrmicae. NCBI lineage: Eukaryota > Metazoa > Arthropoda > Insecta > Diptera > Syrphidae > Microdon > Microdon myrmicae. The sequence continues at coordinate 128,550,306 of OZ007502.1, read as the reverse complement.
TTTTTTTATTATTATTATTATTGCTTTAGTTTTATAAGGAAACAGGTTTTTAATTGCCACTCAGCCACCAAAATCTCTGATGTTGCTTATTCGTGCCTTTTCGGTCTTTCTGTGCCGTACTGAACTGCAGGCTCTCTTCATTAGTGTGCGCAACCCCTCTCGATTAAAACATATTCGATTATATATAGCCGACCGACGCACGTGATAAATCAACGGTATAGCGGATTCATTTTGTATGAGGTCGTTCATGTCAAGACTCAGGAATGCTTCTGGTGGAATAAAGCCATTGCGACGTACCCCCTCATAATACATATTGTTTGGGTAATATGCACCAAAAATCAAATCGATCTGTGAGCTCATTGATCTCGCAATATGCCCTCGATTCAGCTTGATCATAAAGTTATCCACTCTGTTTATATTGGCCCCACTGTACAACTGTGGCGGTTCTTGCGAACGCCACTACTTACCTGCTTATCTACCACCAGGTAACCCCTGTTTTATAAGCGTCCTGTTCCAAAAAAGCGTGTACTCACCTGTATTGGCATGTCTACCAACCACAAAAACCTGAAAAGCGCAATGTCTGCTGATACGAAAAGTATAACATGGGCATTTAAAAACCTGAAAAGTATGACTTACCTGCCCATACGACTAACCACCAGCTGCAATGCTTAACTGCGCTGGTGTAAACTCCATCAGAAACACAAGCATAGCCATAGGAAGGGCAAATTGGTCGCACATTTAGCAACCAACATTGCATTACTTCCTACCAAGGAAATGCTCATAAGAAGCGGCGACAATGCAACAGGAGATGTTTCTCTAATTTCTCTTGATTCGTTCACGAAATGCCCACATCGGTCGCTAACTCGAGCCACACAAAGGGAAACTCGCGTCTGGCAGCAAACAGGCAATAAAGAACTCGCCAGTGTAAATACCCGTACGCCGGTTCGACTTCATTAATGCCAACATCCAACATGCGCACGATCAGCAATCATGCTACACGTAGGCGCTGATCGTGCAAATACAATGATCTGTTCAGAACAACTCGCCCCAGCTGCGAATGAGTTATTTTTCATGTTTATGCAATGTCTAAGGTTCGCATGCTGGGCGACACAAATGATGAGCACCAACAGGGGATCGTTGTATGTGTTCAACCCTTCTATGATAGGGGAAAAGTTAAAAGGAAAATGACCAAATATGGTCAGCGAGGCGATGGATAGATTTTCGGTATCCTGTCGCTACGATGGCAATGATCAGTCGCGTCGTGGATACTGGGAGATAAAGTAGAGCCTCAGACCGGATTAATTAGATCTCTCATGGGATGCCCCAAGAGACAACATAGTGCTCTGTTAAGTTTAACGCGAACTATTATATTATTCAATACTAAAGTTAATAACCATATTTCATACTAGTGTTAAATACAATAACTATAGTGCTCTGTTAAGTTTAACGCGAACTATTATATTATTCAATACTAATGTTAATAACTATATTTCATACTAGTGTTAAATACAATAACGATAGTGCTCTGTTAAGTTTAACGCGAACTATTATATTATTAAATACTAATGTTAATAACTATATTTCATACTAGTGTTAAATACAACAACGATAGTGCTCTGTTAGGTTTAACGTGAACTATTATATTATTCAATACTAAAGTTAATAACCATATTTCATACTAGTGTTAAATACAATAACTATAGTGCTCTGTTCAAGTTTAACGTGAACTATTATATCATTCAATACTAATGTTAATAGCTATATTTCATACTAGTGTTAAATACAATAACGATAGTGTTCTGTTAGGTTCAACGTGAACTATTATATTATTCAATACTAATGTTAATATCTATATTCACTACTAGTCTTAATTACTATAACTTTAGTAACCTTGGAGTCGGATTTGTAAATATCAGTCTTGTTTTAACCATTGAGAATAAAGAACCCCTTTTGTGTTACCGGAGTAACTCAGAGTATTTCTTGTGCGGTGAATATACGCAGACAGCAGCCGGATTGGGTTGGCGTTCCGCTATTACATACATCTAATAACCATAAACCCCACACAACGCTTCACTGGGATAGTATTTTTTGTGATCGGATTCAGGAGTCCGATGTAAGTTAAGACACGTCCTGAGGCATTGTCTCTCAAAAATCCGAATCTTTTCCATTAAGCTAGGTCCCACATTAAACCACACTGGGCATCCATATATCATCATCGGTCTGATGAGAGCCATGTAGCATATAACTTTAACTCTGCTGTCAAGTTGACTACTATGAAACAGTCTTCTTGTCATAGCGTAAGCTTTTTTTGCCCTGGCCAGGGCAGCTTCCACATGTTTGTTAAAATATAGATACTGATCCAACCAGATGCCTAAGTATTTGACTACAGTTTTGGTTTCCAGTGTTTGTTGGTGTGGTCCCATAATAGCTAGCTTTCGCCAGTTTATCCTGGTGTCTCTGGTAGCTTCAGCCAGTGGTGTTCTAAAGAGGATGGTTTCACACTTCTGGATATTGATTTTGGTTTCCAGTTGTCGCAGTATTGCTGAACATCATTGAAATCCCCTTGTAATAATCCGTTAATGATTTCAATTTTTGGTGCTGTTCTATATATTATCAGATCGTTTGCATACGCAATAGCCTGATGAAGAGACCAGGTCGCTAGTGTAAATATTAAAAAGGATCGGAGATAACACCGCTCCCTGTTGCAGACCGTTTTCTATATTGCAAGTAATGTTGGAGGTCACATTGCCAATTTTGACGACGAATTTTCTTTCATTCAACATGTGGTATACTATATACAGTAGTGGTTTATGAATGCCTAGTCTCATTAGCTTGTAGTATAACCCCTCTAGCCAAACGGTGTCAAAGGCCCTCTCCAAGTCAATCAAACAGGCACTTGTGCACTGTTTCAGATTTTTATTCCACTGAATGTCTGAAACCAGTTTAGCTGCGGCATGTGTGGTTTCATGACCAGCTTTAAAACCAAACTGGTTATTTGGAATAATATTATTGTCCTCTGTAGTGATCCTAAATCACTACTCTCACCCACTTATCTATAATCCCAATCCAAGTGAATCATATGAGCGACAAGTTAAACCAAAAGTTGGTTTGCCGCACATTGATTCAAATTCCTAATTACCTCACCCATAATCCAATTGAATCATATGCACGACCAAATTAAACCAAAATCCATTTGTCGTACATTGATTCAATTCCTAATAATCCTAAACATTATGAAATGCGTAATACTAAATGCATTTCATGATTTCTCCTTCCGGGAATTAGTTCAGATAGAGTTCGTGTACACTTCCGGGAATCCTATTCCAATTGAAGCACACACAATTTTGTTTGGGCTTCTTGGAATTTTTAAATAATATCTTTAACAAATCTCTGTTGCCACAGAGTATAAAAGGGGAGTGCATTTTGGATTCGAGATCAGTTTGGATCCGGAGGCCAGAACGGCCAACAAAAACCTAAATAAAAATTAAATAAGTAAATCAAATAAATTAAATAAATAAAACGAAAACACTCTTTGATCTTGGACGAAAGACCAAAAGACCCGGGAGCTAAACCACCGAGGTAAGATTAAAACTATTAAACAAAAATATAACCCTACATAATTGGCGCAGCCGGTAGGATCAAGGAAGCCAAAGTTAAAGACTTGTAAGTGCTTGAAAACCCTTGATCACTACAATAACACAACTACAAGCGTACTGGGCACAAGACACCTTCAGCCCTGCGTCCGGAGCTGAGTCTGGCTTCGGAGGTACGACTTGGTAATTAAAATCACAAACCAATAAAACAAATAATAAAAAAAAAAAAAATTAAAAAAAAAAACCAAAAAATAATTCAAAGCGTGCCTGGGGCTTAAACACCAGGAAGTACTATAAAAAAATAATAAAAAACAAAAAATAATTAAAAGCGTGCCTGGGGCTTAAACACCAGTGTCAAAAACAAAGAAAAAAAAAACAACATCAAGGCTCACGGGCAGTAACAGCCCCAACAACAACAAAAATAACAACGATGGCAGAGTACCACCCACCTCATAACAACGTCAACAAAACGGGCAGTAATCTACCAGCACGCCACTAGCGGCTAGAACAGCAAGGGAAACAGCAGGAGCTCCAACAGTAGCAGCACCAATGGACAGCAGCTTGCTCAACAACTACAACAACAGAGAACAGCTAAGTGACCATTTATTTTTCTTTAATTTACTAAAGACTTAGGTAATAATCTACTTTCTTTTGAAATTTTTGACTAAAATTACAAAATAATTTGCTTAATCTATTAACACCACCTTACCCAAATTTGCTCTACTCCCAGTTAAACACAAACATAACCTTTACATACAAAAAATTATAACAAATTACTATAAAACCAATTGTAACCCTGCTGCTATTTCAAAAATATCCCGTCTCAACCTTGTCTATATTGTGTGGCTAGTAATCCTAGGGAAGAATTTCTACCCCCAAATAATAAATAATAAAAATGAAATTAACACAAGGAACAAAAACACTTACGGGATAGCAAGTGTCTTAAACATTAACAACCTTACCCTACATATATAATATATATATTTATTACTACCGTTTTCCCTCCTTGTATCAACACCCATTATCACTATTAAAACTGTCTGTCTATGGAACAAGAAACCGCCTCAAGCTCTAGAACATCGCACGACCAAGTACCGCCTTCACCGAAAAAACTTCGCAGCGGAACCATAATCGAAGCAAACCCTCCGATCAAAACTCGCGACCCCAGCCCATCCTTATCGGAAATTCCAGTTCTTCAGCACCAAACGGATCTCGCAACCTTTGAAACAATGGCCATTGATTACACAAAGGTTGCGAAGCTGTCAGCACAGCTAATCCCCATCTTCTCCGGGGAACCAAATCCGCATATAGGTGCAGAATTGGAAACCTTTTTGGATTGCTGCAAGAGGGTTTTAAACTGCCTCAGGACTGAAGAACACCGGGCATTCTTACAAATATTCCCTACTAGGTTACGGGGTGAAGCTTCTGCCTTATTCGCGTCTACTCCGTTCGCATCTTTTCAGGAAGCCGAGGATGTGCTAAGGAAGGTTTATTTACCAGTAGAAAACTATCAGGACCTGGTAAATAAGCTATTAGCTACTCGGCAAAATCCGGCAGAAGCTATCATCTTATTCCAATTACGACTGAAGAAGTCGTTAATGGAATGTAAGAAAGCCGCGGAACTAAAATACGGTCCCACTTTGTCCGAGGCCGTAAAGGCACAATTAGATGACTTTGCAAAAAGCATCTACAAAAAGGGGTTGATAAATCCGTACCATCGTCAATTTTTATTACTGATGGGCGATGTACCAATAGATTCCTTAATGGAAAAAACATTAGAATTGGAACAAATCCAACAACCTCAGCTGCCATTGATCTCTTCGCAGGTTTCATTTAACTCTCCTTCGCCTTATATACCGGTAGCACCTCCAGAAGCTTATAACCCAACTTTAGGTACCGAATTGAGACAAACTTTAATGCCCAATACTCCAACTATAGAAAAGTTTTCATACAGGCAACCCATTACACAGGGGATTCCGCAACTTCAGGCGCAAATATCGCCAGCCGACCAAACATACAGGGGAACCGAAGGGGTAATGGAATCAGACCCTCGCAATATGTCGTTGACACATGATGCCCCTCTCAGCAGGATAACCTGCAGTTACTGCAACAAAAGGGGGCATGTCTATGAGGATTGTGTCAAAAGAAAAAATACTCCCTTTTGCACACACTGCCAGCAATTAAATCACGATATCCGTGATTGCCGGCGATTAAGGGAGGTAAAAAGAGTTCTGCACATAAGGCAGACTTGCGACTTCTGTGGCCAACAATGTCACAATCTAGGATCCTGTCAGCAAAAGCTGAAATGGGAGTCGCGAGTTCAATGCCAACCTGCAAAGAATTCCCCCACTTCGAGCCCAAAACGAAGAAGGTCAAAACCCTCGGTGGCAAAAAGGACCTACCATGTAAGGATCCTACTCTCGCCGTTAACCAGCATACCCATCGTCCAACTATCAATAGATGTAGGTGTTAACAAAAACACAAGACTAGTAGTAGACACCGGCGCGGAAGTAAACCTGATTAACAAAAATTGCCTTAGAAAATCAGATGCCAAAATAAATCAGCAAGGTGCTTGCACTTTAGAGACGCCGTTCGGAAGCATTAGGACCTTGGGAAGCTGCAAGGTCAACTTCCAGTTAAAAGGTAGGTCTAAACTCCCATGCAAGTTCCAAGTAGTGAGCAGTATGCCCAGTCTACCAGAAGACGGTCTGCTTGGAAATGACTTCCTGTCAAAAAATTGCAATGTGGAAGGCCCCAAACAACGCGTCACTTTTCCTCGCACGGAAATAAACCCCAAAGTATTTAGTGTGCCAATAAAGTTCTCACACGTCGAGAAAAAGGCACCTGAAAATAAATACGCTAAATGGAAACAAGAGCAAGCCCAAGGTAAGCACAAAATCTTCAGGTTAAATCTTAACCATAAAAAGAGGAACCCCAAGGAGCTAAGTGGTAACATCAAAAGTATTAATCAAATAACTGACACTTCGTCAGCTAACTCAACAAACTCGTGCCCTAGCTCTTCTCAAAATAAAAACTTATTGCCAAACCCCACAACATCCGAAAAAATAACAAACCTCAATGAGATCGCGACGATACTCAGGGTTTACCACAATTCCCCTTCCGTTGGACATCAAAGCATCACCAAATCGTATAATAAAATACGACAAAGATACTGGTGGCCGTCCATGCTCTCCGACATTAGGAGATATAAAAAGCAATGCGAGGAGTGCCGTTCTCTGAAGGCAACCGCACGCTTCGGAAATGAAACACAGTCACAAACGTTTCAAGTGGGAAACAGGGTGTTAGTAAGGTATAAAAACCGCAAGGACAAAGACACACCCATCTGGAAGGGCCCTTTCCTCATTACAGGAATAACTGAGCCAAACAATACGACCATCAAAATTGGTCAGAAGTCAATGGTAATAAGCAATAGGAGGCTGAAATCGTATTCCAAGGTTGATTAGTTCTGATCTTCGCCCCAGTTTCACCTTCCTTTCCACTATCAACCCCAGACATATACTATCCCCAGGGTGTATTATAGTTCGATATTTTATTACTTAAAAATACTAATGGACACACAATATTGACAAAGATGACAAAAAAGTGGTAATATTAAAATAAATGGAATGAAATACAAAAGAGAAATCACATACAACTAAAACAAAACAAACATTGACCCCAATGAGGAAGACAATTTATAAATACTAAATTGTAAATAACTATTTGAAAAAATATACACGTAAATAAAACCAATACAGATATACGAAATCAGACCTAAGCTAAAATTGCCATGTAATCAATTGAGTAAATCAAAATACAAACAAAGAATGAAGATATAAAGAATTCTAAATAATATTATAAAATATAATTCATATTTACAACTAGTGTAAGGCGCTCTTTAAAAATAAATACACATCTATCTCTATTAATCTAGCATTAAATGAACAACAACAAAAAAATAAATATTAATGGCTTAAGTATAGATTAGAAAAATAACGTTATAAAACACGAAGTAAAATAAGAACATTTATTAATTCGAGATTTATTTACTTATTCTTATAATACATATGTCTATTTTTAAAACTCACTTTGATTAATATACTTAAAGAATAATTGTAAACATGACACCAGTCAATATTATTTGATAAATACCATACCATTCTTTGTACAAACAAACTTAAGAAAAATTACCACAAACAAGAAAATGCAACATTCTAAACATAACGGATTAATGCAATAAATGCTAAACCAAAACAAACATTGTAAACTATCACGAATTCAAAATGCCACGGCCCCTTGCTTTTCACTCTTTCTAGAAAATTAACCTCTTCCAGATTAATTTTCTTTTCTAAAGGGGGGAGGAATGTAGTGATCCTAAATCACTACTCTCACCCACTTACCTATAATCCCAATCCAAGTGAATCATATGAGCGACAAGTTAAACCAAAAGTTGGTTTGCCGCACATTGATTCAAATTCCTAATTACCTCACCCATAATCCAATTGAATCATATGCACGACCAAATTAAACCAAAATCCATTTGTCGTACATTGATTCAATTCCTAATAATCCTAAACATTATGAAATGCGTAATACTAAATGCATTTCATGATTTCTCCTTCCGGGAATTAGTTCAGATAGAGTTCGTGTACACTTCCGGGAATCCTATTCCAATTGAAGCACACACAATTTTTTTTGGGCTTCTTGGAATTTTTAAATAATATCTTTAACAAATCTCTGTTGCCACAGAGTATAAAAGGGGAGTGCATTTTGGATTCGAGATCAGTTTGGATCCGGAGGCCAGGACGGCCAACAAAAACCTAAATAAAAATTAAATAAGTAAATCAAATAAATTAAATAAATAAAACGAAAACACTCTTTGATCTTGGACGAAAGACCAAAAGACCCGGGAGCTAAACCACCGAGGTAAGATTAAAACTATTAAACAAAAATATAACCCTACACCTCAACCCATTTAAGTAGAGCCTTGTTTAGAACCTTTTCGAATACTTTACTGATACTCGGTAACAAACTGATCGATCGCAGATTTTTTGTGTTTGTTCTGTTTTTCCCTCTTTTTGGTAACGGTTGGATGATGGCCGTTTTCCAACGTACTGGATAGTCTGCGTTTTTCACAGCGTTGTTAAACAAGACTGCATATATGTCCATTGCGATTGGAGGAATATGTTTTAGTACAATATTGGGTACTCCATCGATTCCAACTGATTTTTTGTTTCTTAATGATGCAAAGACCCCATGGGTGTCTTCACTAGTGATCAAAAGGCTGTTGGCGCTTTCGACAGTCATCTCGGCGTGTGCCGTATTTTCATTACTGAATTCGATAAAACCATGGTTTTCTGATCGCCACTGTGAAATGTCATTTCGAAGATGACGATAATTCAGTAAAACTCTATCTTCCAAGCCATGGTTGCGGCGAATTACTTCATTTGTCTTGTAGAGTTCTTGAAAGACGGTCCCTACAACATTCACTTTTTCCAAGGGATCTTCAAACACCAAAACTTCGTCATTTAGGATGGTGTTGTTCGTGTCTATCTCTTTATTTGCCAGCATTGGTTGGTTTTCGTCAGTTCGTGGTATTTGGAGACACTGAATCTCGTTTTCATTACTCCGTCTGAATATTTTATTAATTTGCGGGAACATACTAGGGTTGTTGGATTTTACCGCCCGAACTTTGTTGTTTCAATACAAATTTGCTGATAGCCTACAGTTGGCTTTTATCAGCTGTTGGAGACTTTTTAATCCGGACTTCAGTGATATTATCTCCTTGTCATGCCTATCAATAAAGCGTCTGTACCGTAGCTTTAGTTGCGACAGAAGTTTACTTTTTTTTCTGTGGAGTGCGTTTATTGTGGCGTTTCGGTACATGTTCATGTTGTCCGTAGGTGTGGTTTTTAGTATTGTTTTGTCCATAGTTTGTTTTATGGTTTCGTCCATTTGTTGTATGTATTTGTCGATGTCATCGTTGGATATGTTTCTGTTGGTAGGAGGGTTAATATCTTTTAAGCGAATTTCTCTTGTTAGGGTTCTCCTGAAACGCGTCCATCGCATACCCGCATAGTTATAGGGTTGCGGTATCATACATTCACCGAGTTCCACAACTTCGCTTGGTGTTTTTATCGCGATCGATAATGCACAATGATCGCTGTCATATTCAATTGTGCGTAGGCAGTTTATATTTTGTCTGTTAGTATGTGTATGTTTAAGTCGTGTGTCAATAAGCATAATATCGAGGAACGATCCCCCTCTGGGGAAAGAAGGATATTCTGTAGCTAGCAAATCAGCCTTATATTCAATGTGATGTTGATCTAGCCATTCAGCTAGTTGATTTCCTCTCCTGTTGGATATGCTATTTCCCCAATTTGGGTGTTTAGCATTCAAACCGCCACCTACGATGTAATAGTTCCCTTCCGAGTAAAGTTGTAAGCATTGGAAAAGAGTCTCTAGCTCCACTATAAATTGATTTTGTTGATGTGCTTCTGGTGCGTAGGCAGATATCACATACATCCCCCTACCTTGTCGGAGGGGACAGCCACGATAATTAGCGGGGTGTCCCTCACTCTTACAAACTGCACACTTTAGAAGAGATCTGTCGTCTACCCTTTCTTTACCTAACGTGCATTGTTCTGCGCTGTGGTCCTGTCCGCATCCTACGCATCGATACTGCATTTCGCAGTTTACTGCTGAGTGCTCGAACCTTTGGCAGCGAATACATTGGATTATATCTCTGCCTTTATCCAATTTGTCCCATGTAACAATTTCATGGTTCAGGATAGTGATTTTCCTAAGTCCACCCATTTTGCTCCCAAGGCCCAGCTGCACCAGGAAGAATGGTAATTTTCGATTCTCCCGTCTAGCCCTAGCTGTATTGAAAGGTTTTACCGCGATAAACTCAATATCATTACAGTTAAGCTCTCGTAGCGTTTGTAATAGAACTTCTGGTTCTGTTTCAGGGTCGACGCTTTTTAGTAGAACCGTTATATTCTTTACTTCTTTCGGGGTGTAGATGTAAAATTCCGCGGCGGCCCTTTTTAGCATATTTTTCATTTTTTCGAAGTCCTCAACCGAATTTGTCTTTATGTTCCCTGTCAGTCTTTTAATTGAAAAATCCTCCCCAATAGAAAGCTTACATAGACTTACCCGTTCGTGGCATCTTCGCTTTCCTTTTTGCTGCCTGTTGCTATTGTTGTGGTTGTTGTTTTGTAATCTCTTGCGGTGGATATCCTTTTTGTTGGGTAGGCTTCTGTTATGCACATTGTTGCTGATTTTTCTGCTGCTGTTGTTTTACCATTAGCTGCTCCTTTTCTGCTAATTCCTTTTTTCTGCGACGCTTCTCTGCTAATTGCGCCCTTGCTCGGGCTAGCCTCGTTTCAAGATCGCTGATTTCCTCCTCCTCGTCCTCAGTGTCTGTAGTCGCTAAACATGCAAACATGTTATTGGTTACATGACCGTCATTATATGGAACCGGGGGGAATGTATTGTCCTCTTCCATTTTTTGCGCCTTTTCGAGCAAGTCTGTTATTGCCTCGTTTGGCTTGTTGACTTTTGTTGTCGCTCGTGTTAGTGGGGAGCTCGCCGGGCGTTTTATTAACGCGGACTTTGATTTCAATTTTTTAATATTTTGTTTTTTGTCTGCCATTCTGCATGCTGAGGGTCAGTACACCGAGCTTGTTGCATCCAAGATAGCTGGCCAGTCTTTGTTGTAAACCAGTTATTAGGTTGGCTTCACTTTGTAATTTCACTATATATTTTAGTTCCTTTTGTTTCTTTTTTATTTATATTTATTGTTTTTGTTTTGTTTTTCTTTTACTTTAATTTTTTTTTTTTCGCTAAACACGTGCTCACATACACTCTCACAGTTGATTAGTATTAAACGGTGTTTGTTTTGACTGTCAAAACACGTGGCTTCGTTCTCGTTTATTTGTTTATATTTATGTATAATAACTTTGTTTTGACTGTTCTTGTCACTAGAATTGATTTATTTATAAATAGTCTTATTATTTCAAATTTCACACGTGACTCATAAAAGTAACTTTTACATTTATCTCGATCGGCGAATTGAAAACACGTCCGCACTCGGTCAGTGTGTATAGTTGTGTGTAACGGAACGAGTTCTGATGCAGGGATGATCGCGCCGTTGGGCGATGAACCGTAAACTGGTGCGATCTCTAATTGCATAGAATAATACCACGAATCTCCGAAGAACAGTACCCGTGATAATATCTGTAAAACAGACAGAGGTCGGTTACGCGCCTTCGATGTGACAGCGACTGTAGTCCCACCGAGTCCCCGATCAGGCGGATCGCTCGTCCCTGTATGCTCTCAAGTAGGTCGAGAGTATGTTTAGGAGCCGAGCTCGAAACATGAGAGCAATTTTCGAGCAATATACAGGAGAAAAAGTTGGGCCAGAGTAAAATATTTCTTGGCCTAAAAAGATAGCTCAGTTTTCCTGACGTAGACCTGGGGATGTCCGACACGTATTTATGCCACGATATGTTCCCACAGACCGTGACGCCGAGCAATTTCAAGCTTTCCCCAGATTCGAGGACCTGGCTATTCATCATCTGCTGTGGAACCGATGATCCACTTTTCTTTGTGAATCTTGTATGTTGTGTCTTCGCTGTATTGAAGTCGACGATATTGGCCTTTCCCCACTGCAGAACCTTTTCCAGATCCCGATTCAGAGAGTCAATGTGTCTACATCTCAGCTGATGCGACGTTGATGCATCAATCGGCAAAACACTCAAAAGGAGGAAACAATCGTATGTTACGGACCGACCTTGGGTCCAGGTCCCTCCAACATCCACTAATACCCTTTCGTTAGTTTCCCCTCTTTACCTCTGAACGGAGGACAACTCGCCAAGTAGTTAATTTGCATAAACTACTTTGTGCAAGTTCTACTTAGTAGAGAAAATAATAAAAACCGGCGTTGGCGCCGAATAATAAATAAACGTCAACCGCGAAAATAAGCAAAATTCATTCGACGTAAAACTGCGACCCGACTCGCTACTGAGAATTAGTTGTGTTTGGTATTTTCGCGATAAAGGAATTTAGTTATGTAGTTATTAACAATTTAATAATATATTTGTAATAGTACGAAAGGGGATTAGTGGATATTGCGGGGACCTGCACTCAAGGTCGGTCCGTAACACGTACTATCGTCTGCAAAACTGAACACTTTGTTATCCGTTGTCTCCACCAAATCATTTATGTGAAGCAAAAACAAGGTAGGCGCGAAAATAGAACCTTGAGGCACCCAAGAATTAACGGGATACAGATTCGAACACTTGCCGTCCACATAGATAACATAGACAGTAATGGTATCGGTCGGGAATTTTGTGGGAAACACTTTTTTTCCCTCTTTGGGATTGGCTAAACTCAAGCGATTTTCCAGCAGGTGCGAAATATTCTCCGTGCATAAGATAAGCGAAAGAGCCTGCCAAGAACCGGCGATAGTTCTGGAGCACAGTTCTTAAGGACTATTGCTGGTTTTCCGTCTACAATGGTTGCTTTCCTACAGTCCAGCCCGCGTAGAATGCATTGAATAGTACGCGGGTGAAACCTCACATCCGGCATCGACGACCGTACCGGAGCGATCACAGGTGGCTTCAAAAGACCGCGATCGAGGTTTGAATTCGCGGAACATAAATTCGCGAACACATTAGCTCTATCCTTTGAATTTGTGACTAACGTCTCGCTGCCCGTCAACAACGGAGGAGAAGTGGTGGAAGCGAAGTTACTGCTGACAGCCCTTGCCATTGACCAGAAGGAGCGCGAACCAGTCGGGTACTGAAGGAGTTTATTGGTCACTCTTTCGTTACGAGCTTTCCTCGCGGTATTAATCGCCTGATTGCACGCGTTTCTGATTCTAACAAAATTCGTTCTGTTAACATCGGTGGGATTGGTGCGGCATTGTTTAAAAGATCTATGTTTGCCGCTGTAATCTGCTCGCATTTTTTACCAAACCAAGGTTTATCAGATAAACTTTATTTGATGAATTGTGGAATGTAGATCCCCATCTCGAGAAAAATAATCTCTGTCAACAAACCGTGCAAGCGTTAACATCGGAGTGTCCGAAGCATACATCCGACCACGGAAAGGATGCGAAGAAATCTCGCAAATCGACCCAGTTAACAGCTCCATACTTCCATACATGGCGATGCTGCCTAGGCCGGTCATTCGCTTGAAATGCAAGTGGTTGCGCGAATTAAGTAGTCCGATTGTGGGTTTTTTAATAAAAAGATAACTTGATTATTTCTTTAACTTAAATTTGGGACTACTTATTTTTAGTATTATAAATTGCGGCTATGCCGAACGGTGTATCTAAGCGGAGTGAGTTACTTAAAAAAGAACCATGCTCACCATCCCAGTATCCCAGCCGAAAAAGGAAGTAGAATCGCTCTACCACCATTATCTGACTGTCGATTCGTTAGGATTATCCGAGGCGACATCTAGTAGTTTGGATGGTGATGCATTTTCGTTAAGTTGTATGGAATTAGACGATTCGTGTTTTGGGTGTCAATAAATGATCGCCGCTTGGGTGATTCATATTTTTATATAATTCTATATGTTCTATAGTCCCACAAAGATATGAATAAATGGGGCCTTAACTCGCGGCAGATACCAAGTAGTGATCTGAGTTTCCCAGCGGCACAGAAACCTCCACGGTATTAATACTCGGTTCGGATGTCAAAAATAGATCCAGGGTGTTCGCATAATCACCTCGGGCATCCGGCACTCGCGTAGGTTCCTCCACGAGTTGAGTCCAATTGTGGCTAACAGCAAACAATTCCACCAGCCTCCCAGCCTCGTCGGCTCTGTTAGAATGTACCAACCAGGCGGAATTCTGCACATTAAAATCGCCAAGGAGAACAATTTCAGAAGCTGGGTAGTTGATCTATATACAGTCGACGGTATGTGAAAGATGTTCGAAAAATGTCACTGGTCGATCGCTTTGCTGATCAATGTCCAAACTAATAGTAATTTGCTTTAGTTCCTTCACCTTTCTTTCGTTGGTGAATGACAGCAAGACACTTGGGACAAATTCAAGAAACTGACCCAATATATTCGTGCATATGTATTCCATGAATTCTACCCTAAATTTTTAGAGCCATCTGTGATCAGACCAGTGTAACCTTCGGATTTGAATGAAATGTCGCCCACGTGCTGACATAAATTCCCTGGATTCAACTGTAAAAAGCAACCGAACTGGGCGAAACACTAGCCACAATCCTTGAAAATTGCCACCCAGAAATTTTGCCAGTGGTTTGCATACTTTTCTGCACATCTTATACAGAGAAATTATTTTCTATCTACTGCGAAACTGCATGATGAAAAAAGTCCTCAATTCTGTATTGATTAAATTTGGGAAATGTAGCACATTTTTAAATGATCGGCATTCGTGTGTTATAACACACCCCAACCGTGCTTCCTTATTTAAAGGAAATAGTTGGTTCGCGGAGAGTTGAAATAAAAGAAGATTATAGTTGAAGATTATACTTATTGAATTTATTGATTTCGGGAGTCCCGAAAAAACATACCTCTCTCATTCAAATATAAGGGGCGAGTTAGAATAGAAAATCACCTCTCGAAACCATTTGAAATCTGCGACGGACTAAAACAGTACGATGGCCTCTCACCATGTCTTTTTAACCTTGGGCTCGAATCTGTCATCAGAAAGGTACAAGACAACAACATGACCGGAACATTCCTAAATGGGGTTATAGCGTTTGCGACGATAGTAAAGATCGTGTGATTCCAACAGACGCTATGATGGTTAAAATCACTAAAAATGGAACCAATGCTCTACACACCAGGCCACTACAGCGTATATGAATTCGATTTCTAAACTCAAGTACATTCAACTGATGTGGAATTGCTATGTTATGCTTGGTACACGGCTAATGCGTTTTATTATTCGATTTTCTTTCGGTGTTCTTCACTATTTGCCTATTTATTGTGTGTGTGTATCTGTTAGAAACGCCACAGGGTCACACAAGTGTTCGGATATGCGGATGACATCGTCGTTTTGGGCGATAATCTAGAAACTGTAAGTAAAAACAGTGAAATAATCATGCAAGCTGCAGAAGAGGTGGACCTAGAAATATGTGAGGATAAAACAAAATATATGATTACGGTGAGAGGAAGTGGGCCTCAGAGAACACACATAAACGCCAGAGACAATATATTTGAAAAAGTTAAAGAATTTAAATATCTGGGAATAATACCGACGGCCAGCAACGAAATATTGAAGTGTAGTGCTCTGAAAATCCCTACCATCTCCTTCCCCCATACATACATCCAAATCCCTACACCCAAACTTAAATTCCAGATAAATGAATCAAATATTCGTTTATCGCTTATACACCCAATTAATCCCCATAACCCACAAAATAAATCAAACGCATGGTAAATTGAACCAGATGTTCAATTACCGTATGCAAACAAAACCCTAATTCCAATGCATATCTTTATATGCCCTGCATATCCCAAATGTCCAGGAATTCGCTTAACCGAATTCCTAACACAACTTCTCAGTACTCGACTCCAGCAGAAATGCTTTTTCGAGATTTCGCCTACATGTCGATGCATCCGCGATGAAAAATCCCGTTAAGATTTGTTATAAAAGGGTGATGCATTTTTAATTCGATGATGAGTCTCAATTGGCGGGGGCAAGGAATTAATAAATTTAACAAGGCACTCTTCAATATTAAGTCAAAAATATGTATTTTAAAGCAAAAATCGTTTTTAAATCAGTCGTCTCATTGAGCCCAGACTCAATATTTAGCAATAGCCGGCGCTTATTCTCCGATCATTTTCTATGCATTGTTTGTTTTTCCCATCTGGCCCGAGAAGCGAGGGTTCTCATGCTATTCAGATGTATACAAAGGACTATGGGATCGGTAATGCTTTGTTTGCCTTTTCCATCATAAACATCTATCAGGGATAGTGTTATGAGTTCATGATTGTATGACCACGGGGCGGCAGCTAAACGATCTGTGTTGTTTGCATAAACGTGCCTTTGCATTAGGTCCTACAATGGGGCTAATTGCATTTAGCTATCCGAGTATGTATCCCTTGTTTGGTTTAATTACCGACATGGTATTCCATGGAAACATCGTGCAGATGTTCGGAATTGAAGATTGTGCATTGCTGGGATGCGATGCATTGCTGGGATGCGATGCATTGCTGCCTTTTCCATTGTTTTTGCATATGATGGATGAATGCGTTACAATCCTCACCTAACCTTTGTTTCAGGTATGATCTATGAAACGTTGAACTCGGTATTGGAAGCTATTGGGACGTTAAGTTCCTTGCTTTTTGGTATCGGGTTCAACGTTGTTACTTGTTTCAGGAATGGCTTTGACTCTTAGGGCACGTGTCTGTGGGCACGTGTAATGAATAAAGGTAAGTATGTTCCTTGGCGGAAAGGACATCTCAACCTATAGTTGGTTGTGCGGTTCGTAGAACCGCTACAGTAAATTGTGGTGTTGTGTGACGATAGAGAGGAATATCATTCCCACCAATTCAATGATGATTAGAATGACAGGAACAATTATAATCATAATTAACCGCGCGATTGCTACTCAAATGTCTGGCATTCAGTGACGAGTAATCTGTAGCACTAACATTAACACTACATTAACTGCCACATTCAACACGTGTGGTAGATTTTGGGTTATTCCTTGGAAATCTGGAATGTTTTATGTGCGCCTGATAAGGTAATCCAATATTATTATTATTATTTATGGGCCTGTAGGAACCCGGAAGTTCATGACCTCACCGACTCGGCTTCGCCATCGTTCCCTGTCCTGGGCACTCTCCTTCCACGCTTGACCATACGATCCGATCTCCTCAAGGTCAAACCTAACATTGTCCTCCCATCTCCGTCGCGGCGGTCCTACCGGTCGCTTTCCCGTTGGTCTACCGTCAAGAATTCTATGAACGGTCCTATCATTCCGGCCCATCTTAATCTTCGCGACTTGATTACTCTCACAATTGTAGGTTTGCGATATAGCTCTTCCAATTCGTGGTTATGGAGTTTCCTCCATTGTCCTGCCTCCTCATCGTATTTACCTCCAAAGATGCCCCTCAAAACTTTATTCTCGAATACGCGTAATTTGTTTTCTTTCCGTTTTGTGAGAGTCCATGTTTCGCATTCATATAAAAAAATCGGCATGTTTATGGTTCTATAGACACGGAGCTTTATGTTACGTGATAGCAGTCTGGATTTCAGCAGTTTACTGACCGGGTGCCAACTAGGGTTGCCGAAATGCAGTCTCTTGTTAATTTCCTTCGACATTTCGTTACTGGCCGTCAGTATCGTTCCCAGATATTTAAATTCTTTAACTTTTTCAAATATCTTTTTATATGTGTTCTCTGAGGTCCACCTGCTCTCGCCGTAATCATGTATTTTGTTTTGTCTTCATTTATTTCTAGGCCCACCTCTTCTGCCGCTTGCATGATGATTTCACAGTTTTTACTAACAGTTTCTAGATTATCGCCCAGAACGGCGATGTCATCCGCATATGCGAGCACTTGTGTGACCCCGTTCAGGGATGATCCGGCCATGTTGTCGTCTTGTACCTTTCTGATGACATACTCGAGCACAATGTTAAAAAGACACGGTGATAGACCATCTCCCTGCTTTAGTCCGTCCCAGATTTCAAATGGTTCTGAGAGGTGGTTTTCTATTCTGACTCGCCCTTTGTTTTCGTTCATGCAAATTTGAATGAGGGCGGCATATTTTTTTGGGACTCCCAGCTCAACTAGAATATGGTAGAGTCTCTGCCTTGCGACTGAGTCGTAGGTTTTCTGAAGTCAACGAACAGTTGGTGAACCGTCTCCCCGTATTCCCACTTCTTTTCCAGCAGTTGTCTTATTGTGAACATTTGGTCGCTTGTTGACCGGTTCCTACGGAATCCACATTGGTAGTCTCCCAGTATCTCTTATGCGTACGGTGTGATTCTAGCCAGAATGACATTTGTTAATATTTTGTATGCGGTTGGGAGCAATGATATTCCTCTGTAGTTTTCGCAGTCAGATCTGTCGCCTTTTTTGACAATGGGGATGACTATTGAGGTTTTCCATTCTTCCGGAGTGACTTCCTTATCCCATATTGTTTTGATGAGTTGGTGGATCTTTCGAGCGGTTGCCTCTCCCCCATGCTTCACAAGCTCTGCCGGTATGCAGTCGACTCCGGGAGCCTTGTTGTTTTTCAATCGATTTATTGCGTCTACAACTTCGTTGAGAGACGGCTCTGGGATCTAAGGCTCGGCTGTATGAACGCTTGGTGCGTTTATCTGTGGTTGATGGGTGCGTACATTGAGCAGGTTTTCAAAGTACTGCTTCCATCTTGTCACGACATTGTTTATTTCTGTGACCAGACAACCGTTTGCGTCTCGAATTATTTTGACTCTCCCTCGGTAGCCATTTCTAATTGAATTTATGCCGACATACATACCTCTGATGTTTTTTTGGGGGAGGTAATCCAATAGCACTTGGATTTTTCGATCCGAGTCTTCTCCCATTCGCGTTTTTTGCGTTTGAAGAGCCTCATTGTCTCTCTCCGAATTGTCGCGTATCTTTCTGCGTTGACTTCATCATATCTTTCTAAGTTGATCACTCTGAGGCGTTTACGTTCTTCGATCTTCGCCCTGCACTCATCGTCAAACCAAGGTTTGGACTTAATTGTTTTCTTAAATCCTAATACCTTTTGGGCTGTTAGTTTGATTGTGTCTCTGATCGATGTCCATTTAGTGTCCACACTATTAGCTTCCTCTTCCTCACTGCTCACATTCTCTAGAATGCTAAATCTATTCGTTAGTTCGTCTTGATATTCAGCCCTTTTGCGTAGGTCTTTTAGTTTATCAATGTCGAACTTTTTGCTTGTCTCCCGTGACTGTCCATGTGGGTTTGCTGCAAGCCGACTTCTAATTTTGCCCATCACTCGAAGGTGATCGGAGTCGCAATCTGCTCCTCTATATGATCTTACGTCAAGGATATTTGAGTGGTGTCTTTTGTCTATGAGGAAGTGGTCTATTTGGTTACGCGTCGGGTGATATCCATGTGGCTTTATGAATTTCCTTGTGCTTGAACATCGTGCTTTTTACTAACAGATCTTTTGACGCTGCGAACGTGATAATTCGAATTCCATTACCATTTGAAACGTCGTGTAGACTTTCTTTACCTATTGTTGGTTGGAAGATATCTTCCTTTCCAATTTTCGCATTGAGGTCCCCGAGGAGGATTTTCACGTCGAATGATGAGATCCCATGAAATACATCCTCTAGGGTCGCGTAGAACGTGTCCTTCGTTTCTTCGTCCGCAGATTCTGTTGGGGCGTGTATGTTTATAAATACATAATTGTACCATGGTCCCTGTATTTTTAGCACCGACATTCGGTCATTACTAAATTTCACATCTTTTAACATACATGGGGCGTAATCTTCTTGCTTATGATGAAGCCGGTTCCGAGGTTATGTGTATCGGTACCTCCACACACCAGTGTAAATCCGTTGGTTTCGATTACTTGATGTGGGAGTCGGAATTCCTGAAGCGCGACGATGTCCATTTTATATTGTTTCGTGTTTTCTACGACCGTCTGTATCGCGCCTGGTTTATATAACGTTCGAACATTCCACGTGCCGACGCGTATATCCCGCTTTTTACGTTTTTCCCTACGTCTTCTTTTTGCCGAGTCGGTGTTTTCCTGATGACTTGTTCCCTTATGGTAGTGTCGGCTCATCATACCTACGCCTACCGGGTTTTTTGTGAGATTGTTTTTTGTGTATTGATCATTCATTTCATTGGATCACTCTGGGGTTTCAAATGGTCCGCCATATGAGAGCCTCTCTTTGATATGGTAAGGTCTGCTTACTGCTCTGATTCGACCCGGTGTCAGAGAGGCGCCGTTATAATACAGCCGGTATACCCCTGGCTGCAAACCATCCAATGGGCACGGTGACGCGTAACACCCTGGATTAGGGGCGGTAGATCTTTGTGTGTTACTCCTCGCTAGCCTGTCTGACATGGGTGGCCCTACTGGAAGCGTATGCTTCCGTCAGCATAGCCTGAGTGATTTATCGTAGTTTCAGCCCCCGCACCACGTGAAGGTTTCTACCAAGCGGGGGAAGGTAATCCAATAGCACCCAAAAATTGCAATTCATCTTTCAATTGCTCTTTTAGTACATTTGTATACTAAAGATCATTTTACTACAAAACCGAATTTCTCCGGAATTAAATTCCAGAACAAATATTTTCTCAGCATTAAAATTAGAAATTGTTCAAAACAATAAATACCAATATTTACCTGTTAACATTTCAGGGCACTGAGTCACCGGTATATATTTGTCTCTCCGTAACTATAATAAATAGCAACACTGACTGCCCGGTATTACTTTAGTCTACCTCCCTTACCCCTAATAATTTAAGAACTGGTCATGTATTGGATGTATATCAACTTTCATCGAAGGGATTAACTGTCCTAATAAACTTGGTTGTGGAATAGTGCTTACATGCAATAATTCAACTGGCATATTCGATTTCATTACAGAACCTCACCAAAAACACCCATTTTATTCCGCTTAAACCATACTAATATGTAATCCTCACCCTTTACGCCCAGATTAATTGTAAATTAATTTAAAGTGTGTGTTTAACTTAAGGAAAACTTTGGCCTCAAACATTGTATCATTCTACATACTTTTAATATTGTAGTTTGCTCGTTGTTGGGCGTTTGAGAACTGGGCTGTTGTTATTGTTGCCCACATGATTATTCAGGGAAACCAAATAGGAAACCTTGGTGAATATGGATTGTCTATAGTTAATTATCCAGACTCATTTAGCTTGTTAGTTTTATATTGGTCCATATCGATTTAATATTGTTGTAATAAGCGAATTATCAAAATGTGCTAATTTTAAAGTGCCTGACATTCTGCTATCTTTTGGATTCTGTCTCAAGATAGGCGAATAATCAATTAGAATCCCTTTCAAAGAAGAATGTCTTAAAATAAAGTATGTAGTATAAATGTAGAGTAACTTATGGACAAAAGCTTACCAGCTAAACGGTTGTAAAACTTCAACAACCACCATGTGGTTCTAGTTTAAATCGAGTTCTTATCTTCTCGACAAAATGAGTCCATTTATTACCTTTAACCTGACACAAAACGAAACAAAGCGGCAACTGGAATTCAATAAAATAAGCTATTCTGCTGCAATTAAAACATTACAGGTTCAAAAGACAAGCAAATTACTATCCAGAAAAACTAGTCTAGGGTATCTTGTTTTTTTATTGGCCATTTCTTTTATCAATTTATGAAATAATATAAAACAAATCTTCGTAATGATTATTCTTTCTATGTAATGGAGTCGTATTGTATTGCCTTCAACAAATATATCATTTAGAGGACCGGATAACTATCTACCTCATCACATGATATCTTTAACAACAAGAGTTTATATCTGTTTTTCAGATAAAGAGAAATTGTCTTAATGATTACGACCCGACTTCAGTGTTAGCTGATGTAATTACTCGAGGTGATCCCAACCTGAATGAATGAAAACAGGACCTTTTGGTCTAAGGAAAAACAAAAACGGTCATTTTATTAAGTGACGAAGAGAAAAAACGTAAAGGAAAGGTTTACTTAATACCGTACACTAATGCGACAGTAGTCTTTGGATTTTATTACCTCACAGATGAGGTTCAACTTAGGTATCTACAACATTCTGTATGCAGTAGATTTCATAGGATTTTTTTTTTGTAAAAATTACTCATGCGGTTGTTGATAGAGTGATAATATGACTACAGGTACTCAAAATAGAAGGGATTGTATATTTAATTTACGAGAGTAATTTCTTTATTTACGGGAGGTTTGCGCGAAAAATAGGCTGGTGTACTCATAGTCTCTTATAACTGTTGAAAAGGGTGAATATAATTAAGTGTTAAAACTGTTCACGGATCAAAATATTTCAGGTGTTTTTTTCGGTGTTAATGCTTTTCGCATTAAAGATGATGAAGGTGCTGAAGAGAGAAAATATACTTACATTAATACTTCCAAACTTTATTAGGCAATGAAGACATTTCTTTAAGTTACCCAAATTTAAAAATGCTGTATATCAAAAAAAAAAAAAAAAAAAGAAACGGAAGTTATTTGCATTCATTCTGCATCATTAAATAGAAAGTTCTTTGCGCAAAAACCCCACGGAGTAGAGTTGTCGGTTAAATCTGAGTACACGCAAGTCACAACTTGCCACCCTACAGGGCTGCATGTTTACTTCAGAATGCCCTTTTTATATGTACTTGGGAGTAACATACGCAGCAAATAGTATCCACGACAAAACTACAAGGAAGATAAACAACCACAGTAAACAAAGTCCATGATGATGTTTTGTCCAGCAACCGTGGAGCGATGACCGGAGCAAGACTTCTGGGTCATCGGTAATCTCCTATGAAAGCACTTTGTCGAGAATAGGTCAAGAACCAGTCATATACTACATGTGCTCACAGCCACGCAGACGATGGGGGATTACTTTTAGTTATGCAGCGAATAAATAAAGCCTAAAAAACAGAAGCCATTCAATTCATAATGAAGTAAATTCAAAAACCAGTTTTTTTAGTTTGGAAATAACACGTAGTTCGCATCAACATTTACCGACCATTCTCTGGACTGGTATCATTTCTGAACATAAAGAATTTCGAATATCTGCCTTACGTGGCTGAAATTGAATTCCTTCGTAACATATGAGTACTTGTAAGATGCTCCTAAGACTCTGTATATGGCTTCATAAATCGAATCTCTTTATTTGGCGATACAGACTTTTTTCCTACATAAAACACCCCCTCAACGAGGATCTCAAGGTTTCCTTAAATGTCGCACACAGTACACTTACATATCAAAGCACTGTGCGAACAGTTAAAGAGGAATAGAGTGTACACGGTGGGACAGAGGAATTGGCGGATTTGGAAATATAATTTAAAAAAGTAATGCAGATATCCATTTAAGTCGCTATTCACAATCAGGTACTCCATTTAAGGTTTATTAATTTATACAATTAAATATTTTTTTCGGTTTTAAGGATGATATCAGACAGAAAGCGTCCGTTCTTGTCAATACATTGGGTTGGTCGAGCTTGTAAATTCCGTTCATAAAGATCGGTGGTTATAATTACGACAGCCTGGCCAAAGTTGTTCTTTAGGAGAACCAGGGAACTGAGGTGATCGTGGCAAATAAGTGATTTGGGCTAACTGGCCACTGCCGATAGCCCATAAAGAAGATAAGTACTGTTGGAGCAAATGCGGCTCGCTTGTGAACGCTGTTATGGTATACCGAATTACACACAACAAAAAAACTTATACAGCGCCCATTTCCATTGTATTCAGAGGAACTTTTGCTTCATAATGCCCATTTTAAATCAGCAACTTCCTCCCCCGGCCCATTATCTTGAAGGACTGGATATTATAACGACGAAGAAACCCTCGATCATGTAGAGCGTTTCACTTTCTGTGATTGAAGATATCTTGGAAACGGTGAATGTTTTAGAGGCTACCTTTCAGGCAGTGTACAAGCTGAATGGAGTTTTCCGTTGCAACCACGACCTGGGGGACTGAGCTCTACTAAATTTCTGACGTTATTCCCACCGACGAAACATCAAACTGGCAGCATCAAAAAACTTGGTTGTTGCGAGTACCACGTTTCCGCGTAAACATATCCACAAAGCCACCTAGGTATAACCCGATGGAAACTCGCAACCAAATTGACCACGTGTTGACAGATCGTCGCCACTCCTCAAGCCTAATGACGGTACGAACGTACTGAGGTGCCAACGTCGACACTATCTTGTATAGTTTTCGTAGTATAGTATAGCTCGATGGAGGGAGAGTAAGTCCTGGGGCCAGAGTGCCGACCATATGGCAATACTGTCATTAGTACTGTCAACTCCATCTTAGGCAGTAGTCGTAAATATTGGAGCGACTGGTTTGATGATGAGTGGAAACTAGCAGGCCTGTGGCGGTCCTGCGAACCTCACAGACCACTGTAGGGTTGTGGCGGTTATTACAAACCCCACTGATTAATCTTCCACCTCAGAACCACTACACCTAAAAAAGTAATCTAGCAAAAGCCATATTAGACGTGGTACACAGGTGTAACCAAAGGGGCATATGTTTGACCTATAAAAAAAGCCACATTAACAGATGCGTATTTAAAAGCAATTCGACGGTCGCCTTGTACAGTTTCCCTTGCAAGATTAATTGCAACCCTATTTGAGGTGGAAAACTCACCATTATATACGAGGGTTGCCTCTTATGTTTCGGGATTTGGCAACCCTAGTGTTGCAATCCGGCAATTGACAGCTCTGTCATAAAGTTGGACATTTTTGAGGTTATACGCACTCAGAACGTTTTGACATACGAGCGCTATTTGTGTTGTTTACAGTAATTTAAAAGATTCATCTCGGCCCAAAAATAGAATTAAATCCTCAACATTTTCGTGCGATTATTTTTTACAACTTTCGGCGTGGATTAACTCAGCAACAGTGCATGGATGAACTTAATTCAATTTTTGGCGATGAAGCTCCATCAAGGACCAGTGTTTATCGATGGTATGGTGAATTCAATCGTGGTCGTAGTTCACTCCAAGATGAATTTCGTGAAGGTCGTCCAAAATCAGTTGTTGTTCCGAAAACCATTGATGCTGTGCGCGAACTGATATTCGAAGATCGTCATATGACCTATCGTGAGATTGAGACAACCTTAGGCGTTAGTGGGACCAGCATACATTCAATATTGCATAAACATTTGACTGTCAAAAAAATTTGTTCGCGTTGGATCCCACACAATTTGTCAATCGCCCAAAAAAAGGCTCGTGTCAATTGGTCAAAAGAAATGCTCAAAAAATACGGTCGCGGTGCTTCGAAACACGTCTATGACATCGTGACAGGTGATGAATCGTGGATTTACGCGTATGAGCCCGTACGTAAAAAACAAACTGAGAGGTCAACGTTTTTCGACACCTGAAGAAGCGGTTGCTGCATTCAGAATGCATGTGTTGGAGATACCTCAACCAGAGTGGCAAAAGTGCTTCGACAATTGGTTCAAACGCATGCAAAAGTGTATAGATCTTCATGGGGAATATTTTGAAAAACAATAAAGTGATTTTCGATGATCAATATTTGTTTCTGTTCTCTAATCCCGAAATATAAAAGGCAACCCTCGTACCAACTGGCAGCATGATGTGTCGCCCCGTGCGACGACTTACACGGCACAGGGCAACGGAGCGATCGCATCCTTGACTGTGTGAGACACATCCACCCAAGAAATGATCTCCACATGAACTGGCCTTCGGACCGATGTCTGTTGATGTGTTGGTGTGTGCACAAATCAACCCTTAAGGGACAAGTGCACACCCAGCGAGCAAGGAGTCAGTATGCTGGTGATTGTTGCACAGAATGGTGAATATTTGTCTCGGTTATAAACTAAATCAAACCGAATCGTGCATACGTGTCTCTGTTAGAACGTAAATCAAACAGAATAGTGGAATACTTGCTTTTGTTACAAAGTAAATCAAACAGAATAGTGAACACTTGCTTTTGTATAAATTAAATCAAACAGAATCGTGGATACGTGTTTCTGTTAGTGTTGTAATAGGGGCGGCCGAGAGTGAGGTCGCGTCCAGGAGAAAAGCGTTCCGAGGATGAAGTCAAACGATGGAATCAGCGTCCAAAAGGATGAAGTCGAACGGCAGAATTAGCGCCCAAGAAAATGAAAGTACACGATAGAATCAGCACGTAAGAAGATGAAGTCAAACGATGGAATCAAGGCCCAAGAGGATGAAGTGAAACGATGGAATCACTGCCCGAAAAGATGAAGTCCCTTTTCCTTGACGTCCCTGTTGAATGATCTTGCCGACTTCTAAACGTATTTCATGTTTAAGTTCTTCAGTTTCCCTGTTCAATTTAGCCGTGTTTATTAGTGTTGATGTGCTGCTTATTAGTACCGGCACCAAGTTTCTGTTGAGTATCCGCTTGAACGCCCTGACGACGTGCCTGATTAATAGCACCTTTTGTTTTGAGGGCAGGTGATTTCGGAGCCCGTTTACGTAAAACCGTAACTGTGTCCCAGTCAGACATCTTGTGTTTGGCAGTTGTGTAAGCGTTGGTGCTTGGCTGGAGACGGCGTGCCCGTAATGGAAGTTGATCGCAGACAACACATGTATTGAAAGCAAAGCGCTAGTGTAAATTGCTGGAGGAAGTCAATTGACACAGTGATGAGGAAAGTCCAAATCAAAGTGGTGATCTCAAACGCCAGTCTTCTTGGCGGCGCGAGCACGTTGGCGGTTGAATGCAGACTGACTCATTGGGCATAACTGCCAATTCAAAAAAGGGACGCTATGGCGTCATCGATGGTGAAAATCGGCCAGCTGGTGCCAGCTGCTGCGTAACTGGTATACACAGCGAATGTACTAGATTTCTCCAGTACATTCCAGCACATTTAATTGCCAATCCGCAACAGTTAGAAAGTAAATCAAACAGGACGGTGGAATACTTGCTTTTGTTACAAAGTAAATCACACAGAATTGTGGAATACTTGCTTTTGTGACAAAGTAAATCAAACAGAATAGTGGAATACTTGCTTTTGTGATAAAGTAAATCAAACAGAATAGTGGAATACTTGCTTTTGTGACAAAGTAAATCAAACAGCATAGTGGAATACTTGCTTTTGTGACAAAGTAAATCAAACAGAATAGTGGACACTTGATTTTGTATAAATTACATCAAACAGAATCGTGGATACGTGTCTCGGTTAGAAAGTAAATCAAACAGGACAGTGGAATACTTGCTTTTGTTACAAAGTGAATCGAACAGAATAGTGGAATACTTGCTTTTGTTACAAAGTAAATCAAACAGAATAGTGGAATACTTGCTTTTGTTACAAAGTGAATCGAACAGAATAGTGGAATACTTGCTTTTGTTACAAAGTAAATCAAACAGAATAGTGGAATACTTGCTTTTGTGACAAAGTAAATCAAACAGAATAGTGAACACTTGCTTTTGTATAAATTAAGTCGAAGAGAATAGTGAATACTTGTCTTTGTATAAACTAAACGAATTAAAATACTATGTTTAATATAAATTACTATGCAGACATAAAGTAAGTTTCGTTTATATAAAATAAGTTTTGTTTATACTCTTTATACTACGTACAAGATAAAATAAAATTAATTCTAGAATTACAATACTATGTACTATATAAAATAAGTTTTGTGTATACTGTTTATACCACGTACAAGATAAAAAAGAATAATTCCGAATTGAAATACTATGTTTAAATTAGAACAAGTTTCACGTACCATATAAAACAAGTTCATCCAAGGATTAAAATACTACGTTTAATAATAACTAAGTTTCACTCAAGAATAAAAATACTTTGTACAATATTAAATAACTTTTAGTTAAAAATAAAACATTAACGAGGGGACCGATTGTTTTCCCTGAACTGCAAGACATTAGTGAACAAGCTTAGACGATCGATACTGAGTTTGGGGACGTCTTGGTGAACCTGTGTCGGCCCGGCACCCTACTAAGACCATAATACCCCATAGGGTTAAATACCTTTACGCCCAGCTAAAGGGCACATACATACAGGTGTCTCCAACCCCGCCTATCCACAGACACGTGGGCCCAATATACCTTTTTGACTAGCTAAAGGGGACATACATACTGGCGTGCGCAACCCCACGTGTCCACAGACACGTGGATCCAATTCCTCGACTGATTCCTCACGCCTGCACGGTTCTCGAAGGACACTACCCAGAAACGAAATTGATTGAAGACCCATTAGCAGGACAAACAAAAGTGGTAGGCGCGACAGCGACAGACACCGAAATAAACAAATTTATGATCTTCTTTTGAGCCAACCGCAATTTGGGTTTTCCTTATTGAAAGGACTATTGACAATAAACGAACCGGCACTGTTCCTACAAGGAGATAAAAAGCTTGTAAAAATATCGTAGCCGAAGTTAAAGACTTCGGCCGAGGAATTCACCAGGGCCATAAACCACATGCGGGTACAGCACACAAAGGCATACCGCAAATGTGTGAAAAGCCTGATGATCCTCGGCATATCTGCGGCCACATGGCAACGTGCGTCTGTGTGTGTTGTGGTGCATCCACACACTATCTCTGTGATCAAAACGGAATCGTAGAACAAGTTTGGGTGCGATCTCCTGGAAAGGAGAAATCCCTTGGAAAAGAGAGGATACCAAGGGAAGACAAAATTGCAGAGAAAGAAAGAACAACCGGGTGAGTTTCTCTTCCTTCAACAAAATTGTATTAAGTTAGTCCAGTGATTACAACCGTAGCGAAAGGATCCGGGATATTTCAAGTGCCGATGATGATGATGATGTATATCTTAAGGACTTGGTGGTCTTTTTGTTCTCCTTTTTTTATTGTTAATTTAAAAAATCATAAAATTAGACTAATAAATAACATACAAATAAATAATCAAAGCGGAAAAAGTATTAAATTAATGTTGAAGGAGAAAGCGTTCAACCTAAAAAGTAATTTATAAAGGGGTGTGAGAAGACCTTAATTCATCATCAATCCACCAATATATGTTTTATACACAATTTCTGCTAGACTTACAAGGTTCGCCGGCAGTCGTATAGAAACAAATGCAACCGCTGGGGTACGTCATCATCATCATCATCATCATCATCGGCACTACAACCGGGAACCGGTCTTGGCCTTATTTGGCACGTCTTGAGGCTTATTAAATTTTCCATAATAATTTATTTTTATGGGCAAGGTCATTAGTCTTGCGCCAAAGGCTCCCCGACAGGGAATCGAACCCCGGTCTCCCGCGTGACAGGCGGGTATACTAACCACTATACTATCGAGGAGGGGTACGTACCGTGTTATATTCTTTTCAGCTTTACCGAAAGGGATTCAAATTTCTCACTCTATAAAGTATGGAAAACACAAATAATCCCTGGTTTTGGATAGGATTTTTTTAAGCCAAAATATGACCACATATACTACTATACTCTGTGTATGGGAAAGGTCAGTATAGCAAGAATCAGTTAACATCGTTATTGAAAAAGAATAATGACAAACCAAGCAGTTCCAGTTGTCTTTCTTGTACAGCCATACTATTTTTTTGAAAGATTTCTCTGTTTTGTTGGTTAGGGGAAATTAAACTGACACAATACATTAATCTGAATTACCCAAGGGTGAAGAAACTTCGACTGTTTATTTATTAGGGTGGAAGGTCGGGAAAAAATCCCATGTCTTGGCAGAATGATGTCTATACCCTTGATGATTCGTTTACGAGTTGATTTATATTATTGGAATCGGCGAACGGCTAAACATATTTGCATTCTTTTGGCGTTTGTCTGGGATGGTGAAGTCATTGAAAATTATGCATATTAAAATTACTCGTAATAACTATTTACGGCAGTTTCTGATAGAGCATCGAATTCATTTAACGATGCGTTTCAGTTCAAATTTAGGTTTCAAATAATAATTAATTTAATACTTACGATCGTGAATCCACAAGAAATTAAAATGTGTGTTGAAATAGACACCATATTGTGAAACATGCTGATAAGCAATGTCATTTCAGATGTATACGGGTAAGCCATAATGTGGGAAGAACGGGGGAGCAGGAACTGAAATATGTTAGTAGCATTAGTTTCTTAGGTTTCGTTTAGTGCAACACTTGCTGAAGCTGCAAGTTATACCACGAATGTTGTATTGGTCGACGCGGAAATCACGTGTTATTGCAATGGCCTATCACATAAGGCCAATACAATCTCGAAATGCGGTATAAGGTGAGATTCTGGGTTACATATTAAACTAAGGACTGAGGAATTTTGGCCATTTACAGCGCTCTATAAAAATTTGGAGAATATCCTATTCATTGGTGCTCATCGTTTCAACATATTTGCTTATATTATGGATAGCCCTGTTTGTCCGTGAAGGGTATTTCGCTTTTGCGATATCATCAAGTTTTTTCAGTTATATAAACGTGGACTCAATGAATTTGTGACGCTCATACAGATAAATCCAACTTTGAAACAATTGTCTTAGGTTTTAGTGTATAGTGCTGACCTTCGATAACTATGTCATTCTTATCGAGTACTTCAGAGCGAACAGAGGTTCGCTCATAGCATAGCTGAAACTCGTGTTTGTGAAACACGTGTTTGTGAAAGTCTGTAACACACGTGGGTGAAGTGCACGTGTAAAAATACTTTTAGTAATACTTTTAGTAATAAAACAGTGAAAACAGTGAAAACTAACAGTAACGCATGCCGGGCGACGGCCCCAGCGATGACTAACAATTCATGATAGAGCGTAAAAGAAGAGCCACCGACGATTTACTGAGCGCAACAAAAAAACCAACAACCATGGAGACACAAGCTACGGACTATCAAAAAAAGTATCTGGAAGCCGTGGATTATATCAATACACTTCGACTCCAGATGAAACAACTCCACGAGGAAATTCGCTCCCAATAAAATCAAAGATGACGTCTGCATGGAAGAAACGCCTGCTCAACACCTCGGACTAGCCCCATCATCTCCAAACCAACAATTGTTGTCCCCCGAAACACCATCGCCCCAACAAAAGAAGACAACCGGGAATCAAATGCCTAACACGCACGCCAAAAATACAAGACCACTACCCATCTATATTAAAAATATAACAAGCATCAAAGAACTAATTAGACTGCTTGAAAGTACCTTAGGTCACCGCAATTTCACCACAAACACAAGAGGAGCTTCGACTTCCATCACAACAACAACTTTAACGGATCACAACAAGGCGGTAGAAAAACTTGCGCACCATAAGCTTGAATTTTTCACTTTTCAATATGGACAGTTGAAACCAGCAACTTTCATCTTAAGGCATATCGATCCAGCATGGACTAATGAGGAACTTGCAGCAGAAATATTCAGGATCTGTCCGGAACTGAAAATAAACAGGTTGGGCTACTTCCAAACACCATATATGCGGACTAACAAGAATCTGTATTTACGTATCATACAAATTCCTCCAACTGATGTCACCCGGCTCAAACAAATAAAATATCTGTTCACGCATAAAATTGCGATTGAGGAACCACATAAACAAAACGTCCTTCATTGCAAAAGATGCGAAGGTTCAGGACACTTCGCGGTCGCATGTCATTAACCTGGAGAATGTAAGGTCAGCCCGCCTGGGATGGAACCAGGAACAATCCAAACAACAAACCCCGATGGATCCATTACAACGAAGAAAATCACAGTGACATGCTGTAACTGTGGAGGACCCCACCCTGCTAACTTCTCGCAATGTCCTCATAAGCTGAGGATTCTAGAAAGGCGAACAACACCCATGGCAATGAGCAAACCTTCACCAACCAAAACAACATCACATCAATCAATAAATCCTACAAGTCCAGGAATGTCATACGCTAAGGTTGTCAAGGATTCCCTTAACATGACAAGAAATCACCAATCCAACTGTAACGATCTTAATCTGGACATCACAGGATACATAAGTAGCTTACAGAAGATGCTGCCCATGCTCAAGCACAGCTCAGAAATAGAAGAAAAAAAGGTAAGATTTTATCTCTTACAACTTTACATATCCTTTCCCTTAATGCCTAATTTAACCATAATTTCCCTCAACGCAGAGTCCATATATTCCAATATTCGCAGACAACACCTCTGATTGTTCGTTGACAAGTTTTCTCCAGATATCCTCTTTCTCTCAGAAACGTGGCTTAAACCAAACTCCCGACTATCTATCCCTAATTATACACTTATTTCTAATCCACGAACCACTGGACCTCGTGAAGGTACTAGAATTCTAAAACACAAGAAATTCCAATTTTCCGAAATTAGGTTCACCAACATAAATAATATTGAGTACACGGCAATTAAAATCTTTTGCAAAAGCAACAAAGTCCTTGTACTGTCCCCCGTATATATTCACCCTTCTCGGGAACCAAACTTCCCTAGTTCCGACATCACTGAGATAATCCAACAGTCTCTACTTGCACCTTACATAATAGGAGGAGACTGGAATGCTCGGCATACTTCATTTAACGACACTAAGTGCAATAAATACGGTTGCCAACTTCTAGCACTCCTTCTATATATCTATGCGGACTGTCCATTACAGCCAGCACGTATCTCCAATACAACTAAATCAACAATAGATGTTTTCCTAAAATCCGTAGACGTCTACTCACCTAACCTCCCTATAGTATCCTTCGAATTCCTTTCCGATCATGGGTCAGTCCACACCACTGTCCACATCCCAGCCCTCGAACCATGTTACTCATTCAATCCGATCCCGAATTTCTCCAGGACAAACTGGAAAAGAGTTCAATAGGGACATTGCTGCCAGTTTTACAGACTATACTCTGCCAGAGACTTCAAATCTACTCCCTGCTGAAATTGATCCAGCAGCCTTAAGAATAGAGCAAATACTAAAAAACACCCTCTTCAGCCACACACCTACATCCATCCCTCATCATCACCTAGGGAAACCTTTACCCAACATCCTTACAAAACTGTTACGCGTAAAAAAACAGCTTAGACGAAAACTACATAGCAGTTACTCCCCTTTTATTAAAAATCAAATCCAACTCTTGACTACCCTGATAAATGGACAACTAAAACAATTTGCCGACCAGGCTTACACGTCTATACTTAAAAATATTAAACCCAATCTTGATTTATTCAAAAATATCAACAGAGTAACGGGTCGAAAATACAAACCTCGAATCGATTATATTATCAACCCTATTAACAATCACCCAGTCCAATCAGATATTGATATAACAAACTGTCTAGCTAATCACTTTTAAACATCCATCAACAAAACGACTCCCTCTCAGTCTCCAATTTTCAAGATACTGTAAACGACTACATCTCACGCACAATGATCCCATCCTTCACCCCTTTCATCGCGGAATTCAATGAAACAAACAAAGCGTCTCATCCTCTGGATAATGCGACCTTCCTAACAGCAGGCGAATTATCTAAATCACGCAATAACAAGAAGTCGACAGGCTTAGATGGAATTCCAAACCTTCTTTACAAAACACTTCTCCCGTCAAATCTAGTCCCTATTCTCGTTCTTCTCAACCACATAATTAACGTATCACATTTCCCAGATAACTGGAAAACCACGGATATAGTCCCTATCAGTAAGTCCAGTCCCTCCAACAACTCCAGCAACTATCGTCCGATTTCGTTATTAAACACATTACGCAAGATATTGGAATGCAAGATATAGCGAAATCTCCTTTCATTTGCTAATGACAACGCTATTATCCCAAATTCCTAGTTTGGCTTTCGCTCAGAACACTCCACCTGTCATGCTCTGCTAAAACTAACGCATGATGTTGTGGGGGGTTCCTCTATTCTACATGAGAAACAACCCACAATTCCAACCAACATTTCCACCTAATTTCGACCGCTTTCAGCGCGTCATACTTACCAATTTCCTTTATATGTATTCCCCTGTAAAACATTTCAAACGGACGTATAGCTTAACTCATCATCCTTTGCAGATAATGCATAATTGAGTTTAGCTACACAAATGTCATACGGCAACTCCATTCTTGCTAACCATGAGTTTCCCATTGGAAATCTCATAATGTCGGTTAGCAACAACAAGTCTAAAAGAATGACGCTGTTGCAACATAGCAAAATAGCTGGGGTAATTTCAGCGTCATAGAGTCTGGTTCTCACGCGAATTATTTCCCAAACATCAGCGGCGTCCTATCGACTTTCCCCCAGATCACCCATTCGCTTGGGATCAACGATCTCTCTTTGCAGGGGAGTAACATCCGCTAGGGTTCTCTCTCATTCGTATTTCTTTCCACGGTTCAATGCGCTTTAACTACACCATAGCCGTACCACTGGGTCAGTAGGTCGTGTCAGTAGCTGCATCTGATACCACACAACCAAAGCTACCCCGAGATCACAGCATATCATGTTTTCTGTTCTCTCATTCTTCGTGTCCGTCAATTACCCTATTAACAAAAGTTACTCATACTTTGACGGGCGTGAGGTTGAGAGAGCAGAGGCGTGGTCTCTTTTGGTTGTCCTGTGTGTAGAAAGAAATATGAATTTCAACCCTAATTCACACCAGTCGCTATTCAATCACCATCGCGTGCAGTCACGCTGCCGCGGGAGTCGCTAGTCATTTTCCACAGTGTCACGTCGCGCCGCCGCTCGTGATAATAGAATTAAAAATACAAAGAAAATAAAATTAACTTTTAGTAAAGACAGTGCGTTTTTATTTATCGTGCCCTTTTCAGTGCTGGAGTTACAACATTTTCGTCGGAGCAACATCGTTGGGGAGTGAGTGAATACTTGCCGTACGTTGGCATCATACATTCAACCCCCACAAGACCTTATGCAATGCAATGTCACATCTCAATCACCACTGCGTGCAGTCACGCTGCCGCACAAGTTATTTTTCATCCACCGAGGTGTTCGTACACACAACAGGAGTCGCGCGTTATTTTGCTTTTAACGCAG
This sequence comes from Microdon myrmicae, assembly GCA_963931805.1. Taxonomy (NCBI): domain Eukaryota; kingdom Metazoa; phylum Arthropoda; class Insecta; order Diptera; family Syrphidae; genus Microdon; species Microdon myrmicae. The sequence goes on along the minus strand of OZ007502.1, from coordinate 128,515,154 downwards.
TCGGTGTAAAAAAAGGAATTTCAACCCTCGCAGAGTGCGCATCTCGAGAACGATCAACTGATTGGAAGTACATATGTATCTATCATATTCAAAGGAAATACCAGTGTAATCTAAATCAAAAAAAAAAAAGAATAAACTAAATGTTAATTAAGTTAAATAAATAAAAAAAGTGTTTTCCTGTCTTTTGTGGATACTTACCGGAGCAACATCGTTGTGGGTTAAAAGTGAATCTGTGCCATACGTTGGCCCCCATACTTTTCCATACCCCCACAATGTAACAACTAATCTTCAAAACGAAAGCCCGACGGTCTGTATCTCTGTCGACATATCTAAAGCATTCGACTGTGTTTGGATCTCAGGACTGCTTTACAAGCTGCACTACATATTCTTACTTCCTACCTCTCTGGTAGAAAATTCATGGTCAAAATAAATTCTTCTATCTCCCAATCGTATAATATAACCGCAGGGGTTCCGCAGGGTTAAATTCTTGGACCACGATTATACCTCCTTTATACTTCAGTCATACCGCAGCCTCAATTACCCAATACCGTGATGTTGAATTACGCTGATGACACCATAGTCTACTCCAGCAGCAAGTTTGTAAAAGAGTCAAGAAACCGCATTAATAACTTCCTCCCAAATCTATCAACATACTTCAATAAATGGAAAATTCGCCTAAATCCTGATAAAACCCAGCTTATAGTGTTTAAGGGTAAAAATGAGCACTGCACAAACAACACAAGGCGCACCCACAACAAAATTAAACTCAAACTAAATAACACCCAGATAAAACCTTCTAAAACTTTAAAATATCTGGGAATAACCTTTTCCAATGATCTTTCATTCTCCACCCACATTAAAAATACTTTACGTAAAGCCACGATACAACTGAATCTCTGTAGAAGAGTGATGTGGAAACCCAACGGTCTCACAAAGTCAAACTGCTCATCTATAAACCAATAATCAGACCTACACTCACATATGCGTGTCCACTGTGGTATCATATAACACCAGCCCAAATGGAGAAGCTACGCACTTTCGAAAGGAAATGCTTCAGGCTGGTCACTGGCCTCAACCGACAACCCAACTCTTACAAGTATTACAATAACAGCTTGCTATACAATGCCGCTAATATTGACCGTCTCGATAGACGCTTCCTAGAACTGTCTATCAAATTTATTGAAAACTTCCCAAATATGAAAACCCCATAATAACTTCACTACTGCCAACTCCTCTAGATAACAGGCTCAAATTAGGTTAAGCTAGAATAAGTTAGAGTTAAGTTAAGTATTAGATTAGATTAAATTAAAAAATAAAAATCCTGGTTTTCGACCTTATCCAGGAAAACAGTTAATATTAAAACCTATAATACTCGAATAGTTATTCACACATTCAGTTATGTTTAAAAAATGTGTAATGTATGTTTGGCGAATAAGTATGGTCGAACTGTCAGCGAACTGTTCCGCCGAACATTCACGAATAGAGAAACAACCTGGAACACAGGGGCATTGTCACAAATAAAACGCTGAGAGATCCTTTCACTTTCTATTTTATTGTAAATGTTTTAGCATCTTTCGCCACACATAAACTTCAACGTATAAATCCGAATTACACGACACCGACACACATTTCCTTTTTACGACACGGAAGGTTTACTATTACCTTTAATAGTTTCGCGGTGAGATACTCTATCGCAAGGGTGAAACGACGGATACCTCCTCGTCGAGCTCTCTCTCGTTCTCGACCTCCTCGGATGCTCGAAAGTTCAATCTCGACCGTTCGATACAGACCTCTCGTCCCGGTGGCGATCCCAATTAGACTGCCTGCCTACCCACACAGATATCCAGATTCCAAACCGGTATCCGTATCTGTACGGAAAAAAATTTCTATTCGATCTGCTAACAGAATTCCGGAAATCTCTGTTAGCAGCATGCTATTTCATCCCAGGGTAATTTCCTATTTTCCTGAAAGGAGAAAGTCATTCCTTGCATACATCATTATCATTGGTGATAGAATTTCATTTCCACGGCCTTCTGTTTGCACAGAACATCTGGCGCCCAGACCAGAGATATTCGGCGATTGTTTTGACGTGCAGTCCGTGGGTCTTATTTGAACTTGGTACCCGGAATCGAAATCCATTAGATCTTTATAATGGTGCGAAATTCTAGCGTGGCCGTGGGACCGGAGTATTCCCTTTGTTGGCTTAACTCCTCATAAATTATCGGATATCTCGTTGAGATATATTCGATTGCGATAGGTCGTGGCTGCCTTCTGTTGTTCAACGGATTTGGGTGGTCCTTGCGTTAGATTACCCGCACGTGCATCCGTTGATTGGCTCATTCTTTGATGATAGCAATTCTTTTGTATCGAATTTCGGAATTGCCGGTTCAATGAGATGTTCCTGGGCGCAGGCAGCATGTATGGCATTTTGGGAATTGTTTTTTTTTTTGGAATAGAACGCATGGATGCTTATACCTTTGTTTCAGGCATGATGAGTTATAATTGTTGAGCTTGACCTAAAAAGCTTTGGAGACGTTCAGTTCCTTGCTTTTTGGTGTCGGTCTCAACGTTGGCTGCGAGTTGCAGTCCCTATCGTGCGACTTTGGGGCACGCGTCTGTGGGCGCGTGCAACGCTCTCAGGTAAGTAAGTTCTTTGAAGGTAGGAACCTTACCTGCGCAGAATTGTGCGATCCTAGAACGCTACATATGCATGTAAACAGTCGTATCACTAGAATTATAAGTTAGCTGTAGTACTTAATGTAAACATTGATTATTGGTCAAATAAATACAGTATGTTAAAAAAAAAAAAAATTATAACTATGTCAATTTTTGCCATCGAGGTTTACTTTGCGAGAAAAAAATTTCATCGGCCATTTTATTTTATAACTTTCCTTGTCAATTCAGATTCAATGTTTTTTAAAATAACTAGGAAGACAATGTAAAAACTGCCACTGAAGGGAAAAAAAATTAATTACGTTGATCGGATTTTCTTGTTTAATAAACTTTATTAGTAAAAAAGTTTTATAACATTTTAAGAGCTACGCTATTTATGATACTCATGCCGTGTTTGGGGATGTTCCCAAAATCAAGCAAAATGTTATTGTATGTTAATGCTTTTCAAGTTTCATGCATTTTTACAGATTTATCCATAAATAATTTGTTGTGTTAGTCAACCAAAAATTAACCAATGTAGGAGAATTCACGTTATCCCGTTGTTGTGAGGGTGGCCCTTATAAGTTATTATACATTTACCATTATTTATTATAAGTCTAAAAAGTTCTTAAATATGAATTATAAAATTAAGAAAAAGTTTAAGCTTACCATATGACCAATCTTTTATTTTCAAATTGACAATACCATTCGACGTCAGTTCGAAATGCGACGCAATTAAAAAGTCTTGCAGGTGATTGTCACTTCACTCAATACTGTTGTTATAATGAAACAATCCGTTGCAATATTTGTTACAATTAAACAACATATCACCACCATATTTATTTATTACAACAACTTTTATTTCTAATATTTAAAAACACTTTAAAGAGTTAAAAACAGTGAATATATTGACACATCAATAATGTAAATAGTACCTCAATGTACAGTAATAGGATACGATTTATTTTTGTATCTGTTTCAAGGACGTAAAACCGTGTTCCCATAACCATTAAACCACTAAAATAGATTTTCAAAAATAGATCTTTTTTTAACTGGGCCGTCTCCTTGCCAAGACACTATTCTGGAAAAAAAATCTTTTCACCGGTCGTCGATGAATTGCCATCATTCATACTGGAACACATTTATCTTCCATTGGCCTTTAGTTTGCTTGTTGTTTGGTATGTAGGGTGTCGTATTTATGGATGTATTGGGTTAGTATTCAAGCGTATTTCTAAAAGAAACTTTAAACAAACTAAACCTGGAAGAAGAAAAACCAGAAACAATGTGTTTAAATTTGGATTTCTTCAATTCTATTTAATTTAAAGTATTGGTCACAATTGTGCCGTATTTAATAAGTGAAGGAACTATGTAAAACAATAAAATGTTGGGTTCATTAATGCGGTGTACTTTCTAAGAATTTTTAGAGGACGTATCTTAATAGTAAAAGCAATTATAACTAAAAAATATTTGTTCAAAACAAGATTACTTACAAAATTTGTTCATTGTAAATTTGTCATAGCTGAAGGGGGAAACAATATCTAATTTTGACATTGAAATATAATGGGTTCGGATTGTCATAAAGTGACTAGAGAGCGAGTACTCATCACTGCGGAGAGTTCAAGGTCGGCAAGTTTTCTTTGGTTATTGTATTAATAAATGTAGGTGCACGGTTGTACAACTAAAGACACCCTAAATTGGTAAAGAGAGTGCTGGAGGCATTTCCCCTTAATCGACTAATAATTCCACGGGTAATGTTTAATAAAACAATTTAATTTCCATTAAAATTTGATCCCACAATTTAGTACTATCGCCTATAGAATTGATATCTGCTTTCACATGCAAAATTGTTGTGCATGTTTCGAGCCTCATTAGAAAGCACATCTTCGGAACATATCGAAAATTTATAATCGGGTCACATTAAATTCGCTCTGTACCATTTAACAGATTTATGGGGGATTGACTGTGACGGTTGAATAAAAATAATCGTTTCTTCTGATACATGTCACAAACAATCATATTATTAGGGCTGTACTCGTATTTTATAGTACGAACAGAACACGGAATGTGCCGGTTTCATTTCTATTTTTGGGAGAAATGAGGTTTCCGCGATATTTTTGAATTTTGTTGGACATTTATCTTTAATGTTATTGTAAATAAGGTTGAAGAAATGTCGAAAACTTTGCACCAAAAAAAGGCAAACATATTGCGGTGTGGTGTGCCAAATTCCCTCGAAACAAATTACAGGAACCCAATTTGCCAATTGTCCAACCACCCTCCTCAGAGATTGGGTTAGCGAAAACGGACTGTATGTAAGTAGATTCAATTAACCCCTCTTTACGATCCTATAAGTTGGACAGTAAACTCAATTGTTTCTTCCTGCAAGTTTATGGCATCTTAATTCCAAAATGTTTTGGTTGTCAATGGTAAATTGACAATTAACTCTAAAAGTGTTTCATAAGAAAATCGTACTCGAACCCATGGGAACATCCGAGCGCGCAATCGGAGCACCATATTACATATTTTAAATTCGAAAGTAGGATGGTTCGTAAAAGTGATCTAACGCGTGTAATAATGCAGAAGGTGTGATGAGCCGAGCACATTCACGGATAAACACACCACAACAAAAACCGACGCCATCAAATATACGTGGTTCATGGAAAGTTAGCTAATTATCAAGAAACTGCGTGTGGCATTGTCCATCAGAAAAAAAATTGCGAAATATTACAATGGCATAAACTATTTTGAAACTTAAAGGCGGCGTGATATAACACGTGTCGAGTATCGCCAGGTCAGCCTCAGGAAAACTGAGATTTTTAGAGCCAAGAAATATTGTACTCCGGCCCAACTTCTTCTTCTATATATATCCCAAATTAGACCCGCGCTCGAATATTGCTCTTACGTTTGGAGCTCGGCTCCTAAACATACCCTCGACTTCGTTGAGAGCATACAAAGACGGGCGATCCGCCTGATCGGGGACACAGCGCTGACAACGGGCCTATAGTCGCTATCACATCGAAGGCGCGTACCCGACCTCTGTCTGTTTTACAGATGTTATGCAACAGTTATTTGATGGCATCCTGGGGCGCCCACTCGGCGCTTTAGGTTCGCCTCTCCCGAGAGAAGTCTAATAAAAATTAAAAAAAATTAAAGAAAAGGCACAAGCGCTCTCGCCTCGTTCATTTTTTTATGAAAAAAAACCACGGATCCGGGTCCAAAAAATAACATCATGCAAATACTATGATTAATAACCGAACTATAAGATGTTCGTCTTCGCGTAATTGGGCTCGCTCTCGAGGCTCCGTCGACACTCGACTGATAACGGCATTTTGTAACATCAGGGGCATCGATTTCACCAATGCGAATGTACACACCGTCCACCAATATTTGCAAACAGCAAAAGCTGGTATCCTCGCCCTAACTGAGACCCAGGTCGATTCGTCAACTGATTCGACATATCTGTGTTGCTCAGGATAAGACTTACATTCGAGATGCTGTTTTAAGGATGGAGTCTGCGGCTTCACGCGGTCCGATCTGGCACGCCGGAGGATGGAGGCGTTGGAACCCAATAACATGGACATCATATGGTTGAGGGTCGTCTTGAGGAGTTCTGTTAAATTTCTTTGTTGTCTCTACCACTTCCCGAATGACGATCGACCAGCGACATTTTTCGAACATCTTTCCCGTTCTGTCGACTGGATATAGATCAACCACCCGGCTTCCGAAATTATCGTCTTTAGTGGTTTTAATGTGCACAATTCCGGCTGGGTGGTGCACTCCAACAGAACCCACAAGGCTGGAAGGCTGGCGGAGATGTTCGCAGTTAGCCACAACTTCACTCAACTCGTGGAGGAACCTACATGAGTGCCGGATGCCCGAGGTGATTATGCGAACACCCTGGATTGGTTTTTGACATCCGAACCGAGTATTTATACCGTGGGGGTTTCTGCGCCACTGGGAAACTCAGATCACTGCTGGGTATCGGTCGCGCTACCACTTGCATTTCAAACGAATAACCGGCCTAAGCAGCTTCGCCATGTATGGAGGTATGGGGCTGCTAACTGGGACGATTTGCGAAATTTCTTCACATCATTTCCATGATCGGAGGTGTGCTTCGGACACTCCGATGTTAATGCTTGCACGGTTTGGTCACAGACATTATTTTTCTCGGGGTGGAGATCTACATTCCACAATTCATCAAACAAAGTTTATCTGATAAACTTTGGTTTGGTAAAAAATGCGAGCAGATTACAGCGACAAAAAATATATCTTTTAAACAATGCCGCACCAATCCCACCGATGTTAACAGAACGAATTTTGTTAGAATCAGAAACGCGTGCAACCAGGCGATTAATACCGCGAGGAAAGCTCGTAACAAAAGAGTGACCAATAAAGTCCTTCAGTATCCGACTGGTTCGCGCTCCTTCTGGTCAATGGCCAGGGCTGTCAGCACCACTTCTCCTCCGTTAATGACAGACAGCGAGACGTTAGTCACAAATTCAAAGGATAAAGCTAATGTGTTCGCGAATTTATGTTCCGCGAATTCAAACCTCGATCGCGGTCTTTTGAAGCCACCTGATACCGCGCCGGTACGGTCTTCAATGCGGGATGTGAGGTTTCACCGGCGTACTATTCAATGCATTCTATGCGGGCTGGATTGTAGGAAGGGAACCGGCTCGGACGGAAAACCAACAATAGTCCTTAAGAGCTGTGCTCCAGAACTATCTCCGGTTCTTGGCAAACTCTTTCGCTTATCTTATGCACGAAGAACATTTCGTACCTGCTGGATAGCATTACTGTATATGTTATCTAAGGTAATGGAAAAGGTCATCAATACTGAGTTAACTAAGTATTTGGAGTGCAACGGACTTCTGAATGTTCGTCAATACGGATTCCGCGGCAGGCGTTCCACGGGAGTCTTTTTGGCCCTTAAAACCAAGATATGGACATCTGCTATTGAGCGGCATGGTGAGTCAACGGCGGTCGCATTGGATATCTCCAAGATTTTTGACCGCGTCTGGCACGGGGCATTACTGAGCAAACTTCGTTTATATGGACTTTCCCAGCAGCTTTGCGGCTGGATGAAGAGCTTCCTCGAAAATCGATCGATCTGGGTTGTTGTGGATAGCTAGTGTTCGGATCTGTATCCTGTTAATTCTGGGGCACCTCAAGGTTCTATTTTTGCCCCAACTTTGTTTTTGCATAAATAATTTGTTGGGGACAACGGATAACAAAGTGTTCAGTTTCGTGGCCGATAGTACACTTACTTCCTCTTTTTCGAGTGATCGCCGATTGGTGCATCAACGTCGCACCAGCTGACATGTAGACGGATTAACTCTCTGAATCGGAATCTGAATAAAGTCATGCAGTGGGGAAACAATAATCTTGTCGACTTCAATGCAACGAAGACACAGTACTTGCACAAGTATAAGAATGTGAATCACCCATACTGCTTGTATTGCGAAGGCAAAATAGAAAATGCGGAACATGTACTCAGAGAGTGCGTGAGATTCGAGACCGCACGAACGATTTTGGAGAGACATATGAGACGGACAGTTACTCCGGGAGGAGTAATAGAATACATGCTTAGTTCAAAACAGTCATCGTCCGTAACAAATGGTATTCTCTGTGAAATGATGCAGCAGTTGCGACGCGGCGAGCGGAGTAACAGGTAAACTCCGTCCCGCCCCGCTATGGAATATCTAAAAGAAATGGAATATGAGCCTGGCGGGAGGTGGTTTTAGTCGGTAAAAATCCGGCATGCCTCTGGATCGGTCAAGAGGTATCTTTTGAAGATTTCCACCTTCCTACCGAAACCTAAAAAAAAAAAAAAAAAAAAAAAAAAACCGTATACAACACTTACAAATAAAGGTAGATCATCGGTTCCACAGCTGATGATGAATGGCCAGACCCCCGAATCTAGGGAAAGCTTGAAGTTGCTCGGTGTCACGGTGTGGGGGAATGTATCGTGGCATAGACACGTGTTGGGGGTCGCCAGGTCGGCCTCTGGAAACCTGAGCCATCTTTTTAGAGCCAAACAATATTTTACTCCGGTTCAACTTCTTCTTCTGTATAAATCCCGAATTAGACCCGCGCTCGAATATTGCTCTCATGTTTCGAGCTCTGCTCCTAAACATACCCTCGACCTATTTGAGGGCATACAGAGACGTCCGATCCGCCTGATAGGGGACACTGCGTTAACGTCGGGACTTCAGTCGCTATCACGTTCGAACGCGTGTGGCCGACCTTTGTCTGTTTTACAGATATTTCTTCGGAGATTCGTGGTATTGTGGGGGTTCTTTAAAGACTTCTCCAAGAACCACCCACTTCCCCAACTTAACCCGCCTTCCCCTCACCCACGAGACACCATTCCTACCTGCAATTTTGGGCAGCGTAAGCTCCCAGCAGCATTTTTGTTACCTGGAAGAAAATCTCTCCGACGGCATACATAATTTCGAACGTTTCTGGTTCATACTCCATGAACCAGTTCACATCTCTTATCGGCTCAGCTTGTCATCAATACACGATAAACTCACGCTGGCCAGTGTATTGCGGACACAGCTGCAACCGATTAAATCATCAAAAACCGCTATATTGTCCTTGGTAGACACAAATCACCAAATCTCACGCCCTCCTCTCCCAAATGGAAAAATTGGGCCATCGTTTTTAAAAAGTGATCAACAGCGAGAATTATGACAACCTGATCAAAGATTTTTTTGCTGAATCCATGAGGCTATTCATCAATCTCATAACACACACCATTCAACAGGGTGGGGAGGCCCCACACAGTCCAGAGTTTAGATGGGTCGGTTACAGGATGTTTTTCCTCAAAAACTTATCAGTCGCTTTGGGGACATAGAATGGCCAACGAGATCATCAAACTTGAACCTTTTGGATTTGTTAGTAGAGTTATTTCAAAGAAAAAGTGTAACAAAATAATCCGCTTCCCATGAAATTAACTACATTCAACTGGCTTGCGGCGATATGTAGCACAAGACATGAAGCTCCGTTTCAAACAGTGCGTACAATTCGATGGAAGACATTTGTATGATACTATTTTAATAAAAGTGACACCTGTAACATTACTCTATATAAGAATATTTTCAATAAAAATATAATTCAAGGAATTTTTTAATACAATTTAAGAAACATAAATCGGTTGCCAGACATCTTTTATCTGGGGGATCTGTGGCGGTTCTTTAAAGTCTTCTCCAAGAACCGCCCACTTCCTCAACTTAACCTGTATTTTCCCTCACCCACAGGCACCATACCTACCTGTAATTTTGGGCAGCTTAAGTTTTCATACCTGAAAGGAAATCTCTCCGACGGCATACATAATTTCAAACGTTTCTGGTTCATACTCCATGAACCAGTTCACATCTCTTATCGGCTCAGCTTGTCATCAATAAACGATAAACTCACGCTGGCCAGCGTATTGCGGACACAGCTGCAACCGATATTCCCTTCTACCGTACATAATTGTATACTTTATCTATCTCCTAAGGTTCGCTGTAGTGCGACCAATACCTTCTATCATCACTCAACCGAGCATTTGATTTGAGCATGAACATGACCATTGTTTACCCACGTTCATGCCTCATGAAGACCCAACATCTAACCCAAACAAATAACCCATAGCCACCGTCGCTGAGTTTTCTGTGGACTTAACGTCCATGAACAATTTTCTCTATTCTGCTACAGTGCCATTCGGCTAAAGCAAATAGATTCCCAATCTCTGGTTGAACTATCGTCACCAGTAGATATCGCCTACAGCGGCATTTCCCTGCGACCTTATGTAAATACAATGACGACCCTTTGCAACATAGGCACATCATGAACATTGTACATCTCATCATTGGACCTGTGAAATAGTGTTTTTGTTTACTTTGAGGCAAAAACCCATTTTCGTATCCAGGTGTCCAACATCAACGATTTATGGCCACATCGCCGTGGCCCCGGATGATCGTACATTTGTTTGATCCGGTGTCCGCCGATCATCGTCTTCATTGCAGAGCATCGAACTTGCACTACACAGTAATAGAAATTCTCCCATGTAACCCTTACTCGATCACCATTGGCTGTCGTCAAGTTGATCCGTGTTGCTCCTCCTCCATCGATGTGATTCACCACCATTGAATATGATGGATGTGAGTTGCAACAGGGAGTCAAATTTCATCACTCGAAGTGTGCGCACGCGCTATAGAGACGATCGAGCCTTAATCGAACGGTGTCGGAATTCTGTTGCGTTCTTAAACTAATTTTGAAGTCCTATTTGTTGGAAGTTAAAAGAATCTCATAGAAGTGCGATTGTAAAGCGCGAGACTAAGATATACCTTAGCAAAAGGAAATAGTTCGTCATCGGTGCGCGGAATGTAACAAAAATAAACTTTAAAAAGTAAGAGTGACGTTATTAATATGGCATTCTGTAATTTTAGGTAAAGAAAACTATATCGCAATTTATATGTGAAAACTGTTGACAAGTGTTGTTGCTCGTTCCTTAAATAATCTCTTAACCGAACAGCGGAAACAAAGTTAGAATTGTGAACAATTGTTTTAGCATCAATAAAGAAAACTGTTAAACAAAAATCCTCCAATACCGTTTTATTTATCTTTGCAATTGGTGATTTGTATTTTCGTCGGTGGTGTTTTTATCAAACTCGCATCCTTGCTGATGCCATAGTAAAAACTACTCCACAGTATTGTTCCGCGCAATTCGGCTTATATGCGCACCACGTGATAATCATACAGATGGCACCAGTTTGCGGTTCATCTCCAGACGGCGTGAACATCCCTGCATCAGAACTCGTGTCATTACAGAGCGGGAAAGATGTGAAACTCCCTTCCCGAGCGAGTGTTCCCGGAGTGTTACATCCTGTTGCAGTTATTTGGTGGCATCTCGGGGCGCCGTGCCGGCGCTGTAGATTCGCCTCTCCAGAGAGAAGTGTAAAAAAAAAAAATAATTATAATAATAATATAAAAAAAAAAACCGGATAATATGAGCCAAGGTCAACAATGCTCGTGCTGGCATTACCACATCTTTGAACGTCCTCTCGTTCTGTTTACGTGAGTGGCGCACGTCATTTAGTAAGTGCCGCGGAGATACTAACATAGAAGAAAACAGGCGTTAGTCGCTTAATTCCCATGGTTCTAGTATGTTACGGACCTCGTGTCCATGCCCTCGCCCAACACACTATAACTCAAGAATTTCCCCAGTCTACCGGTAAATTGGAAAATGGAGAAAAGAGAAAGCGAATTCTTTTTTATTTATTTTTATTATTATTTTTGTTATTACGGCCTTTTATTTATTTTTATTTTCTTTATCCTAGCCGCTAGTTCCGCTAGTCGGCGTAGATGCGTAAGAGCCTCGGGGCTCTTCCCACCACTGGAATTGTATCCCCGACGGATCTGCCACAAACCTCAGCTGGTGATTACCGGCTGCGCCAAAACTGTTATGGTTATTATGGTAACAATTTAAAATTAGAAAGTGTTAAATAAGGGAAGGTGATTTACTTGTCAGGGTCTTGTGGTGTTGGACCGTTCCTTGGTTGTTGTGGCTGGTTCCTGGGTGCAGGGGGTGTTGAGTTTTGATTCGCCTGATCCGGTCCGCTGGTCCGTTGTTCTGAGACTTCGTGGCTAATTATGATAAATCTTTTATATGCTAGAATTTGTTCATGTCCGAAGCGTTTTCCCGACAGGTGCGTTCTAGTTCCTATTCTCAATTAATTATTTTTTATTTTTTTTCCGTTGACGTTTTTATTTTTTATTCGGCGCTAACGCCTTTTATTACTATTTTTTCTGCAAGTAGAATTTCCATAAAGTAGTTTATGAAAATTAGCTACTTGACGTTATTTCCAATTTACCGGCAGAGAGGGGAAATTCGTGGATTATAGTGTGTTGGGCGAGGGCATGGACACGGGGTCCGTGACAAATATGAGGCGGCTCACTTTTCGCGCAAACTCATCTTCAACGACGAGACTTCCTCACTCCTCAGCGGGTTCGTCAACAAGCAGAATTGTCCTACTTGCCTGGATGAAAATTCAAAATTGTATGCATCCACAAATAGTTAGTGTGTGGTCGTTTTTTTGGGCTAGTGGGGTCATCTATCCGTATTTCTTGGAAAACTACACTGAACATGCCATTACCGTGAATCGCGGATGCCACCGCGACATATCAAGGTCGTTTTTGTGGCCGAAAATATAGTACTCGTAGAAAGTACAGATCTGAACGACATGTGCTTTCACCAACACAGCGAACGAACCCATTGACGTTCCGTGGACGCATTATTTTGTAAAACGGCCTTTCCAACTGAAATCATTCCGTTTGACCCCGTTATTTTAAAGTTATTTCAAGTCAAAGACGTATGTGGGTGAGCCTAAGACTTTTCTAGAGTTAAATGCTTACTAGTTTATTTTATATACAAAAACTGCAGTACAACACTCATGTGCTCCAATAATCGAAATTTGATATTAGGAAATGACAACGAAGCAAATGTATACCTCGGTTATGCTACAAAAAATATCAAATTATTAATTAAACAAATTTGGTTTTTATAATCTAAGTTTAATTTAGGGGAAACATGCCATCGGTTTTAAAAGAGTTGACAAAGTACCTAACAACGATGATAACTTTACCCATTTAACATTTCGCTGCATTTACCGCATCTCTAAAAGTATGACACAATTTTCTTACTTCTACCGTCTGACTAATGTTTAACTTTCGTGCCACGAATAATTAAATTTTGGTGACAAGGTGCATGAAGATAAAATAATAACAATATATATCAGAGTAAAGATAGGTATCTTAATCAAGTTGTCTGATTTATTATTTTCCTTACCTTTTAGCACATTTGTTCTAATTAATTCTTGACCCATTTCTTGTCTCGAGCGACAAGAATCTTACATACGTAAATAGATAAACAAAATCAAGCTGCAGATGAAGTTCAGTGGAAGCTAGATGGCTGCCTGTTAGTTATTGTATAAATTTAGTCGCATCCATACCATGTTTCGTTTTGTGTAAGATAACTAATTCCTGAATATCAGCTACTGACATAAAGATATTGACTTCGCGTTTCTGTTTTCCAGAGTAATCATTATTCCAGTTGTCACGTTTATATTCTATTCACGAGCTTCACTGTACCAAAATAAATTAACAGATTGGAGCCGCAGTCGCCAGAAACGTTTCCTTCAGTTTCCTTTCTCTGGTGTGCAAAAGGTACGTAAGATCCCTTCGACATTGTAATGTAAATTAATTCAGAGAGATATTCGGTCTAGTATGTGTTGAGTGCCAACTTGCCGGTCGATTTGTATGACAAACGCAAGTGGAGGTCGCTTTCTGGGCTGTGGAATTTCCAATGGCAGCACACGTTACCACCCAATGGGACACAGTGGTGGAACAGCACATATTTTCCCGTCAGAAATCGTAAACGTTCCCTAGACAACTTAAAACCAAGTGTATTACCTGAGTTTCCAGTTGATTTAACGTCTACTTTTCTGTACGCAATGATTGAAAACTTCATGAATCGAAAAGGAAGCAATGGCAGGGAATGCCTCAAGAGGGCAATCTGTGAAAACTCACAGGTTACTCATGTTCAGGGAGTCCTAGATCGGATATACAGACGCCTTTTAACGTAAGCTGTGTTGTAGGTAATTGAGACGAAACCTATTGCTTTCTTGTTTATTCAGGCCAGAGAAGTCTATGGAAGCACACTACCATGACGCATATAAAGCAGGGGTACAAGGCGTGGACTGCCAGAGCACATTTTATCAATGTGCAAAAGGTGAGAGCATGTTCGATCAACTCGTTCATATGGAGGACTTAAAGTGACTCACAGATACTATACGGGAACCTAATCACAGCACTGATGTTTTCGTTTATGATAACAACTTTGATGGAATCTGCACCTTCAGCGCACTATACTTAATTAATTGGATCAATCCAGTTATGTGAAAGTCTTTCAGTTACATTGATATAAGAAAGGAATACGGTCAAACTCGTAGACCATTTTAGTACACTTTTTTTCCCCGAAAATCTTTTTCAGTTATGTCATGAAGTATTGTATAGATTTAAAATCTAACTTGCATTTGGTGTAACATTTGATTAACTGTTATAAATATTCCTGTTAAAAAAATGGTGATAATAAAAAAATTAGCAAAGCATTGACCACTGTCTAGGGTTGTTTGATAGGTCAGTGACTTTCCTAAGAGAAAGTATTTCAACCCTTGCCTTCTTTGTTTTAATATGATCCACTTAATGTATTTACTATTAATCTTTTCTAATGTGCAAATAGTCACAATTTAAACTGTTGCTGTTGGTGCAGCCTTAGTGAATGTTGCGGATTCGCATTTGAAACAACCGGCGAATTCGCAATAATTAAATCTGTGGCACCACTTGAACAATATGTGGCATCACCTTTAACAATGTCAGCAATCAGCTGACATTTATGAATTCTGTTGGTTGTCCCTTGACAACCATTTTTATGTTTTGTTATTCTTCTTTCGTTAGCTTTTGGCGACACCGTTCACAAATTTTGTAATCTACAAAAATCAGAGGAATCATTTAAATAAAGTAAATAATTTGAGAGCAACAAACCTATCCGCCACGAGTTCTTTTGTCCCAAGAGACGATTATTTCAGGAATAGCTGCAGGTATTCAGTTGAATTTCTTCATCTTAATAGAACTTTGGTTTCAGGCATCATTGATGCGGCCGCCATTGATCTGGCACATCCAGTCCCTCGTGTTTGTGAACACGATATTCATCGGTCGGCGAAGTCCAATTACGCCCAACCAACATGCATGTCACGAAACCGCATTGTTCCTGACGCCAGCCCACAACACAACAAAAACCCTGTGTTAGTTGAAGGTGTGTTCAACGCTTGTTGGACACACAATTTGGTCCTTCGAGCCGGATCCAGTCTGTGGATCCAGATTTACTGCTGCCAGCTCGTGGCATATAAGACGGTCGCGGAACATTCAAGTCCAGACGCAAAGACCTCAACGATTGTGGTATATTGTGTTAGTGAAAAGTGTAGTGCAAGTGAAAAACAAAGGAAGAAAAGATTTGTCACGAAGTGCTGCAATCATCTCATCATTCGTTCGACCATAGGAACGCTCGAAGATTAAGGGTTACGGCGCAACCAGGGACATCGTTCAATTCGATCTGAGGGAATTTCATTGCACTTAATTTTCTTCACAATTATCAGACCACGCCGCCCAGTTCGCGACATAACGTCAGTGCAGACCGCCGCCAGTTCAGAGCAACATGAACTGCCCACATGGGAGCCATAATACTGCCCAATAACCAGCTGCCTCAACGCTACAATTACCGCTGCTCCGAATGCAGCCCTCGTCCAGCCTAAGGACCTGAAGCCGCCAAATTAGTGGCGCATTAACCAGCTGCCCCAACGACAGCTCCAACTACCGCTGGTCCGAATGCAGCTCCCGTCCAGCCTAAGGACCTAAACCCAGCCAGCTTAGTGGCGCATCAAAAAGCTGCCCAGTGCAACTATAGAAAGCCACCAGATTAGTGGCGCATCAGCAATCTGCCCAGTGCAGCTATAGAAAGCCGCCAGATTAGTGGCGCATCAGCAATCTTCCCAGTGCTGCTATATTTAGCCGCCAGATTAGTGGCATTAGCAATCTAACCACATGTAAGACGTTTTGCAATTACTAACAAATTAACGCTTCCAAATTTGTGGCGCGAACAGACGCTGCCCCTAGCAGTTACTCACGACCAATAGTCGCCAAGTTCGTGGTATCCAAATCCCACGGAAATGTCGGCACCAATGTCAGCGAAGTCAAACATGACACCTCGATTGGCGGAACAGCTCATCAACGCCCAGGTAACTGCACAGGAAAAAAAACAGGAGAAAAAAACGTTCAGTAAGTTCATCAAGAGAGGGCCACCGACGTTGGCCACCGTGGAGGCGCAAGAACGAGACCCCCATCGGCGTTGGGACGAGATGCGGAATTGGCATGAAGATCTCATATGCCTTATCGCTCCATAGACGGCCATCCGTCAGCAGTATTTTGAAGAGCGGTTCAACGACCAGGCCGAAGTAACATACCTCATTGAGGCCACGGAGCTTGCTGAGGTACGGCACGCACTGATCGCCAACCGCCCGACCAGTTATAAGACTGCGACGCACACCATGTATCCACCCAACAGTCGTTTACCGCCATTGATGTCACAACCATCTTGGTGGCCAGGAACTCCATCAACACCAGGCATGCATATGCCATCTGGCCATCCTTCCAAACTACCATCACGGATGATGCCCCCGGAACCCGTAATCCATCTGACAAACAAACGTGTGACGACAGACACCGTAAAGCAAGCCAAAGGAGGAATGGTTGAGATGAAAACTGTTCCAAACCGTGCAACTAACGCCTCCAAGGACATCAAGCAGGCACCAACAGCTGCCAGTGCACCAGCACCAGCGAAGAAAGATGACACGCAATTCGATGCACCACAAGATGGAAAGAAGCCTGCTTCAAACAAACTCGCCGGTCAAGGCAATGATATTAAATCACCAAGAGTGCTCGAGGCTCGGCTTGCGCTCGACCCAGTCTCTTCAGTTAACACAAACAGCGCCGATCAAGGCAATCAAAGACTACCGAGGCTGCTCGAGGCCCAGTTTGCGCTCGACCCAGTCTTCCCAACTACTATGGACCACACCGATCAGCTCGACATTAGCGAGGTGCCCTCAATACAGTTGACAGAAATCGCCATCAACCAAGCGATTAAGGAACCGTACACACTCCCAGTGAAGAAGCACCAGCAGGTCAATCACCTGGCCGTTCCTCGTGGGTTGCGAACGTACAACTCCTACTCTGAGGAACTGGACCACCTTTAACCAATTCATTTCATGAAGGCGCCATCAACTGTTCCAACAACAGTAGCCACGCCCAATGTCACCAGTGACCATGACCAAATACAGAATCCTTTTACTAGTCAGCCTCATCAGCAACATCCATTGCAACAGTAACAACTACCGAAGCATCAGCAGAAACATTCACCAGGAACTGGCCGAGGAGCAAGCCAAGCGCATTTGTCATGTACCAACCAATCGGTGATGTCGATCGACCCAACCAATTGTAATTCGTGGTACAACTCGAATGGAAATTTTCCATCAACCGATGGTCTCGCAGCAACTTCCAATAATAAAAGCAACCAAACCGAGACACCGGCTGGCCAACCTCCGGCCAATGACAATCATCAATGGGGATAGGAGATCGCAATGCCCCGTTTGGTGGGTGGCATCCCCTACCATTCAAGATTCAACCAGCATGCCTTTCAGTAACCAAGAAGAGCCGGTACTTTTCTCAACCCGGTAGGCACTAGGTTCGCACCTGTCATTGCGCCAGGACCCGCGAACGGTGCCATGGAAGAAGTCACATCAAACTCTACGTTGCGGCCTCACATGCCAAAGGCCATATCCCATCAGTAAGTCTCGTTTCAGTACTTTCGACGACCAACCATTACGTGGTCATTGATCGTCGGTTGCGAATTTACAACTCTAACCAAGATCAAATGGTCAGTTCTGTGGCAAAAGGTACCGAACAGCGACGCGGGAACTCTTGTCGTCACCAATCTGTCGCCCATCACCAATTCAGGGCGGAAGGCTCTCTTCAGACATCCGCATCACTCGAAACCCACGGCCCTGGGCCTCCGGCCCCTAGAACAAACGGATTCGCCAATGATTGGCGAATGCATCCGCAAACAGTCACCACCAAGTCAACGGACAAGAAGCCATACCATTCCCAAGTTAGTGAGAATCAACAGGTCGCTGACCGAAGTGCCGCCTGCACAGAGATCAACCCGATCATTATTCTGATGCATGTACCAACGCCGAAACCCCCACGAAGCCAATCGCCATGCATGTTCTGTGAGGCGCACCACTACAACTACGTTTGCGAGGGTTTTCGCTTCCTCACACCTGTTCATCGGAAGTCTGTCACACGAAAAATGAAGCTGTGTTTAAACTGCTTGGGTCGCCACCTAATACGCGACAGCCTCCCCTACAGGGTCTACCGACGATGCAATCAAAGACATCTTACCTTGCTGCATGTGCCAACCGCAGCACCCATCAAAGCACCCAGGGTAAAAGTGACCAGTCCTGTTAGCAGCCACTACATGACCGGTTCTTGGCGGGTGCGAGTTTACAACTCCAACCCAGAAGAAGTGGTCGACCATACAACTGTTGACAGATCATCGCAAAGGACAACGAGAAGACGTCGTCGATGTCGACACCGAGGCAACCGAAGGCAGTCTATGTGTCCTGCTACCATCATTAACCACGGAACGCACAATGCCTCACAATGCCTCCCCAACAGCCAGGAATCGACTGGGCCCCAACCGCTGCATCCGAATGAGCGCTGCGACAACACCCGCAAACGACCGCATCGTTCCGGTCGTTAACGTCGGACGGGCGCCATTGGAAACAGCACTCGTCAACACCACCACTTGTCTCGATGGAATGAGGCCAAGGATCAGGCACGTGGTCTCTGATTGTGGGTTGCAACAGCACAATTCCAACCCGGATCACATGACCAGCACCGTTAACCGCATCCTCACACTGAAGGAGGAACCTCCCTTCCCCGCTCCGGATGACCATCCCCTGGAGGCAGACGATTCGCCAATGATTGGCGAAGGCGGGCGGAATGTTGCGGATTCGCATTTGAAACAACCGGCGAATTCGCAATAATTAAATCTGTGGCACCACTTGAACAATATGTGGCATCATCTTTAACAATGTCAGCAATCAGCTGACATTTATGAATTCTGTAGGTTGTCACTTGACAACCATTTTTATGTTTTGTTATTCTTCTTTCGTTAGCTTTTGGCGACACCGTTCACAAATTTTGTAATCTACAAAAATCAGAGGAATCATTTAAATAAAGTAAATAATTTGAGAGCAACAAACCTATCCGCCACGAGTTCTTTTGTCCCAAGAGACGATTATTTCAGGAATAGCTGCAGGTATTCAGTTGAATTTCTTCATCTTAATAGAAATTTGGTTTCACGCATCATTGCTGCGGCCGCCATTGATCTGGCACATCCAGTCCCTCGTGTTTGTGACCACGACATTCATCGGTCGGCGAAGTCCAAATACGCCCAACCAACATGCACGTCAGGAGACCGCCTGACGCCAGCCCACAACACAACAAAAGCCCTGTGTTAGTGGAAGGTGTGTTCAACGCTTGTTGGACACACAATTTGGTCCTTCGAGCCGGATCCAGTCTGTGGATCCAGATTCACTGCTGCCAAATCGTGGCATATAAGACGGTCGCGGGACATTCAAGTCCAGACCGAAAGACCTCAACGATTGTGGTATATTGTGTTAGTGAAAAGTGCAGTGCAAGTTAAAAACAAAGGAAGAAAAGATTTGTCACGAAGTGCTGCAATCATCTCATCATTCGTTCGACCGTAGGAATGCTCGAAGATTAAGGGTTACGGCGCAACCAGGGACATCGTTCAATTCGATCTGAGGGAATTTCATTGCACTTAATTTTCTTCACAATTATCAGACCACGCCGCCCAGTTCGCGACATAACGTCAGTGCAGACCGCCGCAACCAGAGCAACATGAACTGCCCACATGGGAGCCATAATACTGCCCAATAACCAGCTGCCTCAACGCTACAATTACCGCTGCTCCGAATGCAGCCCCCGCCCAGCCTAAGGACCTGAAGCCGCCAAATTAGTGGCGCATTAACCAGCTGCCCCAACGACAGCTCCAACTACCGCTGCTCCGAATGTAGCTCCCGTCCAGCCTAAGGACCTAAACCCAGCCAGCTTAGTGGCGCATCAAAAAGCTGCCCAGTGCAACTATAGAAAGCCGCCAGATTAGTGGCGCATCAGCAATCTGCCCGGTGCAGCTATAGAAAGCCGCCAGATTAGTGGCGCATCAGCAATCTCCCCAGTGCTGCTATATTTAGCCGCCAGATTAGTGGCATTAGCAATCTAACCACAGGTAAGACGTTTTGCAATTACTAACAAATTACCGCTTCCACATTTGTGGCGCGAACGGACGCTGCCCATAGCAGTTACTCACGACCAATAGTCGCCAAGTTCGTGGTATCCAAATCCCACGGAAATGTCGGCACCAATGTCAGCGAAGTCAAACATGACATCTAGATTGGCGGAACAGCTCATCAACGCCCAGGTAACCGCACAGAAATGATGGGAACTTTCAGTAAGTTCATCAAGAGAGGGCCACCGACGTTGGCCACCGTGGAGGCGCAAGAACGAGACCCCCATCGGCGTTGGGACGAGATGCGGAATCGGCATGAAGATCTCATATGCCTTATCGCTCCATGGACGGCCATCCGTCAGCAGTATTTTGAAGAGCGGTTCATCGACCAGGCCCAAGAAACATACCTCATTAAGGCCACGGAGCTTGCTGAGGTACGGCACGCACTGATCGCCAACCGCCCGACCAGTTATAAGACTGCGACGCACACCATGTATCCACCCAACAGTCGTTTACCGCCATTGATGTCACAACCATCTTGGTGGCCAGGAACTCCATCAACACCAGGCATGCATATGCCATCTGGCCATCCTTCCAAACTACCATCACAGATGATGCCCCCGGAACCCGTAATCCATCTGACAAAGAAACGTGTGACGACAGACACCGTAAAGCGAGCCAAAGGAGGAATGGTTGAGATGAAAACTGTTCCAAACCGTGCAACTAACGCCTCCAAGGACATCAAGAAGGCACCAACAGCTGCCAGTGCACCAGCACCAGCGAAGAAAGATGACACGCAATCCGATGCACCACAAGATGGAAAGAAGCCTGCTTCAAAGAAACTCGCCGGTCAGGGCAATGATATTAAATCACCAAGAGTGTTCGAGGCTCAGCTTGCGCTCGACCCAGTCTCTTCAGTTAACACAAACAGCGCCGATCAAGGCAATCAAAGACTACCGAGGCTGCTCGAGGCCCAGTTTGCGCTCGACCCAGTCTCCCCAACTACTATGGACCACACCGATCCGCTCGACATTAGCGAGGTGCCCTCAATACAGTTGACAGAAATCGCCATCAACCAAGCGATTAAGGAACCGTACACACTCCCAGTGAAGAAGCACCAGCAGGTCAATCACCTGGCCGTTCCTCGTGGGTTGCGAACTTACAACTCCGACCCTGAGGAACTGGACCACCTTTAACCAATTCATTTCATGAAGACGCCATCAACTGTTCCAACAACAGTAGCCACGCCCAATGTCACCAGTGACCATGACTAAATACAGAATCCTTTTAATAGTCAGTCTCATCAGCAACATCCATTGCAACAGTAACAACTACCGAAGCATCAGCAGAAACATTCACCAGAAACTGGCCGAGGAGCAAGCCATACGTATTTGTCATGTACCAACCAATCGGTGATGTCGATCTCTACCCAACCAATTGTAATTCGTGGTACAACTCGAATGGAAATTTTCCATCAACCGATGGTCTCGCAGCAACTTCCAATAATAAAAGCAACCAAACCGAGACACCGGGTGGCCAACCTCCGGCCAATGACAATCATCAAGGACGACGGATAACACATGTAGCTTCCCCAATGGGGATAGGAGATCGAAATGCCCCGTTTGGTGGGCGGCATCCCCTATCATTCAAGATTCATACTTTTCTCAACCCGGTAGGCACTGGGTTCGCACCTGTCTTTCCGCCAGGACCCGCGAACGGTACCATGGAAGAAGTCACATCAAACTCTACGTTGCGGCCTCACATGCCAAAGGCCACATCCCATCGGGAAGTCTCGTTTCAGTACTTTCGACCGCCAACCATTACGTGGTCATTGATCGTGGGTTGCGAATTTACAACTCTAACCCAGATCAAATGGTCAGTTCTGTGGCAAAAGGTACCGAACAGCGACGACGGAACTCTTGTCGTCACCAATCTGTCGACCATCACCAATTCAGGGCGGAAGGCTCTCTTCAGACATCCGCATCACTCGAAACCCACGGCCCTGGGCCTCCGGCCCCTAGAACAAACGGAAACAGTCACCATCAAGTCAACGGACAAGAAGCCATACCATTCCCAAGTTAGTGAGAATCAACAGGTCGCTGACCGAAGTGCCGCCTGCAAAGAGATCAACCCGACCATTATTCTGATGCATGTACCACCGCCGAAACCCCCACGAAGACAATTGCCATGCATGTTCTGAGAGGCGCACCACTACAACTACGTTTGCGAGGGTTTTCGCTTCCTCACACCTGTTCATCGGAAGTCTGTCACACGAAAAAGGAAGCTGTGTCTAAACTGCTTGGGTCGCCACCTCATACGCGACAGCCTCCCCTACAATGTGTACCGACGATGCAATCGAAGACATCTTACCTTGCTGCATGTGCCAAGCGCAGCACCCATCAAAGCATCCAGGGTAAAAGTGACCAGTCCTGTTAGCAGCCACTACATGAACGGTTCTTGGCGGGTGCGAGTTTACAACTCTAACCCAGAAGAACTGGTCGACCATACAACAGTTGACAGATCATCGCAAAGGACAACGAGAAGACGTCGTCGATGTCGACACCGAGGCAACCGAAGGCAGTCCATGTGTCCTGATACCATCATTAACCACGGAACGCACAATGCCTCGTTTGACGAACGGCGTTCCCCAACAGTCAGGAATCGGCTGAGCCCCAACCGCTGCATCCGAATGAGCGCCGGGACAACACCCGCAAACGACCGCATCGTTCCGGTCGTTAACGTCGGACGGGCGCCATTGGAAACAACACTCGTCAACACCACCACTTGTCTCGATGGAATGAGGCCAATGATCAGGCACGTGGTCACTGATTGTGGGTTGCAACAGCACAATTCCAACCCGGATCACATGACCAGCACCGTTAACCACATCCTCACACTGAAAGGGGAACCTCCCTTCCCCGCTCCGGATGACCATCCCCTGGAGGCAGACGATTCGCCAATGATTGGCGAAGGCGGGCGGAATGTTGCGGATTCGCATTTGAAACAACCGGCGAATTCGCAATAATTAAATCTGTGGCACCACTTGAACAATATGTGGCATCATCTTTAACAATGTCAGCAATCAGCTGACATTTATGAATTCTGTTGGTTGTCACTTGACAACCATTTTTATGTTTTGTTATTCTTCTTTCGTTAGCTTTTGGCGACACCGTTCACAGATTTTGTAATCTACAAAAATCAGAGGAATCATTTAAATAAAGTAAATAATTTAAGAGCAAAAAACCTATCCGCTACGAGTTCTTTTGTCCCAAGAGACGATTATTTCAAGAAGCTGCAGGTATTCAGTTGACTTTCTTCATCTTATGTTAATGAGTTGTAAACTGCCCTTAGTTCTAAACACTGTACATTCTGGGGAAGCACATCAATCAGCGGTATAAGATGTGAGACTTGATAATATACGATCGCGGCAAGGTTTTGTTGTAGTTCGCTAGCACAAATTAACACACACACGGATTAACATAAAGTTATATTTGGCCACACGTAAGAAACGACAACAGCGATTTATTGTGGTTTCGACACCATCTAAGGAAACGCACTAAGTTTAAGCCAACACGTACTAATGGACTCGACATTGAATATTTTGCAACGATCCTCTGGGGACTCCAATAGTGCGTGCGCACACTTAGGGCTATGAAATCTGACTCTGGTAAACGCCACGTTCCCGGTACGTGTGCGCGGTTCCAAGGTTATTATCTGACTCTCGTGACGATTCTAGATGTTGTTTCGCGCCGATATCACTATTCAAGATGCACACAAACAGGAAGAGGGCCTATAGCGTTTGAAATAATAGTGAAGAAGATCGTGTGATTCGAACTGACGCTATGACAGCTCGAATCACGAAAAAATGTTTACCTAAGCGTTACACATCAGGCTACTGACCGTGTTTAGAATTTGATTTCCAAACTCGACTATACTCCACTGATGTGAATTATTTTGTTATCGCTTGGTATACCGTTCTGATATATTTTTCTTATTCAATTTTTCGTTCGTGTTCTTCACTATTTCGCTTGTGAATTGTGTGTCTCTGTTAGAGTCCCCACAGGCCTGCCAGACGGAAGAACCGTATTTCATATATCGGCTACAGTCGAATAAGGAAAAACGACAACAAAAACTGACTAACGATATTTGAATTCAAATAGGTCAGCTGTGAAAATAGATATAGCGGCCGAAAAAGGTTGCTATGTTTAAACTAGCGATTCGTTGATGCAGAATTAGGTTTCTGAGTATTATATCAACAGAAACGCTATTTCGGGGGTCAAACGCTTAGATACGCGTTTGTTTGCCTTAGCTAATGGTATGATCAGGGTGATTACACAATGGCGGTTGTGTATTTATCCACGTCAATTGTGCATCGCATCCACAGCGAGTCAAGGGTCGAATTCCAGTTTGAATATTTACACTGGCAAAGAATTCGGCTCTTGCCAGTTAGGCGCGAGTTGCACAATGCTTTGTATTAGTGAACAAAACATGGGACGAGACCATTGCTAGATTGTTTAGGAAAAACAAACTATGATCTCGTCCAATTCGATGCTAGTTTATCGCTTATGCAACCTATCAGGGATAATCGGCTACAGCTGTATAAGCAAGCGATTTGCCATGGCGTGTGTTTGGACCAACGGATTGTCGGAACAAGAACACTCGGGAGGATTGGCCTGTGTTTGATGGGCATGTGGTCGCCCATAGTAACCGATCGGTTCATGACAGATGAAACGAGATGGTTTAATTGATGTTATTTATTTGATGCCAGGGCGAGATGGTAATGGTCTGACATGGGTTCTCATAACGCGATGCCTCCTACTCATTATTTTCAATTTTTTTCGTCACCCCAGAGCGTTCTTCATATGTATTTGACATCAAAATCATCACTTTTGAAGCATCTAAAACAACCTCTACACAGTTTTTTTAGGCAGAGCATAGTCGTCGCAAGTCCCAATAAGACTTCAGCTGCAGAGTTTTTTTTTAATACAGTAGCGCAATAATATTCCTCTAAAGTATTCGTTTTTTTGGTGAAAAAAAAGTCGTTTACACTTCAGCAAAATGCTAGAATGAATTTCGAGGTTACTTGTGCTACTTCCCCATGGATGCGTTGACATCCTAAACTACACGCGGGCAGTTACAACAAAGCCATCCATTGAAAATGGTGTTGTATTAACATTTAAACACTCACACAACTTACCGGCTTCCGGCTGGCTAGCCGTCTTCTTCGGCTTCCGGCTTATTCGCCCGTAGATTGGCTGCAACCTCAAGTTAACTTGGGGGACTGCCGAGGAGTGCAACCTGCGGTTAGTTGGCTGCCCCCACTGGAGGTGTGAGAGAGGATAGGTGAGGGTGCGTACTGCCTCCTCCGTGGTGTGGGGTCTGGCCAGGGTATTGCTTCCCTGCTCTAGCTTTGGTCCTCGACCGGTTGATGGTGTGGACTCCGTCTTCTTGAGGTGCCGCGGCTGTGCCACTTTTAATCAAATTATTAATCGCTTACCTCCGTGTGCCACCGGCACCTTGGGTTACCTTCCTCAGCTGAGCGACGTTGGCCGGAATCTTCTCCTTTGGGACGCTTGATGGCGCCCCGATGGTGTTTTGTAATAAGAAGACCCTCCTTTTTCTTTGTGTCCAGTTTTAGTGTTACTTTATTTTTATTAGTTTTTAATATATACAATTTAATTTATTTAATGTATATAATTGACGCCACGCCTCGGCTGTCTGATTCCAATTGATTCTCTTCAAAAACAAAAAAAAAAAAAAACAATGGGTGGCGAGAGGGCCTACTTTGGCGAGACAAGGACAGATGTGTTCTTCATCTTGTCCCTGGCTTCTGGTCATCTTGCGATAACCAGAATCACCCCCATCCGTGAGGATGTTGGGCTCGGTCTCGAGATATCTGAAAAAGAAAAAGGGGTGGAGGTATCTAAGGATAGTGTGGACAGGGTTAGTTCGGATGTTCTCTAACTACTTGGACGGAGGGATTGTAGTGCTCCAAGAAGCCCTACTGTTTTCCTTCACATTACATTTCCACCCACATTACATTTTTCTCCCATATTACATTTGCCTCCCACCTATAAGAAAATCCATTTGATATTTCAAACATAACATTGTAACCAAATCGAACTAAACGTTCAAATTCTCATTTATTGAATTCACATTTATTTATTCATTTTAATGCTTTTGTTCGATTCAATTTCCTAAAATCAAACAGCATAATGCATTATTTTCTCAGGTATGCTAAAAGCAATTAGCACCTAAAAAACCTACAAGATCCAAAACCTAAAAGTGCATGTGTCCAAACAATGGCATATCTATTCGATACGCCGACACACAATTCTTGCAATAATAAACATCCAAACGGATACCAGATGTTTTATGACTAGCTAATAGACACGGATTCCCAGATCCTAAACTAACAACCGATTTCCACGGATCTTGTGCTACCTATTTGAAATGCACGAAAATTCTTGTTTGCATTAGCCAGATGGCTAATACAAATAAAAACCCCAATAAAGGATCAAACGATAAGTGGCGATGCATCTTGACCTTCGAAAGAACATAAAGATATTTGAAAATTAGAATTTTGAAGTGAGAAGGTGACTTGACTGGAGTCCCTTGAAGAAGTCTGGGTGTAGCGCGCGTGAGGAGAAGACCTCCTCAAAAAATAATATAAGTTTAATGTAAATTAGTATTTTTAAACTAAAAATAAAATCAGTTGTAGAAAGAAACTGAAGTGTTTGTTTTTGCGAGTGTTTAGCGTGTTTAGTACGCGGAAAGTGAAAGAAGAGATCGACACATCCATGAAGGACAACTACGGTAGCCCACTCTTCCCGGGAAACCGGAAGCACGGTGGTGCACCAAAAATATTACATAAATTTGGTGGCAGCGATGCGGAAAATCCCCTACCAACGAAAGATCAATGAGGACATATTTTAAGTGCGATACATCAAAAATCAGTTTTTCAACAATTAAAAAGTGAGAAGTGCACAAGTGACAGTGGATTAATTTAAAATCCCCTACCTGAATTGTGTGTGATATGTGAACTTTTACAACGAGAACACTGGAGGTGTTCAAGGATCTCACAAGTGACAGTACAAAATTGTTCAAAATTTTATTGACTGGGTTTTAAAACCCAAGTGAGTATTCGGTAATTTTTTAAAACACTCCGGAAACAAATCAGCAAGTGACAAAAAGTAGTGTCGAACTCAACCAAAAAAAAATATATATATAACGACACTTCAGTGCTGGTAATCACCAAATGAACTTTTAATCACCAAGTAAACTGAAGATGAAATATGGAATGACGTCCTTATCCAGCCCGGCAATCAACGAGCAGCTGATGCAGATATCACCGCAGCGACGACCACAGAAGCAGCACACACACAAGAGTGGAAATCAAGGTAATCAAAATTTTACGTTATTATTTTAATTCTAAGGGGTACAAAGGGAAACCCCCAACATAAATTAAAATTTTAATTATAATTTGATACATATAAGGGGATAACAACAGCAAACCCCAAAATAAAATAAATGTATATGTTTAAAGGAAAATAAAGAAAACCCGGACATTTGTAAATTTAGAATTAGAATGAAATGCAAAATTATTTAAAATTACTTATTACTGTGATAGCATCAAACCAAAAGGGGATGCAAAACCAAACTGTGAATATTACTTGATAATTATAAAGCAAAATTTGAATATACGCATACTAAATTTAAAATCTATCTAACATGCATATTTCAAAAGACATACATATATTTACACATATAATAAATTTTTGAAAATTTTAATGGGAAAGATCGAATTCAGAGGTTTTGAATATAAAGTGTACATTTTAAAAGACATTTTGTCTGTGATAATTCGAAATACTTGGGAAGATTTTTTTTTATACTGTCGACTTAATAAGTTTCTCTTGGGTTTTAATTTCTTCGATCAGTTTTTGTTCTGTAGGTTTTGAGTACTTTTTCCTTTTCCTCTTAAGCCTGTTTAATTTTGGACAACGGTAATCTCGTGGCTGACAAGGACAGGAAATAAAATTCGTTCTATTATTTTGGGAATCTCGTTTCTTGTCGCTTTCAAGATTCACAGCATCTTTTTCGTTTAGCCAAGATAGTTTCAAGTAATTTCAGGGAAAAATGAAGATCTCATCTCTTTGCACTCTGCCCTTTTTCACGATAATTTGGGAAGGTCTGTTTTTCAAATATGTTGTAAGTGGAAGTACAAAACCGGGTACTCGTTCACAGGCAACTGCGGCTGAGCTCTCGGAGAGCCTGCCCACTGAGACGCGCGAACAAACCTCGGGAATAAATACTAACCTCGGATTGAATGACATATTAGGATTCGTGCCGACGTTCAACGGTAATCCGGACGAATTAGATGGATTCGTCTCCTGTGGAGATATTCTTTTTTCGCAGACACGAGACGAAAACCAAAAGTCATTCTTTTTGAGAGTAATCAAAACTAGATTACAGGGACCAGCACGCGAATTTATTCAATACAAGGTCATTCCAACCTGGGAAGATCTGGTGTCTGAATTAGAAGGAGAATTCAAAACTCTAACTTCTAGGCCAGCGGCACAAAATAGCCTAGTAGCGGCAAAACAAAAATGTAGGGAAAATGTAAAGGAGTTTGGGGACAGACTCAAACACCTTCTGCATCAATTGGACGGCGCTACATTTGCAAGTTCGGTTGAGCCTACAGTGCGGACGTATCTTTTGGCAGAAAACCAAAGACTCGCATTGAACGTATTTGAAGATGGGTTGAGGAATCCTAACCTCAGGATTTTAGTCATATCGCATAACGCTCCAAATCTAAAGACAGCCATTAATTTCGCTGTGGAACAATCTCGAAGATTGGGCTGCGATAACACAATCCCAATATCCACTAACTTCTCTAGGAATAACCAAATTGTTTGCCAGACATGTAAAAAACGGGGACATACTTCTGCGACTTGTTATCGCAACACAAAATTTCCGAATTTTGTTCCCCAGAATGTCAAAACAGAGTCTGAACGCATCCGATGTACATACTGCAGAAAATTTAACCATTCTCAGGCAGAATGTAGAACCAGGTTATCCCATTTGCGAAGCCAAAATCAATCCCCTTTTGCGAACCAAAATACTTTTAGGAATCAACCTGGTCCATCACAAAATAGAGTAACAACAAATTCCACCCATATAGGAAACCGAAATTTCAGTCAAAATCAGAATCAAAACATTAATATGGTGTCTAACATACCTCAACAGGGAAACGAACTCACTCGGGCGGCAAGACACGGCACTTCTTCTCGAGTACAGACAATTGCCGACGTACACCCCATCCCGATGTAGATTTTAAAATGATCGTATTCTTCTGTCCCGAATTCAAAGAGCCAGTAATACGAATCAAATACAATCCATCGGATAAAAAATACTCTACCTTTCTTATCGACACAGGCGCAGACATCAGCCTGATAAAATCAAATAATTCGTACGTTGTACAACCTCTAGAGGATCCAAATCCAATAACAATATCCACCATTGCTGGAAACACAATCAGCACGCCTGGCAAAGTAATTGGAAAATTAGAATTCGAAACCAAAAAACATACCATATATCTTGAACAAAATTTTTTCATAATAAATGACAATGAAAATTTTCAGTACGATGGTATATTGGGAAACGATTTCCTCACTAAATTCCAGTGTCACATTGATTATGAAAAAGGATATTTGCAATTCACTATTAAGAAGGGAACCACGAATAAACTCGAACAGTCTTTACTAAACGAAACAGAGGTCAAGCAAAAAAGTGATAATGCCACATCTCACGAGATGTGTTCTACGGAAAATCTCGGTATTATTGAAAAATTAGAAAACCCTGTTCAGAAGCAAACATCTGAATCCGTTTGTCTACGGGCCGGATCTGATGATTTGGCAAACGCAGCGGAACAAAATACCTTGACATCATACTCTTCAAATAAAATTCGTAGTAAAGCACTTAAGGAATTCGAGAGAGGACAAAAATCAGAAAATATTAAAGCTGAAACTCCAAAATCCTCTATAACAACTTCCAATAAGAAGCAAAACGTCACAGTTGACTTCATTAAGTTACAACCGCGATCACAACAAATAGTGGAAATACCCCTTAAAGGAGAACCTTGCAAACAGGTAATAATTAAAAAATCTGAAATCAAGTCAGGAATATACCTTGGAAATACATTGACGACACCAAGGGACAACAAAGTCAGAGTGCTTCTGATGAACACTTTGGACACTGATCAGGAAGTAAGTACCAACAACATAGAATTCGAATGGGAAAATTTGGACGACTACGAAGTATGTCAGGCGGATGAACCAAACGATCTTCTAAAGAATAGACTTGAACGGTTGGAATCACTCCTTGAGTTACGCCATTGTAACCAGGAGGAAAGGAGATCAATCTTAGACATCTGCCGCAGATTTAACAATCTCTTTTACTTAGAGGGCGACCATCTCACACACACTGACGCCATAGAGCATCAAATTATCACTGAGGAAGGAAAGCCCCCACTTTACATAAGACCATATCGCCTTCCAGATAGCTCGAAGCAAGAAATCTACAAACAAGTCAATGAAATGCTTCAGGATGGCGTGGTACAACCAAGTTTCAGCCCTTGGAATTCCCCACTTCTATTAGTACCCAAAAAGGCAGGACCTGATGGAACTAAACGTTGGAGAGTAGTAGTTGATTTTAGAGCTCTCAATAAAATAACAGTCGGAGATGCATATCCATATTACTGATATCTTAGACCAATTGGGCAAAGCTAAATATTTCAGTACTTTAGACCTAGCAAATGGTTTTCATCAAATATGCAAGGACAACAGAGATAAGGCAAAAACAGCGTTTAGCACACCCTTCGGACATTACGAATATAATCGAATGCCATTCGGACTTAAAAACGCACCCGCCACATTCCAAAGGCTTATGAATAATGTACTCATGGGTCTCCAAGGAATAGAATGTTTCGTCTATGTAGATGATATTGTAATTTACGGATACGATCTGAACGATCACAATTCCCGACTTACCAGAGTTTTCGAGCGATTACAAAGGCACAATCTGAAAGTACAACCAGAAAAGTGTCACTTCATAAGGAAAGAGCTCACCTACTTGGGACATGTTATTTCAAAGGAAGGTATAAAACCAGATCCAGAAAAAACTAAAGCGGTAAAAACGTTTCCAACGCCCAAGAAACAAAAAGACGTAAAATCTTTTCTCGGTTTTGTAGGCTACTATAGAAAATTTATCCCTAATTTCGCCGAACTGGCAAAACCCCTAAGCAAATTACTGCGGAAGAATGTTCCATTCCATTGGGATGCCTTCTGTGACGAGGCATTCACCACCCTGAAAAGAAAGGTTATTACCCCACCAATATTGTCTTATCCAGACTATAACCGAGAATTTATAATAACCACTGACGCTAGCAATGTTGCGTTAGGAGCAGTGCTATCTCAAGGCACAATAGGTCAAGATAAACCGATTGCTTTCGCTAGTCGAACTCTAAACGACGCCGAAACTCGGTATACAACATCTGAAAAGGAATTACTGGCAATCGTTTTTGCATTAGCTCAGTTCCGACCATACGTCTACGGACGAAAATTTACTATAGTCACTGACCACAGCTCCTTACAGTGGCTTATTGGACGAAAGGATCCCACATCCAGACTTATGCGATGGAGAATTCTACTCGAAGAATACGATTACACAATCGTCCATAGAAAAGGCAAGCAAAATGCGAATGCCGATGCTCTCAGTCGCATAACATCAACTACCCCAGATGTCGCCACCAAAAGTAACATCCTCGTTACTACTAGAAGCAAAGAAAAAGCTAGAAAAGTCACAGACATACAACCACATGAAACCCTCACCAACCTTACATGGGAGGAACGAACTGGATCTATTCATGCAGGGAAAAAACTTGGGTTGCGTGTAATAATCCTCCCTTTGATAGATTCACTGGAAGAAAAAACCCTGGCTGAAAGAATTGAAAACTTCACCAAATCAGGAATAGGAGAAATTATGCTTCATGAACAAGACAAGTTATGGACCATCACACTACCATTGCCTTTTAGAAATTCAAAGGACCAGGAAATCGCTAAGGATTTCCTAGGCGACCTGAAGGAAGTGTGCCTAGTCCAGAAACTCGACTCCATTGGAATCTCAATTCCTACAATAGACAATGAATCCCAAATAGTCTTTAAAAAACTTGTAGAAGAAATATTCGCTGACCTGAAAATAAAAATACAAGTATTCTCTGATAAAAGAAGACTCGTAACAGATCCAGACGAGATACAGAAGCTTCTCGCAGAATATCATAACTCGCTTTTCGGTGGACACCAAGGAGCCACCCGAACTATAAACCGAATGAGATCAAAGTACTATTGGCCCACAATGACTGCCGACGTCACGGCTTATATTCGAAAATGTGCTTCTTGCCAAGTAAACAAAAGTGGAAGAAACCTCAGAATCCCCATGAGAATAACCACAACAAGCACCAAGCCATTTGAAAGAGTTGCGTTAGATATAGTAGGACCATTACCAGTCAGTTACAACGGAAATAAATACCTGCTAACATTTCAGGACGATCTGACCAAGTTTTCAGGAGCATACGCTCTAGCCAGCGCCGAAACTAAGGAAGTAGCAAAGGTTTTTGTGGAAAATATCGTTTTTCAGCACGGCATACCCTCTTCCTTACTGACTGACCGAGGTGCAAATTTTCTCAGCACGCTTTTTAAGGACATTTGTTCCTTACTTAAAATGAGAAAACTCAATACAGCACCCTATCACCCACAAACAAACGGAGCATTAGAACGAAGTCATAGGACTTTGGCGGAATACCTCCGACACTACGTCAACCAAGATCCTCTTACTTGGGACACTTGGACACCATCGCAATGTTCGTATACAACACCACACCTCATAGCAGTACAGGCCACACGCCACACGAACTGTTGTACGGTTTTCCTGCTGAAATACCAACTTCCCTTAGACAAAACCCCAGTAGCATTTACAATTACGACAACTATGCTAACGAACTAAAGGTACGATTGCAACATGGCTATTGCACTGCAAGAGAAATACTTTTGGAAAAAAAAACAAAAATCAAAAGCGTACTATGACCAGACAGTGGGTCACAAAAAATTTAATGTCGGTGATAAAGTTTTGCTAAAAAACCACACAAGACCCAATAAATTAACCTCCTTGTGGAAAGGTCCATACGAAGTAATAAAGATTTTATCCAGGGAAAACTCAATTCTAAAGATAGGAAAAAGTACTCGTGTAGTTCATAATAAAAATTTAAAACTATTCGTAGATTAAACCCTTTGAATTCGAGATATAAAAGAAAATTTTCCCAACACAACCAATCTTTATTTCAGTAGAAACTTTTGAAAAAAACAGAAGTATATGTAAATATGTATGATATATGGTGAAAAGAAAAAGAAAATATATTTAAATACACATGTTAAGAAATAATTATATGAACAAATGAAACACAAAAACAGAAAATGAAAAAATATACGTATCCTTAAACACAGAAAAAAATATAAACTAAACAGAAAATTTGTCAATTGCATGAAAAAAAACACAAATTAAAAGAAATATTACTTATTACACAATTTCTAAATAATTTATATAAAAAAAAATGTTTTTAATATATTAAGAATAAACAAAATATGAAACGAATAATCATAATACCTAAGAAAATAAAACAAAAATGTACAAAACATACAATATTATACACTGATATAATAATCAAACACTTATAAAATTGTGTATTAACTCTTAACTAACCTAAATCATAACAAAATTTTCTAATGAATCTAACACTAAATGAAAAAATACTTTACCTACATATGTCTTAGCATTAAAATATAAATAATATATAACAAAATGTTTAAATATTGTACATTAATACTAAGAAAAAACGCTACAAAATTGAAAACGACACTTCTCCATAGCTCGTAAAACTACTCTAAAACTACATATATACATTGTAATATAAAAAAAAAAAACGTCTTAACCTACCAATAAATGTAAATATAGTATAGATATTGTTTCTAGAATACTATATATTAACAAAAAAAAAACAACGACATGAAATATTGTAAATAGAATCATTAATACATAGTACTCAAGCAACTGTTCAATGTCACCAAATCCGAAATCTAACTCAATATATCCAAAAACAATCATTACATGTATTTGTGTAAGAAAGAAAGTATAAAAAACAACATTTGTAACGAAGTCAGAATGCCATCGCCTTCACTTTTATCGCGTCACTCCTAGAAAATTAATCTCTTACAGATTAATTTTTTCTTGAAGGAGGGGAGGATGTAGTGCTCCAAGAAGCCCTACTGTTTTCCTTCACATTACATTTCCACCCACATTACATTTTTCTCCCATATTACATTTGCCTCCCACCTATAAGAAAATCCATTTGATATTTCAAACATAACATTGTAACCAAATCGAACTAAACGTTCAAATTCTCATTTATTGAATTCACATTTATTTATTCATTTTAATGCTTTTGTTCGATTCAATTTCCTAAAATCAAACAGCATAATGCATTATTTTCTCAGGTATGCTAAAAGCAATTAGCACCTAAAAAACCTACAAGATCCAAAACCTAAAAGTGCATGTGTCCAAACAATGGCATATCTATTCGATACGCCGACACACAATTCTTGCAATAATAAACATCCAAACGGATACCAGATGTTTTATGACTAGCTAATAGACACGGATTCCCAGATCCTAAACTAACAACCGATTTCCACGGATCTTGTGCTACCTATTTGAAATGCACGAAAATTCTTGTTTGCATTAGCCAGATGGCTAATACAAATAAAAACCCCAATAAAGGATCAAACGATAAGTGGCGATGCATCTTGACCTTCGAAAGAACATAAAGATATTTGAAAATTAGAATTTTGAAGTGAGAAGGTGACTTGACTGGAGTCCCTTGAAGAAGTCTGGGTGTAGCGCGCGTGAGGAGAAGACCTCCTCAAAAAATAATATAAGTTTAATGTAAATTAGTATTTTTAAACTAAAAATAAAATCAGTTGTAGAAAGAAACTGAAGTGTTTGTTTTTGCGAGTGTTTAGCGTGTTTAGTACGCGGAAAGTGAAAGAAGAGATCGACACATCCATGAAGGACAACTACGGTAGCCCACTCTTCCCGGGGAACCGGAAGCACGGTGGTGCACCCAAAATAGTACAGGATGGTGGGAAAAAAATCGTACAAGACCGGTAGGTCTTGAGTGCGGTAGTAAACGCAGATCACGTCTTTGGCGTCGATAATCTGCGCTTTGGTCGGTGTGTGTGTGTGTGCTTGTGCTGTCTTGTACTGTGCGTGCGTGTTTGTAGTGTGTCAGCAGTAGTAGATGGGATGGGCCCAGGAATCCTCTATTATAGAGGAGAATGTTGGTGGGAAGGGTGCTTTCTTCAGTTTTGTACTGAAGAAGAAATTGTGGTGGTCCGATCCGAAGAGATTGAGAGAGAGAAGGGTCAAAAACGCAAGACTCCCGTACAAGTGGGTTCTCGCTGTTCTGAATGCGTTCGAGGTACTTATATGCTAGTTCTAGCAAGTACTCGTCGATAGGGATAATCGAGGCACCTTCATATAGGTGAGAGTTCGGGTAGTGGCGGCCGTCAGGCCTTCTAAAGTGGTTGATGCATCTTCTGAGGAGCTTTCTTTCGAAAACTCGAAGTCTTTCCATTTGGGCCGAAGATATGCAGGACCATATGGGAAAGGCGTAAGATATTCCAGATCGGATTAGCTGCTTATAGCAGAGAAGCTTAACTTTGGTGTCAACTTTGTTGCTCCACTTCAAGATGTTCTGCAGTTGCTTAGACCGACCGAGGCCTCTTTGGAGAATGTGGGCCACATATTTGATGAAATTCATTTTTGGGGTATAGATGACCCCAAGATATTTCATCCTGTCCTGTGGTCTAATCGTAGTACCTCCTATTTGTATTCGGATATTCTGTGAATATCGAGAAGCAGGTTGGGAGTGTTTACTACTCAGAATTAAAACTACTGCTTTAGATGGGTTAAGTCGAATTTTCCATCGACTGTAATACTGATACAGTTCGTCCAGGTGACGGTTGAGTCGGTTTGTTGCGAGTTTTAATTGATTCTCTTCTAACGGAGCTCCTCTTTTTATATCAATTAATTTAAGTAAAAAGAAACAAAAACCCCACATGCATTCTCACGATCACGGCTGTCCTCCAGACAGTCACCTGACGACAGTTGCAGTCGAAGGCCAGGCCAACGACGGTGAGAATCGCAGCGTTGCGAAAATTCTTTCCCCAAGGCCATGAAAACATTTTGATTCACGGCGACTTGAATCTGATTTTCTCATAGTGTGCAGGTAGGGTTACCTGGGCGAAGATGGGGTGTCGGATGCGATCGTCCAGGTGAGTACGTGAGAATTGCAGAATTGCAATTTAGGCGTGTGTGTGATAATTATTTAATTCCAAGGTTATTCGTTTGGAATAAGAAAAATGTGGGAGACTGCAAGATTGCATTTTTAAATATGGGGTATGGAATGGGTTTAGCAATGTGTAGACATGCGATATGGTTTCACATGCTACACCGAAAGGATTCTATCTGGATTGTAGCAAGAATTTATTGATGCTACACTTAGAGAATTGCAATGTTATGTGTAACAACGGAAACAACATAAGCAAGATTCTAATATTTGTTATAAAACGTATTCGTAAAATGTCTATACATGCTTAAACGTCTATACAAACTGCGATTAAAATAAAAAAGAGCATCGATGCGACACATGGGTTTTGAATACCAGAAGATATTCCTAGGTTTTCGAAAAATTCATGGGAAGGCAGAGAGTTCAATACTTATGTAGTTTGGCTGAAGAATGATTTCAAGTGTTTATTTGGTCGTATAAATTGTCTTTAAAATTTCGTCTAAAACTGACTATTATGGAAGAACTGAAGGCTATACGAGTGAGGTTGAACCACATTGATTTTGAATACCAGATGATTGATATACGGGATTCATTCAGAAGTATTGAAGAGCCGTTCAAGGTATTAATTTCTATTCTATTCTATCTGTTTTAGTTTGACAATTATGGGGAATTGGGTGTATGGGCGATAAACGAACATTTGATTCGTTTATCAGGAATTTTGTATGATCGGGAGATTGGATTTGTGAATTTGGATGATGGATTCGAGTTTAAGTGTGAGGATTTGGATACCTGTGTGGGGGAAGGAGATGGTAGGGCTTTTCAGAGCACAACGCTAGAACCACCCTCCCCGGTATATTTATCAGCGCCCTATTATGTTCGGAATCACTTTACGTGAACTCGTTTCCACTGCTTACATTATATCCTATTCCACAGAAAATGTTCTGCACGGAACTCGGTGGCGTCCATCAGTAAGTAGGAATGTGACAGCTTTAAGATATAAGAAAATATTTTGGGCATCATTGTCCAACAGCAAACACTTACAAACAGTTTTATAAGAATTATTATTATATTATTTATTGGCCTGTAGGGACCCAGAAGTTCATTACCTCCCCGACTCCACTCCGCCATTGTTCCCCGTCCTGCGCGCTCTCCTTCCACGTTCGACCATCTGATATGATCTCCTCGAGATCAAACCTAACATTGTCCTCGCATCTCCGTCGCGGCCGTCCTGTCGGTCTCTTTCCCGTTGGTTTACCGTCAGGAATTCTATGCACGGTCCTATCGTTACTCATTCGCGCCACGTGTCCGGCCCATCTTAATCTTCCCGACTTGATTACTCTCATTGATTTTTGTAGGTTTGTGGTATAGCTCTTCCAATTCGTGGTTATAGAGTTTCCTCCGTTGTGCTGCCTCCTCGTCAGGTATTTATCCCCTCATTCATTTGCACAATTAAGGGCGTCTGCAAAAGCCTTGAGGAGTCTTCGATTATCCGCAGAGGACTCAGTTGAAGATATCAAGAGGCTAGAGATCCCCTTTGGAAGGTCAGGGGTATTGGCTTTGGCGAAGTTAACAAACTTCAAGAGTTTATATCGAATTACGGAAGAGCTGATCGGGGTATGTTTGTTTATCGAACACGTCACGAATTCGTTTGCCACTATCAGAACGTTCTAGAAGGCGTAATGTTTGAGTTTAATTCAAACCACGAGGGAAATGACAAGTCAACCGCACTATCACAGCTGCGATGAAGAGCAACCAGAGCTCGCACATCTCAACTTTTTGAAAGTAGAGACATGTGGTAACTTCGTTCCAAAGAAGTACAATAAGTGCCCATTTTTTAGACTACAGTGTGCACAAAATGGAATTTTGAAGTACTCTTAAATGTCAGAGCACAGTGCGAGCGGATGGAGAGGAACTGGGTAAGGAAAGGAGGTATCGATGTATATTGGTCTTTAATGCCTCGATTTTACTGTAGCAGGTAGCGTGGAATTGTTTATTACGTTGTTGTTGGAATTGTTTATACGTTTATTACGCCCCACCACTCGCGCGCCCATCCCTCTAACGGTTTTTAAGAAATCGAGTGTTGCCATTTGCAAAAATGTATGGCCCACCCTATATAATATGCTTACGAACGTGAAGTTTAAGCCACGAGAAATTACAAATTATGGCAGAAGCTCGTAAGCGATATCGCATTGTATGTATATGGCTATACCACGATATGGAAAGAACGAAGGCACTAAGTTATAACCGGGTATAGTAAAATCACCTGGGTCTTGCTAAGTGCAGGGATTTATGGTTTCTGGTTAGAAACGTGGGCAGACACAGAGGAGAAATTGGACCTCAGGCCGCAAATGTTACTGAGATCAACACGAAATCTTGTTCCATTGAAATGGCCGTACACAGAAAACCAATAACGTCTCGGGAAAGGATGCAAATCAGGACCATCAATAGATAAGCATAAGCCACCACTTCAGGTGTTATGCTCTTTTAGTACATACCCCACTAGATCCGTTCCGAAATCCAAGTCACATCCCTTCCATGACGAACACTATGTCAATCAGACACCAAAAACTGTCCAAAAATTATACATCAATTGAGGGTATCGATGCCTGAGAGACGCAAACGGAGGTGTTGAAATGAGGATAACAGACACAAACGATGGAAAGGGTAGAGTGCTTTCCCGCACAGCACCCTGAAACCCGAAGAACAACATAGTACATCTGAAGTAAATAAGAAAATAATGAGGGGGCCCGTTCTCACCGTACAGCGAATATCCCAAATTTAAAAAGGGCGGTATCAGTGACAAGTGGAAAATGGAAATAAAAACAGGTCCCAGAATTCAAGTCGAACCACAGAGGGATAGTATGCATCATAAAGTTGTTTTCTCTGAAGATCCTCCATCGATAGTGACGAAAGGCAAGACAGCAAGATTTTTTTTTTTATTAGACTTCTCTCGGGAGAGGCGAACCTATAGCGTCGAGTGGGCGCCCCGAGATGCCATCAAATAACTGTTGCAGTTCTTTTCGAACAGTTGTAGGTTGTAACGGTCCGGGAACACTCGCGTGGGAAGGCAGTTCCACAGCTTCCCCGCTCTGTAACGAAACGAGTTCTGATACAGGGATGTTCGCGCCGTCGGGAGATGAACCACAAACGGGTGCGATCCGTCGGATTGTCTTGTGGAGCGCATATAAACCGAATTGCGTGGAACAATGCCAAGAATCTTCGAAGAACAGCACCCGTGATAATACCTATAAAACAGACAGAGGTCGGCTACGCGCCTTCGATGTGATAGCGACTATAGTCCCGACGTCAGCGCCGAGTCCCCGATCAGGCGGATCGCTCGTCTCTGTACGCTCTCAAGTAGGTCGAGGGTATGTTTAGGAGCCGAGCTCCAAACATGAGAGCAATATTCGAACGCGGGTCTAATTTGGGATTTATATAGGAGAAGAAGTTGGGCCGGGGTAAAATATTTCTTGGCTCTAAAAAGATAACTCAGTTTTCCTGAGGCTGATCTGGCGATACCCGATACGTGTTTATGCCATGATACATTCCCACAGACCGTGACGCCGAGAAATTTCAAACTTTCCCCAGCCTCGAGAGCCCGGCCACTCATCATCAGCTGTGGAACCGATGATCCAGTTTTCTTTGTGAATGTTGTATACTGAGTCTTCGTTGCGTTGAAGTCGACAAAATTGGACTTTCCC
The DNA here is from genome assembly GCA_963931805.1 of Microdon myrmicae. Taxonomy (NCBI): domain Eukaryota; kingdom Metazoa; phylum Arthropoda; class Insecta; order Diptera; family Syrphidae; genus Microdon; species Microdon myrmicae. The sequence goes on along the minus strand of OZ007502.1, from coordinate 128,474,377 downwards.
CACTGCAGGACTTTATCCAGATCCTGATTCAGAGAGTCAATCTGTCTACATCTCAGCTGGTGTGACGTTGATGCACTAATCGGCCGATAACTCGAAAAGGAGGAAACAAGCGTACTATCATCCGCAAAACTGAACACTTTGTTATCCGTTGTCTCCAACAAATCATTTATGTGAAGCAAGAACAAGGTTGGAGGCAAAATAGAACCTTGGGGCACCCCCGAATTAACAGGATACAGATCCGAACACTCGCCGTCCACAACAACCCGGATCGATCGTTTCTCGAGGAAGCTCCTCGTCCAGTCGCAAAGCTGTTGGGAAAGTCTATATAAACGAAGTTTGCTCAGTAATGCCCCGTGCCAGACGCGGTCAAAAATCTTGGAGATATCCAATGCGACCGCCGTTGACTCACCATGCCGCTCAATAGCAGATGTCCATATCTTGGTTATAAGGGCCAAAAAGACTCCCGTGGGACGCCTGCCACGGAATCCGTATTGACGATCATTCAGAAGTCCGTTGCACTCCAAATACTTAACCAATTCTGTATTGATGACTTTTTCCATTACCTTAGATAAAATAGAGAGCAATGCTATCGGACGGTAGTTTTGTGGGAGACACTTTTTTTCCTGTCTTTGGGATTGGCTGAACTCGAGCGATTTTCCAGCAGGCCGGAAAGGTCCTCCGTGCATAAGGTAAGCGGAAGAGTCAGCCAAGAACCGGCGATAGTTCTGGAGCACAGTTCTTAAGGACTATTGCTGGTATTCCGTCCGGGCCGGTTGCCCTCCTACAATCCAGTTCACGTAGAATGCGTTGAATAGTGCGCGGACGAAATCTCACATCCCGCATCGAAGACTGTACCGGCGAGATTACAGGTGGCTCCAAAAGGCCGGGATCGAGGTTTGAATTCGCCGAAAATAAATTCGCGAATACATTAGCTTTATCCTTTGGATTCGTGACTAATGTCCCGCTGTCTGTCACCAACGGGGGGAAGGAGGAGAATGCGAAGTTACCTCTGACAGCCCTTGCCATTGACCAGAAGGAGCGCGAACCAGTTGGGCACCGAAGGAGCGTATTGATCACCCTGTCGTTGTGAGCCTTCTTCGCGGTATCAATCGCCTGGTTGCACGCGTTTCTGATTCTAACAAAGTTCGTTCTGCTAACATCGGTGGGATTGGAGCGCCATTGCTTAAAAGCTCTTTTTTTTGCCGCTGTAATCAGCTCGCATTTTTGAGCAAACCAAGGTTTATCAGACGAACTTCGTTTGATGGAATGTGGAATATACATCTCCATCCCCAGAAGAATAATCTCTGATACCGACTCAGCGCAAGCGTTAACATCGGAGTTTCCGAAGCACACCTCCGACCATGGAAAGGATGCGAAGAAATGTCGCATATCGTCCCAGTTAGCAACCCCATACTTCCATACATGGCGAAGCTGCCTAGGCCGGTTATTCGCTTGATATGCAAGTGCTTGCGCGACAGATACCAAGCAGTGATCTGAGTTTCCCAGTGGCGCAGAACCCTCTACGGTATAAATACTCGGTTCGGATGTCAAAAACAGATCCAGGGTGTTCGCATAATCGCCTCGGGCATCCGGCACTCGCGTTGGCTCCCCCACGAGTTGAGTCAAGTTGTGGCCTACAGCAAACATCTCCGCCAGCCTCCCAGCCTCGTCGGTTCTGTTAGAATGTAACAACCAGTCGGAATTGTGCACATTGAAATCGCCAAGGACAACAATTTCAGAAGCTGGGTGGTTGATGCGCCGGAATGTGCTTCGTTCAGACGAACCTGATTAAGATTGAAATGGTCAAAAGTAGACAACGCCGTCTCTTTAAGTGTGGCCAGAATAAAACTCTATCTTGTTGAAAATTGTGTCTCGACTGGTGAATTCTCTACCTAGATCATGAGATGTTACACCTCTAAACTTTTTCCTTTGAAGCAGTGGTTCAGTTCAAAATCAATATAAATAAACCCGCTACCATTGAAAAGTTGGAAAACAACATTGTTCTCATCATCCAAATATTCGACATCGAAATTTGGATCCTTGGAATTAGACATGATTGCGGCCAGCATTTAAAGAAATAATATTAAAAACATAATTGCGGAGAGTGGTTCTATGGTATGGTAATAGAGATTACTCGATTAAATTGAAGTTTTTTTTTGAAAAAGTACCTATAAATAAATCAATCATAGCATGGATATATTCTTTCGTTATACCTTCCCTCTTCTTCAGTTTAAACTGTTTCTAATTTTATGGGTATAATGCATTTTGTGTGCACGAATCTGTTTGCTTCACAAACAGGATCGCATTCTTTAACACTGCGTTAGTGGTCAGAATAATAGTAAAATATTAATGAATACTTTACAAAATGAATAATACAGAAAATACCGTGCACTAGAACCTTGAGATTGTCAACATTCATGCCTCCTTGAGATATATTATATCAGAGAACTACTTGATTTTATTTTACCATAATTGTTGTCAGGGAAATGAATTTTTCCCTATCAATAACATTTTATGAGACCATCGAACTGTCTAAATTGTATTTCAAAATCAGAAAATTAATGTTAGACAAATCTCAAGAGTAGGAGATCAAATCAAAAAGGATTTTTCCTAAATTACATTAATTTAAATCCATTTCTATTGCCGTGGCACGCTTGATATTATACTAAAGGTTTCAAAATTTCATAGACTAAAAAGAAAAGAAGTGAAAAGGTTCGGTTGTGAAATGTTTACAAAATGACCCTTCTAAAATAGAAACTAGTCTTCTACCTACATCTCACATCATGTATTATATTTTGTTTTATATATTTATCAAAAAACTTGCACAGTCCGTTGTTTAGAGGATAACTTTAAAGGGGAATATCTACGGCCAATGAAATACCAGCACCTAATAGTAGGAAACCCTTACGTATAATGGCAATTTAGGATTTTATCATTCATTTCAAAGATTTAAGAAAAACTGGTGTAAGGAGCACGTTTCCTAGGAACATTACTGTGTACCACAACTGAATGATTCGGGTAGAAAAATCAAATCATAAACGTGTTATGGGTATTGAAGATGAAATAACTTATCCAGGAAGTAACCCATAACACAGGGTGTTTGTTGTTCTCGGAGGCGACATTATCGTTAAATTGAGTATACTTTGGCAATCAATACAGTTGTCATGATGAATATACTTGCAATTGAACAACGCTATCAAATTATCCAAATTTATTTTGAAAATTAATTGTCGATTCGCGAAACTTATAAAGTTCGTGATATTTATGACGCACATTATTATCTATCGATTTGCTAGCACTAATGCTTCATAGGGAGAAGTGTGGCGTTTCTACAATACACAAGCAAAAAGTGAAGAACACCGAACGAAAATCGAATAAGAAAATGCATCAGACCCGTATACCATAGCGATAACATAACAATTCACATCAGTGGAATATAGTTGAGTTTAAAAATCGAATTCTAAGCACGGCCAGTAGCCTGATGTGTTACGCATTGGTTCAATTTTTGGTGATTATAACTGTCATATCGTCAGTTCGAATTACATCTTCTTCACTTAAATCCAAACGTTATAGGTTCTTTAGTATGGTGTGTGTAATTTGTTTGAGTCGCCTTCCTACCATCTTTCTAATAACCATGTTATGGTCTTTATTACGGTTGCGCTAGGCGTAGGTGTGATGAGACGACACTACTGCGAGGGTTCTCTATATCACACGGAGAACCAACCCACAATTCTAACCAACCTTGACCGCTGTCAAAAACAGCGCATCACCTTACCCTAACCTGTAACCCATTTCAAAACATGCAAAAACAAATCCCAATCTGCAAGCGCATCCAGCAAGAATTCATCTCACAATCTGCAATGAAAGGCATTTCCCAAAACTCCCAACAGAATACAATTCAATAGAATATATTCTAAATCATTTCTTACATCACCCCACATATAATTTTTCCCAAAATTGCTTCGATCAATTCTCTACTTAATCCCTATTCCCTCCTTGCGACCAAGCAATCTTAATTTCCCCGAAATTCATATGATGTAACAAACGCATATTCAAATCCACAACGGAACATTAACCATCGCCACCAACTATACCAAGCCGCACACCGAAATTACTTCAGTTAATATCTTATCTAAACGATATTCCTTGCTTGCACCCAAGCAATTTCAATTTCCAGGTACACACAACCAACGAATCCAACTCAGCATATACGGCGAGGATTCGCTGGAACTGAATTCTTCTGCAAGCATCTCGAAATTCCTCTTAAGCGGCAGTGAGTTTATAAAGCCACTGCCACGACGCGATGAACTTTTGCTTTCATTAGTCAGTCGAGATCCAACCGCCTCCGGGACCACAACACAAAAGTCGAGTCACAACCACAATGCAAGGTGTGCATTTACAATTAAAGACATAGAAACGGTCGAGTCGAAAGTGTACATTTACAATTAAAGCCATAGAAATAAATCGATCAATCGAAGGCGTGCGTTTGCAATTAAAGACATAGAAACGATCGAATCGAAGGTGTACATTTGCAATTAGAGACATAGGAATTAGCCGACCAATCGAGGGTGTGCGTTTGCAATCCAAGACATAGAAATAAGTCGATCAATCGGAAGTGTATATTTACAATTGAAGACATAGAAATTGTGTGTTTACAGCTGAGGAATTAAAGAACAATTATCACTAAGCCACCCCAGTGTGTTTTAATTACCCTCCCCTTTCTTCGGTGGACGATTCCTTCTCTAGTAATTTGTTGGGGGGAGATAGTGAACCCCGCCCCATGCGTTGGCGCCAACATATCCACCCCCACACTACCATAAGGGAACAAATCATCAAGAAAACACCGACTCGGCAAAAAGAAGACGTAGGGAAAAATGGAAAAAAACGGGATATACGCGTCGGCACGTGGAATGTTCCAACGTTATATAAACCAGGCGCGATACAGACGGTCGTAGAAAACACGAAACAATATAAAATGGACATAATCGCGCTTCCAGAAGTCCGACTCCCATATCAAGTAATCGAAACCAACGGGTTTACACTGCCGTGTGGAGGTACCGATACACATAACCTCGGGACTGGCTTCATCATAAGCAAGAAGATTACGTCCCATGTAAAAGATGTGCAATTTATTAATGACCGAATGTCTGAGCTAAAAATACAGGGCCGATGGTACAATTATGTATTTATAAACGTACACGCCCCAACAGAATCTGCGGACGAAGAAACGAAGGACACGTTCTACGAGACCCTAGAGGATGTATTTCATGGGATCTCATCATTCGACGTTAAAATCCTCCTCGGGGACCTCAATGCGAAAATTGGAAAGGAAGATATCTTCCAACCAACAATAGGTAAAGAAAGCCTACACGATGTTTCAAATGATAATGAAATTCGAATTATCACGTTCGCAGCGTCAAAAGATCCGGTAGTGAAAAGCACGATGTTCAAGCACAAGCATATCCATAAAGCCACATGGATATCACCCGACGCCGTAACGCGTAACCAAATAGGCCACTTCCTCATAGACAAAAGACACCACTCGAATATCCTTGACGTAAGATCATATAGAGGAGCAGATTGCGACTCCGATCACCTTGTAGTGATGGGCAAAATTATAAGTCGGCTCGCAGCAAACCCACGTGGGCAGTCACGGGAGACGAGCAAAAAGTTCGACATTGATAAACTAAATGACCTGCGCAAAAGGGCTGAATATCAAGACGAACTAACGAATATATTTAGCATTCTAGAGAATGTGAGCAGTGAGGAAGAGGAAGCTAATAGTGCGGCCACTAAATGGGCATCGATCAGAGACACAATCAAACAAACAGCCCAAAAGGTATTAGGATTTAAGAAAACAAATAAGTCCAAGTCTTGGTTTGACGCTGGGTACAGGGCAAAGATCGAAGAACTTAAACGCCTCAGAGTGATCCACCTAGAAAGATATGATAAAGTCAATGCAGTAAGATACGCGACGATTCGGAAAGAGACAACGAGACTTTTCAAACGCAAAAAACGCGAATGGGAGAAGACTCGGATCGAAAAAATCCTAGAAAATGCCAGAGCAAAGAATATCAGAGGTATGTATGCCGGTATAAATTCAATTAGAAATGGCTACCGAGAGAGAGCCAATATAATCCGAGACGCAAACGGCTGTCTGGTGGCAGAAACGAAAAATATCGTGACAAGATGGAAGCAGTACTTTGAAAACCTGCTCAATGTGCGCACCCATCAACCACAAATAAACGCATCGGACGTACATAATGTCTGGTGGCAGAAACGAAAAATATCGTGACAAGATGGAAGCAGTACTTTGAAAACCTGCTCAATGTGCGCACCCATCAACCACAAATAAACGCATCAGACGTACATACAGCCGAGCCTCAGATCCCAGAGCCCCCTTTCGACGAAGTTGTTGACGCAATAAACCGATTGAAAAACAACAAGGCTCACGGAGTCGACTGCATACCGGCAGGGCTTGTGAAGTACGAAGGAGAGGCAACCGCTCGAAAGATCCACGAACTCATCAAAACAATATGGGATAAGGAAGTCATTCCGGAAGAATGGAAAACCTCAATAGTCGTCCCCAATTTCAAAAAAGGTGACAGATCTGACTGCGAAAATTATAGAGGAATATCATTGCTCCCAACCACATACAAAATACTAACAAATGTCATACTGGCGAGAATCACACCGTACGCAGAAGAAATATTGGGAGACTATCAATGCGGATTCCGTCGGAATTGGTCAACAAGCGACCAAATATTCACAATAAGACAACTGCTGGAAACGAAGTGCGAATACGGAGAGACGGTTCACCAACTGTTCGTTGACTTCAAAAAAGACGACGTCTCAGCCGCAAGCCAGAGACTCTACCATATCCTAGTTCAGCTGGGAATCCCAAAAAAATATGCGGCCCTCATTCAAATTTGCATGAACGAAAACAAAGGGCGAGTCAGAATAGAAAACCACCTCTCAGAACCATTTGAAATCTGGGACGGACTAAAGCAGGGAGATGGTCTATCACCGTGTCTTTTTAACCTTGTGCTCGAGTATGTCATCACAAAGGTACAAGACGACAACATGGCCGGATCATCCCTAAACGGGGTCACACAAGTGCTCGCATATGCGGATGACATCGCCGTTTTGGGCGATAATCTAGCAGATAGCGGCACAAGAGGTGGGCCTAGAAATAAATGAAGACCAAACAAACTACATGATTGCGGCGAGAGCAGGTGGAACTCAGGAAACACATATAAACGTCAGAGGCTAGATATTTGAAGAAGTTAAAGAATTTAAATATGTGGGAATAATACTGAGGACCAGTAACGAAATGTCAAAGGAAATTAACAAAAGACTACACTCTGGCAACGCTAGTTGGCATGCAGTCAGTAAACTGCTGAAATCCGAACTGCTATCACGGAATATAAAGCTCCGTGTCCATAGAACCATAAACATGCCGATTGTTCTATATGAATGCGAAACATGGGCTCTCACAAAACGGGAAGTAAACAAATTCCGCGTATTCGAGAATAAAGTTTTAAGGGGTATTTCTGGCGGCAAATATGACGAGGAGGCGGGACAATGGAGGAAACTTCACAGCCACGAATTGGAAGAGTCATACCGCAAACCTACAATAGTGAGAGTAATCAAGTCGCTTAAGATTAAGATGGGCCGGACACGTGGCGCGAATGGGCAACGATAGGACCGTGCATAGAATTCTTGACGGTAAGCCAACTGGAAAGAGACCGACAGGGTGGCCGCGACTGAGATGGGAGGACAATGTTAGGTTTGACCTTGAGGTGATCAGATCGGATGGTCGAACGTGGAAGGAGAGTGCACAGGACAGAGAACAATGGCTGAGTCGAGTCGGTGAGGTCATGAACTTTCGGGTTCCTACAGGCCAATAAATAGATATGGATAGAAATTACAGTAGCGCGGTTCGCTTTCCTTCGCTCCCTGAGGATGATTAATCTTAGCGAGATATTAAGGCTTGTAAAGCGATTCGCGTGGGGTTTTCCATCATGTTGTTGGAAGAACATCACGGGTTCGCTAGCGAAGCCTTTTTTATATTGTTTAAAGGTGGCGATTCTTAAGCTGTCGCTCGTGGAAAATGTTCTTCGTGGTTCAATACTTGACGATTGAGTGTTAATTTAATTCGCTAATGAGTGCTACTTCGTTTGTGAATACACTTAGACCGGGGCCCAGTCGATCTTAAAGGGGACCTGCAAATATTGAACTCATGGAAAACAGTTTAATGTTTTTAGTATATGAAACTTTGAAAAAGTACTTGAAGTTCCATCCTTTTAAGATTCAAATCATCCAAAACCTCAACAAAAAAAATGATTTTGTTCTACTCAAAGAATTTTGTGAAACAAAGTTGCAGAGATTTCGAACTGCAAATTCCATTTTATGGAGTGGCAAGGTCCATTTTCATTTAATTAGGTAAGCAAAACCACCGTTATTAGTCTTCAAGAAACTGTAATCCACGATTTAAACATCAAAAACCGCTATATTGTCCTTGGTAGGCACAAATCACCAAATCACATGCCTTCCTTTCACAAATGGAAAAATTGGTCCATATGTTTTAAAAAGTGATCAACACTGAGAATTATAGAAACCTGATCAGAGATTTTTTCTGCTGAATACATGAAGCTATTCATCAGTCTCATAACACACACCATTCAACAGGGTAGGGTGGCTCCACACAGTTTAGATAAGCCTGTTCCAGGATGTTTTTCCTCAAAAACTTATCAGTCGCTTTGGGGACATAGAATGGCCACCGAGATCATCAAACTTGAAATTTTGGATTTTTTAGTGGAGTTATCTCTAAGAAAAAGTGTATCAAAACAATGCCCCTTCCCACCGCGGACCTAAAAGAAAATATTCCGCATGAAATTAACTACATTCAGCCGGCTTGTTGCGATTTGTAGCGCAAGACATGAAGTTCCGTTTCAAACAGTGCGTACAATTCTATGGAAGACATTTGTATGATACTATTTTTATAAAGGTGACACCTCTAACATTACTCTATATAAGAATATTTTCAATAAAAATATAATTCAAGGAATTTTTTCATACAATTTAAGAAACATAAATTGGTTGCCAGACATCTTTTATCTGTGGGTCCTCTCTGAAGAAGAAAAATTAATGATGATAAACAAATACTGATTTTTTATCACACCTCGTGTAATCACATTCTATAACACGGTAACCTACTATTGTCTGTTTATTTAGCGGACGTGCTATTCCATAATTTGGAAATTGACGCCATCACACAGATTAAAACAGACACGCGTCGATCAGAATTCATGGTAGAGTATGACCTCTCTGATAACTCCATCTGCTTTAAAAGACGGAAGGTAATACGCACGTCTTTCGATGCTTGTCAGCGGATATAGGTCTTCTATGTTGGGACAGATACTTTATTTATATTCCATTTCATGAAAAGGAAGCCATAGGTCGGACACGTGCCCTATTAAAAAAGTATTATTATTATTATTATTTATTACAATGCAAGTAAATTACATGGTAACTTAAAAACTAATAGCACTAGCGACTAAGGCTTTCGGCTAGAATATAAATATTAAATATTGTTTACACTAGATTTTGTAACTTAACTAAGGTTAGTAGTTTGTAGAGCTTATCGATATTAGATGATGATGGTTGGGATATGATGTTGAGGATGTCGTCGTTGTAATGTTGGCGAACGAGGTCTTTTACCCCTGCACATTCAAATAGTATGTGTTTGGAGGATAGGTTGGAGTTGGATGTACAGATGTGGCAGGTAGGGGGATTACTCCTGTTGATGAGATGTTGGTTGGTGATAAATGTGTGCCCAAGGCGCAGCCGGAGGAAGCACCTGATTTTATGTTTTGCGGCTGTTGGTGGATATGTGATGGGTTCTCTTCTGGGGTTTACTACTGCATACATATGCCTGTAGTCTGCCCAGTCCTTTTGTTCTAAGTTGTGGAGCTCACTATTTAAGTATCTATGTAAGTCCTTGCTGTTTTCAACGAAAAAGGTTATTAGGGGTTCCTTGATGGCCAGTTTTGCAGCAGCATCTGCTGCTTCGTTGCCTGCTATCCCACTATGGCTTGGCACCCAGAGAAGCTTTATTTTGTTTTGTTTATAGAACAAACTATGCTGGATCAAGTGAATGATTCGGTTTCTATTGTTTGGGTTCCTTATTGCTTGGATGGTTGATAGGCTGTCTGTACAAATAAGTGTCTTGTCCTTTTTTACTAACTTAATTGCTTCCAGTACAGCGGTTGCTTCGGACGAAAATATGGAACAGAATTCGGGTATAAGTCCCTTTCTGATTACTATTTTTGCGCTGTTGACTATCGCAAATGACGTGCCGTCCTCTGTTTTGGATCCGTCGGTGAAAAGTAGGTTCCACTGGCGGTGTTGGTTTTTGATATGTTGATAGTGTTGTTGGTATTCTAGGTGGTTTGTTCTAGTTTTTGGGAGTAGGCTTAAATCGGTGTTGAATATCTTAGATGATAATAACCATGGGGGGTGAATTGTCCTTGCCTTTTGTGGTTTAATGTTTATTCGGAATTGGTGCGCAAGTAATATTGCCTGTCCTAGGGCCGACAAGTGCCTTTGGGGCCGTTTCCTCCTAAGGATGTGTTTAATATCCTTCACTATGGGTGTCTCCGGTGTGGCGGTAAGTTTGACAACTAGCTTGGCTGAATGGTACTTCATTCGATTTTCAATCGTCGGGAGTCCACTTTCTGCTAGAATGTTTGTTATTGGGGTGGTTCTGAATGCACCTGTACTTATTCGGGCTGCTGCGTGATAGGGGGATTTCACTAGTTGTAGGTTAGTTTTGCTGCATTTCCCGTATATTGGTAGGCCGTAATCTATTTTCGATAATATAATTGCTCTGGTGATGTTTGTTAGTGTATTAGTATGAACAAAACTCTTTTTTGATCCTAAGTATTTAATTATATTTAACCTTATATCTAAGTTTTTCTTAAGAGCTAGACATTGATTTTTGAAGTTATATTTACTGTCAAGTTGTAGACCTAGAATTTTTAGTGTATTAACATTGCTGATGGTGGAATTTTCAAAGTTAACTGTTAACAATTTATTACAACTGTGTTTTTTACATATGTGTAATATTTTCGTTTTCTTGTTTGAGATTTTGGCTCCGGAATAATGACCCCACATTCTAATATCTGAGAGAATATTTTCAAAAGTTTGACTGATAAGTTCTAAATTGTTGACATTACTGAATACAATGAGATCATCTGCGTAGATACAATATTTTACAACTTTATATTTTGCCAGTATAATACTTAGATCTTCAAACGCTATTTTGAATAAAACTACTGAGAGTGGTGATCCTTGGGGGATACCGGTTTCTAGATTGTGTACCCCGGAATAAACGCCGTTGGATTTTACCCTGAATTTCCTATTAGACAGGAAAGATCTGATAAAATTGAACATATTACCTCCTATTTCCCATTTTTGAAGTTTGTTCAGTATGACGTGGGGGCCGATGCGGTCGAAGGCCTTTTCGAAATCTATTGTTAGAATGGAGGTATGCTTTTTGCAGGAAAGTGCAGAAGTAATGTAGTTATCAAGGTGAAGGAGGGCATCCATTGTACCTCGACTTTTTTTAAATCCAACTTGCTGCATACTTATAAGGGTATATTTCTCTAAATACCAGTTGAGCCTTTGTGCGATAATTTTTTCTAACAATTTGCCTAAGCAGGGGAGGAGGGAAATAGGGCGGTAGCCATTGATTGTGTCGGTTTCCCCATCGGACTTTAAAATAGGTATGACAGTGGATGTTTTCCATGTTTGTGGTATGACGCCTGATTTATAAATGTGGTTAAATAGATCTAGCAGACGCTGTTTCATGATCGGAGGGCTGTTTTTGACCATAGCATAATCTATTCTGTCGAAGCCCGGGGTTTTTCCTTTTGCAGAATGCAGACTGGATTCAAATTCTATTCCCGTTATGGGACTTTCTATGGCATTGAGATAGGTGTTCCCTAGGGTGGTTATTCGCATTGGGTGTTCCTGCATTTGTTTTTTTGCTGCGTGGAAGTTTGGATGAAAATTAAACTTTATATTTGCCCAGGATGCGGCTAGATGTTCGGCTATTTTTTGAGGACATGTAAGTATGTTAGTGCCGGTATTTATTGCCGTAATGCCAGGGGGATTATAATTGCCTGTGAGCGTTTTTATATCAGACCATATCTTTTTTGGGGTGGAATTGGGTGTTAATTTTGCCGTGAAGGATTGAAATGATTTGGCCTTTTCAATTTTGGCAGTTCTCCGAAACTGGGCGTTAAGCCTTTTATATGTTATTAGATGCTGGTCCGTTGGATGTTTCTTGAAGATTTTCCAAGCTGATTGTTTTTCGGTCCGTAATCTTGCCAGTTCGGTATTCCACCATGGGACAACGGTTTTATGGAACCTTCTTGTTGTCTGCGGAATGGACATGTTGGCGGCCGCTCTAGTCATTTTTGTAATAATACCTGCTTCTTGGTTAATATTTTTTTTTACGCTATGGGAGCTAAGGAATTGTGTGGTTAATGTTTGAAATTTATCCCAATTGGCACGGTCAGATTGGAACTTGGGGAGGAGTTTGATATTTTTCTTATTGCCGTTGCCAGTCGAGACAGAGATTTTAATCGGGAAGTGATCGCTTCCATGCAGATTGTCTAATATTTCCCAGTTAGTTATGGGAGAAAGTTGGGCTGATATTATGGAAAGGTCTACGTTTGTAAAGGTTTTGTGTGTGGAAAAGTGGGTTGGCTTGCCGTTATTCAGTATTGCCAAGTGGGATTGTAGCAAAAATTGTTCAACGATTTTACCTCTTTTGTTTGTTGTTCGTGATCCCCATATTGAACTCCATGCATTGAAATCCCCCACTAGGAGGATTGGTGTGTGTATGTTTTGAGTCATGTTATTCAGATCCGCTAGATTGAATGGTTGGTTGGGTGGGATGTAAATTGAGATAACCGTTAAACTTAATTTCCCTGTAAGTTCGATTGCGGTAACCGAGAAAGGGGAAGTAATGTTGAGGTGTCTATGGTTAAGGGCCCTATGTATTAGTATACCGGACCCTTGTTTAGAGGAGTTGTTTTCTGTGAGGTTGTTGAAGTAGGCTTTGTATTCCCGAGGCACCTTAGCATTTGAGGACTGGGGTAAGTGAGTTTCTTGCAATGCTATGATCGCTGGTTTTAGTTCCTTTATAAGGATCTGTAGTTCGTGATAGTTATTGTGGAACCCATTCAGGTTCCACTGAAGCATTAAAAGATCGTTTGGATTGTTGTTAGTGTTTGTTGTGGTGTTCAAAGTGGGGGAGTCAATATAACGGTTATTGGTTATCTGACTCCGCGCCACACAGCTCGTTTCACTCAGTTGTCCAATCCGCTCGGATTGGTTTGAGTGAAAGTCGCCCTGTGCCGCGGAGTCAATGTGTTGGTGACAGAGATTAGGATCATATCTTTCCATGATCAGGTAAAGGGAAATTTTCCGTTGAGTCTAAACGGGATTTTTGCATTTCTGCTGGGGTGTGTTTCGGTTTGTTTGTGTGTGTTTGAGTTTGTATGGGAGAAGCGTTTCGTGTTTTGTTTTTAATTGTGTTTTGTTGTACGATAGGGTGTTTTCTCTTTTCTATTTCCTTTAAGGTTGCATAGGAGGTGGAGGGAAGTATATGTGTTTCTTTGGTAGCAGTTTTGTTTACGGGCATTGGGACTTGTATGTGTTTTGTTGGGACTGAAGCGGAATGCGGAAGCGGTTTTCTTTATTTGCTCCGAATAGAGATCATTATTTGTTGTTTGGATGGGATTTTGTTCTCTGTATATGCGTTTAGCATCGGATAGGGATGTTTTATTTTTTGTTTGTATTATTAAAATTTGTTGGTATTGCATATATTTTGGGCATGTAGAGGAAGATGCCGGGTGGGGGCCGTGACAGTTTGCACAGATTGTTCTTATGCATTCAGTTTCAGGGTGGGTTAAAAAAGTAATGTAGGTATACGAGTACCACAAGGATTGTGCGCCTTCATTGCTTTTTAAGTTTTGACTACTTTTATGGGTACGTACTTATTCTTTGTCGGTACAGAAGAATAAATAAAGTATTGTTCACCTTCATTGCTTTTTAAAGTTTTGATTACTTTTATGGGTATGCACTTATTCTTTGTCGGTACCGAAAAATAAATAAATGTAGTACTACATTAAATTTCTGTACAAAGTGGGCTAAGAGGGAGTTTGTTCCACATATTGAATCATGTGCTGTTCTTTATATATGTTATCGTTCTGTACATAGACTTTCAATTTTAGTGCATTCTATTTCAGACGCTGGATTTCCAATCCACGTTATCTTCCGGTCCATTTAAGTTGCCGCTTCTGGCCAATCCTGGCAAATATACTAGAACTTTCCTGACATTTTCTTTCCACCAACTTCCTCTTCCGGATAGGATACTTTTTATCGTCGTTTTTCTCCTATTCCTTTTCCCATCCGGACATTAATATAAGAATAGTTCTATGGCAACGGGCTGCAAAATTTGCCATGGTCTTACAATTTTCATCTTTCTTTAAAAAGGTGCTAAGTGTTCAACCTTGGTTGTGTTTTAAAGCGTGTTTTCAAGGAACTACGGTGCTATCTCTTCATATTGCAACTCTTTGGGTCTAGGAGGCACGTGCGCTATTACTCCGGCAATAATTTCCAACGAAGGTAAATTTGATTAAAATTGCTAAGTTAGGATCTAGGAAATTTTGTGTGCAATATAAAAATGTCTGTGATCTGTAATGTAATCAAATCTCTTACTGATGAACTCATCAGCATTATTAAGGGAAGTCTTACCGCCCTGTTCAATCAGGTACACAAAGATGTGGATACCATATCAATTTATCAGGGTAGAGTGCCTTAGATAGCTGATGCTGTGAGGCACCCTGACATCAAAGTCACAATTAGGTCAAAAGTTAATTAGGTTGCAGTGATGTATTTACAAACTGCACCATGTGATTGCTATGGAGCATCATGAACTTCATTAGCTGTGCTTCGTGTTTGTGAAAGAGCACCTTCAACAATCGTGTATTGGAATTCAACTGTGAATTTTTTTATGCGAAAAGAAGAATTTTAGGGTATTGTTACTGACTGAATAACGACCGTTGCTGTGGGGTTATAGTCGATTATCTCTCCCGTGGAGCAGCAAAATTTTAGATATGAATCAAGTCCCCCATTTCCCCTGTAGTGAAAGATAGTTCGACGAAGACTTTGTATCTGTGTCAAGGGAAATTTTAAGATAATCTATAAGATTTTATGATGGACTGTTAACGTAGCGCAAATATCTTATAACCACCCGAGGATAACACTCCAACGACGGCACAACGAATTTTCTTTACTGTAAGAAGTAATGAAGTCACTGAAGCGATCAACCATATACGTTTCATCCCGACGAGTTATGGTTACTCGTCCAGGGCAACCACTCGTCTCTATTCACTCCCTCGCTTCAAGGATTCAATTTCATAAGATAAAGCTGTCGATAAAAAATATAACTGGAGTGTACGTGCGCGAGATTGTTTTTGTAGTAGTGTTTCCTTTCATTTTTGATATCATTGATGTGCAACTTGTCCTCAGTCCAAAAGGGAACAAAGATAATTTATTTTGAGTACCCGTTGTTATTAAACAAGATTAACTAATCAATAATGAAACGTAACAAGAATTATACGCCGAGCATGCATAGTAATGTATAACAATGTGTGCGTACTTGTCGTAAGTGCATTCTTGGTCCCAAGGCGTTTGTTCATATGCTGCCCATTCCATTCATTCCTTTTGCATTCGATCCAAGTAATCCAGAAACTAAATTAATGTTGGATGGTGCTTGAGATAATGCCGTCCGCTCCAACAGATATAAATAAATTGTAAAACGACTTTCTTGGTTGTTAAGCGTTGATATAGTACTCCCTTTTCTTGTGGCATTTCTCGTAGGCAATGTAACAAAGCGCTATCGTTATGAGGATGGCTATTGTGACGCCCATCCCGATGCTCACCCAGATAATTTCATCGTTGATGCTCTTGTAGGATCGTCCTGTGAACAGAAAACACAAGAGAAAATACATTAGGTAGATGGTAAGAGAAACTTTTTCTGATGAAAGCAATTAGTTAGATTCGACTATCGTGAGTTATGCCATTTAGGGTATCTTCAACAAGACAAGTAAATATATTAAATCTATTCTCCTAAACAAGGAAAAGATATGTTCATGGAGCTACAGAATGGCTAACATAAGCTAGTCAAGAATATGTCCTTTTGTTCCTTCGGTTTTCGTAATTGTGATCGTATTCTCAACATAAACGCGTTTGCATTAAGAGCGATATATTTTTGAAATGTATGAATAATTGGCATGATTACAGATCTTAAAATCTGCATTACCGACTTCATTTAATAAAACAGTATTATCCCCACATTTAACCGACAATGTTGTAATGTAAAATATTGTAATAACAAAATGTTAGATGTTTCCATATATTCCCTTCAACCTTCCCGATAAACAGTTCCGCTGTGGAGATCGTGAACTTCAGGACCACCTCACTTCATTCAGTTTCTAGTAAAACCTCTAAAACAATATATTGTGGCAGCACTTCCCAAAAGAAATCAAATGTTAACAACCTTACCGACCGACGAGCCGAATGAGAAGAGGCTGCCGGTTAGGTAGTAGAAAAAGAAGAAAAGTCAGTCGATGACAATGAGCGAGAAGAAAAAAGGCGTACGTTGATGCAATAAGCAGATGACGAGTGTTTTATTCGAAAATATATATTTATTCAATAGTGTCTAAAAATAACGAGTGTTTTATTGAGTTTAATGTATCTATTACTTTGATCTTACAATATGAAAGCTATAACGGTATTTCAATCCACCATAAATTAAGTTTCCAAAAAATAAATACATATATACATGGGTGGCCTGAAAAGTTTCCGATCTCAACGTGAAGATAGCAGCACTCGTCAATAAAAGCCAGTGAATATAGTTGCGAATCTTTTGACAGTTACTCACCAAAATTTCAGCCATCTTGGACGCGTAGTTTTTATTTGACAGTCGTTTGAGTGAGTCGATTGGTTTCAAGATTTTCCAACTGCGTTTGCCGATATACTTCTTATAGCACCCAACTTTGACATTAAGCGGGATATGGGCCTGTTAGCACACTAGTTTGTTGAGCATACCAATTAGTCTAAAAACTAGGCCAATGGTTTTCAACATATTTTTCTCATACGACTTGGACGCTATTCGTCTTCATTTTAAATTATTAATATGTTTTTCTTTGGTTGTTCCTCGGCCTCTTTCTCTTAAACCTGTAGTAAAAACGATGTCGTACTAGAGAGAGTAGACGAAATAAAATATTCCAAGTTTATTTCCATCCGGCGCAAGACTAATCACCTTGCCCGAAAAAAAAAAACAAATCATTATGGAAAATTTAACAAGCCTCAGGACTTGCTAAATAAGGCCAAGACCGGTTCTCGGCTGTAGTGCGGTTGATGATGATGATGAAGTTTATTTCCAACTCATGGATCACATTTCTGTACCACGCTAGTTGAAAAAATTGCTATTGACCTACCACTAAAAGAAGAATGGAAAACGACAGTATTTGGATAACTACACTAATCATATATTGTATTATTTATTTGTGTGAAATGAAGCAGTAATCAAACAAAAATGTACGCCACCCTCTCGTTCCAAAAAATCGCAAAACGCTAGTAATTTCGGACAAATAAGCTACACAATCCTTGGTTTACTCTAACTCTGACGTTTAGCACCTATATCTTAGTGGCAGTCGAATAGCGATTCTGACATTACCCCCCGTAACTGGGATCTTAATCAAACACTGATCGTGCTTGTTCTTGCGTCATGTCCTCAGGTTAGGATGTATGTACATATGTATGTATACTTCCCATGGAAAGCAAAACGAATTTGTCCTTTTGAATCCAAACGGAATTTGGATGCAGGAAAATGTTTCTATATAGGAAAGTGTCATTTCGATGTAGGAAAATGATGTTTTTTTGTGGAGAAATGTCGTTAATTAGGAAAATATGATGATATAAAAGGGACGCGAACCATAATTAATTTAGATAACAGAAGCAAATTGTTTCCTGTTTCTTCAGAATTTCTGGTCGTATGGCTACACGGGTGTTGAGCAACGTAGGCCGGTCAATTCTAGATAGTACTCAAACATTTGTTTGGCAGACATTTTTGATAAAATAATAAGAATCAGCCGCGATGACAGATCATTTCTTACCACGCCAACGCGGGCTTTCACACGCCGGCTCAAATAAGTGCTTCTTTGGGAACTGAAAACATCAAGTTGATGGGTCATCCACCGAATGGTCCTGGTTTGGAATCCAATTACTTCTTTTTTATTTTCGCACAGCAAAAATAAATAACGTGGTCAACGATTTTCGCCGCCTAAACATGCGGTTGATGCATTTACACATGTGTATTGAAGGGACGCCAGTCGGAGCAGAAAAATCGCTTCCAAAATGCGTTAAAAAGCATGCAAAAGTATATTGTTCTTCACGGACACTATTTTGGAAAACAATAAAACCAATTGCAATGATAAATATAATTTTTTTTTATTATTAAGTAAGAAATATAAGTGTAACAATTATTCATTGCACAATAATTTATCTCTCTCTCTCTCTCTGTATATATATATATATATATATTCGTTGAAGGCGTACTCGCGTGGCTGCTATTGGCATCTCCGCTGCTAGTTGTATTCACTCCACAGGCGATTTTATCCTTAGTTTTCTCCTATTACTGCCGCAAAGCTCGGAATTCTCAAGCTTCTTGTCACTGGTTTGAGGTTGTAGCGTTTCTAACAGATACACACACAACACACAAGCAAATAGTGAAGAAGACCGAACGAAAATCGAATACGAAAATTTATCTGAGTTTAAAAATCGAATTCAAAACACGACCAGTAGCCTGATGTGTTACGCATTAGTTCAATTTTTGATGATTCTAACTGTCATAGCGCCAGTTTGAATCACACGTACTTCACTATCATCCCAAACGCTATAAGTTTGTATAAAAACGACACTTTGTTTTACTTTTTATATACTTTACTATGTTCTCAATTTATTCTATTTCCATTTACATTCGATTTTTTTTTTATTTTATTTCAATTTCTTTTACTTTGTTCTAATATAAAAATTCATTTCGTAAAATTCCACGTAATTTTCAATTTATCCCCTCATAGAGCTTTCGGCCACTTCGTTCACTTCAGAGCGTTATCACATCTTTAATGTACTAAGGCCGTCCTTAACAAGTTTTTTTGTCCCCCCCCCCCCCCGTCACCCCCCCACTTCCGTATAACACGCCTTGCCTTCTATTATCAGAACGTAAGAGGCCTTCGCTCAAGGACCCAATCCATTCTGAAAAACTCCCATGGCCTATCTGTCGACATTTTCGCTTTAAGTGAAACGAACTTAATCCCCAGCAATCATAACCAGGAACTGTTTCCCCCCTCGTTCACCTTCTTCCCCAATTACCTCCTCAATCATACTACTGACTTTTCCTCTAGCCGAGGGGTGCTCACGTTATCCACAACAGCCCCGAGTCGTCACTTGTCGCTTTCCCCACCCCCTTCAAGCTGGACTTTATGACTGTCAAAATCACTCTTCCTCGGAAATCAATCTTTGTTATGTGCTTCTATATCTTGCCATTCCAGCCCATTGAAATTTACGTGCTAGCTCTTAATGCCATCGACAATATAATCGGGCTGAGTAATTGCGGGGACGACATCATCATCTTCGGAGATTTTAATCTCCCGCAACTCAATTGGGTTATCTCTGAAGATCATTCACACTTTACCCCCCACCTCACCTCGGCTAAGGAATGTCTCCTCTGTTCTCTCTGTCATATCAGCAACGTTCGAATCCAGTTGGGTAGGCAAATTAACCTCATCTTAACAACAGACCCTATCAATACATCCGTCTCACCCAGCTCCTTCGTCCTTACATCTATAGACCACCACCACCTTCCTATTCGCGTGACCTTCTTCCGAGTCCATTCGCCACCATCCGGCCCCCCTCCCAATCACTACGCCTGCGATTTCCATACAGCTAATTTTTGCTCATCAACGACTACCTAGACCGCCTTTCGTACTCTACTTCCCTGTTCGTTCCCAACTCTAGACAAAGAACATCAACCTCTTCTCCTCCATGGTACTATCACAAGCTTGGCTCCTCGGGTGATAACAGCAATAAGTTATGGGTCATCTTCTCTCGGAATCGAACTATACTAGGCTACTCTAACTTTCTTGGCTGTTACCTCCAATTGACGAAACTTTTCAACGCTCTTTACCGTAACTATCTTACCAAAACTCACATCTTTCTCAAAAATGACCCCAAAACCTTCTTCCTGTGCGTCTATCATCATACCATATCGCTTACCTTAAACTCTCATACCTCATCTGGTCCTGTTGCTGCTGCTAACTTCTTCGCTACTCACTTCAATCAGTCATTCACTAATGACTCCTTTGTTCCCAACCCGTCATACTTCAACTACCTAGCTAACTTTTCCCCCGGGCCTCTTCTCCAGAACTCTTTTGAGCCGACCTTAATTCAATCCAAGCTACTGGAAGTCAAAGACGAGTTTCCACGGGGTCCTAATGGAATCCCTGCAATCCTCCTCAAGAAATGCTGATCTATTCTCTCTGCTCCCCTCTCACTGATCATCAATCTCTTACTCTCTCAAAGCGTGTCCCAAAAACGATGTCGCGAACTACGTAAAGTATTCTATACGAATCTCTTAGTTTTCGTTGCAAATCTTTTATTTCATCAAGGCAACATGGTTTTCTCAATGGCTGATCAACTACAACCAATCTCGTTGAGTTCACTTCCTTTACACTCTCAGCAGTAGAGGACGGTTACGAGGTCGATATGGTCTCGACCGACTTCAGTAAAGCATTCGACAAAAACTCCCACAATCTAATAATCTTCAAATTATCCGCCCTCGGCATCGAACCTGGATTGCTGAAATGGATTCCTTCCTATCTAACGGATTAAATATCTTAGCCAGGTGTGGTCTCCTTATCACAAGATCCGTATCTGTAGAATCGAAAGTATTCAACGTCGCTTCCCTCGGTTTGCTCTCCGAGGGCTAGGATTAGAAACTTCTTAATCCTTCCCTCGTACATTAACCGCCTCAAATTATTCAACCTCAGAACCCTTGAGGAGCTCAGGGCCGTGGCTTTTCATTCATCGGATTCTTTCCGGCTCGGCCGACTGCGCCTACCTCCTTAACTTAATTCCTCTGAACATCATTATCATCGACACTACAACCGGGAACCGGTCTTGGCCTTATTTAGCAAGTTCTGAGGCTTGTTAAATTTTCCATAATGATTTGTTTTTTTTCCGGGCAAGGTCATTAAGTCTTGCGCCAGAGGCTCTCTGACGGGGAATCGAACCTCGGTCTCCGTGTGATAGACGGGTATACTAACCACTATACGATCAAGGAGCCTTCCTCTGAACACTAATCGCCAAAATACACATAATCCCCGCCTTTTCTACATTCCCCCTCACCGTATCACTTATGGGCTGAACGAACCCCTTTCAGGGATGCTGAGAAATGTCTAGCCCAATTCCACCTTGTTCGGCTTCGACCTCTCTATCCATACTCTCAAACACCGCCTCCTAAACCATTCTCACCACCAATCTTAAGGGACGCTTCTACACTCCACTATAACCTTATGTAACCTAAGTAGCAGCGCTCTTATTTATTTTCTTCGAGTAAAAGAGTTTTAATAGCGAACTGAACACCCTTGAACAATCCACTCCTGTATATTCCTGCTTCTGGTAGTTAAAACCATATCGTGTCTGTTTCATCGTCCTGAACTTATCCACAAATGAAATAAATCGTCGAACGAAAGAGTCCAGTATGATATCCATGTTTATATATCTGTTTTTTATTTTCAACCAAAACTATGCTGTGCCCGACATTCTTCTATGAAACAGTCTTTTTCATTCATTCTTCTCGGGTCAAACGGCCTTAACTGAAGAATCCGTTCTTACTATGTTTGAAGTACATATTCCTACTTTTTGTAACTATTCAATGAATACCGTAGGCAGTCTCTCCCTCTCTCTCAATCACCTATTCCAGCAGCTTCAAAAGCGAACTAAAGAAGGCATTCTTACTAGCTTTAAAGTGCATACCACTGCTCGTTTTAACAAAATCCATCTGGTATCCACATCATCATCCTGAACTCTTTTATGAAGTTTTATTCTTGTTCAAATTTTTCGAGTTACGAGACGGTCTTAACGATCTCACGCAACCTAGTCTCACTAGATATCGGGCGTGTACATCTGTTTTGCAATAAATTAAAGCCCCAGTTCAAATAAGTAACTTTCTTATCTATTTGGTCATTCGCGCATTCTAGTAGTCAAAGTTAAATGCGTTGTTGTGGTAGCGCTTATAGATTTCATCGTTTTAGCACGTCCGAAATAAACGATTCTCTCACATATGGGTCCAATAAGTTGCCTTACAGCATTCACCATGTTTAGGAACAGCCATTTCTAACCACCCAAATCTGAAACCCATAACTGAGTACATATAGGTTCGCAGTCCTACACAACAGCAGTTTCTATTCTAACAGTCGATGGAATGCTTTATTGCTCTTCAGCAATCATGCGCTTGCCTAAGGTTGTTTAGTGTAACCGATTGCTATTATTAAAGTTAACTCCCTTCACACATGTGGCTTTCATTAATGTGGCTGCAAATTTTGCGCCACACGCGATCTGGGTGAAAGTCCCCTGAACAGGGACTGACGTCAATACGCAATTCTTAAAGGAGTATTCAAAAAATCGATTTTTTCATTTGTTACAAAAAAATACTCTGCATCTTGTAGAATTAGAGAAAAACAATTTTATATTTATACAAGCATTTTTTCGGTGATATTTCCGGTGGTTTTCAAGTGCGTTTCACTGTTCCGAAACAACTACTTAAAGCTTTAAATACGTTTTTCACACAACCTGAATTTTTATATATAATTCAAATAATTTTCATTCAAAATTATATTCTATATTGAACTATTTAAATAATTTTCGATTTATTTTATTAACAAATTAATTAATAAATGTGATTTATTTTTCAAATATTGACCAGTCTATTAAAGATTAATGTTTTAAAAATCGAAATGGAAATTTCAATGGCTATACTCTTGTAGATGAAGGCAATTTTTATATTTTTATATTATTTATTTTATTTTACTTTACTTAATTTATTTCATTCTTTCTGGTTTCAAATTACAGCTCATACATAGAGTGCTTCAAATTGTATACGGATCACAGAATTGGTTACTTATCATTTATTTTATTATTATTATTATGTAATATACACATTTCTTTGAACACTTTAAATTTATTTGATAATATAGTTTAGTACGTATTTTAGAACCATATTGTTGCGGATTCGCAATTAAATGCAGCGGGGAGAATCTAGTACGTTTATGGTCTAGTATACTCGCCAACCACTACATATGACACAACCAGCTGACAGTGCTTCATCGCCAGCAAACTGTCATATTTTTGAATATGACCAACGTCTTTTTTCGGTTCGAGTTGATCATCAGCGTTTCTCGACATCAGTCAGTCCGCCGACCAGGGGTGCAACTGATCCACCAGCAAAATTTGAAGAATGGTCGTGTAGTACGGTTCGCTTCCGTGCTTCTCGATCAACGAGGAAGAGAAGCGAACAATTGTTGAATTCGGGTCCTGGGAATCGGCCAGGCCCAATAAAAATGCAGCTTTTTGAATCTGCAACTACTTTTATTAATTTTAATATTTAATTTAAATGATTGACGTCCTTAAATTTTAATATTTAATTTAAATGATTGACGTCCTTAAACGTTGGATCGCCCTTTTACACAAATTTTCATTGAGATTTGTATGTGAAAAATTGGAGAAACGGAAATGGAATATCTATTTTTAGAATATACACATCTGGCTGCAATCCAGATGGAGATAAGGATTTTAGAATTGAGTGTATGGGAACGAAATGGATATCTTTTAATGTGTTTGTTTGCATATGAAGATATGCATTATCCTGTTTAGTTTTTAGGAAGGATTTGGAAATATTAGTATGGTAATTGAACAATTCAATTTGTCTAACATTGGATTGAATGTTAGTTTGGGGATATGGATTAATGATAAAGTAGGTGGGTAGAAATGTATGTGGGAGGAAAATGGTAGGGCTTCTTGGAGCACTACATCCTCCCCTCCTTCAAGAAAAAATTAATCTGTAAGAGATTAATTTTCTAGGAGTGGCGCGATAAAAGGTGAAGGGCGATGTCATCATGATTCGTTACATAATTTGGATTTCAAATTATAATAGTTACTTTAAATTTCCATTGTAGTTACAATTGGTTGCTACTTTTTTAAATGTTTGTTCTTGTTTTTACATATTATTCAATATTTTGTGTTAATTCTGTAGCTTACGGTAGAGTGTTCTTCAGTATTTTGTTATGTTTTTAGAAAATCTAAGATTATGTGTTAAACTATAGGCTTACATTCACAATTTTTCTTATCGTGTATATAAGTACATTTTTAAGTTACATATATTAATAATGTTATTTACAGTGTTCTTTTGTTTTTTCAATATATTTAATAATAATTGTGAATTATTTTTATGAAATCAGATTATTTTAAATAAAATATTAAATTCATTTTGTGGTACAGATCAATTTTAGGTAAGCCTTACAACTTGTGTATTATTAGGAATTAACATTATCTACAGAGTATATTTCTGTTTCAATTTGAGGACTATATTTATGTTTTTTTTTTTTGTATTCATTTTGATTTAAAGTGAAAAATGTTAGTTCCATATTTTTCTTAGGATATTGTGATTAGGTTAATTGAAGAATGTTACATAGGTATTTGAAATTATTATATTTGTATATAATATTGTTTATTTCATAGATTTTTTTATTATTAATTTTTGCTTACTTAAAGTTATTCAAACTGTCATTTACAGCTTTCTATTTGAATAATTCAAGACAGTTTATTTGTTTATTTTATGTCAAGCTTTTATATATAAGCGTTAGCTATATAATATTTACAAACTTCATTTGATATGAATTTGCGGAGATTTTCTTCATAATATAAGCAATTTAAAGATTTATTTGTATTATATTTTGCTTATTATCCCCTGAGTTGTTAATACTGTTGTATTATTTACAAATGTTCTTGTTTATTATAGATTATTTTCCTTTAGATATAATACATAAATATAACAAACAAAGTTGGTTGTTTTATTATGTATATGTATCTATTTTGTTTTTTTTTCAATAATTTGTTAAAAGGTGAATTTAATATTATTCATTATATATTTTCTGTAGATATATTAAATTTACATACAGTTGTTTTTTTTTTTTTTTTTTAGATCAATGATGTGAGAATTTGTGTTCATTTTGTGTCCATACACATATACATATATTTGAATAATAAAGGAAAATCAATTTGTTCATTTTAAGTTTATCTTTAAATTTGTGAAAAATTTTCCATGTTTTCTTAGGGTTGGGTTGTGTGACATTTTTCAAAGTTTGAGCAGTAAATCCATCTATGGAAATCATTTTGAAGGATGTAGAATTCATAATAGATTTTGAAGGATCAACCATTGTTATATTTGTAAAAGGGATTTTGATTATTTGTTTATTTTTATGTTTAATTTGTAGAACCCATTTTAAAGTTTGAAAAATTAGAGAAACGACGGAAACGATGCGGACAAACAAGAAATTTAAAAGAGGTAATTTGATATAGCTGTTATTTACAGGCTTATATTCTGATGTGATTTCTTGTTCCTCAGTTTTACTCTTAGCTGGGAATCTTTGTACCTCAGGCTTATCGGATGCTGGGAGTTTTTGTGGTTTTCCAAGCTTACATTCTGCAGGGACTCTTTGTTCCGCAGGCTTACACTTAGCTGAAAGTTTTTGTTCCTCGGGCTTACAGTTTGCTGGGAGTTCTTGCTCCTCAGGCTTACACTTTGCCGGCATTTTCAGTTTGTGCTCTATGAGCTTGGACGTGTTGTTGCTAGAAGTCGGAACATTTAAGAATATGAAACTAGATGGCGGTTTTAGGATAGTATGGTCAGGAGTCTTTGTCGAATCATCAGATCCGGCCCGTAGACAAACGGATTCAAATGTTGACTGTTGGATGCGATCTTTGGCCAATACCTCCTCTATTTGGGGGGCCTCTAGATCGTCCTGCCTCTGATTTTTGTCCCTATTATCTCTAATGCCAATTTCATCCGTAGACGACACCTTGTAAGGTGAGGCATTTTCTACCTTCCTGTTTATATCATTAGCTTCTAATAACGATTGTTTAGATCTTTGGCTGTTTAATGTTCCTATATAAATTTGTGATTGCTGTACCCTACTCGTTTTGTTAATTACTCCACTTCTCCAAACGTTTGCGGTAGAAGTGGGCTGAGTTCTCAAATCATTTTTATTTGATGGAGACTCGTTTTGACTTCTGAAATGGGACAGTCTCCTACATTCTGCTTGGGAATGATTAAATTTGTTGCAATATGTGCATTGGAGGCGTTCAACCTCTGCTTTAATTTGGGAAATAGCATTACAACCATTTTCATTTCGACGACATGTCGCAGAAGTATGACCAGACCTATTGCACGATTGGCAAAATGCTGGTTGGCTATATTTGGAATTATAAGATAAATTAAAAAGGTTTCTATCGCCTAGTCGTGGGGCCTGCTCGAGAGCGTAATTTATTGCTGCTCTAAGACTTGGGGTACCTCGTGCTTTAACTAGAAGTTTTAAATGGGAATCCCTAAGACCATCTTCAAAAGTATGCAAGGCGAGCTTTTTATTTTCTTCGAGGAGATATGTTCGCACCGCAGGATCGACAGTGCTCTCGAACGTGGCTTTGTTCAGCAGATGCAGGAGGTGTGCGAGTCTGTTTCCAAACTCCTTCACATCTTCCTTGCTATCTTGCTTGGCTTTCACCAGACTGTTTTGTGCCGCTGACCTACAGGTGAGAATTTTAAATTCTCCCTTTAATTCGGAAGCAAGATCATTCCAGGTTGAAATGACCTTGTACCGGATGTGGTCGTATGCTGGCCCTTTCAGTCTGGTTTTCACCACGCTTAGATAAAAAGCATGCTGACTGTCGTCCTGTGCCTGTGAAAAAATAATATCTCCGCAAGAAACAAAATTATCCAATTCGTCCGGGTTACCGTTAAACACCGGTACGAAATCCAAAATATCCTTTAACCCGATTGTGACCTTCATTTTTTCGCGCACTTCAAATATTCGATTCGCGTATTATTTTGGGTGAAATATTCCTTCGGTAAATTCATCTTCCCAAACACAAGTGTATCAAGGGCGAATAGTATGAAGAGAATTTTTGTAACTCAACTGAAGCGATCCTAAAGAGAAAAGAGAAAAAATGCCTTCAAACCCAAACACATCGATATATCTAGAGGAAATTTCGAAAATACTAGAGGTAAGAGAAGATTTTTACTGACACCTCGAAAAACAATCCTAATATCGAAAAATCCTGGTAGACAGATAAGCAGAAGAGATCCTGTGAAAGAAGCCAATGGTAAAAAAAGAGGACATTTTTATCGAGCCCAAAGTGAAACGAGCCTGCAAGTGGAAAGATCCTGGATAGGGGAAAGTGATCCTAAGGAATTTTGATCTAAACAGATGAAAGGAAAAAGACCAACAGACAGATAAGGGTGAGCGCGTTAAAATCGAGAATTTCCTGTTAGAAAGTATGGAAAATATTCATCAAGTAAATTAAATCCTTAAGAAACTTATTTAATGAATGTAAATATGTGCATATGTATAGGTATATGTAAAAATGTAAGTAAAATTGTATGTATATTTAAATTTTTCTTGGGGTTTTTGTTATTATTGTAAACCATTCAAGTGATTACGTTAAAAAATGCTGTTTATAAAATAAAATTTTCAAAATTTGCTTTTCTTGATATCCCCTTTGATTAATTTTTCACAATTTAATTTGTTTGGTGATTTTCTATGCGTTCCTTTTTTGTTTTTATGAACTTTTTAAATGTGTATTGTGGGTTTTGTTTGTCCTCTTAAATTAACTAATACAATTTTATAGATAGAATGTATGTGCATACCTTGTACATTTTTGTGCCGGTGTTGCTGGCTGCTACAGCTGTATTGACTGCTCCTACTGGTGCGGTGTTGTTATATGGACATGAAATTTTTGTTGTTTATGATGTTGGGTATGTTGCAGTTGTCCCTGATCACCTTGTTGTTCCTTTTGCTAGTGTCTTGCCGGGAATAGTAGATTGGACAAGTAGCCAGCTGTTCAGACTGAGACCTTTATCGGGTTTTGCTAGTTCCACATTTCACAGTCCCACTAGAGCTCCTGCCTATCGATTGCCAGAGTTTCCGTCTCCATTCGCATGTGTCGATATAGTTTG
This sequence comes from Microdon myrmicae, assembly GCA_963931805.1. Classification (NCBI taxonomy): domain Eukaryota; kingdom Metazoa; phylum Arthropoda; class Insecta; order Diptera; family Syrphidae; genus Microdon; species Microdon myrmicae. The sequence continues at coordinate 128,445,945 of OZ007502.1, read as the reverse complement.
TGTTTGGTGTGTTTGCTTTTGGCCGCTGGACGTTGTTTTAAAAATTATATTTTTTCACTATTAACTGTGATGTTTTTGTTTATGGGGTGTCGTTCTCGTTTTGTTGGTAAGGGATTATGGTATAATCCCAGTTGATCTTTGCCTGGACGCCAATTGAGACTCTTCTTGGTAGGGGATTATTTGTCTCAGATCCAAACCGCTGCCGTCAGTCTTCTTTGTAGGGGATGAATGAATCAGTCCGATCCACTGCTCATTTATTTTTTATTTTATTGGTAGGGGATGTTGGGATCCCAAACCGCTGCCACCATTTTGTAGTACGGTTCGCTTCCGTGCTTCTCGATCAACGAGGAAGAGAAGCGAACAATTGTTGAATTCGGGTCCTGGGAATCGGCCAGGCCCAATAAAAATGCAGCTTTTTGAATCTGCAACTACTTTTATTAATTTTAATATTTAATTTAAATGATTGACGTCCTTAAACGTTGGACGCCAACCTAGAGACTGATCCTCGAACTTACAATGCATCGCCCTTTTACACAAATTTTCATTGAGATTTGTATGTGAAAAATTGGAGAAACGGAAATGGAATATCTATTTTTAGAATATACACATCTGGCTGCAATCCAGATGGAGATAAGGATTTTAGAATTGAGTGTATGGGAACGAAATGGATATCTTTTAATGTGTTTGTTTGCATATGAAGATATGCATTATCCTGTTTAGTTTTTAGGAAGGATTTGGAAATATTAGTATGGTAATTGAACAATTCAATTTGTCTAACATTGGATTGAATGTTAGTTTGGGGATATGGATTAATGATAAAGTAGGTGGGTAGAAATGTATGTGGGAGGAAAATGGTAGGGCTTCTTGGAGCACTACAGTCGCACTTCGTTTAATAATTAGTTATCCAGTAATTTGTAATTGTGAATGATTAATAAAGAAAGTACATTTACAGACAGAACGCACCCAATTAATATCCCAGTGTAAATCGCGAGGAATCGATTAACGTTAGTTGCGAGGAATCCATCTCCAGGGGCGACCATCCTTACCCTCATTGTTGGCCGTTCGATTGCCAACAATATTCTTTACAAAAAAAAAAATTCTTTATTCTAGACTTCTACAATGATATTACCCCATAATATATCCACACACAGATTGATAAGTAAACCAGTATCTGGATGGACTTATAAAAAATTGTGCCTCCTGCTCTCACAGCTAAATCTTAGATTATACTACATTATAGATGTTCAGAAAGTTTGTCATCTTTGGAATATCTTCTTCTTGTTCGCCATGTTAACATTACTACACCTACACAATCTAGTCGGTAGATCTGGGATCCTGAATCCAGACATGGCTTTGTATAATTCCAATCTGCACGCATGGAAGACTCTGAAATTTCTGAATTCTAAAATTTTTGTATTCTAGCCATTGTTCCATTATATTGCGCTTTAATAACTGGTAAGTTGGTAATTGGTGCATACGTAATTTTGAAGTTGCATTTGTAGGTTCAACTGACGATTCTCGCTATAGTTACTATGGTATGTTGGGTCCGAAAGCCCAACCGCGCGATGAAATGCCACTCCGTTAAGCTATGGAGCCCAGGAAGTGATCAAATCGAAATCCTTAATCATATTTCCGATCTTGAATGCTAGACCCAGTCGAGAAAGAAAATAGAATCTCAGAGCACCGACTCAGCGCTATGAATTCGCCTTCTCTAAGAGTAGTATATAAAGAATGATTTACCTGCGGATAAATATCCCTTCTGTTGTTGGGTTGTTTAGGATTTGTTGCACACAAAGTATTTGTCATATTCAACTAGAAATTAAAAGGTTTTGTTTTCCTCTGGGTGTTCCTACCGTCCTTCGGGGTTTGTGTTGTGTTGCCCCTGGTTCGTTATTTTATGTTGGGCTCTTTCTTTACTTGATTTATTCTTCGTTTTCATTTCTTTTAGACTTGGGAGTAATTATAATTTAATTTGTTGTTTTTCTTTCTTTTTCGTTTTTCATTCTTAATTTACATATTAAACTTTTTTTTTAGAGGCTTTTTTATGTTATAAACATATTTATGGAGACAACTTTTGAAGTTTTTTGATTAATTCTCTTGATGATATTTATTTTATTATATATTATTTTTATTTCCAAAATTGTGCTGCCCCTTTGTTTTAAAACTTTATGACACTTGCTGTGTACTTTACGATAAACCTTCTTTTAAATTAATATTTTTTTTTTTTCAGCTCCTTTCTCCTTAAAAGTTCTACTATACTTGATTTTTATATCCTGGTTTCCATTTTATTCAATGTGTTGATCGTCCGCCGCCGTGCTTCCTCGGTTGAGGGAATAGCCGGGACCTTTTATTTTTAATCTTAATTAAAACGCAGGAATTAATTAATTTATCTTCTCTCAGAATTTTTCTGTTTATTCTTTTCTTCTTATTTCTCTATTGTTTCTGAACTAACAACTTCTCTTCTTCTCTATTGTAACAACTTCTATCTTTATATTTTTCTGAACTCCTGACTTCTGACTTGTTTCTCTGACTTCCAAATTTCAACTGATTTTTTCTATTTAATTTTCTCTGTGACTTTTCACATGAATAAATTTTGGACGAAAATCAAAGTTACTATGTTTTGAATGAATAAAAAGGTGCAGGTTGTTAAATGTGCTGTAACTGGCAATATTGTGAATGTTTATGAATGGTATGTATTAAGTGAGAATGTAATATATGTTAAGTGAAGTTTTTAAGGATGTGTAAGGATATTCAGTGTTAAATTTAATAAAGGGTAGTATTCTGGAAAACAAAAAGTGCTTACTCAATTTTTTTATTTTTCAGTCGTTTTTTTTTCATTTTATTAATGATGTTTGTTTTCGTTTTACCACGAGAGCTTTGAGGAAAGAGAGAGAGAGAGAGAGAGAGAGAGAGAGGGAGAGAGAGAGAGACTTCGTAACAGATCGTGCTGCATTGGAAACTGTCCCGCTGCACACTCATCCACTCGCCGTTCGTTGATCCATTCAGTCATATTCGACGTGTGCTCGTTCATAAATAGAATTGAATTCTCCGGCGTTAAGTCGTCGTTGATCTATCGCAGTTCACATCGATTTTCTGTGACTTTGTGTATTTTGTGTGATATATTGCGTTTATTTTCGTTTTTCCGGGCAAGGTCATTAGTCTTGCGCCAGAGGCTCCCCTACGGGGAATCGCACCCCAATCTCCCGCTTGACAGGCGGGTATACTAACCACTATACTATCGAGGAGCCTGTCCGTATTGTACACCCCTCGTATTAAGCGTTCAAAGAGGTCCGTTAAGGCGAAGAAAACTTGCCTCATCCGAGATAACTAACAACATCAGTTACTGAAAAAAAGGCGGATACGAACTATCTATCTTACCAAGTTTAAGTTGATGCTTTGCGTATGAGACGCGACGCCATAGTTGTGCCAAAAGATCATCACAAAAAAGGAAATTTTTGACGAAAAACTACTAAACCGAACGAGCAAGCACCATATTCTCCGGAGGTGACACCCCGTGACTTTTTTCTGTTTTTAAAGCTCAAATTACCACCAGTTTTCAAGAGGGCATGTATAGTCATAGTTTTCAAAAGATCGATTTTTTATTTATGAAAGTACAGCATCTCGGAAATACTCTCCCTAAATCTCGAGTCAATTCGAAGAAAATCTAATCTCACCGGCACTTATCCTTATTGAAAACTTTAAACGCGATTATCTCAAAACAGCATTAAAAATCGATTTTTTAAAAGTTTTTTATGGAAATATATTTCAGAAATATCTTCCTGAAATTTCGAGTTAATTCGAAGAAAATTTAATGAGATGGAGAATTTCTATGCTCTACACTTCCGACTGGCCCTTATCTTGACTGAAAACTTTCAACGCGTTTATCTGAAGCATTTTCAGTATCTATGGATATGAGATCCCAAAAAAAGAATGAACCGATCTTACAAAATTTGTACACACTTCTTTTAGATACGACTTATTTGGACGTGGACAAAGTTTTTTTTTCAATGATTAGAACTTCTTTTATAAAATGTCGATTTTTTTAAACGGAAATCGTGATTTTGATTTTAAAGTTGCCTAAAAAATCCAAAATTTAGTTATTACGAGGGTTGCCTTTTATATTTCGGGATTAGAGAACAAAAACAAATATTGATCATCGAAAATCACTTTATTGTTTTTCAAAATATTCCCCATGAAGATCTATACACTTTTGCATGCGTTTGAACCAATTGTCGGAGCACTTTTGCCACTCTGATTGAGGTATCTCCAACACATGCATTCTGAATGCAGCAACCGCTTCTTCAAGTGTCGAAAAACGTTGACCTCTCAGTTTGTTTTTTACGTACGGGAATAAAAAGAAGTCATTCGGTGCCAAGTCAGGACTATACGGCGGATGACCCATCAAATCGATGTTTTGGGTGCTCAAAAATGCAGTTGTCGCAGCCGATGTGTGAGAGCTCGCATTGTCGTGGTGAAGAGTGATCCGTCTTCGGTGGTTGGTTTTCCTGATTTCTTGAAAGACAACTGGCAAACAAATGGTTGTGTACCACTCAGAATTGACCGTTCTGCGTTGTTCTAGTGGTACGGTTGCGACATGTCCAGTTTTTCCGAAAAAAACAGGCGACCATTTGCTTGGAAGTGCTTCGTGCGCGAACAACTTTTGTTGGATTTGGCTCATCTTGAAACACCCAGACAGTCGACTGCTGTTTACTTTCAGGCTCATACGCGTAAATCCACGATTCATCACCTGTCACGATGTCATAGACGTGTTTCGAAGCACCGCGACCGTATTTTTTGAGCATTTCTTTCGACCAATTGACACGAGCCTTTTTTTGGGCGATTGACAAATTGTGTGGGATCCAACGCGAACAAATTTTTTTGACAGTCAAATTTTTATGCAATATTAAATGTATGCTGCTCCCACTAACGCCTAAGGTTGTCTCAATCTCACGATAGGTCACATGACGATCTTCCAATATCAGTTCGCGCACAGCATCAATGGTTTTCGGAACAACAACTGATTTTGGACGACCTTCACGAAATTCATCTTGGAGTGAACTACGATCACGATTGAATTCACCATACCATCGATAAACACTGGTCCTTGATGGAGCTTCATCGCCAAAAATTGAATTAAGTTCATCCATGCACTGTTGCTGAGTTAATCCACGCCAAAAGTTGTAAAAAATAATCGCACGAAAATGTTGACGATTTAATTCCATTTTTGGGCCGAGATGAATCTTTTAAGTTACTGTAAACAACACAAATCGCGCTCGTATGTCAAAACGTTCTGAGTGCGTATAACCTCAAAAATGTCCAACTTTACGACAGAGCTGTCAATTGCCGGATTGCAACAATATGGTTGCCAAATCCCGAAACATAAGAGGCTACCCTCGTATTATTTTTTTTTTTCAAACTCCGTCGCCCACCCTTGAGATTGAGTAATGTATTAGCGCGGATCTCTTTGGCGTTTTGATTTCATGTGATCTTGTCTTATATTAGCGGGTTCACGAGAAGCCACTCTGCTTAGGACTCGAAGAATTATTATTATGAGCCAATAACCAGTGGTATTTCAAATAATAATAAACAATCGATGTATTCAAGACAAAATAAAATTTGCTGAGAGAAATGAAGACCATCCTGAAAAGTTTCCGACCTAACAAAGATTAAAGACATTTTTTTCTTCTACACAATTCTCCCAGCGATGCTCCCATCTCTCTAACCCGTCCAAATATTACTCGGCGTTTTTCTCTGCAAAACAACTGTTAACGAAGGTGATTGTCTCCTCATTTGACGAAAATCTCTATCCTCCGACCGCAATTTTTAGATTAGGGAACAAAAAGAAGTCGCTTGGGGCTAGATCTGGAGAGTAAGGCGGATGGTCAAGCAGTTTAAACCGCAATTCGTGGGTTTTCGTGGCAACCGCTGAGTTTTGAGACGGCGCGTTGTGTTGGTGAATCAAGATTTTCTTCTTCGGCAAATGTGGCCATTTTTCCGCAATTTCTGCCTTCAGTTGGTCAAGTAATGATGCGGAGCATGCTCCTGTGATGGTTTTTCCTTTTTGAAGATAATCGATTAAGATAACTCCATGACTATCCCAAGAAACAGTCGCCATCACTTTCCCACCTGAAGAAAAACTGTTTTTGCTTCTTTTGGAGCCGATTCCCCCGTTGCTTTTTTAAAGGTTTGTATCGTGCGTATAATGGTGTATCCAAGTTTCATTAACAGTAATTAATCGGCGCCAAAACTCAGATTTATTGCGCCTAAACTGCGCCAACAGAGCGTTGGAAATGTTTATTCGATCACGTTTTTGGTCTAACGTGAGCAACCGCGGCACCCAATGCGCGGACAGGTTTCTCATGCCCAAATCTTGATTTAATATGTGACAAACACGTTCTGTGGATAGCCTCTGCTATCTTTCTCACTTTAATTCGGTGTTCGTCTAGCACTATATGGTGAACTTTAGGGATGTTATCGTCAGTTGTTGCAGGTTTAGGAGGTACCGAACGTTCATCGTCTTCCAAGTTCTCACGGCCGCGTTTAAATTCAGCTGCTCAAAATTCACTGTGGTAAATGATGGTACAGTGAGGATGAGGAAGCCAATAGTGTGGACAATAAATGGACATCGATCAGAGACACAATCAAACAAACAGCCCAAAAGGTATTAGGATTTAAGAAAACAATTAAGTCCAAACCTTGGTTTGACGATGAGTGCAGGGCGAAGATCGAACAACGTAAACGCCTCAGAATGATCTATTTAAAAAGATATGATGAAGTCAACGCAGAAAGATACGCGACAATTGGGAAAGAGACAGCGAGACTTTTCAAACGCAAAAAACGGGAATCGGAGAAGACTCGGATCGAAAAAATCCTAGAAAATTCCAGAGCAAAGAACATCAGAGGTATGTATGCCGGCATAAATTCAATTAGAAATGGCTACCGAGGGAGAGCCAAAATAATTCGAGACACAAACGGCTGTCTGTTGACAGAAACAAAGAATATCGTGACAAGATGGAAGCAGTACTCTGAAAACCTGCTCAATGTGCGCATCCATCAACCACAAATAAACGCACCAGACGTACATACAGCCGAGCTTCAGATCCCAGAGCCCTCTTTCAACGAAGTTGTAGACGCATTAAAGCGATTGAAAAACAAAAAATTTCCCGGAGTCGACTACATATCGGCAGAGCTTGTGAAGCATGAAGGAGAGGCAACCGCTCAAAAGATCCGCCAGCTCATTCAAACAATATGAGACAAGGTAGTCACTCCGGAAGAATGGAAAACCTCAATAGTCGTCCCCATTTTCAAAAAAGGCGACAGATCTGAAAATCTGTGAAAACTGCAGAGGAATATCATTCCTCCCAACCACATACAAAATATTAACAAATGTCATACTGGCGAGAATCACACCGTACGCAGAAGAAATATTGGTAGACTACCAATGCGAATTCCGTAGGCACCGGTCAGCAAGCGACCAAGTGTTCACAATAAGGCAACTGCTGGAAAAGAAGTGGGAATACGGTGAGACGGTTCACCAACTGTTCGTTGACTTCAAAAAAGCCTACGACTCAGTCGCAAGGCAAAGACTCTACCATATTGTAGCTGAGCTGGGAATCCCGAAAAAATATGCCGCCTTCATTAAAATTTGCATGAACGAAAATAAAGGGCGAGTCAGAATAGAAAACCACCTCTCAGAACCATTTGAAATCTGGGACGGACTAAAGCAGGGAGATGGTCTATCACCGTGTCTTTTTAACCTTGTGCTCGAGTATGTCATCAGAAAGGTACAAGACAACAACATGGCCGGATCATCCCTGAACGGGGTCACACAAGTGCTCGCATTGCGGACGACATCGCCGTTTTGGGCGATAATCTAGAAACTGTAAATAAAAACAGTGAAATCATCATGCAAGCGGTAGAAGAGGTAGGCCTAGAAATAAATGAAGAAAAAACAAAATACATGATGTGAGAGCAGCTGCAACTCAGGGAACACATATAAACGTCAGAGGCAAAATATTTGAAAAAATTAAACAAAACATGGGCTCTCACAAGACGGGAAGAAAATATATTCCGCGTATTCGATAATACAAGTTTAAGGGGTATCTTTGGAGGTAAATATGACGAGGAGGCAGGACAATGGAGGAAACTCCACAACCACCGACTGGAGGAGCTATACCGCAAACCTACAATAGTGAGAGTAATCAAGTGGCGAAGATTAAGATTGGCCAGACATGTAGCGGGAACGATAGGACCGTGCGTAGAATTCTTGACGGTAAACCAACGGGAAAGAGACCGGTAGGACGGCCGTGACGGAGATGGGAGGACAGCGTTAGGTTTGACCTTGGTCAAGCGTGAAAGGAGAGTGTACAGGGAACGATGGCGGAGTCGAGTCCGTGAGGTCATGAACGTCCGGGTTCCTACAAGCCAATAAATAATAAAATAAATAATAAATGATGGCGCAGAGTCCCCATACACACAGTCCAACTCATATTTTATTTGCGTAGACGTATTGCCTTTCAAAAACAAAAATTTAATGACAGCTCGATAGCCAATTTTGTCCATTTTCACAAAAACATTCACATTGACTCACTCAAACGACTGCCAAATAAAAACTACGCGTCCAAAGTGGCTGAAATTTTGGTGAGTAACTGTCAAAAGACGCACAACTACATTCACTAGCTTTTATTGACGAGTACTCATATCTTCACGTTGAGGACGACAACTTTTCAGGCCACCCATGTATATGCATGATTAGTTTAAAAAAAAAACTTTTTCAAATGAACACTATTTTAAAAGAGACGAAGTGAATTTTGATGAGTAACTGATTTGTGTTGACTCAGTTTGGGTTATAAGTTGTTAAGTGAACAAAAAAACACATTCTTCAAGAATTCTATTTAGGTATCCAATTGTGTAATAAACATTATACAAGAATTCATACTGTCGGCTGGGTGTGTAGTCACGTACCACAATATAATATTGGAACTTGTAATTAAGTTCGGGATATATTGTCTAGCATGGTGTCTTTATTCGCATCTCTTCCGGTATTCTTGCACAGTCATTGAAATGGATTTCCTGGAGCCGTCATTTGATAAAGAGATTCTATTTTCTTGAGCGTATTTTGAAAGCACAATCTGAAGGAAATCTGAAGATTCTCATACGTGTTTGTGACGTTTTTCTCTTGTATGAAGCAGAATTTATTTATTCCGCTTCTGGTGTTGCCACGGAAAATGGTGAACACATGTTACGGGTTCATTCATCTAGCACGTAGATACTCTGTGAAAATCCGAACGTGAATACCAGATTCTATTGTTTTCTATTTATAGAGAGTTTCACTCTCGAATTATAAGGATGTGATGCCGCAATGATTGGGATACAAATCGGTTCATAGCGTGTTTCGGCTTTGTTACGATATTTCAGGGAATATATGAAGTCGGTCAGGATACTATATTCGGTCGCAGGAACCTTTGGTGATTTATGAAGACATTATGAGATGTAGGTTGTAGCTAATATTCTACTAGTTCAATTAATTTTCATTTAAGTGATTTGCGTTCAATCAGGTTATTTCCAACGATTGTGACGTCCTTTAATGAATGACTGTGTATCATATTAGGAGCCGTCGCTTCTAGATTAAATATTTAGGACATATAAACTTAAGACTAGATAGATAGATGATTAGATTTAGAGGCAAGGAGATGAATAGATAGACAGATAGTTGTTATGGTGCGATAGATTTATCGATAGATTGATAGGTCTTATTGCCCAATAGATATATCGATAGGTAAATAGATAGACAGGTAGTGATAGATAGATCATCATACGTCTATGAGGGAGAACACGCGTATAACAAGAGCAAGTTATCCAGCTGTATTTGTCTGTTAGAGCGAGTAGTTTTTGTATGGAATCCAAAATAAACAAATGAATTTCCTTATACATGCGTCAAAAAATCAAGCGAACAAAGCTTGACCAGAACTCTTCTGGCCTCTGCGAGCAGGTCAATCCACTTATACGCAGCTCCCGTAAGGGCTAAGGCCACATTAAACCCATGGAATTTGTCCATAAAAGAGGAAAATTAAAAGTCTATCGATCCTACGCAACGGCGTTAACCAAGGCGGCCTCATTAATTGTGGGCCGTATGCCAATTAAAATAAAAGCAAGAATAGGGACGGAGATATACAAGCGCCAAGTGAATGCAAAAAGACGCCAGTACGTACAAAGCGAAATCTTACCCAATGGCCACAAAATAGAGGTACAGGTGGCCTAGGAAGAAGGTCCTGATAGTGAAAATCAAAGAGTCGACGATTAGACTACACTGCGTGGTAGACTCTCACATGTCGCAATGCCTGACAGGATATAAGTGCCTTGGATAATATCTTCGATCACGGTTCACACTGACTGCTGTAGATTCCAGGAAAAAAACGCCATACTTGCAGAACAAATTATCTATACACTAGGTGCGATCAACATAAGTGTGCTAAAGTTTAGACAGAAGAGCAGATAGATTGTGGGGGTTCGAAGTTGTGTGCCGAACAGGGGCACGCGGTTCACTTAACACCCAACGCTTCACTGAACAAATAGCACTCCGAAACGTAAGCAACGAGGGAGGAAAGAAAATAAACACAAACTGTTATGGATTGAAATCGTTTTTTTATTATATTTTTCTAATTTGGCTTGAGTTACAGTTGTTCCTTGGTTTCGAAGTAACAATAATTCATTTAGATTTAAAATAGATTAATTTAGACTTAAAAGATTTTTAAAATATCAATAAATTCATTTGCTTTTGCTTTGGTTTCTATTTTAACATTTAATTTGTTTTTGATTTAGATGACACTTGTATTTCGGTTAGTTTAATTTAAGGTAATCCTAACTGAACGCCTGACTGATCATATTCTCTTGACAATGCAACGACCTCGACTCCCATCTAGTGTGCACGCTGCGGTGGTTGTCGACTTGATTAAAATCCGTGAAATGAAATTTAGGCCCGAGCGGCGGCGTGACCTGACCGCGGTGATAAACGACAAGCGACTGATCCCAATTAGGGATGAAATTTGCATTTTGCATTTGCACAACGATCGGCCAATGGTAATCGCGCTCCTGTGCATGCTTCAATTCTCTACGCTCATCGAGGTGGATAAAATACTTGCGTATTCGTCGATGGGCGTAGAAAGGATGAAGAAATCAAAACGAAAACGCAATAACCCAGGGTTGATCTGGCTTGGTGTGCCTGTGTTAAGTGTGTCAATGATGCGATACCTAAAGATAACATACAAGGGGTCATTGATACACTTAATCAGAGAAGTACCACCAAATTCTAAACTCCAGTAACCCCACGAACCAACAATACATCCAAGTCATCATCCTACCGAAATAATTGCAATCAAATCATCAACTCTTGAGCAATTAATAAATCGGTCAAAAAGAATGACCGATTGCATTTATCAAACCAATAAACGATTGCACAAGCTGGAACAATTAAAATACGGAAACCTCCAAAATGCATGTTCCAGCACAATCGTCATAAGTGCAGTAACTAGGTCAACTCGTTAACGCAAAAGTTCAACTCGAGTTAAAAGCAATGAGGAAGTATTGACCGAAATCAGCAAAATGTAGCAATTGCGAAGTGGGGCAATCAAAATGAAATTGCTTGATTGTGAATCGAATGGTATTAACCCCGGAAGGTAATGACGAAGGGTGAAGTTTCTTTGAACAGGTAGGAAGTGGTTGATAGTCAGTGATGAAGAAGCAGTGTTGAAAGTCGGTGTGGAGAAGCAACTAGAAAAAGGTTGGATAGTTGGATAGAAGGAGCGGTAAAGAGTAAGAAGTTGAATGTCGGGCATATTAATGCAGCCTCTGAGAACAATGCTGTCGTTGTATGCTGACACATGTGTAAGACTGATATTTGCTTCGCAGTTCGATTAGCGAAATTGGTAGCCATTCTTTTGTAATATTAACGGATAAAGTATATTAATAAACATAAGTAAACTAAATATTAATGCAACACGCGCGACAAACAATAAATATACTCGAGTTCACGCCAAAAGTTTAAATTCAATAGACATGTGCTGACCAAAATTAAAACAGTGAAGACAGTCAAAACAATGAAATTCAGACACAAACAAACCAAACAAAACAAATAATAAACGTAAAAACTTAATTGTAAAAACTAAGTGAATTAAAAACGCATAAATTAAAATAAAACCTAAAAACAAATGTGCATATTTCAGTGAAGTGCGAGTAATAAAATAATAATCAACTTTAAGAAACATAATATAGCACCTCGGTCGCAAGCGCAAAAAACAAAAATAAAAATATATTGCTCGTTAAGCAATCTGTATTTACCACGTGTACCGGTATAAATGCATTAAATAAAATCAAAAAGAAGTGCATATAAAAACAGTTGAGTGAGGTGCAAGCTTACTGACTCTTAGCCGATGGTAGGCGAGTTCGACTCAGCCTGCGGGAGAAATCGGGTTGCCGTGGTTCAACAGGTCGCATTTGGTTTTTTTTTTAATGAAAACAAACTGAAAAGAACCAGAATGAACACGGAGGACGATAAAAACGTGACAACACACAAACGAAAAGGGGCTCCGAAAAACTCCATTGTGACGCGAAGTAAAACCGCGAAATTGACAATGGAGAAAATAGACTAACAATTGGAAGACGACAGTGAGCTCCCCTCCCCCTCCAACTTTAACATATATGGGGCAAATAATTCATTCGCTTCTCTTGCGTCCTCAGAGTCTGAGGATGAAGAGGAAGAGATAAGTGAATTGGAGGCGAAACTTGCGATGGCAAGAGCCCGACTACAAGAGAGAAGTCGAAAGAAAAAAATAGCGGCGTTCGAACAAGAACAAAGCCCGCAACAACTACAAAAGCCAAAGCCAAAAGTCGGCCAACAGCAACAATTTCACCATCAACAGCAACATCAATTTCAACATCAGCAGCATCAACAGCAACATCAACAGCAAATACCAACACAACAACGATCAACAAAACAGCAAGCAGCACAACAGCAGCAAAGCAACAATAACAGCGGAAAAACAAGGATGCCACCAATCAACACAATAGATGTTGACTGTAAGGAATTGGTAAGTCTTTGTAAGCTAGCCATAGGAAATAATTTTGCAATTAAAAGACTGACGGGTAATAGGCATGCCATTCAAACATATACGGTGGCAGACCACGGCATAATTAAAGAGGTCTTAAAAAGAGCCACCGCTGAATTTTACTCGTTCACGCCAAAACAAACGAACAGCGTAACGGTTCTATTAAAGGGTGTCGACCCTGAAATGGAACCGGAGGCTCTGCTCGAAATGCTTCAAAACCTGAAGTACGAAGATCTCGAGTTTACCGCGGTAAAACCATTCACCACATCCGAGGCAAGAAGGGAAAACCGCAAGTTAGCCTTCTTTTTGGTTCAATTAACACCCAGCAGTAGAATTGGTGGCCTATGAAAAATTACAGTCTTGGATCATCAAATGGTCACATGGGACAAATTAAATAAAGGCAGAGACATTCTGCAATGTGTCCTTTGCCAAAGGTTTGGTCACGCGGCGGCTAACTGTGAAATGCAGCGCCGTTGCGTAAAATGCGGAAAGGACCATAAGGCGGAAGAATGCCCTCTGGGAAAAGAAAGGGTAGAAGACAAAGCCCTTCTAAAGTGCGCAGTGTGTCGGAATGAGGGACACAATCGCAATCTTTATTAGAAAAGGGATCAATCATAAAGTAATATATAGTGGAGAAGTGCGCAGGTTCCGGGTGCTGGAAGCCTGTATCGTACGCATACCCCTTCAGCAAGGAAGGGGTTTGTATGCGATTGCGGTCTACGCACCTGAGGAGCACCAACAAAACCTATTTATAGCGGAGCTCGAGATACTCTTTCGATGTTTACAATTGCACCTGGACAAAAACTACTTTATCCTAGGGGGAGATACGAACGCCAAGCATAGAAATTGGGGAAATTATATATCTAATGCCAGAGGAAATCAGTTGGCTGGTTGGTTAGATCAGATATAGAACTGACCTGCTAGCTACGGAATATCCATCGTTCCCCAGAGGTAGATCGTTCTTAGATATCTTGCTAATCGACTCTCGACTGAGATTACTTAACACCAACAGACGAAACACAAACTGTTTACGGACAATTGAATACGACTGCGACCACTGTGCATTCACGGCAGTAATGGAGCTTCCGAACGAGCTCGCAGATCTGGAGGAATTCGTGATGCCGCAACCCTATAACTACGGGGCAATGCGATGGCCGCGGTTCACCAGATCATTAACAAGAGAACTTCGTTCGAATGACTTTAATCTGCCGGTACACAGAAACCTGACAAATGACGAAATCGACAAATACATTCAACAAATGGACGAAACCGTAAAACGAACAATGGACAAAACAATTCCCAAAACAACAGTTACAGATCACATTAACATGTACAGAAACGCAACAATAAACGCACTCCACAAGAAAAAGAGCAGACTGCTATCGAAATTAAAACAATTACACAGACAGACAAGACCAGGAGATAATATCACTGAAATCTCAATTAAAAAACCTCCAACAATTATTTAAAGCTAATTATAGATTAGCAATAAATTTGTATTGGAACAACAGAATTCGAGCTATAAAAACTAATAACCCGAATATGTTCCCACAAATAAATAAAATATTCAGGAGAAATAATCAAAACGAGATTCAGTGTCTCCAAATTCCACGTACTGAGGTAAACAAGCAGCTGCTAACCAACACTGGCATAGATACAGAGAACGCTGTCCTCAATAGTGACTCTTCGTGATCGAAGATGCTTTGGAAAAGGTGAACGCTGTGGGAGCTGTCTTTCAGGAAATGTACAAGGTGAATGAAACCATTCACCGAACTCATGACCTGGAGGACAGAACTCTACTGAATCACCTGCACCACCGGAATGAAATTTCACTTTGGCAATCGGAGAATCCGGGTTTTACCAAATTCAGTCACGATTATCTGTCAATTGACATTAATGCCAATGGTGAGGCTAATAGCCTTTTAATCACAAGGGAAAGGAATCCAGAGTATCTCCGACTCATTAAGAAGGCAAAAGTCAGCGGGAATAGATGGAGTACCTAACATCGTACTCAAGAACCTGCCCCCAAAGGCAATAGATATATACACGGTCCTGTTTAACAACGCGTTGAATAATGCATGTTATCGCGAGCGTTGGAAAACGGCTATCATTCAGCCCATCCCAAAAAAGGGCAAAGACTGTACAAACCCAATGAACATGCGTTCGATAAGTTTACTCCCAAGCATCAGTAAAGTATTTGAAAAAACCATTAACAAAGCTCTGCTAAAATGGGTAGACAACAACAGCATTATTCCAAATAACCAGTGTGGCTTTAGGGCGGGTCATGAAACCACACATGCCGCAGCTAAACTGGTCTCCGACATACAATGGAATAAATGTAGGAACCAATGCACAGGTGCCTGTCTGATCGACTTGGAAAAAGCCTTTGATACCGTCTGGATCGAAGGATTGTATTACAAACTGGTCAGATATGGCATACATAAGCCTTTACTATATGTACTTTACGATATGTTAAAGGACAGGAGGTTCGTGGTCAAAAGTGGTAATATGACTTCTAATAAAACGTATAATATCAAGAATGGCTTGCAACAGGGTGCGGTACTCTTCCCGGTTCTTTTTAACATTTACATTAGCGACTCATTAGATGCACTTCCGCAGGCTATTGCGTACGCAGACGATCTCATAATTTACAGAACAGCTCCGAAAGTTGAGATCATAAATAGTTTAATACAGCGAGACTTCAACAGAGTGCAGCGCTCCTGCAATGACTGGAAACTTAAGATCAACTTCCAGAAATGTGAAGCCATCCTATTTAGAACTCCATTATATAAAGCCACGAACGACACAAGGAAAAACTGGCGAAAGCTAGTTATAGTGGGACCGCATGGAGATAAACTGGAAACCAAGAGTTTAGTTAAATACCTTGACATCTGGCTAGACCAATATCTGTATTTCAACAGACATGTAGAGGCTGCTCTGGTCAAGGCTAGAAAAACGTTTGCTATGACAAGGAAGCTATTTCACAGTAGCCAACTTGACAGCGGGGTAAAAGTCATATGCTACATGACGGTAATCAGGCCAATGCTCATATATGGTTGTCCAGTACGGTTTAACATAGGTCCAAATTTCATGGAAAAAATTCGGGTGTTCGAAAGGAAGTGTCTGAGAACCTGTCTCAGATTATATCGAACACCGGAATCGGACTACAAAAAGTACTACTCAAACGAGACTTTATATAATGAAGCCTGCATAAATAGGGTGGATAATTTTATGATTAAATTAATCAGAGGACATATTGCGAGAGCAATAAGCTCGTCCAATGACCTAATTTTCGGGGCGTATTATCCAAACACGCTGTACTATGAGAGCGTGCGTCGCAACGGCTTTGTTCCGCCAGAGGCGTTTCTTGACTTGGACATGAAAGGGCTTATACAGGATAGATCCGGAATTCCGCTGATCTATCATGTAAGTAGATCATCCGTAGACGGGCGATTGTGCTACGAGCGGTAAGTAATGCGCACCGAAGAAGAGCTCCTGCGCTTCAGTAGGGCTATCTCCCACAGAGACCGGGACGATAGTATTAGACAGCGTCAACAGTTCTGGTGGTTGAATGGCATATAAAGACCTGGATACCAAAGTCGGAATAGAATCACACTATCATCAGCTAGCTTACATATACTTAGCTTTTCTAGAATTAGGGTAGTATAAGATTTAAGTTAAGTTAAGTTAAGTGCTTTTACATAAAATTAAAAATTAATAAAAAAAAAAAAAAAAAAAATGGGTAAATTAGGTGAGTTAAGTACTGCCACAAAATTCTGTCGCCGAAAGGCAAATTATACAAATGTTAAGCAATGTTTAGCTTAGAGCGTCTGCGAAGGACCAGTAAGTTATTATATAAGATAATTAAGCTAGAATTTAAGCATTTTTTGTCTAGCCTTTAATTTAGAAACTAAGAATAAAAAAGAAAATAAAAAATGTTTAGAAATTAAAAAAAAAAATGCAGCTTCCGAGGATGTTCCACTGACCTATTGCGGTGACTGTGGTGATCTCGGAGTGCATTGAACTATGGAAAGACAGAATTGTGAAGGAGAGGAAAATGTAGTTTGCGCTATTCACCTGTAACCAGAGATCATTGATCCCCAGCGAATGGAGTGTCTGGGGAAAGTGAAGAGGACGCCGAATTGGCTAGGTAAATCTGATCGTGGGAACTAAATTAAATACTTTGATAATTTCACCAGCGATTGCATGATTATGCAACCGCGTCGTTTGATCAGACTATGCCGTTGCTAACCGACATGAAATGCGATTTCCGGTGGAAATCTTATGGGTTAGCGAAATGGAGTTGCCGTATGGCAAAAATGTAGCTAAACTCAATTATGTATTGTCTGCATAGAATAATGAGTTTAGCTATGCGTCCTTTTGGAAAACATGATTTCCTGGTGAATAGGTTAGTAGGAGGAATTAGGGTTAATTTGACGCTGTTAGTGGTCGAAATAAGGCGGAAACGGTGGGTTGGTTCTCCATGTAGTAAAGAGAACCCCCACAAGATCGCTAGCGCATGGTTCGAGAATGTCATTTAGATTAATCCTTGTAGTCTACACAAGGATTACAAGAACATTAGCGATAAAATAAGTAGACTTTGCTCCTGAAAAACTATCGAAAGGCGGTCCCTGTGTGAACAAAGAGGAATGAGATGGGTTTAGTCTGTAGGCACTTTCATGTACATGAGGACGGTGTGAACCGGGCACGCAAGTTAACTCGGGCCACCTCTATCTTTTGAAGAGTAGTTCAGTTCGTGAAAGGAGAAACGAGAAAACGGGACAGGAATAAAGACGATAAAGTGAGTATAAAAAAGTTGGAAAAAATAATAAGACGCGAATAACGTACAATGCCGGACTTCGCATGCGCTTCCATGTGTTACGATTCATTTATTTATTAATTTTTTTACTTGCTTTCTTTTTTTGTCGGTTGTACTTATTTTATTTTCTCGCACCTGTATTGCGTTTCTGACCATTCAATACACTTGCATGATTTTTATCATTAGTGGGTTTATGGTGTGTAGTGGGTCTATAGCGTAATATTAAAGGTTGGCACTTAAGTTTTTACTGAGATTAAATAAGGGGCCTGTTGAAGGGTAAAGCACCTAAAGAAGTGTCTTTCGCTCATCCATTGCAGACTTCAAGTTGTACCCCATTTCGAGGCGCTATTGATTTTTTTTGCTGGTTTGTGGCAATGAAACGAGAGTTCTCATTTAACTAGGCCAACAAGCTTGACTCAACGTCGTTAGTCCGTATGTTTTGACAACATCATAGCTGAACCAGATAAATGAAACGTGTATTGCTAGTTTCAGTCCGCATCTGTTCCAATCCAGAATTTAATTCCTAATTATTAAAACTTCATCTTCTAAAGTAGATCATTCACTTTGTTTCCTTTAAAAATTGAAATTGGAGACGAAACGCATCCTTTGACGCGTCCCTTGATCCGATTTTCTATAACACTATATTGACACGATCTTGAACTTATATCCGCATACTGAATGTGGCCAACTTTCAATGGCTTCATTTCTAAACAGATAACATTGATGGAAGCTGTGGGGGTAGACATATCCTATTTTACCCTTCCAAATTCTTTTTGTGTCTTTCTTGAGCCAGACATTAAATTTATACTCACCTGGAAACTGTTAGATATAATTTTCGCCAGCACCACAGAACAATTATGGTAGGTGACGATTTTCATATAATACAGTTTGTTGCAGGGGATCGGTTTGCTTAGTCCTTCACTTAGCAATTGCCATCTTCTGAATTTTCTTTTACATTGAATCAAGATTTCCTTAATATGGATTCTAATTGGATACTGATTTCTGATAAGCTGCGGGAAAAAAATTATGGTTATTTAAGGACAAAGTTATTATTCTTACAAAATGCAGAAATTCCTCGCGGTTCAAGATCAAAAGGTCAACTCATATAAAAAATTGACAAACACTCGAATAAAATGTTTATTAAGCACACAATAAAACCAGCTCATCAAATTAAACAAGTTAATTGCGTAATTGTTGCGATCATTTACAAATAGAAATAAATGGTGCCTCGGGTCATAATTGGCTGCGCTTAAAATACCCTGTAAAAGTAAACATCAAATGTATGAGTTCAATCTTAATCCCTTGAACCCCCATAAAATAAATCAAATTACCAATGAGTGTGTATTTTTGGAGACTAGTTAAATTTCTAATATGAAAGGAGACCCAAATGTATTCAATGGCGGTCCCTTTTCACATAAATTACAGAATATTTGTTCGCGCAAGAGTTCGCCCCACGAGGGTCTACTTTTGGTTATGTTTTCGTTCCCTATAACTCATAACTTCATTAACATTCTTCGCGTGAGGTTTCATGATTGATGTAGTATCTACGTAGCATTTTTATATCTTCGTCTGCTTGAAATTTAACTTTGTACAATTAAAAGTTTACTTTCATGAATTATTTTCCAAGGGTTTCGCATGAATCTCTTCAAAACCCAAACACTTTATTTACTTTGACCTGAATTCTATTAAATATTGATGTATAAACGGAGGAAATGCTGTGAACAAAATGTAATAATAATTTATATGCCAAACAATAAACCCAATAATTTTAGGAAGTCAAGGTCGTATATGAGTCGGAGGGTTTTTACGGCATTTGTACTATACTTGAATAAGTGAAATTTTAATCAAAGATATAGCAAATCATATATTCAAGGGAAAACTTTTAAGGGAGAAAATCCCACAATAAACATGTTTACGAGGTTGAATCCAAAAATATGGGCCGTTACATTTTATTTTTATTTACTGATATTAATTTTGTTCTGTAGTAAGTGCAATACTTTTTTCAGATAGAGAAACCCCTTTTATAAACCAGTTTCCATAAAACGTTTAATTTCTAGATGAACTGTTGTAAAATATCATTTTTCGGTTTTCGTAGTGGTATTTTGGTGGATGTTCGTAAGAGTCACTGCTGACTGATGTTGGAGTGTTCCGCCGAACCCTGATCACTAGGAAAACACACAAACGGAGCGGAAACAGAGTCAAATGCAACCAAAAAAAATTTTTTTTTTTTTTTTTTAGACTTCTCTCGGGAGTGTCGTCCCGAGATGCCACCAAATAACTGTTGCAGTTCTTTTTGAACAGTTGCAGGTTGTAGCGCTCCGGGAACACTCGCGTGGGAGGGGAGTTCCGCAGCTTCCCCGCTCTGTACGGGGATGTTCGCGCCATCGGGAGATGAACCACAAACGGGTGCGATCTGTCGGATTGTCTTGTGGAGCGCATATAAGCCGAATTGCGTAGAATAATACCACGAATCTCCGAAGAACAGCACCCGTGATAATATCTGTAAAACAGGCAGAGGTCGGCTACGCGCCTTCGATGTGATAGCGACTGTAGTCCCGAAGTCAGCACCGAGTCCCCGATCAGCTGGATCGCTCGTCTCTGTATGCTCTCAAGTAGGTGGAGGGTATGTTTAGGAGCCGAGCTCCCAACATTAGAACAACATTCGAGCACGGGTCTAATCTGCGATTTATATACGAGAAGAAGTAGGGCTGAAGTAAAATATTACTTGGCTCTGAAAAGATAACTCAGTTTTCCTGAGGCTGACCTGGCGATGCTCGACACGTGTTTATGCCATTACACATTCCCACAGACCGTGACGCCGAGAAATTTCAAGCTTTCCCCAGCCTCGAGGGCCCGGCGATTTACCATCAGCTGTGGAACCGATGATCCGCTATTTTTTGTGAATGTTGTATATTGTGTCTTTGCTGTATTGAAGTCGACGACATTGGCCCTTCCCCACTGCAGGACCCTATCTTGATCCTGATTTAGAGCGTCAATCTATCTACATCTCTGCTGATGCGACGCAGAAGCACCAATCGGCAGAACACTCGAAAAAGAGGAAACAAGCGTACTATCATCCGCGAAACTGAACACTTTGTTATACGTTGTCTCCAACAAATCATTTATGTAAAGCAAAAACAAGGTTGGAGCCAAAGTAGAACCTTGGGGCACCCCCGAATTATCAGGATACAGAACCGAACACTCGCTGTCCACAACAACCCGGATCGATCGATTCTTAAGCAAGCTCTTCGTCCAGTCGCAAAACTGTTGGGAAAGTTGAGACGGTAATTTTGTGGGAAATACTTTTTTCCCGTCTTTGGGATTGACTGAACTCGAGCGATTTTCCAGCAGGGAGGAAAGGTCCTCCATGCAATAGATAAGCGGAAGAGTCTGCCAAGAACCGGCGATAGTTCTGGAGCACAGTTCTTAAGGAATATTGCTGGTATTCCGCCCGGGCCGGTTGCCTGCCTACAGTCCAGTTCGCGTAGAATGCACCGAATAGTGCGCGGACAATATCTCACATCCCGCATCGAAGACCGTACCGGCACGATAACACGTGGCTCCAAAAGGCCGGGATCGAGGTTTGAATTCGCGAAAAATAAATTCGTGAACGCATTAGCTTTACGAATGCTTTTCCTTAATACTCTGTCTTATTTTATTTCCGTTTAATTTTATAGTTAGGTAATTTTTACAATTTAGATCGTCCCACCACCTTTTAATTCACTCATTATTTACGACGTCCAATTGATTACACTTAGCTCAAGCTGCCTTTAATAAATCGGCGCAGGTATTTCTCACCACAAACGTTTTGCTCCGTCGGATTCCTTTTAGTTCGCCACTTTGACACAAAATATTGTTACTCGTACATACGGTCTATGGGTTTTCGAAACAGCATCCGATTCTATAAATATGTATCTTTTGTGCGGTTGTAACACACGAAAACTCAAAAACTTAATTCACTTGATCGCGTCTTAAAAACACTGTACCAAAAATCACCTTCTCGTCCCGCTTCTCAAACTCGACTCCCTGCTTCACGGATCACCTCCTTGTTGGGTTTCGCTAACTGTACTGTAACGACTGTTCTCTATTTTTTTTTCATCATTATCATTCTTGTTCTCTTATCTGTAAGAGAAAATTTCCATTTCGATTCTCAATTCCTTATCTGTATCTTTGTTCGAAGGATCGATCGTACTGCCACTTATTTCTCGGCTCTTTCATGGGATTTGTTTGCGGTAGCCATCTGGCTTAAGACAACAAGAGTTTTCGTACGCTTCAGATCGGTAACAAAGGAACCGTGGAATTTGGATGTCGGTTTCTAGATCGTAAAACATCTGGCGTGAGATACGCGTTAAGATGTTTATGATTGTAAGAATTGTGTGTCGGCGGCGAATCGCTATGCCTTTGTTTGCGCACGTGCGGTTCTTGGTTTTGGAATCCTGCAAGGAATTTAGGGTGCTAATTGCTATTAGCTATATGACGATATACGCATTCTTCTGTTTGATTTTAGAAAAATGCGTTTAATTGGATGAATTGAGTAAATGGGGGAATTGCATTGAATTGATTTGAATGAAATTACGTTGATTTGAATTGCATGGATGAATTGAATGGTTGAATTGAATGGATGAATTGAATGGATGAATTGAATTCAATATTAGGAAATTTTGAACGTTTAGTTCGATTGGTTTTGAACATTGAACTCGGTGTTGTGTTGGGGATATGAATGTCACCTTTTGTTTTAGGCGGAAAGAAGGACTTTTGAGGACACGCGTCTGTGGGCACGTTTAATCTGGGTATAGGTGAGTATGTTCCTTAGTGGAACGACGATATCTCAACCTATAGTGGATTGTGTGGTTCGTAGTACCGCCACAGTATAATGAGGTAGTTCGAAAATAGCAAAGAAAGGAAGGCAGAGAGATAGCAGGGCAAGGGGGAAGAGAGGGAGGCGGGAAGGAATGCAAGTAGGCAAGTAAAAAGAATGAAAGAATGAGTGATGACAGGACTATCTCTGACTCTGACTGAGAAGTGATATTATTATATGTTTGAATAGCGCAAAATCAACACGATCGAATACATGGTAGAGCTCTATTTCATTCTGTTATTTAAAATATAGATTTTCTCTTTTTAGACAGGCAAACTGACAACGTGAGTCTTCGCATACGGGAGTACGTCAAGTACGAGTATTATACCAATCATTGTGAATTCGCAGTGACACATCAAATTCAAAAAATAATCTGTAGCAATATTATCATTACTTCCTCAATTTTTGCCAAGTTTTGATAGTGTTATAAAAAAACTAGAACCTAAGTGCGTTTGAATCTAAATTTTATTTGGTGAACGAACCTTTCTTTTATTAGCTTAGTACAAACTGACTAAATAAAATAAGATATAATATAAAATTATGAACTAACTTAACTATATTAAACTTAACTTTAAGAACAAAACGAACAGTAATGCTAGGAGAGTGCGCGTTCTCTTTTCGCTGTGTGGGTTGTGGAAAAGCATTCACATTTTAAACACGTTGTTTTAGAAATGGCGTTTTTGCAAATGGCAATCAATTAACATATGGATTCTCTTAACTGATTTTAATAAAAATTGATGATAAGAAAAAATTTATTGAGGCTATAAAGAAAGTGAAAAAGGTCGAGTTTTTCATGTATGCCTCATTCAGTTTTTATTAAACGTTTGTGAATTCTGTGTAAAAGACCTCCTTCTTTAGGATGCCTTTTAATCGAGAATAACTAGGTGCAATGCGATCAGGACTATTTCACGTAAGCGTCCTTTGGAAATTACAGAAACAATCGTTATTTCAAAAAATGTGTTCTGCTCTCGAAAAATGTAAACAAGTTTTATTGTATTCTCTTATAAAAGATCTGGAAGTAGCCTTATATAAGTCCCTTAATTCCCGAGGTCGAAACCTGAACCAACTATAGATCAGATCAAAAAATTTCACAAAATATTATCGGATCACCTATGACTGAAATTGCAATAGTTAGCAGATGAACATTTCAAAAACTTTGGATATTGAGTGTGTGACGGTTCCTTCGAACGCCACTACCTACCTTCCCATTATCCATGTAAAAACTTCCAACCTAGAGCATTCAAACGATATAAAACAAGTATTGTGGCAGTTCCATTGAACGCCACTACTTACCGTACAACCTATGATGAGGAAACAGTTTCCTTAAACACATGAAAACCATGTACTTACCTTTCATAGTTGTACCAATATCTTCAGAAATGCTTTAGAACTATAATTGCGCTGAGGCAAAATCCATCAGCAACGAATAAGTGCTTTTCCACAAGGGCACGGTTGCATTAAACGCAGCATGTGCCTTAAAAGCAATTTGGTTGCACCATCAAGCAACCAACATTAACCAAACCACATAAATGAGATATCTCCTAACCAGTCAGCCGCACACGTGCAGGAGATGTTTCTTCTTCTCCTTTTTATACATGCCCACATCGGTCGGTCATCCTACCGACAAATACATTAAGGCATACGGCTGACCACCCAAGGACGTCGAGTCCTCATAAAGGGAAAATATCCAGCAAGAATTCGACTACGTGGAGATGCCGCCAAGATGTGCATGATCAGCATAAATGCTTTGCGCTGTCGCTGATCATGTAAACACGAAATATTCGTCGAGTTATTAGCACCAGCAGCAACCATGCCAGCTAATGATCCCCTTGTGGATTCGGTTAATCCACGGTCCACATACTTGTGGAGACACACGATGATCAGCAGAGGCGTGTGTGTGTTTCGCGCCCTTGTGCTGGGACCGATACAAGGAAAATCATCCCCTTATGTCGACAAGCGGAAGATGAATTTATCTTTAGAAATAATCAGTCGTAAATGCGATTCCGTGGAGGCAAGTCAGGCCTCCACGTTAGAGAATTTTACGAGTCTGAACCCAACAACCGTCGTTAGTCATACATCAAAGTGTCGAAGCTATTCAGCAAATTATTGAAGCTAGTGCAAAGCAGTTTTGTAAATTAACGCCGTGCTTTATCGAAGCTATTTTCTAATTCAGTTTGTGTACATTAATGCAGTGCTTCACGACCTTTACTTGTAAGACTTTTGTTGTGTTAAATAGTTCATATAACAATAGACACAATGCACTCGAAATAAGTTAAGCTATTTGTAAGTCAGTTTTTTTTGTAAAGAGACAGTGCTTGATAGAACATACAGCGTGAAGTCCTATTGAACGGCGGGGCCACCTTATTTAGCAATTGTTTTCCATTTAGTTATATTATTTTTTTGATATCAAAAGAATAAAAATGTATAAATACATCAAATGAAGATGAATCGCTGGCGTTTTCATTATTAACAAACCTTAACCACACCATTCAGCGAAACAGTGACGGACTTGGGAAGTCTCGGTGAACCTGTGCCAGGCCGGCAACTACCGAGATCAAATAAACCCATAACTGAAAATTAGAATATGAGAAAAACATGTGCTAGATTGGTACCGAGTTTATTCATAGTAGAAGAAAATCAGCGTCGTCAAGGTGTTGAGTGTTTGACGATATTTCGTAGCAGCAAGGCCTATTTTTTGCGCCAACACCCGCACTTTTTGGATGTGGGCATGGAATAATTTTCACCAATTATCTACAGATATTAAAACCAATCGTTGGTCTATGTTATGCATGCTTATCGCATCGTTATAGTTATAAAATCAAATGCAAAGAAATTTTGTTTTATCAACATAATGCACCAGTTCACATATGTTTTATACCAAGTGGGCCTCAACTGTCTTTGCGGTTTGTTTCACATATTTAGAAAAAATATGCAGGCGTGCAGGGATTTTAGTGATGTCATTAGACGTGTCAGTCTGTGAAATGTTCTATAACGAATAGTTTTCCGTGTTTGAAAAAAAAAACTGATAGAACAGGCTATCTATTCGAGACTGTTTCCGGATAACTTCACACCACAGACACGATGTTCTCTTCGGCTAATTTAACCCTTAAAATTATTGCTGTGAATGTCAATTCATTAATACGAATGAAAAGAAGAGATAATCTGAACAGTCTGCTGCAAGCCGAACGACCTTATCCAGATCCCGATTCAGAGAGTCGATTGGGCCACATCTCAGCTGGTGCAACGGTGATGCACTTAACAGTCGATCACTCGAAAAAGAGGAAACAAGCTTACTCTCATCCGCGAAAATGAACACCGTTTATCCGTCAACTCCAACAAATTATTTATGTGAAGCAAAACCAACGTTGGTGCCAAAATTGAACCCCGAGGCACCCCCGAATTAGCAGGATACAGATCCGAACACTCGCCGCCCACAACAACCCGGATCGACCGAACTCTTCGTCCAGTCGCAAAGCTGGTGGGAAAGTCCATATGAACGAAGTTTGTTCAGCAATGCCCCGTGCCAGACGCGGTCAAAAGCCTTGGAGATATCCAATCCGACCGCCCTGGACTCACCATGCCGCTCATTTGCAGATGTCCATATATCGGTTATAAGTATCGGAGGTCTCCTGTGCACCGCCTGCCACGGAATCCGTATTGACGATCATTCTCGAACTCGGCATTAATGACCTTTTCCATTACCTCATATAACACAGACAGTAAAGCTATCGAACTATAATTTTGTGGGAGCCACCCTCTTCCCCTCTTTGGGATTGACTGAACTGGGGCGATTTTCCAGCAGGCAGGGAAGGTCCTTCGTTCATATTCCGTCTGGGCCGGCCGCATTCTTGGAGTTATGTCCACGTAGAATGCATTGAAGAGTACGCGGATGAAACCTCACATCCCGCATCGAAGACCGTACCGGCGCGATCAAAGGTGGCTCCAAAAGACCACAATCGAGGTTTAAATTCGCAGAGAATAAATTAGCGAACACACTAGCTTTATCCTTAGAGTCTGTGACCAACGTCCCGCTGCCGGTACCAACGGAGGAAAAGAGGAGCAAACGAAGTTACTGCTGACAGCCCTTGCCATTGACCAGAAGGAACGCGAACCAGTTGGACACTTAAAGAGCTTATTATCAATCGCCTGGTTACGCGTGTTTCTGATTCTAACAAAATTCGGTGTGTTCATCTCTGTGGGATCAGAGCACCATTGTTTAAAGTTCTATGTTGTCCCGTCTCAATCACTACGCCTGCGATTTCCATAAAGCTCATTTTCACATCATCAACGACTACCTAAGCCGGCTGACATTCAACTACGATCACCTATCTGTTGAAGATGCCATCACCCACTTATATACTGAAACCCTTTACTCTATTTCCCTGTTCGTTCCCCACTCTAGACAAAGAACATCAGCCTCTTCCCCTTCAAGGTACAATCACAAGCTTCGCTCCCTGCGTAATAACAGCAATAAATTATGGATCGTCTTCTCTCGGAATCGAACTATACCTGACTACTCCAATTTTCTTGGCTGTTACCTCCAATTCACGGAACTTTTCAACACCCTTTATCGGAACTATATTTCCAAAACTCAGACCAACCTCAAAAATGACTCCAAAACCTTCTTCCAGTTTGTCAATCATAAACGTAGCTCTGACAGTTACCCAATAACGCTTACCTTAAACTCTCATACCTCATTTGATCCTGTTACTATTGCTAACTTCTTCGCCACTCACCTGAATCAGTCCTTCAGTAATGACACCTGATCCTGATCCGTCATACTTCAACTACCTACCTAACTTTTCCCCCGGGCCCCTTCTCCAGAACTATTTTGATCCGACCATAATTCAATCCAAGCTACTGGAACTCAAAGACGAGTTAACACCGGGCCCTGGTGGAATCCCTGCAATCCTCCTCAAGAAATGCTCCAATCTCTCACTGTCTCAATGTGCATTCACCCTCATTTGAAAACCTCCTACATCACCCCTATCCACAAGAAGGGTCCCAAAAACGATGTCGCGAATTACCGCCCCATCGCCAAACTGGCCCACTTACCCAAGATTCTCAAAACCATTCTGTACGAATCTCTTAGTTTTCGTTGCAAATCGTTTCTTTCATCAAGGCAACATGGTGTTCTCAATGGCCGATCAACTATAAACAACCCCGTTGAGTTCAGTTCCTTCACACTGTCAGCACATCTCGACCGACTTCGAACCTGGATTGCTGAAACGGATATTTTCTTATCTAAAGGATAGACTTTATTCCGTTCGGTTTAGGTCCATGATATCCAACCCCTTCTTTGCCGCCTCTGGGGACCCTCAAGGTAGCCACCTGGCTCATCTCCCATTTATACTTGTCACTAATGACATCGATAAGGCCATTAAAAATTCCAGCTTGTTCCTATACGCTGATGGTACCAAGTTATACAAGATCATCGAATCACCACTTGATTCTGCACTGTTGCAATCTGACCTTGACAGCTTCTCGACTTGGTGTGGCAAAAATTGCTTTGTACCAATCTATAACATTTTCCCGTATGCATATTCACTCATCCTCACGTTCTTATACCCCTCATAACCAACCGCTGACTATTGTCCAATCTATTCGAAATCTTGAGATCCTTTGCGACAGGGTGCTTACTGCCTCTCTCACATTGATGAGACGATCCGGAAAACCAATTCTGCCCTCGGATTCGTGAAACGACGGTCTAAGGAATTCTCCGACCCTTACGTTACTCGATCCCCTTACTTTACCGTCGTCCATCTCCTGCTTGAATATGCTAGCCAGGTATGGTCTCCTTATCACAAGATCCATATCTGTAGAATCGAAAGTTTTCAACGTCGCTTTCTTCAGTTCGATGGGAAAACCTCTTAATACTTCTCCCGTACACTAACCGCCTCAAATTAATCAACCTCAAAACACTTGAGGAGCACAGGGTCATGGCTGACATAATGTTCATTCATCGGTTCGATTCGGTCGATTGCGCCTACCTCCTTAACTTAATTCCTTTGAACACAAACCCCCGAAATACGCGTTATCCCCGCCTTCTTAATACCCTCCGTCAGACCTCTTCTGGTCTGAACGAACCCATTTCGCGGATGCTGAGAAATGTCAACTACAATTCCACCTTG
Source organism: Microdon myrmicae (assembly GCA_963931805.1). Taxonomy (NCBI): domain Eukaryota; kingdom Metazoa; phylum Arthropoda; class Insecta; order Diptera; family Syrphidae; genus Microdon; species Microdon myrmicae. The sequence goes on along the minus strand of OZ007502.1, from coordinate 128,417,034 downwards.
TTAGACTTCGACCTCTCTATCCATACTCTCAAACATCGCCTCCTAAACCATTCTCACCACCAATCTTAAGCGGCGCTTCTACACTTTTCCATATCCTACCCCCACCTCTCGCCCCTTCTAAATTTGTTCTCATTACCTTAGGTTAAGCTTAGTGAAGATAGTTCTTAAACTCTCTAGTTTGTAACTTTTATATACTTTAGATGTAATTATGTTGCTTGAATTAAGCCAATAAATGGGGTGGTAGCCCTACTAAACTATGTTTTTCCGCTGTAATCTACTAGTCGTTTTTATCAAACCAAGGCTTATCAGATGCACTTTTTTTTTTATGGAATGCAGAATGTAGGTCTCCATCCCGAGAAATATAATCTCTCGAGTCCACACATGCGTTAACATCGACTTACCGCCCCATCGCCAAACTGTCTCCAAAGCACACCTCCGACCACGGAAAGGAAGGGAAGAAATCTCGCAAATCGTCCCAGTCGGCATGTGAAACGCTTTGTCTTGTTATGTTTATTTCTTGATTACAATCTTAAGGCATTCGAAACCATTGTACAGGGAAACCGGATGTTATTATTCCCTACTTCTCTTCCATCCACACTATTCATTGATTTATACTGGTACCAGAAAATCTCTTTTGTGGGCGCTAGTTACAAAAACCAATCACATTCGGAATCCAATATTGGATCATACACAACATAATATATTTTGTAATTGTCCGAATGTTTGTCTATCATTTTAATAAAATTTGTCGCTTGCAGAACAAATTTTGCCCATCAACTTTATTCAATTCATCATGTAATTTGTGCCAGCAATTTGGGTATAATTTTTCATACTAAATGTGAGCTAAAGGTTTTCGATTAGGTTTCGCATCTCTTATGACTTCGTTTCTTCTGGCAATATTAATGGCCTAATCCCATCGTGACATACATATTGTTTGGGATTAGTCAGCATCTTATCAAGAGTATTCCTGTGTAGTTCTCAAAATACAATACGTCATAAAAAACTTCAGCACAAAAAAAATAAACGAATCATGGAAGTAAAGCATAACATTTATTATCAAAGCAATAGTACCCCAATGTCTGGGTAAGTAATGTTGTTTCTGTTTATTGTATTAAAGTGGCGAATCTCAATATATTTGTTGGAGGACCTTCTGTCTGAGTTGTGAAAGTATTTCAAATTTAGCAAGAATACATAACCAACAGTTTAGAGAACACCATTTCACACGTCCTAGACTCATCGCTTAGTTCAAAGTTCGTGAACTTCTCGTTTTGAATATCAATCCGTTGTGATTGAGCTTCTGCTTGAAAGATCCTCTTCACTTGTATGGATGTCGTAATTGTTATTAATCTGTATTAACCACTTACCACTGTAATAGCTATTATCCGAGTATCCGAATTTTCCGGCGGTCCTGCCACCCACAGGCATTTTGCTGAAATATCTCGTACGACAAAGTAGACGGCGGTGCTTAAGCTTGTCTGCCACAGGTCATGTCACCCTGAAAGTTTAGTAATGGATAATTTTTTAGATAACCAGGCTAAGTGAGGTACATTGAAGTTAGGTTCAGGTATTCTCATCGGGATTGTCCCAGTTCCCTTGCCAAAATGTACCGAATGAATGGGGATTTAGAGTAAATACAATCCTCAAGATACTTCTTTCCTCTACCTATTCAATTCAAAATTTAAATTAAATTACACGCTAAGCTTACAATCGTATCTTATTTGTAGATTACTAAATTACCAACAACACGAGATACCGGAACTCGAGTTCTTTGGAAAACTGTGCTGGTGGCGGGGACCCTATTGATAAGAAGTATGATAAGATGAGCCAGCCACAGACGAACCGTTATCGTTTTTGAAGCTAAGAAAACCTAGTGGCGAGTTTGAAAAGATTAATAGGAAATGGAAATAAGATTCCACTGTGGTTTATCGGCTTTTTCCTTATTGTATTCCATGACAACCTCTTTAAACGTCATCAATATTTCTGTTGTCGTCTTTCAAGAAAGTCTTTGTTCCCTTCCGAATTTGTTTACAGAGATTTTCTGAATTCCGCATCTACATTCATCTGCATTGATAGTTTCTACTACTTAGTGCAGGGTCATAAAGGGAGTTTGGGGGCACAGAAACAAGGAACTCATACAAGACCAATCCGTCCCAGGTGTGATAATTGATTACGTCTTTGACGTATGTTGACCGGAGGTGTTTATTTAATATCGTACTTTGCATAACATATGTGTTATGTTTTGTCAATCAGAAGGTTGTTCCTGTGCTTGAGAACAGCTCAAACAGAAGACGAGGGTAAGGACACACAATGGTCTTAAATGTTTGAACATTGTATCGGCAAGAAAACACTCTCATTTGGTTCGCTTAAAAACGAACGTCTGTGTTTATTCGTACGTCTGAAGTTAATATTTGAAGATAATTGGTGCACACTCTCTAATTTTCAAGTATCGCGGAATGATATTTGGAGAGATGGAAATGACAAGTTAGGTTTCACTTTTTCCTTCCTTTAATGACAGATGGTGAGGTATTAGTCTCAGAAAACCATGTAATCGGGAACACAAATTAATTTTTTTATTAAATCATCGAAACAGTACAATCTTCAAAAGCGGAACTGAAATCTCATTTACATGGATGCAAAGACATCGAGTAGATTGCAAAAACCATAACCAAACTGGCCAGAATACCAGCCATAGTGTCACTGTTTTTTTCTTAACTTTTACTCACATCTTATGCACAAGAAACTTTTATCACCTGTTGAAAACTAAAATAAAGTTGAAAAGAACGATATCTGAGATTATGAACTGCGGATATACATTAGCCCCTTGTTATACTCTAAACATTACACAACATTAAATACTGAGAGTTAATATCGCGTAGCCGGCAAAAACAAAAACATAGAAATAGTCTGATACGTCTTGTCCAATCACTTTCTTTTGAAACGGGTAACCAACCTGCGCAACCTCGGAAGTGTATGGAAATACGAAGGTAACGAGAATCGTTCTATAATCCTTAAAATATACAAGAGATGGCGTTCTTAATATCAAAAACACAAAGTTTTTAGTAAGATTCATCACCCACTACATAGCTTCACAAAAAAAAAAAATAGATGTGAACAAAATTTCGGTAGGTTCGTCAATTCTAAGGCGGTTTTGGTGCTCTCCGTCAAAATTCTGAAAGGTTTTCTACGACTCTAAATAACTCTAGACAATACGGGATTACATTACCATATTCGAGACAAGAGGACAAATCAAAATAGTGGGTTTTGTGAGTAAGCCTGTGGGGGTTCTCTATCCCGCATTGAGAACCGACCCACTAAAACGACCACAATTTCGCCTGCATCCACGCAAAACGCGCCAACTTCAACCTCTTTTCGTGGTCCTTTGTGGGGGTTCTCTATATCACACGGAGAACCAACCCACAATTCTAACTATCATTGATCGCTAACAGCGCGCCACTTTAACCCAACTGCCCATGCAAAATCCGCAATAGCATACATCCCAAACTTTGCAATAAACACACTCCAAACACGCAACAGAATACAATTCAACAGAATATATTCTAAATCATCTCCGCATACATTTTCCCAAAATTGCTTCGGTCAGTTCTTCATCTAAACCATATCCCTTGCTTGCGACCAAGCAATTCCAATTTCCCCCGAAAACCACTTCAGTTCATTTCCTCCTTAAATCATACTTCTCGTCTGCGACCAAGGGACAGCTAATTTTCCACGAAACAATCACAACGACCAAGAACATTGATCATACAACCAACGAATCCAACTCAGCTTATACGGCGAGGATACGCTGGACTTAATTCTTATGCAAGCATAGCAACTGTTCTCGAAATTCCTCGTAAGTGGCAGTGAGTTTATTTTAGCTATGACTCCACTGCCACGACGCGATGAACTTTCCATACATTAGTCAGTCGAGTCACAACCGCCATCGAGTGCGCATCGCCGCCTGCAAGCATTCTGCTTAATTTCAAACGTTTCCATTCAACCCACCCAGTCGGTGTTAACGTAGTGTATTTCGGGAGTCGGTGATCAGAACCTGACGGGCGTTTCGGCCACCTTACGTTTGGCAATCCTCGGGTATCAAACAGCCTTTTGCAATATAGCGCGGCGCAACTCGGGACACTGTTAGGAGCATGCGGATTTACCCAACCATCAGATGCCGAAAATCGCGAAGTGTCTCGAGGTGCTATTTTCGAGAGTCCGCGTTCATTCTTAATCGAGTTCAATCTACAAAATTTCGCGTTGGAGATCAAACCGAGATTAAGTGCTCCTGCAACCGTGATTAAGAGAAATATAACACTGAAGTAACTTTAAGTAAAAGGGGAGATTAATTAGTAAGCGAATGTTTAAGTGAAAATAAAAATAAAAAAGGAAAACATTAATATTAAAACTGGACCAGTGCGTTTTATTTCTTTTCTTTCTCCCCCGTTGGTGAACGTTGTCAGTGTTATTTACACAGTGACGTGTTGAGGGTACAGTGAAACCGCGTCCGTGCTGGCGCATACGAAGAACCCCCACGCCCTCACCTCCCGCAAAGGTACCCGTCTCCGTGGTCATAATTCAGGTAGCGCATGCATTGTCTGAATCTATCATCACATGCAGACAATGCACCAAAGAACTTGGTTTTTCATGTCATCTGCAGCATAAAATAAAACCTAAATACCTCACATAAGCATTTACTGCATTTCTATGGGGCAACAGCCAAAAATTTCCCTATACGAAGAATCGTTCTCATTGTGTGTTGCATAACATCAGTTCCATGAAACGGATTAACTAACATGCAACACACACCAGGGAAAACCAATCGGCGCCTAATGCCAACATATTTACACTGCCATGACACGTGCGCTGTGTATTACCAAAGAATTATCCAAGTCACCTCAAATTATGTTTAAACGACAAAAACTTGCACCAGCTTCACGTGCATATATTATAACATGCAAAGAAGAATTAAGCCCCGGAGTCGATTGCATATCGGCAGGGCTTGTGAAGCATGGAGGAGAGGTAACCGCTCTAAAGATCCACCAACTGGTTAAAACAATATGGGATAAGGAAGTCATTCCGGCAGAATGGAAAACCTCAATAGTCATCCCCATTTTCAAAAAAGGCGACCGATCTGACTGCGAAAATTACCGAGGAATATCATTGCTCCCAACCACATACAAAATATTGACAAATGTCGTACGCAGAAGAAATATTGAGAGACTACCAATGCGGATTCCGTCGGAACCGGTCAACAAGCGACCAGATGTTCACAATAAGGCAACTGCTGGAAAAGAAGTGGGAATACGGAGAGACGGTTCACGAACTGTTCGTTGACTTCAAAAAAGCCTACGACTCAGTCACAAGGCAAAGACTCTACCAGATTGTGGTTGAGCTGGGGATCCCGAAAAAATATGCCGCCCAACAAAGGGCGAGTTAGAATAGAAAACCACCTCTCAGAACATTTGAAATCCGGGACGGACTAAAACAGGGGGATGGCCTCTCACCATGCCTTTTTAACCTTGTCCTCGAGTATGTTATCAGAAAGGTACAAGACGACAACACGGCCGCATCATCCCTCAACGGGGTCACACAAGTGCTCGCATATGCAGATGACATAGCCGTTCTGGGCGACAATCTAGAAACTGTAAGTAAAAACTATGAAATCATCATGCAAGCGGCAGAAGAGGTGACATTACCACCATGAAATAGGCACATTTTCGAAAATTATTACCCCTTCAAAATACAAAATCCCATTCCAAATACTTGATATTTTGTGGCCAAAATTTCCATTGCAGTTCGATGCAAAAAACTTCTCAATTCCCTACATTAAATCGCACCTGTCCAGCAACCCTAATCTATACGATTTGCCCAAAATACCATTTGCAAGTAAATACAACAACACTAACCCCAATTTATTTTCGGTTTACCGTTAACATTGACCCTAACATGGGGTGGAAAAAGGAGAAGACGATTGATTCATGCACGTAGTCAAATAACGGTGAATTTGGAACAAATTGGAATTCACCAAGGATTATGAGTTAGTAAGGGGTTAAAGGACAGTACGTTTCGAGCAATCAAGGAAGTAACAAAAAGTGAGTGGGTCGTCGTCGGTGGTCGCTCGAAAATTAAAAGGTGTCGTGCGTTCGTTTTGTTTAAGTTTTAATGAATTTTAAATTTTCGCTAATGAAACATTACAATGTGTTGTTACAAAATTTAAATTAATATTTATAAACTTTAATCAATGCAGACAGGAGGTTACAAAAATTAAATTAATATTTATAAACTTTAATTAATGCAGACAGGAGATTGTTGGTGTCGTGCGTTCGTTTTGTTAAGTTTTAATTAATTTTCAATAAAGAATGTGTCTTTAAACCAAATTAGGAAATACAAAAAATAAAAAATATGTTTTCTTGGTTTCGAAGAATAAATTGCGTTGGTCGACGGTGACGCGTGTTAAATGTGTCAGTGACATCATAATCAAAGATGATGTCCAAAAGATCATTGACACACCAAAACCTAATAACGCCATCCGATTTTAACTCGAATGACCCCGGGGCGATAAAATTATTAATTGCACATTTCAAACCAATTAACACAAAAGCAATTGATTGCATATGCCGAAAGCGACTGCCCAATAACGCAAAAGCATTAAATGCATATTCCGGAACAATTACTGCATGTTCCAGCCCAATCAACAGAAATAGAATTAATTGGGTCAATTCACGATCGCAAAGGTTGAACTGGAGTTCAAGTCAATGAAGGAATATTGACTGGCTCAGCGATATGAAGCGATCGCAAATTGGAGTTAAGAATCGAAAATTGGGTCAATTGAAATTAAATTGCATGGTTGTAATCGAAAGGTGTTAACCCCGGAGGGGAATCGAAAAGTGTTGACCCCAGAGGTAATGAGGAAGTGGGTGGTCGAGCAGTCGGTAATTGGTCGTGGAGATAGAAAATTCGGTGGTTGGTGGTAGAGTCGTGAGAGTCGATGTATAACAAACGATTAGTAAATTCAAAGCATTTAAAAAGAAGTCTGTTTATTATTAGAAACAAAGAAATCAAGTGAAGTGTTGGAACTTGCTGTATAACAAACGATTAGTAAATTCAAAGCATTTAAAAGGAAGTCTAGTTATTATTAAAAACAAAGAAATCAAATGAAGTGTTAATTCGATGTACAATAAGACTTAAGTAGAGTTAAGACAATTTGGATAAGGTACATTATATATATAAGACAAGAAAATAAGGTTAAACAGGAATCTGGAAACCGACGTGTATTAAATTGTAAATGGAACTAAGTTGATTGAATAAAGACTGGTTGGTGTGTTAATGAAGATTTCGGTGTTTCAAATTTAATTAGACAAAGAGAAATTTCTTTAAGTGTCGCAGAAGGATCTCGGTTCGAACTTTTCTTGATGATTATGGCTACGGGTTTCCGACCCATATCTGGAAAACCATAACTCGCGTTAGACTTCTGTTCGCCCTTACCAGTGAACCATTCGAACGATTATTTCCATTGAAGTGATAAATTTAGACCCACGTTAGTCATTTAAATAGAAATTGTTTAAAAATATGTATAACAAAAGAACGAATTTTTTTGTAGAGTCGGAATTGATTTCAATCAAACGATTGAAACCGCGAAAAAGATTCACAACAACAAAGTAACTGCTTGAGCGCCAATTGGTTCATGACTGTTAGTACGAGGGTTGACTCTTATGTTTCGGGATTTGGCAACCCTAGTGTTGCAATCCGGCAATTGACAGCTCTGTCATAAAGTTGGACATTTTTGAGGTTATACGCACTCAGAACGTTTTGACATACGAGCGCTATTTGTGTTGTTTACAGTAACTTAAAAGATTCATCTCGGCCCAAAAATGGAATTAAATCGTCAACATTTTCGTGCGATTATTTTTTACAACTTTCGGCGTGGATTAACTCAGCAACAGTGCATGGATGAACTTAATTCAATTTTTGGCGATGAAGCTCCATCAAGGACCAGTGTTTATCGATGGTATGGTGAATTCAGTCGTTGTCGTAGTTCACTCCAAGATGAATTTCGTGAAGGTCGTCCAAAATCGGTTGTTGTTCCGAAAACCATTGATGCTGTGCGCGAACTGATATTGGAAGATCGTCATGTGACCTATCGTGAGATTGAGACAACCTTAGGCGTTAGTGGGACCAGCATACATTTAATATTGCATAAACATTTGACTGTAAAAAAAAATTTGTTCGCATTGGATCCCACACAATTTGTCAATCGCCCAAAAAAAGGCTCGTGTCAATTCGTCGAAAGAAATGCTCAAAAAATACGGTCGCGGTGCTTCGAAACACGTCTATGACATCGTGACAGGTGATGAATCGTGGATTTACGCGTATGAGCACGAAAGTAAACAGCAGTCGACTGTTTGGGTGTTTCAAGATGAGCCAAATCCAACAAAAGTTGTTCGCGCACGAAGCACTTCCAAGCAAATAGTCGCCTGTTTTTTCGGAAAAACTGGACATGTCGCAACCGTACCACTAGAACAACGCAGAACAGTCAGTTCTGAGTGGTACACAACCATTTGTTTGCCAGTTGTCTTCCAAGAAATCAGGAAAACCAACCGCCGAAGACGGATCACTCTTCACCACGACAATGCGAGCTCTCACACATCGGCTGCGACAACTGCATTTTTGAGCACCCAAAACATCGATTTGATGGGTCATCCGCCGTATAGTCCTGACTTGGCACCGAATGACTTCTTTTTATTCCCGTACGTAAAAAACAAACTGAGAGGTCAACGTTTTTCGACACCTGAAGAAGCGGTTGCTGCATTCAGAATGCATGTGTTGGAGATACCTCAATCAGAGTGGCAAAAGTGCTTCGACAATTGGTTCAAACGTATGCAAAAGTGTATAGACCTTCATGGGGAATATTTTGAAAAACAATAAAGTGATTTTCGATGATCAATATTTGTTTTTGTTCTCTAATCCCGAAATATAAAAGGCAACCCTCGTAATAACCTCAGATTTTATCTTTTCCCCCCGCTAGTATCGAAGAGTGGGTCATGGAATTTATTTTGTGTGACTTCTAACCTAAAGGTCGGTCTTTTGGAGCCACTTGCGACAGAGCTAGTACAATGTTCAATATCGAAGGTAAAGTTTCGCCCACGTACTGGTCAACACATTCTCCGTGGGCTCCATGGACTCCATGGATAAAAAACCAAGTGGACCGGACGGAATACCAGCAGTAGTTCTTAAAAAGGGTGGCCAATAGAGCCGCCGGAACTTAAAAATCGTTGTCGCATATTATGTTGGAAAACCGCTAGAAATAATTCCAAAAGAAAGGAAAAAGTGCCACTCACAAAATTACCGCAATTACTTAAGGCAATGGTACAGGTCATCAATACCGCGTTGATTAAATATTTGAAATGCAACGTATTACTAAATGATAGCCAATACTGAGTCCACACCAGACGATACACGGGTAACATTGTGAGCTTTCTGATTAACATCTGGACAACCGCGATTGAGAAACATCGTGACCCAAGAGCAGTCTCATTAGATATCTCCAGGACTTTTGACAGTGCGCCGCACAGAGCGTTACTAAGTAAGCTTTGTTGATAGTTGCTTTGAATAATTTTGCGCTTGGATGAAGGGTTTCCTCGTAAATCGGTGGATTCGGGTTGTTGTAAGCTGCGTAACTCTGGATCTCTTTTCCGTTAATTTTTGTGCGCCTCAGAGTGCTATCTTGGCGGCAATTTAAATTATGTTCCAAATCAATTCTTTACTATAGGATTTTCCAATAGGGACTTGACGACTTTTTTTTGGTAATACATTTTTATAATTTACAGACGCTGTTCGTTCGTGTACTTGATGATGAAAAAGTTGAGTTTACTGAATAAATTGAGGGTGACAGTTCGATGATTAGTGAAAGGGTGCGTTCACAAATTAAATTCAAAGTTGTCAAGTCCCTATTGGAAAACCCGATATTATTATCAGTAGTAAAGGTGATTCAAAACCACGCTAGAAAAGATATAATGCTGTCGTATGAGGCACTGACAATTTTTTCCGTTGGAATCGGCACAAAAGTATATAAAAAAGTTATATATCACGAGCCTTAGTAAAAACTGAACGAATATTCTGGCCGAGCTCAATGCAAATAGTTTGCGTCCAACTAAATAACGTTGGCTCTCGTTTGGATGACGCAGAAGGATTGGAGCAGGCAAAATGCCAGTTGTAGAAGCACAATAGATATTTCATAAAATACTAGTATAATACTAATTTCTACCGCACTGGTCAAGTCTGCGAAAGATAAGTATTGAGTAGTAGTGGCATTAAATTCGTATTTTAAGCTATTTGCATGACTGTCCAACTGGTAACTTCCTCAGTTGTTGGACGCTTTTCTGAACTTCAATCAAGGAAAGCGGTACATGAAATATGCTTCCATGTCACCTCAGATAAATGTTAGATCGTGTGCATTAAGCGCTCACAATAATCTACCTCGTCTGAATAGGTGTTGTTTTAATTTACCTATATTCTAGATATGCTAACAAAAGTTTGCAGGTTACTTAGTACACTCGTAAAATCTTGTATTCGATGTAATCTAAAATGAAACACAGTTTATGATTCTGAACAGATTATCTTGCTGTCGGAAATAACTTTTGGGAGACATATTTCAATGGCAAGCTAATCTCCGTTGGTAAAAAAAAAAGCAAAGAAATCAACATGTCTGTTTTTATAACATAATTTTTAATCACTTTTGACAAGCCCTGAATGGCTTTATTATTTGTCCCACTTTGAGGGAAGACTCATTTTTACATGATGTAAATACAAACAAAACCCAACTAACCCTGAGTATCTGTTGTAAAGTGTTAAGCTGTCAAGGATTCCACACAATGTCAACCCTCATCAAATTCCAAGCGTATGTGTTCTAATGTAAGGAGTAAATATTTGCTCATCAAATAATCTAGAGAAATATTCAGTATGTACTCAAAGCTCACGAAACAAAAACAAAACGTTACTCGTAAAAATCAAATTACCTTGTGAAGGGTGGATGCCACTTAATAGCTCCATAATTTAATGCTGCAAATAGCATGTTACTTGTTTTCTGGTGATGAGCTAACCATGCGATGTCTCTAATTGAAAAGAGAGAACTTTGGCAGACCTATATACAATATTACCGATGACGATAGCTAGTTCTGTGTATTGTACACTTTTTTTTAAAGATTTATTCATCAGTGCATTCATCGAATATGTGATTGTCTGTGACGATTTTACTTCCGCTATTTGCTATTTCACACTTACAACTTACTTTGAAAGTGTAAAGATAAATCAAAGCCTGAGCTCTTATATTGTGACAAAAAGCCAGCCTAAAATGAATCCAGCACGAAAACAGGAAATTGATATAATTGCTCACTGAAGCAAACTGAAAATCAGCAACGTGTTTGATGTATTTATGTGCCTATCTCTCAATAAAGATTTATTTTTGGGCTTAGAAGATGTTACCGACGTGTCATAAGTTAAATAATATTATACTTCTACATAGATCGACGCTTCCTCGAGCTGTCCATCAAATTTATCGAAAATCTTCCCAATAATCCCAATCCGGTAATAAATGTGCTCACATCGACTCCGTCAGACAACCGAACTGCCTACCCGAACTGTCTCCACACCAGAACCCTCTTCACCTCTGGCAGGTTGGTCAACAACTCCAATGAGATTGTATACCACAATACTGAACTCTCACCTCACCAGTTTAAATATTGTAATATACAACCCTTCTCTAATATCTTGCGTTTCAACGACCAATCGGAAAGTGTTCCCCCAACCCATGTCCCCGACTGATAGTACCCATCCTAACCCAAATCCCACCCATCGACCACTATACCTCCCGCCCCACCCTACTCTAACTTATTGTAATAATAATAGATTTAATAATTAGATAAGCTAGGCTAAGTTAAGTTAAGATAAGCAAATTAGTTATAGATTAAGTAAATAATTATATCCTGGTTTTCTGTCCTTTTCCAGGAAGCCCCACCTACTTCTATCTTGTCCACCCATGAAATATATAACTTTATAATAATGTTTGAAAAATGTACTAGCAAGTATGTGTAAACGATTAAAGCTAAGCTAATTATAAGTTATCTGTATTACTTATTGTAACAAATCATTTATGGTCAATAAATACAGAAATGTAAAAAAAAAAAAAATTATACTTCTACAAAAGGAGAAAAAAATGTATAGTAGTTGTTACGGAGTAAGAATGAGAGTCCTCAACAAAAACAGGCAGCAGGTTTTGCTAAGGATTTACACATATCTTTATAAGTGAGAGTGTTTATACTACAATTTTTTGTTAGAAAATGAAGGCTAATTGGTTCAGTCAGATCAAAGAAAGGACTTCATCAATAACAAAGTTACTTGGAAACAAAATTGCTCAGGTACAGGAGTTCATTTTGAAAATATATTTGAAATCAATCAGTAGTAAATTACATCTTCAGTTCAAGAATTCTCTTTGTAACCGAAGATCACTTAATTCAAAGAATTCGGAGAAGACTAATGCTCACTTGTGAATTGAAAATAAAAGCGAATATTAGAAGGAAGAAACCAGGAAGAAGGAGTAATAAGAGGCAGAACAAGATAACGAGTCGCGTTGGTTGGACACGCCTGATTGTCAAGTGAGTATGAGTTCTGCTAGATATTCTCATCAAAATTGTAAGTTTCGGATGCGAGTGCACAGTTTTAATTTGGCGATTGAATATCATTGACTACACCTCTATAATATTATTATCAACAACTCTAAAGCATAATTTTTGGAATTTACTTGTGAATCTTTGTAAAAAATAATATAATAATAAAATAAAATAAAAAAATTATATATAACAATATCCCTTGGAATGAGCCAATATCACTTCCATCATACAAAAATATATTGTAGCGAGCTTAGGGTTCACTGGATTAATTATTTTGAATAAATAAGAGCCGTTAAATCGATTTTTAATTAATATAACACTTTATTAGTCCGTTAACCACAACCGTTACTTTTACCGTACACAACGATTTCTTGACTTATCGCTTCCGTACTTATCGCGTATTTTACTTCTTACTTATCGCTTGCTTCTCACTCGAGACTTATTACTTTTTACTTCATACTCCACTCCATGATCTGTGTGCGACGTATTTATACCGTTCCCTCATTCCGATTCGGTGTTTCGTTTCTGTCCGTTCCATAGTCTCGACTTTTCTATTCCAGTTTTCAAGTACTTTCTAAAATAATCTAGTACTTTGTTTCGGACTTTCTCGAAGACTCCAGTACTGATTGTCATATGCGTCACAATATTTTTACTGATTTTCACCTCTAACTAAGAGACGAGATTGTGCCAACTTATTATTCGTATTTTTCTATCTGGCACTCATTCAAACTGCCGCTTTTAACTCAACAGTCGCAACTTCAGAACCATTCCATTATTTCACGTTAACCAAAACCGAATTGACTCCGATTCTAACCAGTCTCTCACATCCATTACTGAAAAAGTTCATTAAAAACATCTCTCCTATTCCGCTCCCTCAACTTTTAAACAAACATTATTATAAGTTAAATGTAAGAATAGTTATCGTAACATTTTTATAGTAGATTAAGGTTTATATTAAGCTGAATAATTAACTAAATATCTTTTGAACAATCGATGTATACCAAAACTTCACCGAATGCAGACTGCTACATATTCCTGTAAATAGAATATTAGTTTCAGTATCATATAAAAAGAAAATCCCCTAGAGTCGGAATTTGACAGACGAACTCGAATTAAGGCATAACAATGCGGGAGTTCTATAAATGATTGTATATTCCATACATTACTTCATATACAGTACACAATGAACCTGCGAAGGGAGCACTACAACATGAATCTGAGTTCGACGTATGCCATAAATAAGTTTACGCACCCCTATAAAATATTTATTAGAAATACCCAGAAAAAAAATGAATTAAACTCCGACTCTAATAACCTAAGTTTAACACAATATTTTCTCCGATAATAATACTAATAATGGTAAAGTTAGTCATTGAATAATATAAGATGATGCAAATTCCGCGTTTTACTTTTGTTTTTCATATTTAGCCGCAGCGTTTTTCTGATTGTGTGATTTGAAAGAATGTGAGTTTAAACCAGTTACCCGTTTCCTTTTTTTCAACAAATAACAGATCAGGTGATTATTTGGCCATTTAATACAAGAAACGCATATCAAAGAACACCACACAATTATTCTGACGAATATACCTTCCTGAGGAATAACATCGGCCAATTAGTTGGGATAGTTACATATGGCCTACTCAGAAAGTGGGAATTACGCAATTCATCCCGAGCCATGCGCCCACCCCATGCGCCTTCAATTTCCTTTTTGCAGTTGGTATGATCCCCTTTGTCCTGTGAATGAATAAGCGGGAATGCTTCAAATTACGAGAGGAAATACATATACAATACCATTTTATGTTTTTGTCTTATCTCCATTTATTTAATAATTCAATTACAGATTTTACTTAAGACTAAATGTTAAATTCTATATTACAAATATTATTCTTACATTAACTTACTGGCTCTTCGCAAGCACCCTAAATTATACATTATCATTTTTCTTATGCCTTTCGGCGTACAATAACTAATGTTTTTATAAAATGTCACAATAATTGATGTTTTCTTTTCAAATTTTATTCTATTCTTTCCATATCATGTATTATTATTATTATTGTAAATTTTTTTTTCAATTACATATATAGGCGGTTGACAAGCAAAATAAAAAAAAACGAAACAAAACGTATAAACATAAACAAGGAATACAAATAATAAAAAAAAAAAAATTAAAATTATATATATATATAAAATTATAAAAAAAAATTAAAAAAAAAAGATAAAAAAAAATCTAAAAACAAAATTATTAAAAATAATTGGAAAATATACAATACCATTCAAAGAGGATAATGGACGCGACGACAGTATTACTTGCTTTTTGACGATAGGGTTTACTTCTAGTTGAATTTTTGTTAATTGGTTTCATTTTTTGCCTGCTTGCGACTTGTTTAAGGAGCATCCGAGAGGAAAAACAACAGTAAAATATCTATCGGTATGAGATAGAGTTTTACATAATTAATCAGATTTTACGCATAATAAGATATATCAAAGTGCGACCAAAGCAATTGTAATTATCGAGAGGGTCCGTCCAGAGTGTTGGATTAAAGACGTAATTGATGATGTTGCATCGTTATAAACCTCCATCAACAATCCAATTACTGCCAACCTAGTGCATTTGTGATCTTTGATTTAAACAATATTTCGTACAAGGAAATATTAACAGTAAAAACGGAAAACTTGCGAGTTACATATCTATGCGGTGGCCTCCAACCATGAGCATGTCGAGCAACAACCGTAAGTCATTGCAGCATAATGTGCTGTGTCAATATATATATTATGTATGTTCATTGTAAGTTAGTCAATAAAGTGATTCCATGGGATTAATATGTTTTTCTATTACCTGTATTTCTATATTTAATTACACGTGTTTCTATTACTGGTGTGTATATATTTCATTTGCGTTCGATTACGACATTCGGATCGGTATATAGCTAATCATCAACCACCGTAGTTGGAGACAGATCAAATGATGAAACTGTGTAATTTTTCTAAAATAGTCTTTTTTTTACGGGTATCGCGGCAAAATATCTGAAGGGGGGGAACACATTCAGCAAGTTCAGTTGAGCAACGACAGTGGTAATACTTATAGAAAGTAGATAAGCATGATACGTTGCGCCTATGTTCTAGCGACGAAATTGATCGACTTACGGCTGGGTCCCCGCTAAGTTTCACTGCTCGTTTTTGCATCCTATCGACCACGTGTAGCCCAGTTCTGGATTCTATTTTACAATTTATTGACCTGTAAGAACCCGGAAGTTCATGACCTCACCGGCTCGACTTCGCCTTCGTTCCCTGTCCTGTGCACGCTCTTTCCATGCTTGACCATACGACCCGATCTCCTCAAGGCCAAACCTAACATTGTCCTC
Source organism: Microdon myrmicae (assembly GCA_963931805.1). Taxonomy (NCBI): domain Eukaryota; kingdom Metazoa; phylum Arthropoda; class Insecta; order Diptera; family Syrphidae; genus Microdon; species Microdon myrmicae. The sequence goes on along the minus strand of OZ007502.1, from coordinate 128,401,010 downwards.
CCATCCCTGTTGCGGGCGTTCTGCCGGTCTCTTTCCCGTTGGTTTAACGTCAAGAATTCTATGCATGGTCCTATCGTTGCCCATTCGAGCTACGTGTCCGGCCCATCTTAATCTTCGCGACTTGAATACTCTCAATATTGTAGGTTTGCGGTATAGCTCTTCCAATTCGTGGTTGTGGAGTTTCCTCCATTGTCCTGCCTCCTCGTCATATTTAACTCCAAAGATACCCCTTAAAACTTTATTCTCGAATACGCGGAATTTGTTTTCTTCCCGTTTTGTGAGAGCCCATGTTTCGCATCCGTATAGAACAATCGGCATGATTATGTTTCTGTGGGGTTCTCTATATCACACGGAGAACCAACCCACAATCCTAACCAACCTCGACCGCTAACAGCGCGTCACCTCAACCCAACTCCCCATGCAAAATCCACAATAGCATACATCTCCCAATCTGCAATAACAAACATTTTCCAAACTCCCAACAGAATATATTCTAATCATCCCCGCATACATTTCCCCAAAATCGCTACGGTCAATTATATACCCTAATTACGAACAAGCAATCCTAATTTCCCCAGAAATCCATAAGCCATAATAAAATGCATATTCCAACCTACAATGGAATACCAATCATCTTCCCCATTACATCACCCCACATACATTTTCCCAAAATTGCTTCGGTCAACGCTCTACTCAAGTTATATTTTCTCATCGCAACCAAGCAATCCTAATTTCCCCGAAATGCATATGCTGTAACGAAACGCATATTCAAATCCATAACGAAACCTCAACCATCGCCACCAATTATACTAAGCCGCGCACATTTCCCCGAAATTACTTCGGTTAATATTTTACCTAAATGATATTCCTTGCTTGCACCCAGGCAGTTCCAATTTCCCCCGAAAATTCATGCCCATACTTGCTCGCATTCCCAAAGCCAATTTCCCGGTACACCCAACCAATGAGTCCAACACAGCTTGTACGGCGAGAATTCGCTGGAACTGAATTCCTATGCAAGCATAGTAAGTCTACTCGAAATTCCTTGTAATTGGCAGCGAGCCTAATTTTGTTATGATGCACCGCCACGACGCAATGAATAAATTATTACCATTCATAAGTCAGTCGTCATTCGCCTACCAACGCGCGCACTTCAAGTCGATATTCAACCGCCGCCGGGTCCGGACGTAAAAAAATCGAATTTAATCCGCAAAAGGGACCAGTGGTTGTCGCCCGAGTGCATCGAAAATTAAAAAGACTACGCGCGTTAGGCTGATTAAAGCAATCATTAAAACCGGAGTATTTGCGTTAAACTAAATGAACAAACCATTAAGAACTACATGCGTAAGCAAAATAAAAGAAACACTGTCAAGAATAAAGTATAGGAACTAGAAGCCAGTGCGTTTTATTCCTTTTCTCCTTCCTCGCTAGTGAACGTTAGCAGCTTTATTTGCCCAGTGACGTGTTGGGGGTATAGTGAAACCGCGTCCGTGCTGGCGCATACCTAGCACCCCCACATTTCTATAGAAACAGAGCGTTATGTTACGTGATAGCAGTTTGGATGTCAGCAGTTTACTGACTGCATGCCAACTAGCGTTGCCGGAGTGTAGTCTTTTTTTAAATTCCTTCGACGTTTCGTTTCTGGTCGTCAGTATCGTTCCCAGATATTGAAATTCTTTGACATTTTCAAATATCCTGCCCCTGACGTTTATATGTGTTCTCTGAGGTCCACCTGCTCTCGCCGTAATCATGTATTTTATTTTATCTTCATTTATTTCTAGGCCCACCTCTTCTGCCCATTGTATGATGATTTCAGTGTTTTTACTTACAGTTTCTAGATTATCGCCCAAAACGGCGATATCATCCGCATATGCGAGGACTTGTCTGACCCCGTTCAGGGATGATCCGGCTATGTTGTCGTCTTGTACCTTTTTGATAACATACTCGAGGACAAGGTTAAAAAGACATGGTGAGCGGACGTCGCCCTGTTTTAGTCTGTCCCGGATTTCAAATGGTTCTGAGAGGTGGTTTTCTATTCTAACTCGCCCTTTGTTTTCGTTCATACAGATTTGAATGAGCGCGGCATATTTTTTCGGGATTCCCAGCTCAACTACAATCTAGTAGAGTCTTTGCCTTGTGACTGAGTCGTAGGCTTTTTTGATGTCAACGAACAGTTGGCGAACCGCGTTTCCGTATTCCCACTTCTTTTCCAGTAGTTGCCTTATTGTGAACATGTGGTCACTCGTTGACCGGTTCCTACGGAATCCGCATTGGTAGTCTACCAATATGTCTTCTGCGTACGGTATGATTCTCGCCAGTATGACATTTCTTAGTATTTTGTATGTGGTTGGAAGCAATGATATTTCTCTGTAATTTTCGCAGTCAGATCTGTCACCTTTTTTGAAAATGGGGATGACTATTGAGGTTTTCCATTCTTCCAGAATGACTTCCTTATCCCATATTGTTTTAATCAGTTGGTGGATCTATAGCGTTTGAAATAATAATGAAGAAGATCGTGTGATTCGAACTGACGATATGACAGCTCGAATCACGAAAAAAAATTTAGCTAAGCGTTACACACCAGGCTACTGACCGTGTTTAGAATTTGATTTCCAAACTCGACTATATTCCACTGGTGTGAATTATTTTTTTGTTATTTATCGCTTGGTATACGGTTCTGATGTATTTTTCTTATTCGATTTTTCGTTCGTGTTCTTCACTATTTCGCTTGTGAATCGTGTGTATCTGAATCGCTACAGATCTTTTGAGCGGTTGCTTCTCCTCCATGCTTCACAAGTTCTGCCGGTATGCAGTCGACTTCGGGAGCTTTGTTGTTTTTCAATCGGTTTATTGGGTCTACAACTTCGTCGAAAGAGAGCTCTGGGATCTGAGGCTCGGCTGTATGTACGTCTGGTGCGTTTATTTGTGGTTGATGGATGCGCACATTGAGCAGGTTTTCAGAGTACTGCTTCCATCTTGTCACAATATTGTTTGTTTCTATCACCAGACAGCCGTTTGTGTCTCGAATTATTTTAGCTCTCCCTCGGTAGCCATTTCTAATTGAATTTATGCCGGCATACATACCTCTGATATTCTTTCCCTGGCATTTTCTAGGACTTTTTCGATCCTAGTCTTATCCCATTTGCGTTTTTTGCGTTTGAAAAGTCTCGTTGTCTCTTTCCGAATTGTCGCGTATCTTTCTGCGTTGACTTCATCATATCCTTCTAAGTGGATCACTCTGAGGCGTTTACGTTTTTCGATATTTGCCCTGCACTCATCGTCAAACCAAGGCTTGGACTTAATTGTTTTCTTAAATCCTAATACCTTTTGGGCTGTTTGTTTGATTGTGTCTCTGATCGATGTCCATTCAGTGTTCACACTATTGGCTTCCTCTTCCTCACTGCTCCCATTCCTTAGAATGCTAAATCTATTCGTTAGTTCGTCTTGATATTCAGCCCTTTTGCGTAGGTCTTTTAGTTTATCAATGTCGAACTTTTTGCTCGTCTCCCGTGATTGCCCGTGTGGGTTTGGTGCGAGCCGACTTCTAATTTTGCCCATCACTAGAAGGTGATTGGAGGCGCAATCTGCTCCTCTATATGATCTTACGTCAAGGATATTCGAGTGGTGTCTTTTGTCTATGAGGAAGTGGCCTATTTGGTTACGCGTTACGCCGTCGGGTGACATCCATGCGACTTTATGGATTTGCTTATGCTTGAACATCGTGCTTTTCACTTATAGCGTTTGAAATAATAGTGAAGAAGATCGTGTGATTCGAACTGACGCTATGACAGCTCGAATCACGAAAAAAATTTTACCTAAGCGTTACACACCAGGCTACTGACCGTGTTTAGAATTTGATTTCTAAACTCGGCTATATTCCACTAGTGTGAATTATTTTAATTTATCGCTTGGTATACGGTTCTGATGTATTTTTCTTATTCGATTTTTCGTTCGGTGTTCTTCGCTGTTATTGCTTCTGAATTGTGTGTGTATCTGTTAGAATCGCTACACCACTCCCGCCGCAGTAACTTCGTTACGATCAGATTCGTGTGCGGACGACGGACGAACGAGAGAAACGAGGAAACATCGGAGGCTGTGCTCTATGCGGAAGTCGTGACCGTGTGTGAAGTTCTGCTTTACAATGTGAAGTGTATGCTGCGTGTGTGTACAGATCACGTCGGGGTCACCAATTATAGCGTTTGAAATAATAGTGAAGAAGATCGTGTGATTCGAACTGACGCTATGACAGCTCGAATCACGAAAAAAATTTTACCTAAGCGTTACACACCAGGCTACTGACCGTGTTTAGAATTTGATTTCTAAACTCGACTATATTCCACTGGTGTGAATTATTTTAATTTATCGCTTGGTATACGGTTCTGATGTATTTTTCTTATTCGATTTTTCGTTCGGTGTTCTTCACTATTATTGCTTCTGAATTGTGTGTGTATCTGTTAGAATCGCTACACACTAACAGATCTTTGGACGTTACGAACGTGATAATTCGAATTCCATTATCATTTGAAACGTCGTGTAGGCTTTCGTTACCTTTCTTTGGTTGGAAGATATCTTCGTTTCCAATTTTCGCATTAAGGTCCCCGAGGAGGATTTTAACAACTAATGATGAGATCCCATCGAATACTTCCTCTAGGGTCTCGTAGAATGCGTCCTTCGTTTCTTCGTCGGTAGATTCTGTCGCGCCTGGTTTATCTAACGTTCGAACGTTCCACGTCCCGACGCGTATATCCCGCTTTGTCCGGTTTTCCCAACGGCTTCTTTTTTCCGAGTCGGTGTTTTCTTGGTGATCTGTTCCCTTATGGTAGTGTCGGCTCATCACACCTACGCCTAGCGGGTTTTTCCTGAGATTGTTTTTTTTAAATTTGATTATTCATTTTTGTTCCCATGGGTCTTGGGGTTTCAAATAGTCCGCCCCATCAGAGCCCCCCTTTGATATGGTAAGGTCTGCTTACTGCTCTGATTCGACCCGGAGTCAGAGAGGCGCCGTTATAATACAGCCGGTAAACCCCTGGCTGCAAACCATCCAATGGGCACGGTGGCGCGTAACACCCTGGGTTAGGGGCGTTAGATCTTTGTGTGTTACTCCTCGCTAGCCTGTCTAACATGGGTGTCCCTGCTGGAAGCGTATGCTTCCGTCAGCATAGCCTGAGTGATTCATTGTAGTTTCAGCCCCCGCACCACGTCCAGGTTTCTACCAAGCGGGGGTTACTAACTGTTACTACCTTTCTTTATTTTTTTCCTATAAAATCCTTTTTTTTTTAATTTTTTAAAATTGCCTGATTAAAAGGATTACTTTGATCGAGTAAATTATGCAAATTTTTTTACATTCATTATATTTAATAGAATTAAACTATTTCTAAAAGTATCAAAAACTTTTGTACCTCATACACTAAAATATAACCATATTTATTATTGGTTCGAATGTACTCGACAAAATAAATTATAAACACCACGTTAAATGCCCCATAAACACACATACACACACAATTAAAGATATAAATAAAAGCAATTCAAAAACACATAAAATTAACAAGAAATGTGGACACACAAAATATGGGTAACATCGTTAAATTAAAAAACAAAAATAATTTACAAATAGACACCAAAGTAATTAACGAATCACAAACAATTGAGGGGAAGTATATATAAAAAAACTCCTCGATAGTATAGCGGTTATTATACCCGCCTGTCGTGTGGGAGACCGGGGTTCGATTCCCCATCGGGGAGCCTCTGGCGCAAGACTAATGACCTTGCCCGGAAAAAAACAAATCATTATGGAAAATTTAATAAACCTCAGGACTTGCTAAATAAGACCAAGACCGGTTCCCGGTTGTAGTGCCGATGATGATGATGATGATGATGATGATGATGATGATGATGATGATGATATATAAAATAACGATCTTACTCGGTTTTAAAATAATATTACGTAAATTTGAAACGGAAGGAAAGCGTAAATAACTAAAAAATATTTTAAACAATTATATTCTCTAACAGTCGGTTATTCAGGATTCGTATATTTGCTTATTTTTGACAAAAGTAATATTTTGAAAAGTTGAGTCGAATTTTTTTTTTCTGTTTTTGCCAATTGTAAACCCCACCTGGGTACAGATCATTTTACACTCCTTTTCGACTTCTTTCGGCTATACAAGACTCCTTCCGATCCCGTTCAAAACCTTAGACTCCGCTCGACAGGCTTCAACCCCTCCGACACCACGTGGTCCCGACTGTATGTACATTTTTTATTCCCATAAAATTGTTGACACCTGCGAGACAGCCTTTTAATTCATTTGTCAGTAGTTTATTTGGTCATTTACTATTTTACTAATAAGAATGCCAGTAGGGAAATCCCCAGAAAATATACATCAGTCATTTAAGTGCGTGCCATATGTACAATAGAATTTATGTATTTATTTTATTTGCATAACATTGAATACTTTGTCCTTCATACTACGATTGCACAATTTAGAACATATTTTATTAATATATATATATATATATATTTCAAACTAACAGTTTCATTCAATGCATAAACCGCTCTCGACTAGTGGTGGAAAATGACGCCGAGCTGTCGGCGACAATCGTGAACGAGGTTGCACTAACCAACTAAATATTAAAAAGAAAATTCAAGGCTACTAATAGGGATTGGTCGAAGAGTAAAGTTGAAGGACTACAACAAACACAAAAATCTGCACGAAGAAACGAAGTTTGCCAGGGAATTAACTTCCAGATGTCCTAAACTGAATTGATTTTTTTTCTTCGAAGTATTCTTCAATCTCACGAATTTAAAGGACAGTATTACAACCCACAGAAAGTGTATAATTTATATTATTTATTAACCGCAATGTCGGTGTAAATTTGATATTTCTTAATTTGTGTTAATTAATATCACCACTTATTTCCTTGTTTACTAAGTAAACGTTGTGCGATATAGAGGACAATTTTAATGTTTACTCGCCCTGGAAGCAAGTGGAGGTTTAGACAAGCCTACTTTATTACCTGACTTTCATGTATTAGTTTGAGCAAACAGACGTCCATCATTTTTATGTTTCTTTCAAGACTTTATTTAACTTATCTCATTTGGGTCGAACAAGCACCAAGCAATATTGTTGTCATTTTAAAAGTAACTTCATGATGCCTCTTTCATAGAGACCTTGATCCCTATCGGCGAAAAACTTGAGTACTATATCCACAATCTCCTCCGGATACCAGTTTCTTATCATTAAGGTTAAGAGAATTATGATAATTAGTTAATGCGAAAAGGGGACAAAATTCTTATTGTCAAAGAAGTTATGAGGGTCCGTCAGTTGACGTTTAATCTTTAATCTACGTTTAATTGACCTTGTTGATGTGAATGTGGCGAGATACATCTGATGAAATGCATTTTATTAGAGGAACATTTTATTAGGGGAACGTTTTTCGAATTCGCGCTTTCAAATACTGTAATCTGTACTCCATCAACAATAGCTTGTACACTGCAGTATCCGAAAAGTCGTTGAATGGAATAAGTATATCGATCGTCGCTCATCAACAAAAAAATAAAAAGAGGTTTGATCGGGTTCACGTTTGTGTGTGTGTGTGTAAAGTGTGGACGTTGCATACACGTTAATCACAAAAAAAGGTGTGCGCGCATTAGAAAGTGCGTCAGCGCACGTGTTTCATAAACAAATAGGTCATTATTTCATCATGCGTGTCATCAAAAACAACAATCTAAAATAATATATCCGCGAAAATCATTAAAAAATAAATAAAAGTGATGCATTGACCATGAACGAAGGTCAGGTAATACATGTAGGTAAAGGGGCAAGGAGGAGGTTGAATCCACATCCAAATTTAACCGCCAAAAGCCACAAATCAGATGCGAACGACGACCGTGAAATACAAAAATATTTGAAAAATTTGTATCCCAATGATACTCACTACTCTGGAGCAGGGAATAAATACAAAGACCTGGCGGTTATGGAGCTAGTGAAAAATAAGTCTGATGAAGAGCTCGACAACATTATCCCCGAGCTTATCAACAGAGATGAGCTGTACAGAGAAGTAACATGTGGCTTTAACAATTATGTGAACAAAAACAACAACAACAGCAGCAGCGGAAAAACAGCAACAGAAACAGCGAATCGATAGGAAGGAGAAAGTACCTCCCATCATAATGATCCACAACTAGACTAAGGACGTAATTAAACTTGGTAAGTTAACATGCCAGAATTTTAAAACCAAACGCATCAATAATGCAAAAGATAGTATTATGTGTAGTGATTTAGAGGACTATCATAAAATTAAACGAACACTCCAAAGGCGGAGAAAACTGTTTCTATGCTTCTAAAACGTAAGAAATGCCTTCGATACCGTATGGTTAGACGGACTTGTATATAAGTTATCAAATATAGGTGTGCCTGAGTATTTGTTATACAATATCTACGATATGATAATGGGTAAACAGTTTGTGGTGAAATGTGGAGACATTCTGTGGAACTCCCTTCCCACGCGAGTGTTCCCGGAGCGTTACAACCTGCAACTGTTCAAAAAGAACTGCAACAGTTATTTGATGGCATCTCGGGGCGCCCACTCGACGCTATAGGTTCGCCTCTCCCGAGAGAAGTCTAATAAAAAAAAAAAAAAAAAAAAAAACAAGAAGGGCTTGTATATACGTTATTAAATCTGGGTATGTCCGAATATTTGTTATATATTATCTACGATGTGATAATGGGTAAACAGTTTGTGGTGAAATGTGGAAACATAATCTCCAACAAGAAGGGCTTGTATATAAGTTATTCAATCTGGGTTTTTTTTTTTTTTTTTGGTTTCGGTAGGAAGGAGGAAATCTTCAAAAGATACCCCTTGACCGATCCAGAGGCATGCCGGGTTTTTACCGACTAAAACCACCTCCCGCCAGGCTCATATTCCCGTTGATCCCCTCGGAACTTTCTTTTAGATATTCCATCGCGGGGCGGGACGGAGTTTACCTGTTAGTCCGCTCGTCGCGTCGCAACTGCTGCATCATTTCACAGAGAATACCATTTGTTACGGACCATGCCTGTTTTGAACTCAGCATGTATTCTATTACTCCTCCCGGAGTATCTGTCCGTCTCATATATCTCTCCAAAATCGTTCGTGCGGTCTCGAATCTCACGCACTCTGTGAGTACGTGTTCCGCATTTTCTATTTTGCCTTCGCAATACAAGCAGTATGGGTGATTCATATGCTTATACTTGTGCAAGTACTGACGAAAGCATCCATGTCCTGATATTAGCTGAGTCAGGTGGTAATTCAGCTCGCCATGTTTTCTTTTCACCCATGTTTCTATATCAGGTATCATGGTGTGGGTCCATCTTCCTTTGGTGGAAGAATCCCACCTTCATTGCCATTCTCTTAGGCTCGAGAGCTCTAATTGTGACCGCATTCTCCGACGATTTTCTTGAGAGACCTTATGCAATGCGGCGTTTTCTTTAGCTGCAATGTCAGGTGGCGTCCTCCCGGCCAGAATATTTATAGCTTCTCCGGATACCGTTCGGAATGCACAACATACTCTTAATGACACCAGTCTATGTGCTGAGTTCACTCCCCTCTGGGTATGTCTGAATATTTGTTATATATTATCTATGATATGATAATGGGAAAACAATTTGTGGTGAAATGTGGAGATATGTATATTCTCTAACAAGACCTTCCACATTAAAAGCGTCATACAGCAGGGAGCTGTGAATTCTCCCATTTTGTTTACCATTTACACTAGTGATCTAGTAAGTGATCTCAACCATGAAATTGCATACCCCGACGATATTGTGGTGTATAGGTCTGGACAAGAGATTTATGTCATCAACAGACTTCTGCAAGATGACTTCGACAGAATAATACGTTTTTGCGACGACTAGAAATTAAAGATCAATTTCCAGAAAACAGAGACTTGTTACACGCAACGTCTACCCTCCCCTAATACCCACCCTTTTTGGGGGCCATCCCCCACCATTAACAGGATTCACCTTCATGTGAAGCCCCATATGTTGATTAATCCAAATCAACATATCAAATCCAATGAGTACCTGTAAAAGTGCATTAGATACAAAATGCATATACGGGCAAATTATGGAATCCAGATACCACATCTGGGCAAAATCCATGACGGCACAAAGTAAATAATGTGCTACTCAAAACAAAGAACAATTCTATGGTAACGAAGCAATAAGGTATACAAAATATCTTTGCCATCGTTGACCATAAATGAACACTTGTCTAAATACAAGGTTCTAAGAATTCTATACACGCATCCATACAATCAGATCTCGCAGATTATAAACATTTTCAATGTTTATGATTATCAGGAAATGTACTGCGAAGCATGCCATTTCCTGATAATCAAAATAGATCTATTGTGAGTAAACAATGAAGATCTATTGTGAGTAAACAATGAATGTATCTTTCGGTCTACACGACCGAAAAAAATAAGGGTGTGTATGTATAAACGTCGTCCAGTTTGGACATTCTAAAAAAGAGTCTGATACCAATCGTTGTCCTGGACGGACATCAAATATAAAACCTGTCGCGTTGTATATTTGATTTAAAAAACAAAGAGTCTGTGCGTATCCATCGTCCTAGACGGACATAAAACAAAAAAGCCGATCGCGTTTCAAAAGTCGCGGCGAGTAACTCTTTAACGGTGATTAAAAAAAAGAACATCTGTGGTACGACTTCGTCGAGTTCGTTACACGGATAAATTTTATCTCCCCGGTAGATATTCATTTTAAAACCAAAGATGCCATAAGAGTTCGAATCTTCTGGATACGTGTTATAAATCAAATTCAGTGTCAGCGTTGTGTTTCTCAGATTCCAAACATAAAAAAGATTGTGTTAGAAAACTGAATTTTGTGAATGTGAATTCAAAACAAACAGCAAAGGGCCGAAGTTACAAATAATGTCAGAACTAAATAAAAAAGTGTGTTTTATTTCCGTGAAATTAAGCCTGTGATGAATGTGCAAGTGTACGCACATCGTAAAAACAATTTTCTTTAACAGACTATTGTTTTCAGAACGGAATTGGAAAAAATGTCCATTGTAGAAAATAATAATCTTTCCCTACCGGTAAAAACTGTAGTTAGATACCTTGGTATCTGGCTTGATCAGTATCTTTACTTCGATAAGCACAATTCATCCGACCAGTGTTGGTGTATGGCAGCCCGGTATAGTATAAGGGCGGCCATACACCAATAATTCGAAAACTCTCACCTAGAGCATCTGAAAACCCTATAAAACAAGTATTATGGCAGTTCCATTTAAACGCCATTACTCTTATTTCTCTTCCCTAGATGTAGTATTAGTTTTAATATTATCTCCGTCCATTCAATTATATTTTAATACAAAATGATGTTTCATTTGGTTCTAAAATTCTTGTGTTTGGACAATTTAAATTTAAAATAGCTAAAAAAAATTTTAATAAATTAAGAGATGTAAAAGAGGGCGGCTTTATATATATATATATATATATATATATATATATATATATATATATGTATATAGCGTTTGAAATAATAGTGAAGAAAATCGTGTGATTCGAACTGACGCTATGACAGCTCGAATCACGAAAAAAATTTTACCTTAAGCGTTACACACCAGGCTACTGACCGAGTTTTGAATTTTATTTCCAAACTCGGGTATATTCCACTGGTGTGAATAATTTTTATTTTATCGCTTGGTATACGGTTCTGATGTATTTTTCTTATTCGATTTTTTTCGTTCGGTGTTCTTCACTATTTTTGCTTGCTTGTGAATTGTGTGTATCTGTTAGAATCGCTACACACTCCCGCCGCAGTAACTTCGTTACGATCAGATTCGTATGCGGACGACGGATGAACGAGAGAGAAACGAGAAAACGTCGGAGGCTGGGCTCTATGCGGAAGTCGTGACCGTGTGTGAAGTTCTGCTTTACTATGGGAAGTGAATGCTGCGTGTACAAGATCACGTCGGGGTCACCAGTTTGGCGGTATTAAATTATTTAACTTTGGCGGTTATATGTTGAGTAACTTCGGGTTGGTACAATGTTCCGCCGAACACTGTTCGCACCAGAGAAAATAAAAAAAACACAAGAAACCAAAACACGGATTGAATCTTTTATATTTCTTTAATGTTTCTTACTTCGTTAAGGTACCGTACAATATTCTATTACAGAGAGTAGCGAAATACACGCACGACACACACGTTACACTCTTGGATCCTATTCCACTATCAATCGGATACTGTCATCTAACTCCTCGACGTTTTTCCGTTGTCTCCTCCTTCACGATCAAAATCTCTCTGCCGCCCTCAACCATATCCTGCTCACACGATACCCAGATTCAAAACTCGTATCTGTATCTACCCAAAAACAATATTCCCTATTTGCTCTGCTAACAGAACTTCCGAATTTCTGTCAGCAGCATGTTATCACCTCCCACGGGATATTTTTTTGTTTCCTGGAAGGGGAAGGTCATCTTGCATACATCATCATTATCGCTGAGAGAGTTTCATTTCCACAGCCTTCTGTTTGCACAGAACATCTGGCGCCCAGACCAGAGATATTCGGCGATTGTTTTGACGTGCAGTCGGTGGGTGTTATTTGAACTTGTACCCGGAATCGAAATCCATTAGATCTTTATAATGGTGCGAAATTCTAGCGTGGCCGTGGAACCGGAGTATTGCCTTTGTTGGCTTAACTCCTCATAAATCATCGGATATCTCGTTGAGATATATTCGATTGCGATAGGTCGTGGCTGCCTTCTGTTGTTCAACGGATTTGGGTGGTCCTCGCGTTAGATTACCCGCACGTGCATCCGTTGGATCGGCTCATTCTTTGATGTAGCAATTCTTTTGTATCGAATTTCGGAATTGCCGGTTCGATGAGATGTTCCTGGGCGCAGGCAGCATGTATGGCATTTTGGGAATTGGTTTTTTTTCTTAGGATTAGAACGCATGGATGTTTATGCCTTTGTTTCAGGCATGAAGAGTTATAATTGTTGAGCTTGACCTAAAAAGCTTTGGGAACGTTCAGTTCCTTGCTTTTTTGGTGTCGGTCTCAACGTTGGCTGCGAGTTGCAGGCCCTATCGCGGGCTTTGGGGCACGCGTCTGTGGGCGCGTGCAACGCTCTCAGGTAAGTACGTTCTTTGAAGATAGGAACCTTACCTGAGTAGACTTGTGCGTTCGTAGAACGCTACATGTATATACATACATATATATATATATATATATATATATATATATATATATATATATATATTATTAGGTGCACAACTTTGCTTCCGCCGTTTTTTTTCCCGAAATTCGAGGCTTTATTGTAAAAAACTGGTTATACATTTATGATTCAACGTATTGTCCATCGCTGGCCACTACTTTCTCCCATCTTTCGAGCAGCATACGAATCCCGCGTTGAAAAAACTGGTCATCTTTTGAAACCTCCGGCAAATGACGAGAATTTGGCTCGTAAGCTGACATGTGTAATCAAGAATCACTTTGTGATGCAGACACAAATCGACTAATATATATATTTTTTTTGTTTCATCTTTAAAACAATTTTTTCATTTCTTTTTATATTCTTAGTTTCTAAATTAAAGGCTAGACAAAAAATGCTTAAATTCTAGCTTAAATATCTTATATAATAACTTACTGGTCCTTCGCAGACGCTCTAAGCTAAACATTGCTTAACATTTGTATAATTTGCCTTTCGGCGACAGAACTTTGTGGCAGTACTTATAATTATTTGAAAGACAAAGAAAAATTTGAAAAACCTTGTCAATTTTTTTTTCTTAAATTTAACTTACCTAACTTACCTTTTTTATTTTTTTTTAATTTTATGTAAAAGCACTTAACTTAACTTAACTTAAATCTTATACTACCCTAATTCTAGAAAAGCTAAGTCTATGTAAGCTAGCTGATGTAGTGTGATTCTATACCGACTTTGGTATCCAGGTCTTTATATACCATTCAACCACCAGAACTGTTGACGCTGTCTAATACTATCGTCCCGGTCTCTGTGGGAGATAGCCCTACTGAAGCGCAGGAGCTCTTCTTCGGTCCGCTTTACTTCCCGGTCGTAACACATTCGTCCGCCTACGGATGATCTACTTACATGATAGATCAGCGGAATTCCGGATCTATCCTGTATAAGCCCTTTCATGTCCAAATCAAGGAACGCATCTGGTGGAACAAAACCGTTGCGACGCACGTTCTCATAGTACAGGGTGTTTGGATAGTAGGCCCCGAAAATTAGGTCATTGGACGAGCTGATTGCTCTCGCAATATGTCCTCTAATTAATTTAATCATAAAATTATCCACCCTATTTATGCAGGCTTCATTATATAAAGTCTCATTTGAGTAGTACTTTTTGTATTCCGAATCCGGTGTCCGATATAATCTGAGACAGGTTCTCAGACACTTCCTTTCGTATACCTGAATCTTTCCCATCAAATTTGGACCTATGTTAAGCCATACTGGACAACCATATATGAGCATTGGCCTGATTAGCGTCATGTAGCATATGACTTTTACCCTGCTGTCAAGTTGGCTACTGTGGAATAGCCTCTTTGTCATAGCAAACGTTTTTCTAGCCTTCACCAGAGCAGCCTCTACATGTCTGTTGAAATACAGATATTGGTCTAGCCAGATGCCAAGGTATTTAACTAAGCTCTTGGTTTCCAGTTTATCTCCATGCGGTCCCACGATAACTAGCTTTCGCCAGTTTTTTCTTGTGTCGTTCGTGGCTTTATATAATGGAGTTCTAAATAGGATGGCTTCACATTTCTGGAAGTTGATCTTAAGTTTCCCGTCATCGCAGTAGCGCTGCACGTTGTTGGAGTCTCGCTGTATTAAACTATTTATGATCTCAACTTTCGGAGCTGTTCTGTAAATTATGAGGTCGTCTGCGTACGCAATAGCCTGCGGAAGTGCATCTAATAAGTCGCTAATGTAAATGTTAAAAAGAACCGAGGAGAGTACCGCACCCTGTTGCAAGCCATTCTTGATATTATACGTTTTATTAGAGGTCACATTACCATTTTTGACCACGAACCTCCTGTCCTTTAACATATCGTAAAGTACATATAGTAAAGGCCATGTCTGACCAGTTTGTCTGACCAGTTTGTAATACAACCCCTCGATCCAGACGGTATCAAAGGCTTTTTCCAAGTCGATCAGACAGGCACCTGTGCATTGGTTCCTACATTTATTCCATTGTATGTCGGAGACCAGTTTAGCTGCGGCATGTGTGGTTTCATGACCCGCCCTAAAGCCACACTGGTTATTTGGAATAATGCTGTTGTCGTCTTCCCATTTTACCAGAGCTTTGTTAATGGTTTTTTCAAATACTTTACTGATGCTTGGGAGTAAACTTATCGAACGCATGTTCATTGGGTTTGTACAGTCTTTGCCCTTTTTTGGGATGGGCTGAATTATAGCCGTTTTCCAACGCGCGGGATAACATGCATTATTCAACGCGTTGTTAAACAGGTCCGTGTATATATCTATTGCCTTTGGGGGCAGGTTCTTGAGTACGATGTTAGGTACTCCATCTATTCCCGCTGACTTTTTGCTTCTTAATGAGTCGAAGATACTCTGGATTCCTTTCCCTTGTGATTAAAAGGCTATTACCCCCACCATTGGCATTAATGTCAATCGACAGATTATCGTCACTGAATTCGGTAAAACCCGGATTCTCCGATTGCCAAAGTGAAATTTCATTTCGGAGGTGCAGGTGATTCAGTAGAGTTCTGTCCTCCAGGTCATGATTTCGGTGAATGGTTTCATTCACCTTGTACATTTTCTGAAAGACAGCTCCCACAGCGTTCACCTTTTCCAAAGGATCTTCGATCACGAAGAGCTCACTATTGAGGATAGCGTTCTCTGTGTCTATGCCAATGTTGGTTAGCAGCTGCTTGTTTACATCAGTACGTGGAATTTGGAGACACTGAATCTCATTTTGATTATTTCTCCTGAATATTTTATTTATTTGTGGGAGCATATTCGGGTTATTAGTTTTTATAGCTCGAATTCTGTTGTTCCAATACAAATTTATTGCTAATCTATAATTAGCTTTAAGTAATTGTTGGAGGTTTTTTAATCGGGATTTCAGTGATATTATCTCCTGGTCTTGTCTGTCTGTAAACTGTCTGTGTAATTGTTTTAATTTCGATAGCAGGCTGCTCTTTTTCTTGTGGAGTGCGTTTATTGTTGTGTTTCTGTACATGTTTATGTTATCTATTACTGTTGTTTTGGGAATTGTTTTGTCCATTGTTCGTTTTACGGTTTCGTCCATTCGTTGAATGTATTTGTCGATTTCGTCATTTGTCAGGTTTCTGTTTACTGGCAGATTAAAGTCATTCGAACGAAGTTGTCTTGTTAATGAAATGGTGAAGCGCGGCCATCGCGTTGCCCTGTAGTTATAGGGTTGCGGGAACACGAATTCTTCCAAATCTGCGAGATCGCTCGGAAGCTCCATTACTGCCGTGAATGGACGGTCACTGTCGTATTCAATCGTCCGTAAACAGTTTCTGTTTCGTCTGTTGGTGTTAAGTAGTCTCAGTCGTGAGTCGATTAGCAAGATATCTAAGAACGATCTACCTCTAGGGAACGATGGATATTCGGTAGCTAGCAGGTCAGTTCTATATTCAATATGAAACTGATCTAACCAACCAGCCAACTGATTTCCTCTGGCATTAGATATATAATTCCCCCAATTGCTATGCTTGGTCTTCATATCTCCCCCTAGGATAAAGTAGTTTTTGTGCAGGTGCAAATGTAAGCATCGAAAGAGTGTCTCGAGCTCCGCTATAAATAGGTTATGTTGGTGCTCCTCAGGTGCGTAGACCGCAATCGCATACAAACCCCTTCCTTGCTGAAGGGGTATGCGTACGATACAGTCTTCCAGCACCCGGAACCTGCGCACTTCTCCACTATATATAACTTTATGATGGATTCCTTTTCTAATAAAGATTGCGATATCTTGTGTCTCTGGTTTAACTTTGTTTCTCCCGCCAGAAGTACATCAGGCTGTTCATCTTGCAACAGGTTGAAAAGATTGGCTCTTCTCCCAATTCTTATTAGTGAATTTACATTCACGACAAGAGCTTTTATTGATGTTGTTGTTAGAGGGTTTATATTGACTTTTTGTTTAGATTGGGCAAGTGCGAGTAGATCTCGTTTATTTGATTTTGCAGCTGTGTCATCTGTCTCTGCAGATTGAGCAGAACCGTGACCACGTCTGCTTGCGGTGTTGTTTCAGTCTGTGTGGGAGTATTTGTGGCTACCAATGTTGTAGCCTGGTTTGGTGGTCTCCCACCCGACGCAACTTGTGCGTACGACCGCTGCAATGTTACGGGCATTGTTTTAGTACGGGCTGGCTCTGTGATTTTTTTGCCGAGTCACACTTCTTGCCATTATTTCTCGGAATTTAGACATCCTCGATAATTAGCGGGGTGTCCCTCATTCCGGCACACTGCGCACTTTAGAAGGGCTTTGTCTTCCACCCTTTCTTTTCCCAGAGGGCATTCTTCTGCCTTATGGTCTTTTCCGCATTTTACGCAACGGTGCTGCATTTCACAGTTCGCCGCCGCGTGACCAACCTTTTGGCAGGGGACACATTGCAGGACGTCTCTGCCTTTTTTTAATTCGTCCCATCTGACACTTTGATGATCGAAGACTGTAATTTTTCTTAGACCACCAATTCTGCTGCGGGGCGTTAGTTGAACTAAAAAGAAGGGTAGCTTGCGGTTTTCCCTTCTTGCCTTGGTTGTGGTGAACAGTTTTACGGAGATAAACTCGAGATCGTCGTGCCTCAACTTTTGAAGCATCTCGAGCAGAGCCCCCGGTTCCACCCCAGGGTCGACACCCTTTAATAGAACCGTTACCCTCTTTGTTTGCTTCGGCGTGAACGAGTAGAATTCCGCGGTGGCCCTTTTTAAGACCTCTTTAATTTTTTCGTGGTCAGCCACCACATAGGTTTGAATGGCATGCCTGTTACCAGCCAGTCTTTTAACTACAAAATTGTTTCCTATAGTTAGCTTACAAAGACTTACCAATTCCTTACACTCAATATCTATGGTGTTGATTGGTGGCATCTCTATTTTTTCGTTGTTATTGTTGCTTTGCCGCTGCTGTGTTGCTTGCTGTGGTCGATTTTGTGTTGATAGTTGCTGTTGATGTTGATGTTGCTGTTGCTGTTGGCCGACTTTTGGCTGCGGCTTTTGTTGTTGTTGTTCTGTGTCGTTTTCTTTTTCGAGTGCCACTATTTTTTTCTTTCGGCGTCTCTCTTCTAGTCGGGCTCTTGCCATCGCAAGTTTCGCTTCCAATTCACCTTTTTCCTCTTCTTCATCCTCACACTCTGAGGATGCAAGAGAAACGAATGAGTTGTTTGCCCCATACATGTTAAAGTTGGAGGGGGATGGGAGCTCATTGACCTCCTCCATTTGCTGATCTCTTTTCTCCATTGTTAATTTCGCGGTTTTACTTCGCGTCACAATGGAGTTTTTCGGTGTACCTTTGTAGTGCTCTAAAAAGCCCTACCAAATCCTTTCCCCACACATACATCCGAATTCCAACACCTACAGGATGATTCAAACAAATCAATCAGCCACATTAAAAAATACAAAATCCCGATAAACGAATCAAATATTCGTTTGTAATCCAAAACATCAATTTCCCCAGATCCTCAAACAGAAGCAAATGCAGTAAATTGAACCAGATGTTCAATTTCCATACTCACGCTCATGTGTCCGAGAATTCGCCTAACCAGATTCTTATCTCCAAAAACAAACACACAACTACAGCCAAAGTATCTAAATCAAGATTTTGCTTTGAATTCGATCTCTTCGAGATACAAAATCTCGATTTGGTTTCACTTATAAGGGTGATGAATTTCAGATTCTGGTCAGTCTCTAGGTTGATGTTCGACGTTTAAGGACACCAACCAGTTAAAATAAATTTGAATAAATTATTAAATCCCAAATTAAAGCAGTTTTTTACTATTGGATCCGGCCGAATTTCAGGTCTCCTTTTGCAGCAATCGGTTGCTACTCTTCCCGGACGCCCCGGAAGCACGGTAGCAACCGCAACGGGTCCCCTCAGGAGCGGTCTAAAGAGATCTTTCGCCCTTTTCAGGACGAGACACGCTACCTGAGAGAAGGACCACATAACACCTTTTCGTTTGTGTGTTGTCGCGTTTTTATTTTCCTCCGTGTTCATGCTGATTCTTTCCAGTTCGTTTTCATTAAAAAAAACAAAGGCGACCTGCAATACGAACCACGAAGTCGGTGTCTTCCGTACGCCGACTCGAACTCGGCTATCGTCGGCTAAGAGTCACTAAACTTGCACTCGCGCCAAATGGTGCTTTGATAACTCTTTGCTTAACTAGGAATATATTGTGTGTTTTAATTTTCACTTTTACGACTGAGGTGATATATTTTAATTGTCTTACTTTGTTTTTGCACCTCACTGAAGTGATTTTGTGAGCACGTTTTTTGTCACTTTTAACATTCGTTTTGTTTGTTTGTTGTTGTTGCACTTTGTTTTAATTGTCACACACGTCACGTCACTGTTTTTCTATTTCGTGGCTTCGTTCTCGTTTATGAATTGGATTAATTATATCAATAAGTTGTCCGTTTTTTAAACACACGTTTTGTAACTGAGTATTCACTGAGTGAAAGCCGATGTTTTCGTAATATTAAACCACATTGGTTATGTAATAAACAGCAATTTAATTAGCAATGTAATTGTATGTTTGTCAATGAAAAAGTGTATTAAACGTGCGTTTTAGTCCTGTGAGTAGGGCGTTAGAATATACCCACAGCTAGGCCAGTTTGTCGTAAGAGGCGACTAAAGGCCGAGTGGTAGCCGGGGTCCCAACGCCCTGTGCGGCCGGTGAAATACCACCCCATCAAGCTATAGGCTCCGTGAAATGGTCGGAAGAAATCCCTGGCCATCTTTCGGAGCTTGGCTGATGGACCGGTTCGAAAAAAGGTTGGTTAGGTGGTAGTCGGTCCCAAGGTGAGATACCACCCCGTCACGCTGTACATTCTGCGATATCGCCGAGAGAAATCTTCGACGGTGTTTCGGATGTGTGGCTGACGGCCCGGACTGACACGAGGATAAGTCATGATGGTGCCTTCTGATATAAAGAATTCCGGAGGTAAACTAGTCTCGCATTCGGATCTCCGGGGGGACTATGTCAGGGGGAACATCATGCAGATATCATGATAAATAATGGAACTTTGAGAGGTTCGTCATCGCATAACCGGGCTCGCTCGCGAGGCTCGGCCCACGCTCGGCTGGTGACGGCATTTTGTAACATTAGGGGCATCGGTTTCACTAATACGAATGTAAACGCCGTCCACCAATATTTGCAAACAACGAAACCTGATATTCTTGCCCTAACTGAGACCCAGGTCGATTCGTCAACTGATTCGACATATCTTCGTTGCTCAGGATACGAGTTACATTCGAGATTCCGTTTAAGGGCGGAGTCTGCGTTTTTGCGCGGTCCAATCTGGCTTGCCAGCGGATGGAGGCGTTGGAACCCAATAATATGGACATCATATGGTTGAGGGTCGTGCTGAGGAATTCCGTTAAATTTCTTTGTTGTCTTTACCGCTCCCCGAATGACGATCGACCGGCGAGATTCTTCGAACATCTTTCATATACCGTCGACTGGATACAGAGTAACCACCCAGCTTCTGAAATTGTTGTCCTTGGCGATTTCAATGTGCACAATTCCGACTGGTTGTTACATTCTAACAGAACCGACGAGGCTGGGAGGCTGGCGGAGATGTTTGCTGTAAGCCACAGCTTGACTCAATTCGTGGGGGAACCAACGCGAGTGCCGGATGCCCAAGGCGATTATGCGAACACCCTGGATCGGTTTTTGACATCTGAACCGAGTATTTATACCGTGGAGGTTTCTGCGCCACTGGGAAACTCAGATCACTGCTTGGTATTCGTCGCGCAAGCACTTGCGTATCAAGCGAATAACCGGCTTAGGCAGATTCGCCATGTATGGAAGTATGGGGCTGCTAACTGGGACGATATGCGAGATTTCGTCGCATCCTTTCCATGGTCGGAGGTGTGCTTCGGAAACTCCGATGTTAACGCTTACGCTGAGTCGGTATCAGAGATTATTCTTCTGGGGATGGAGATGTATATTCCACATTCCATCAAACGAAGTTCGTCTGATAAACCTTGGTTTGACAAAAAATGCAAGCTGATTACAGCGGCAAAAAACAGTGCTTTTAAGCAATGGCGCTCCAATCCCACCGATGTTAACAGAACGAACTTTGTTAGAATCAGAAACGCGTGCAACCAGACGATTGATACCGCGAAGAAGGCTAACAACGACGAGGTGATCAATAAGCTCCTTCGGTGCCCAACTGGTTCGCGCTCCTTCTGGTCAATGGCAAGGGCTGTCCGCGGTAACTTCGCATCCTCCTCTTTCCCCCCGTTGGTGACAGACAGCGGGACATTAGTCGCGAATCCAAAGATAAAGCTAAGGTATTCGCGAAATTATTTTCCGCGAATTCAAACCTCGATCCCGGCCTTTTGGAGCCACCTGTGATCTCGCCGGTACAGTCTTCGATGCGGGATGTGAGATTTCGTCCGCGCACTATTCAACGCATTCTACGTGAACTGGATTGTAGGAAGGCAACCGGCCCGGACGGAATACCAGCAATAGTCCTTAAGAACTGTGCTCCAGAACTATCGCCGGTTCTTGGCAGACTCTTCCGCTTATCTTATGCACGGAGGACCTTTCCTGCCTGCTGGAAAATCGCTCGAGTTCAGCCAATCCCAAAGACGGGAAAAAAGTGTCTCCCACAAAATTACCGTCCGATAGCATTACTCTCTATTTTATCTAAGGTAATGGAAAAAGTCATCAATACAGAACTGGTTAAGTATTTGGAGTGCAACGGACTTCTGAATGATCGTCAATACGGATTCCGTGGCAGGCGGTCCACAGGAGACCTTTTGACACTTATAACCGATATATGGACATCTGCGATTGAACGGCATGGTGAGTCAAGGGCGGTCGCATTGGATATTTCCAAGGCTTTTGACCGCGTCTGGCACGGGGCATTGCTGAGCAAACTTCGTTCATATGGACTTTCCCAACAGCTTTGCGACTGGACGAGGAGCTTCCTCGAGAATCGGTCGATCCGGGTTGTTGTGGACGGCGAGTGTTCGGATCTGTATCCTGTTAATTCGGGGGTGCTCCAGGGTTCTATTTTGGCACCAACCTTGTTCTTGCTTCACATAAATGATTTGTTGGAGACAACGGATAACAAAGTGTTCAGTTTTGCGGATGATAGTACGCTTGTTTCCTCCTTTTCGAGTGATCGGCCGATTGGTGCATCAACGTCGCACCAGCTGAGATGTAGACAGATTGACTCTCTGAATCAGGATCTGGATAAAGTCCTGCAGTGGGGAAAGGCCAATCTTGTCGGCTTCAACGCAACGAAGACCCAGTATACAACATTCACAAAGAAAACTGGATCATCGGTTCCACAGCTGATGATGAGTGGGCGGGCCCTCGAGGCTGGGGAAAGTTTGAAATTGCTCGGCGTCACGGTCTGTGCGAATGTATCATGGCATAAACACACATCGAATATAGCCAGGTCAGCCTCAGGAAAACTGAGTTATCTTTTTAGAGCCAAGAAATCTTTTACTCCGGCCCAACTTCTTCTCCTATATAAATCCCAAATTAGACCCGCGCTCGAATATTGCTCTCATGTTTGGAGCTCGGCTCCTAAACATACCCTCGACCTACTTGAGAGCGTACAGAGACGAGCGATCCGCCTGATCAGGGACTCGGCGCTGACGTCGGGACTACAGTCGCTATCACATCGAAGCCCCGTAGCCGATCTCTGTCTGTTTTATAGATATTATCACGGGTGCTGTTCTTCGAAGATTCGTGGTATTATTCTACGCAATTCGGCTTATATGCGCTCCACAAGACAATCCGACGGATCGCACCCGTTTGTGGTTCATCTCCCGACGGCGCGAACATCCCTGTATCAGAACTCGTTCCGTTACAGAGCGGGGAAGCTGTGGAACTGCCTTCCCACGCGAGTGTTCCCGGAGCGTTACAACCTGCAACTGTTCAAAAAGAACTGCAACAGTTATTTGATGGCATCTCGGGGCGCCCACTCGACGCTATAGGTTCGCCTCTCCCGAGAGAAGTCTAATAAAAAAAAAAAATAAAAAAAAACAAAACCGAAATAAATGCACGATAAATGAATAAATAGTCTAATGAGTTGATTGCGATTAATATTTCACGAATTTCATAATAAATTCACTGTGTTTATATATATATATATATATATATATATATATATATATATATATATATATATATATATATATGTATATGTGTATATATATAACAGGTCAATTTACGGCCATTTAAAATCATTTTGTGGATTTTTCTAATGTTTTCGTCGGTAACAACCTCATTTCACCACGTCTAAACTTACCATACCAATCCTTGATGGTTGATTTTCCTGGGGAGGCGTCTGGAAACTCGTCATCAAGCCAAGTTTTTGCTTCAACTGTATTTTTTCCCTTCAAAAAGCAATATTTTATTAACACGCGAAATTCCTTTTTATCCATTTTTTTCCCAATAACAGAAGTTGTTTCACTCAAAATACTATAATTCACAAACTAATGATCCGACATCTGTCAAATTTATACACGCGTCTTATGAAGGTTAGGGCTAACTAAAAATCATATGCATTTAATTCTAGTGCCGGCATCTATGTGTCCGGCCGGGGACTTTTCAATTGACCTGTTATATATACATATATATATAGATCATTTTAAATGTAAATTGAAAAAATATTGTAGGCCGAAAGGCAAAACAAAACAAAAAGACCATGTAGAATTTAAAGTACTTGTGTAGAGCCAATAAGTTAATTAAGAAAAATAAGTGTAAATAGGAACGCATTTAGTCTTAAGTGAAAAATGTAATTATATGTATATTTTTTTTTGTAAAATAAATGCGGAATTTAATGAAATAAAGAATGAGTTTGTAATGAGCTTGTGAATATAACATATAATATAGATTTAAACCATGGCGCAAAGCTAATAACATTGCCTGTAAAAATAAATTGTTATGGAAAATTTAACAAGCCTCGAGACTTGCTAAATAAGGCCAAGACCAGGTCCCGGTTGTGGTGCCGATGATGATGATGATATATTTAAACCACATGTTTACACTAAAACTAAGTACGAAGGTCAGATAGTAAGTTTCTATTTATTTTCTTAAACTAAATAAATTGGGGCTCAATAACTTAAATTCCATAAGTATTTCCCGTATTCGTCTTGTACCAGTTATGTACAATTAAAAGCACAATTAATATTTGTAAAACGATACATACCCATATCCACTACGTAGATCAAGTCTTACAATAACCTGCAAGCTGAAACTGAGACAAAGAACAATGTCCAACAAGGCCCCATTCGTTTTATGAGCCATACTAAACAAACGTACACAAAGGTGTTCCAGCACTGCTTCATCGTTAACTTATTTATTTTTTGTTTTCAAATACACTGCGTTAAGTGATGTTTACCTTTCCTTTTCACACAGTAGTGTTGGATTTCTTGATGTTGAAGTTGAACACCACACAACAAGTAGATTGTCCCCACATGATAACAGTAGTTTTTTGAACGCTAAACGATGACGTAAACAGCTGTGATTATTTTAGATTTCTTAATTGACACCAAAGTTAAATCATAACTTAATTATTTGTATAAGTTAATAATCTCTGATCAGAAATTACAAATTGTTTACTTTACTCCAAGTTATGTGTCAGTTGATACGACGAGTGTATTTAAGAGTTGAGATTTAAAATGTATAATTACAAAATTTCTTTGCGGTTTATCTGTAGCAGTAACAGTGATAATTGTACTTGAAATCGAATGAGCAACTTGTATTCAAATATTCATTTAGGACTAACAAGACTTACACTTCATGCATTTTCGTTATCATAAATATCAATGGGTTTTTTTTGTCGACTTGTCTCCCACAAAGAAAAACTAAAAAAACAAGAGAGTATTCGAAGCTAGAAGAATGAATTATCTACAATGTGCTAGCACACCATGCAGTTACTTCCGAATAGCCTTCAATAAAAGTGGCGCTCCGAATAATGACTTGGCATTTTAACTCTGAATACAGATCTTGAACTACGCGCTTTTAAATCGGCAATGGAGCTCAAGTTGGAAAAGACGTGTACCTTTTTTGATCCCGATGAAAAGATCTGGAAGGGTCCTATTCGGGACTTAAATTACGAAAGTGGTGTGTCTCTAGGTCAGTTGGTATTGGAAGGCCTTTTGAAAAATCCGCAAGTTATTGGCCAGGTAAAGACATTCCCTGATTTTATATTATATAACTAACATGTAATTGTGAAGAATTTGTAAATTGACACAGGAGAATTGTGACAAGGATTGTAATTTAGAATAGTGAGCTTGATTAAAATCAGTGTTACTCTCAATATAGTTATGTTAACAAAATTACCAGGCTTAAGGGTATTTAATTTTACCAACGCTGCATAAATGGATTCATCTATAAACCGACGGTGCTTTCAGTTTATCTGTATTAGAATGTAGCTATTGCAAGTCTGTAATGTTTTTATATCACGGTTAATATTGGTATTTGTACTATGAATTTTCGATGCTGAAACTAGTTTTGCTCCGGTACTATCTTATCAACGCTTTCGGTTTTACTCGTCATTCCTGAGAGACCTGGTATTAGGGTGTCTAAAAAACAGATAATACTCCTTGTATATCCTAGAGGCGCATTGAGCAAACTTGCCAGCCATCTAAAATTAGAACACGAGGATCGTAGCAGTTTCCGTTTTGCGAATCCAATTTTGGACACTCTTCTTTTGTACGTAGGCGTCGTGTGTTAATGTGATGTGCATTTTCTTTGCTGGGTCAGCCCAGAAGTCTGAAATTTGTGAGCAGACTTTCGAATGCTTTGGAGGTGTTTAGGGTGATTTTCCTTTCATTGGACGAATTGCACAATACATACTTATAGAGGAAGGATGCTATTATATCTCATAAGTCATCAAACATCCAAGTAAATTTTAGTTTCAACTGAATGTTGGTAATTTTAGTTTCCATTTTCCTAACAATGGACGACTATTTTCAAGGAAAATCAATCAGGACAGTGAAAAAGGGCTCCAGCTGACAGAGGAAAAGATGTCACATCAATATTTTAATTTTGGATGCAAGAGTGGTGTGATGGAACTCATGGTTTATTTTTTTTACCTTCGCAATTTTCATCACGAGAAATTGTTATTGGTCTCCATCCGCCATGAAGGGGGTCCGTAAATTTACAAAATAAATATATATAACTTCATAGTTGAGTAGACATTTGATCCTTTTTGTGAAGTTTACACATCTTGTACACATCATTCTATAAAGACAATTTATATTTAAGATTTGCGCCAACAATGGGAAACAGTATACCAACAAGGAGATTGCTACTTTCAGCATTCGTGTGGCCCAACATTTCAAAGAATTACAATTTCAACAAGAGGACATCATTGGAATTTGTGCTCGTAATACAGATTTCATTGCACCTCTTGTAATTGGAGCACATCTTGCTGGACTGATAGTCAGCACTGTGGATACAACATTCGAAAAAGGTACACTTAACTTCCTCTACATATGTTTAATTAGTTTTCTAATGACTTTTGTAAACCTATCAGATGATATTCAACACAGCTATTCTCTCACACAACCTAAGATCGTCTTTTGTGATGGAGATGTCTACGAGAAAGTGAGGGAGTCACTGGAGGCGATTAAATTGAACAGTCCAATATATATCATGTATGATTACATTGAAGGACTACCCACGGTCGAGGAATTCATCAAACCAACTGGAAGGGAATTAAATTTCGTCCCTCAACGTCTAAAATCTCCTTCGCAAATATGTGTAATTTTGTGCTCCTCAGGTACCACGGGCCCGTCCAAAGGAGTGTGTCTTTCCCATGAGAGCATCGCGAATTCATTAGTTATGTAAGTGATCTTGCTTCTCAAATTTAATGAACTTAAATAATATTATGATTATTTATTTCTAGGAAGTTAGAACCCCCATACAAATGTCTCTGTTTTAGTAGCTTATATTGGGCATCAGGCTATGTGACTTTGATTCAAGGATCCTTAAAAGGTTGTACAAGAATAATCACCAACGAACGCTTCTCCCCTGAATTGTTTTTACGTCTAGTGGAGCAATACGGGATAACTACGATTTTGACACCACCGTCGCAGTTGGCCATGATAGTACAGTCGCCGAAATTTAAGAAAACCGACCTTTCGTCCATACAAGTATACCTTTGCGGAGGAAGTGCTGTTCCAATTGCTTTTGTTAGAGCCTTTCAAAAACAAGTACCAAACTGCGTTATGATGGTCGGTTACGGTATGACTGAAGTTGGAGGTGCTTGCTCATTTGGTGTACCCACTCAAAGTGGTGATACCGGGCATCTAGTCTACAATGTTATGATAAAAATTTTAGACGAATCTGGAAAGAAATTAGGAGTTGGAGAACAAGGTGAGATTTGTATCAAGCAACCTTGCAAATGGGCGGGATACTATCGAAATCCAGAAGCAACGAAGGCAACTTATGACGACGAAGGTTGGGTACATTCTGGAGATATCGGTTACTTCGATGAGGACGGCGCTCTGTTCGTTGTCGACCGCAAGAAGGATATATTAAAGTATAACAACTTCCACGTTTTTCCAGGAGAAATCGAGCAACATATTTTGGAACTGCCAGATGTTGCTGAAGTGTGTGTTTTTGGAATTCCCGATGTTATATCAACGTACCTGCTTGCAGCCGCAGTTGTTAAACTTCCTCATAGCAAACTATCTGAGGAGGATGTAAAAAATTACGTTGCTGAAAAAACGTCTCACTTCAAGCACCTAAGAGGTGGTGTGTACTTCTTAGATAGCCTGCCAAAAACAGCTTCTGG
This sequence comes from Microdon myrmicae, assembly GCA_963931805.1. Lineage (NCBI taxonomy): Eukaryota > Metazoa > Arthropoda > Insecta > Diptera > Syrphidae > Microdon > Microdon myrmicae. The sequence continues at coordinate 128,373,016 of OZ007502.1, read as the reverse complement.
TAAAATTATTCGTGCGAACGTGGTAAAAATCGTGGAGAAGCTTTGGGAGAAGAGAGAACAGTAGTTTTTGAATATTGCTTTGCTAAAATTTTCCCAGCGAATTAACACTAATGTGAATGTTGTGTGGCTGTGGGTTGATGGAATGGTGGCTGTAATCACGAAATACAACACCTGTGTTTACTTTCATTTTTCTCATAACAACTGGATTTATACCAAGATCTAGTGTTCGTATTGTAGTTTAATTTTATAGGGTTGTGTAATCTTATTCTTATTGTATATTACCATATTAGGATAAACTAAATAAAAATAAATACGCAAATATAAGAGATATTGAATTTTCTAATTTCTTAAGCCTAAGTCTCAACTGATGATATTAATCACTGATGTCGAGATTGTTTAGTATCACAAAGTAGCACAAGTCATACTGAATAATTATTTGTTTAGGTTAATAAGCTCTCTTAGATTGAATAATTATTCGGTATTCATTTGACTATGTAATAACTCTTAACCTTTGATGTGAGGGTAGATTCTACTTAGTTCAACATCCGGGGTGCCAGCCAGTCAATGTCAAATTAATTAATATAATAATCGGGCTTTTACACGACCACATTTCTTAGATTACGTTCGCACGATAATTAACAGTTGCTTATCGTATGTAAATGTTAGTTTTATATAAGAACAGATTCAGTAGCCTATAAGTAAATAAGAGAAAAGTAAGCGACATTCTGTATTTTTGTTCAGTTAAATTTACAACAGAGTTCGTGCCTTTAAATTAACTGAGGTGTTACATAATCGTAAAATCTTTTACATTGTTATACACTCCCCCCACTCTACTCCAGCTAAAATAAATTCAAACAATGTATTAAATAAATATTTCCATCGGAATAGTTTTCTTCTGGACTACTAAAAATCTAAATAGCACTATCCGACTATAAAAAAATTTCATTTCACGTGGCTAATAAAAATGTACCAAATTACCTGAATGATAGCCCTCCCTGTTAAATGCAATAACTGTGCCCTCAAATAATTACTCACTCCTTGAGGCCACCCCAACATTTTGAATGAATTTGAAGGAATATTGATCAACACATAAAATCACTCCGGAATAAACCTGTAAGAAACGTAAACCTTGAGAAGCGTACACAGGAAATATAATCCAAATGCCTATATCTGAATAAACTACAAAAAGATGAATACTCTTTAGGAAACTGTGGGGGTTCTTTAAAGCGCCCGAAGAACCACCCATCGTCCTAACCCAACTCCCCTTTCCCAACCCGCAAATACCCTTACCGATCATTAAGCCGCTTGCCCGAATATGAGCTGTTCAAAGCCCACCTTTGATCAGTTCATACCTGAAACATAAGCCCACGGCAAGATTACCATCTTGCCATGGCATCAAACAAATCGCATCAACTAAACCATCTCGGTTCATCTGCCATGAACCGATCGGTTCCTATGGGCGGCCGCATGCCCATCAAACACACGCCAATCCTTCTGTGTGTTCTTGTTCTAACAATCCGTTGGTCCAAGAAAAGACACGCCGGGCAACTTGTTGACATAACATCAACAGAAAAACCTTTCCCGGATCGTTTATGATGGCAGGGCAGCCAGCCTCCGTATATCGGTCATCATATTTGACCAGCTGCATGTTTGTTTTCGCTTCCTTCACCCAACGCATGTTTCGTTTGTCTTTCTTGCCTAGGTAAAGCCATTCGACCTATCGGGACGATGTCTATGGGAACCTTCCAATGGGATGCGAATCGGTTTCTCATTGATCGTTGGAGGGAAGGAAAGATTGTTTTCCCCTACGATGACATGAGTGGAAACCCATCTCACTCATGGAGGTTGGGTCAGCATAGCGCAGCTTACAGAGAGTCTAATATCGACGTCGCGAAGACGTCAGATTTTAATCGTACTAACACGCACACGTGTCGGGGACGTTGCGTTGTCGGAGTCACTAGAGTCCGATTATATCACTTGAAGTAGGCTCAACTACTTTTTAGGAGCCACCCTGCTCAGTTCATTTCGTTTTCCGCGACGAGTGCCATTTGCAATGCAATAGTTTGTTGTTTAAGCATCTTGTTAATTTTAGTCAAATTTCACTTACGTAACTAATCAAGTGTGTTTGTAAATGTGTTATAATTAAGCGAATAGTTTGTGTGTAAAAGTAAAACTTTAGGTGAATCTCAGCGTTTCGCCCTGCCTATTGACTATTGGTGGCAAGTTTTTCCGTTTATCCTACAACATGGTACCGGATAGGAACAAAATCTTAAATTTTAAAAGTATCTGTTTAAACGAACTCTTGAATGTTGGAAGTAACTTTGTGTATTAAGAGAATCAATGAAACTTTTATCTCCGTATCAACACATTGCTGTAAAAATATAAAAATCAAAAGATCAATTAAAGAAACATTAAAATTAATTCAGTGCGTTTTCATTTGCTTTTGGACATCGTCGAAATTATACGTTGGGGATTAAGTGAATCTGTGCCCATGATCGGCACCACAACTTACAAACCCCACAGAACCAATAGTGCCACCAATAGAGTAAGTAAATGCGTGGAAATTATACCAATATGAAACACAACAATATATGAGATTCCAAATGTATCTGAATTAAAAAATCCTTTTGGCGATGATTCTACTCACCCCACCGTTATCTTTTTCGCTTTTCTCTTAATCAAGAATCTCTCCACCAGGGAAGATCGCACTCTTTTTCCCGTCCTGCGGTTTTCTGTTTCATCGCAGGCCATATGTGCGGTTGCACCCACTCACACAGACGCGGGTGTTGCTGTCTGTGCGACCGGAGATCCTCCTTCGATCGCCAGAATTTTCACACCATCTGTCGAATCTCTTTTGTATTGTGACGCATATGACAATCAGTACTAGAATATTCGAGAAAGTCCGAAACAAAGTACTAGAATATTCTATAAAGTACTGGAAAACTGGAGACTATCAACAATAGAACATTCAAGGCTATGGAACGGACGGAAACGAAACACCGAATCAGAATGTGAGGAAACGGTATAAATACGTCGCACACAGATCATGGAGATGAGTTAGAAGTAAGCAGTAAGCAGTGAAGTAAGAAGTAATCAGTAAAAGACGCGATAAGTACGGAAGCGATAAGTCAAGAAATCGTTAAGTGTATGGTGAAAGTAACGGTTGTTATTAACGGACTAATAAAGTGTTACATTAATACAAAATCGATTTAACGGCTCTTGTTTATTAAAATAATTAATCCAGCGAACCCTAAGCTCGCTACAATTGGTGTCAGAAATGGGATTAATTATTGGTGAAGTAAATAAGTCTGTGAAAGTGTGTTGTGACGATGTCAGATCGACATTTGGAGGATCTTCGCGTTCCTGAGTTGAAGAAGGATCTTGAGGACCGGAATCTGGATAGCAGAGGACAGAAGCAACTTCTTCGACAGCGTCTGCAAGCAGCAATGGAGGAAGAGGGTATTGATGTCGCGACTTATGTTTTTACGATTGGGCCAGTGTTGCCGCTTCGCCCTTGACACAACCGGCGAATTCGCAATTAAATGCTACCTGTGGCACCGCCCTAAACAATGTCAGCATTCAGCTGACATTTTAAAGTTAAGTTTGTTGGTTGTCAAAATGACAACCATTTGTTTTGGTGTTTGCTTGTTAATTTTCCTTCTTGGTTAAAATTCTATGGACGACAGTTACGTTTTCTCAATCCGAGAAAACCCTTGGAATCAATTAAAATAAACGGATTTATTATATCGAACCAACCGACCAGGACTATCTTTTATTGGAACCAACTCTTCTGTGACTCGGTTGTATCCTGGATTGTGTCTCAATCAAGGTATTTGCTGAGATTGATTAGAATAACATCACATTTAGTTATAGCCATCATCAAACTCAAGAAGACACCATCGTGGTCCTGATATCCAACTTAAGGAGACACCATCGTGTTCCTGACGCTGCTATCGAGCCCACAACAAATCCAAAACCATTTGTGTGTGGAAGGTGTGTTCAACGCTTGTTGGACACCCAGCCAGACTGTCCAGATGGAGAAGAAACAGCGAGTCATGATGGTGCCAATGTACTGCAGAAGACTTCGCCACAGTTCGACATTTCGGAGATGTTCAGGATGATGATGGTAAAATTGGACGCGCAAGCTACAGACATTAATACAAAGCTGCAGATCTAAATGCCAAATTGGATGCCCAAACGCAGTGGATGAAATGTAATTTTCAACACTTTAAGGAAGAAATTCGAAACGAAGTAGAAAATCTGGATCTAAAAATCACCTATGAAATAACGCGAATAGAAAAGAGACTTGAGTGTGTTGAGAGAAATAAGGCATCGCCTAGCAATCAACATGACTACAAAGATACAAGGATACAACCGAAAACCTTCGATGGAACGGGACCGTTCTCCGTATTTATATGTCAGTTTGACGCCGCGGCCAATTATAATAAGTGGTCGGATGAGCAAAAGTCAACATCACTAATCTTGTCACTCCGCGGGGCGGCTGCAGAATTGCTACAAACCATGCCAGCAGAGAAGCAAACAGATTTCCAAGCGATAAGAGACGGCCTTGAAGCTAGGTATGGAGACCACCACATGCAGCAGGCCTACCGCATGCAACTGCGGAGCAGAACGCAGAAGCCTGGAGAAAATCTTCAACAGTTGCAGGCAGACATTGAGCGGTTGGCAAACTTGTCTTATTCAAATATGACTAAGGAATTTCTGAGCGAGGTAGCAATGAATGCATTTATAAATGCACTCTAAGATCGGGACTTGCAACAAGCCGTTCGTTTGGCAGGAAAAAGACGACTAATAAAATACTGGTGTTCGCATTGGCATATGAATCTGCTAAACTGGCTACCAGGAGAACATATACAGTCCGAGAAATGTCCGTCTAGGAATGTTCCTGCCAAAGAATCGGGCATGTACAACGGAGAACTCCGAGACCTGATACGAGGTGCTGGACATGCGGTGGAGTCGGCCACATCTCTGTTGACTGTAGGAAACGTCGACGAATGAATGAAACATCAAGTGAGAATTGTTGTTCATGCGCTAATCATAAGAGGAAACTATCAACGGACCAACCTGAGGTGAAGAAGCACATTGTATCTGTCAGAGTACTAAATGCGTCCGAGGAGCCAGTGGCAATAAGAAAAGGAGAGTTAACCACAGAATGTGCACCCGTATCAAGGATAAGCTCAATTCAGCAAGGGAAGGTGCATAACAACGCTGATGCTCTATCAAGAAGACCATGTAAACCAGATTGTAAACATTGTCATAGAGTGGAAGAGAAAGAAGAGGCGTACGACCTGCGAAATGTACAAGTAGAAGTACTAGATGGGTGGACGAGTGATGCTATACGCGCAGCTCAACTTCAGGATGAAGATATGTCGCTAATCCTGGAACACAAAGAAAAGAACGAGCGGCCAACTTGGAACAATATTTCCGACAAGAGTGGAACATTTAAGGCATATTGGGCACAATGGAATTCCTTGCTGGTGGAAGATGGAATTCTAAAGCGTAAATGGGAAGCCGCTGACGGAAAATCCCATCGAATGCAGATTCTAGTCCCACCATCAAAAGTGAAGGATGTACTAACAGAAATGCACGACAGGGCCTGCGGTGGACATCTGGGAGTTAAAACACACTTTCAAAATTACGATATCGATTCTACTGGCTTCACATTAGAGATGACGTCGAGTCTTGGTGTAGGAAGTGCACAACTTGCATTGCGACCAAAGGACCTACAGCAAAACCAAGGAGCGCTATGAAGCAGTCAACGTAGGTGCCCCTTTCGAGCGAATTGCGATTGATATCTCAGGACGATTCCCAAACCCCAACAAGAACAACAAATACATGTTGGTCATCATGGATTACTTCAGCAAGTGGGTGGAAGTCCTTCCAATTCCAAACCAAGAAGCAACAACCGTCATTGAGCAGCTTATCAATAATTGGATCAGCAGATATGGAGTTCCCTGTGAGCTTCATTCCGATCAAGGCCGAAACTTTGAATCAAAGATATTTCAATGCATTTGCGGCACTGGGCGTAAGGAAAACCAGGACCACGCCCTTACATCCGCAGTCAGACGGAATGGTCGAAAGGTTCAACCGAACAATGGTTTGGAATTGGAAGGACTTCCACCCACTTATCGAAGGTCGTTAGTGATCACCAACGGGATTGGGACAAATATGTACAAACCTTTCTCCTGAGTTATAGATAGGCTAATTACGATACGACAGGCCATTTTCCAGCAAGAATTATATTTGGACGAGAGATACGATTACCAGCCGATCTGCGATTCGGGATATCTCCAGACGCCATGGATAAGACTGAAGACTACGTAGCCGAACGGAGAAATCGCCTCGACGACATTCATCATTTGGTTCGAAAGTAAATCAAGGTGTCAAGTGACAGGATGAAAACAAGGCACGATGTTCGAGCTAACGCATCCGGATTTAATGCAGGCGATAACGCGTGGCTTTATAACCCTCATCGGCAAAAAGGAAGGTCTCCGAAGTTGCAGCAACATTGGGAAAGACCGTATAAGATTCTCATAATCACATTCCACACACATCGTCGTCAAGTAACTTAACAAAACGCACAGTTACACCAACCCCCACTGTTTCAACATCCTTTCCTCATTGTTGCTCCCCAACACGAACTATTACAAGCACCTAAACGAATCAAACACATCAGACACCGCTTCATCGAATAACAGTGCCTTCGAAAATGGAACAGGAATTACCGGCGGTCATTGTCACTTGCCTTCTCATCATCGATATCGTTACCTTCATCTTCGCCGCCACCGCAACTTATGTCCATCGACAACATTATTGGTGGCATTGTGGGGGGTAGAAGTCGGTGTGCCGGCACAGGAACAGGTTCACTAAAATCCCCACCGTGAATTATTTTTACACCCAGAGAAGTTGGTATGTCCATTGAGTAGAACGTGGAGCGGACTTAGAACAAAAAAAAAATAAACACTCAGCGTTGTTTTTCTATTGTTAATCAAGAACATTTATTTTTCACTTAAAATTTACACACTTAAGGAAGCGTAATTAATCGACTATTTGTATGTTGGGTGACTATGGTTCGTTATTGTTCTTATACATGGTCTATTAATTCACTTGGCTTTGGTACTAAAGCATAAGTTAGCTACAGTAATTCACTTCGATATTACTTAAGTTATTTCTCCACAGAATAAACTCGACGGCGTCCGTCCGCAACCCTGGTTCTAGATCGACTGGTTCAGTTCGGGTTGAGTTTGGTGGTGAGGTGAAAAGAAAATGAAATTTTTCTTTGGATAGTGACCAATAGGAGAGGATCTCTGGTAAATAGATCCTAGCGAGGGGGCGGTTACTTACGCGCAGATCACTTTGTGTACCCATGCCACGAGCTCATGGGTAGACGAACCGTAGAAAAGAATTTCGAACAAAGGACATTAGATGTGCATGCACCTGAATAAATAGTTGCACGTCATTAGGAAAACTTGGTGCCTAAAGCCAATTAGATGCTTACACAATGGCGATTGTGTATAGCATCTATGCCGGCGCAAAGTGTCGAATTCTTGTGTGAATATTTACACTACTAGAGAATTCGGTTCTTGGCTGCTAAACGCGAGTTGCGATATGCGTTGTCGGTTAGACAAAAGGCCGCCGTGAATGCAGATAAGCCAGTGTGGCAGAATACATTGGCAGACAGGGGCGCCGATACTGTTTCCATGATTTATTGCGGTTACTTGGTACGGTAACCGAATTGTATTTTTTTCAGGAAAATAATGAGCTGCGTTGATGCATGCGACAATGCCCTTGGGGGAGAAATGTTTGCAGGTGCTAATGCAATTCCATTAGCGAAAAACAATGGGGTTTTGGGAGCTTTAGGACAGGAAGTTTTTGGGTTATTGGAAAGGTAAGTAGTGGCTTTAGTGGAACCGCCACAGCATCCTTGTCGGTGATCGTCACGGCGTCTTCATCTTCAGCGTCAGCGTCACGTTGTCATATCATCATTGTGTCATACCACAACAAGGAGCGACTCCTTCCTGCCTTAACACAAACCTGCAAAGCTCTGCATACATCATCATCATCGGCACTACAACCGGGAACCGGTCTTGGCCTTATTTAGCAAGCCCTGAGGCTTGTTAAATTTTCCATAATGATTTGTTTTTGTTTCCGGGAAAGGTCATTAGTGTTGCGCCAGAGGCTCCACGACGGGGAATGGAACCCCGGTCTCTCACGTGACAGGCGGGTATGCTAACCACTATACTATCGAGGAGCTGCATACAGTTTAAAAATAATTAAGACCGTACAATTAAACGAAGCAGAGTACCACAGTCTGCAGTACCAGCCACCCTACACTTTGTCTATAGACCCAGAACCACCCCCGCTTTCGAAAGGAGAGTATTTCATCGAAAGAAACTACGGTGCATATGGTATCTACATTCCTATCCCACATAGAATCACCGCTCTCCGGCACTACACAACATACTCAATTCCAGCAGGGAATATTGAGAACTCTGTTCTCGGCCGGGAGAATGTTGCAGTTTGCAACTAGAGGTGACGAGAAAGTATTCATTATAATACTTTCTCGTATAACACTCCACCCTCCGCATAATAGCTTGTGTCACAACCTTAGAACTATCGAGAAAAATGGGACAGTTCAAGAGAACAGTACGAAAGTACTGTCTTGATCTGTGATAACAGATAAAACCAAATAATAATAACAGATGAGGCTGTCATCAATTACGGTGCACGAAGAAAGGATGGGAAAATAACGAGTTGTGAATTACGGAGGCACGAACGAAGGACATATTTCTACACTACACAAATAAAATAGAAGTGACATAAATATTCTCGATAACCGTACTATTGGAATTGGCGATTGAGTTGGTGGAATTGGTTAATTTTATATCATCAAACAAACTATATCAAGTAACATTGATAGGAAGAAAAAAGGAGAGGTGATACGGTGGAACAAATAAACGAGGCAATCTGACATAACAACAAGAGTTGACAAGGACGCAAGGAAAATCAACTGAACAGCTATCCAAAGGAAACTGTGAGTACCAACCATAATAATTTCATTTATTTATTTATTCGGCTTAATTCAAGCTATTTACAAAACTATAATCCTTATAAACTAACTTAAGACAAACAAAACTAAAGTAGTAATTAATGCAAAAAAAAATTATATATATTTATAATTTAAAAAAAAAAACATAATTAAAAATAAAAAAAACAAAAACAATGACAAAAAACCAAGGAAGGAGAAGAGAACTTCGGGGCGGGGGGGTAGGGGGCTGGGGAAGAGCGAGTGTAAGTGGGGGTGGCAAATGTGACATAAGTGAGACAGCGAACAGTGTACGGCAAATGTGTTAGAATGTGTACGGGTTGTGAGGGAATACACGGTGGGCGGGGCAAAGTCAGGTGGGGAAAGAGAGGAGACGGCGTTTGAGTGCAGTAGATGTAAGGTGGAAATGAAAGAAGGTAGGGTAAGAGTTAGCCCACCTCAGCATTCGCGAAATGGGTTCGTTAGAGCCGTAAGAAGTTTGAAGGGTGGGCAGATAGAAAAGACGAGGGATTCACAGGTTACGGGGGTTAGTGTGAAGTACAATGATGGAGAGCATGCTTGGGCAGTTGATTGTGCCTGAAAGGAGACGGTGGATGAAAAGGATATAGGCATAACTTCTGCGCTCCTCGAGTGTGTTGAGGTTAATCAGATGGAGCCGGCTTGTGTATGGGGGGAGAATCCGAGGATTCACCCAGTTCAGTCCGCGGAGGCCAAAACGCAGAAAACGACGTTGCACGCTTTCGATTCTGCGAATGTGGGACGAATAGTGTGGAGAGCAGACCTGACTGGCGTACTCAAGAAGGGGGCGGACGAAGGCTATGTAGAGAGAAAGGTTAACGCAATGATTAGAGAATTCTTTAGACCAGCGTTTCGCAAACCCAAGGACAGAGTTGGCCCTAAGAATATGCGATATGGGGGATGAAGCTAAGCTCACTGTCAAATAAAATCCCGAGGTCCCGTACCGAGAGTACAGATGATATCTGCTGGTTTAGCAGGAAGTAGGAACGTGGGGGGTGGGGGACGTTTGCGGGAGAAGGTGATGGAGTGACATTTGACAACGTTAAGTTCAAGGCAGTTATTACGACACCAGGTTGAGAAGCTGTCGAGATCCGTTTGAAGAAGTGAGGAGTCGAGAGGAGAGATGATCGTTTTGTAGAGTTTAGCCTCATCCGCATAGAGGGAGATGGATGAGTATTTAATAATGGAGTCAACGTCATTGATGGTAAGGATAAATAGGGGGGGACCTAGATGACTGCCTTGCGGTACCCCTGAGATGGGAAGAAAGGGAATGGAAAGGGAGAATCTGAATTTGACACGGTAGGATCGGTCTTTCACATAAGAAGATAACCGCTTGATCAATAGGGGTTCGAAACCTAGAGAGGACAGCTTAAAAAGGATGAGATTATGGGACATTTTGTCGAAAGCCTTGTTGAAGTCAGTGGTGATTACACCGACTTCGTTGCCATTCTCTTAGGCACAGAGAGTATGGGATGAGAACTCGGTCAGATTCGTTGTGGTCGACCTTCCCGAAATGAAACCATGCTGGTTGGGTGAGATGATGGATTTACAACGGAAATATAACGCGTTGTAAAGAATCCCTTCGAACAGTTTAGGGATTTGAGACAGTTTGGCGATGGGATGGTAGTTGCTTATATCGTTTTTAGGTCCCTTCTTATGTATGGAGCTGAAAATTGAGGATTTCCAAATATTTGGTCAGACACCTTGTGTAAGGGATAGATTGAATATCTTTGATAGCGGGAGGGAAAGAGAAGAGGAACATTTCTTTAAAAGGACAGCCGGGAGTCCATCAGGTCCTGGGCTGAACTCGTCTTTGAGTAAGTTTAATTTCTCCTCAACTACGTGATGCTGAATAATTTGAGGGGTGAAGGGGCCGAGGGAGAATTCGGGCAAGTCTTTGAAGTAAGACGGGTTGGGCTCGAAGGAGATGTCTGTGAAGGATTTATTGAAATACGAAGCGAATAGATTGGCAATAGTTAGGGGGTGTCGGTTGAAGTAGTCGCACCATAAGAAAGGGAGTTAGGATAGGCGTCGGATTTACGTCTGTAATTTATAAAGAGGAAAAAAGATTTGGGGTCATTGATCAAATTGGATTGTGTTTTTGTGAGGTAGTTGGAGTAGAGGGAGTTGTAGAGCTCGGAAAATTTATAAAAGGAACCGAGTTAGTTGGAGTAGTTTTGGAAGGAACGTGTTTTGAGGAAAATGTTCCACAAGTTATTTCTCTTGTTGCTAAGAGCGTGAGTGTGCGGTTGTACCATGGCGGCAATGAAAGCGATGACATGTGAGGAGAATAGGGGACATATAGGGCGATGGCATAGTAGATCTCCTTGTAGAGAGTGGCAGTCGCTTCTTCTACCCCCAGATGATCAGAGCGAAACGCTGTTTTGCTAAGGTGCTCATTTAGAAGGCAGAATTTAGCTTTGTGGAAGTTGTAGGAAAAGCTGTCGTGAGGTAGAGAAGGCCGGGTTTCATGGTCGAGATATAGGGATAAGAGTAGCCGGGGGTGGTAATTATCAATGGTAGAGAGGGCGTATGGACTAGGGGCAACTGAGGACTTGTGTGGGTCCGTTGTGAACACGAGGTCCAGTTGTCTTCCCATATGATTTGGGACATAGCTTATTTGATGGAGGCATGAGTCGGTGAGACCATTTATAAAAAAACGTTCCTTGGAACTAGTAGGGTTTGAGACGTAGAAGGCTTGTACGTCAGCCAATGTTCATTGGAGATGGAGGAGGTTAGAATCGCCAAGAACGACGATATCGTCTAGGGAGGTGCTCAATTCGGTTAGGTTATCTACCGCCTCTATTGGGAGTTCCTAAGACACGATGAGACGTGAAGGAGGTATATAGAAGCAGATAATGAAAGAGACTTAGGGCGCTTGTCGATTTTTATTGCGACGTAGTCAAGATCCGGAGAAAAAGAGATGGAAATTAGAGACGAAGCGAGTCTGTTATGCGTGGCAAGCAGCACTCCACGGCATGGAGAATTGGGACCCTCTCGATGAGCGTTGTCATCGCGAAAAACAATGAAGGTGGGAGGAGATAGTTCAAGACTATTAATACTGGGGATAAGGTTGGACTCAGTCAGAGCGTATATGTCGAAGGGGAGGGAATGTGCCTTTTCCAGTGTCGATTGTGTTTTGGAGCGCAGACCTCTAACATTCTGATAGTAGGCGGATACATTATTCCAAGTTCAGAAAGCAAAGAGTATTATTCTAGTTGTGAGCATTAGAACTTCCTTCATTTTGCGCACGGTAGTTTTAATAGCGAACTTTTCACTGAAATTGAAATGAATTTGAATTAAGTATACTTTGCTCAAAACAAAAGTAAATTAAGATAATACTGAGAGCTTGTATTTAATCAAAACACGGTCCCCTTCCCACCACAATACAAGCAAAACACTATTTCCCCAGCAACTTATGACGGTTGTGAAAAAGGGGATCATGCATCGCACAAAGGATCATAAATGTCACCTTCAAGGCCTTCATCCGTTTTTGCTAAACATATGGCAGGACTATCGTGGTGTAGTGTTTTACGAAGTGCACGCATCTAACGAAATTTAATTTTCCCACTTGTGTCGGTCTTTTCAAATTATGCACTGATCAGATAGCTATAAAAATGTACCTCAACCTGCTTTCCATCTCTAGGCCAAAGACCTTCTACAAGGGGGTAATAAAAATGCACAATATATCATTGATTAAAATTAACTCTCATATGAACTCCAAAATTATACCATTTTATTCTTCTTTTGTTTGGTGTTGAGTTCTGCTGTATTGATAATTCTCGGTATACGTCGCGGAGGCCGGAATTGAATGAGTTGAGCAAACTCTGGTGTTTGATAATGGAGTTCAAAGGTCTTTGACGAGAATATTCATAACAGTTTTAGGATTGGATTGAAAATCAGGTTAGTAGTAACTAATATAAACCAAAAAAGGTTTTTGCGAAGAACGTGGTTCGAACCCAACCTGGAAAGGTTAGAACCAAATGACCAATGAATCAAATGACGGCCGGGTGTCCATGAGGATGTCTCAACTCGCGAATTAAGCTGTAATTGTTCCATTAATGCTCTGCTATAGGGCACTGATGATTTTTCAATTGTATTTCAGTTGTTCTTTTTTTAAGGTTGCGTGTGCATAATCTGGATTGCAGCAGTTGTGTGTCAGATGGCAGATAAAAATAGTTTTGGTTGCTAGACGGCGCTATGTAAGGGCGTATGTATTTAGGTTGTGAATGAAATGACGATATGACGACTTATCTGCAGCAGTAGAAGTGATAATAGTATTCGAGTTCGACTGTTCAATTTGTCGTGAAATGTTTTTAGCGCTATCAAAATATTGGTCTTTCGTTATCGTGGAGACTAAAATCATTAAAGGGCTCTTTGCATAAGAGAAAGTTAATAAACATAAGAGAGTATTTACAAAAGGTCGTTTCAATTGCCGGCAATGTATAAGCGAGCGATAAATTAATTCTCTCAATTGGCATTGATAAAAGTAGCACTTTGAATAATTATTTAGCATTTTAACTCTGAATACAGATCTTAAAGGACGTGGTTTTAAATTGAAAATGGAATGCAAGTTTAAAAAGCCATATACCGTTTTTGATTCCCGTGAAAAAATTTGGAAGGCTTCTGTTCGGGATTTAACCCGCCTGAGTGGTGTGTCTTTGGGTCAGATAATGCTGGAGCGTCTTTTAAAAACGCCCCAAATTATCGGTCAGGTAAGACTTTTAGTGATTTTATATTAATTCACTAATGTATGACTGCGAATGATTTAAAGTGTGTGCTATTGCCTCGTAACAGAGATGTAATTTTGAATTGTGAATTCGGATCTGGTTTTAGATTGATTGTCGACTGATAAATAAGTTGTGCTTTAATAATCAGGGATAAACCGAATCTCTGTTTTCTTTTAGTAAAAATAACAACAAATTTCATTTGGAAATCGATTAGTTATGCGAGTCATGTGATAATATAAAATCTTGTATAGCAATTGGTTGAAAAATATTTTTGTTCTCTTCGGAAAGCCTTTCTTATGGGGTTAGGTGGGTTTTGAAGGCACAAGAAAAGCATATTTTTACAAATTGTTTTTTAATATATCAAATAAAATATTTTATTCAAACAATTTAACATATCAAAGATACACATTTGATAACTACTTTGTGAAATCATCATTTGAAAATTTTGAAAACTCAGCCGTTGTTACCATAACTCATGGCAGATTTATCTGAAATTAAAGGACCAAATTTTGTCTCTTAGTAGATTTGTAAAGCTCGTGCCTGGACGAAGGAATACCAATAAAATCTGAATTTTTGGCGGAGCTGTAAACAAAATATCCAATTTTTTTGGTAAAAATTGCACCTTGTAAAATTAGTTGTGATAAAAAATCCTTCCTTCAAGAACTAAATAATCCTATTTTTAAGAAGTGTACAAAATTTGAACAAAATCGGTTCATAACTTTTTGAGAAATCAGTACAACCGACTTGAAAAATTGAGTTTCGAAAAAAAACGCGATTGAAGCTTTAAACTGAAATAACAATCAGACATACTGTGTTTATTTGACCAATAATCAATGTTTACATTAAGTACTACAGCTAACTTATAATTCTAGTGATACAATTGTTTACATGTATACATTACACATTTTTCAAAGATAACTGAGTATGTGCATAACTCTTTGAGTATTATAGGTTTTAATATTAACAGTTTTCCTGGAAATGGTCAGAGAACCAGGATTTTTAGTTTTTTAATTTAATCTAATCTAATACTTAACTTAACTCTAACTTATTCTAGCTTAACCAAATTTATATTATAATAAGTTAAATATGTAATGTGAGCCGGGGAAAATAGGGATTGATGGTAAAGGAGGTAGGTTGGCGTGGGATATGGTCAGTTAGTGGTCTCGGGTGGGGTAACACTTCCCGGTTGTTCGTTAAAACGCAGAATGTTGGAGAATTGTTGTATGTTACAGTATTTGAACTCTTTGGGCGCCAGCTCGGTGTTATGGTACACTACATTTTTCATTTCATTTTTAAAACATTTTTTATTTTCTTTTTATATTCTTAGTTTCTAAATTATATGCTAGACAAAAAATGCTTAAATTCTACCTTAATTATCTTATACGAGGGTTGCCTTTTATATTTCGGGATTAGAGAACAAAAACAAAAATTGATCATCGAAAATCACTTTATTGTTTTTCAAAATATTCCCCATGAAGATCTATACACTTTTGCATGCGCTTGAACCAATTGCCGAAGAACTTTTGCCACTCTGATTGCAGAATGCAGTTGTCGCAGCCGATGTGTGAGAGCTCGCATTGTCGTGGTGAAGAGTGATCCGTCTTCGGCGGTTGGTTTTCCTGATTTCTTGGAAGACAACTGGCAAACAAATGGTTGTGTACCACTCAGAATTGACTGTTCTGCGTTGTTCTAGTGGTACGGTTGCGACATGTCCAGTTTTTCCGAAAAAACAGGCGACCATTTGCTTGGAAGTGCTTCGTGCGCGAACAACTTTTGTTGGATTTGGCTCATCTTGAAACACCCAGACAGTCGACTGCTGTTTACTTTCGGGCTCATACGCGTAAATCCACGATTCATCACCTGTCACGATGTCATAGACGTGTTTGGAAGCACTGCGACCGTATTTTTTGAGCATTTCTTTCGACCAATTGACACGAGCCTTTTTTTGGGCGATTGACAAATTGTGTGGGATCCAACGCGAACAAATTTTTTTGACAGTCAAATTTTTATGCAATATTAAATGTATGCTGGTCCCACTAACGCCTAAGGTTATCTCAATCTCACGATAGGTCACATGACGATCTTCCAATATCAGTTCGCCCACAGCATCAATGGTTTTCGGAACAACAACTGATTTTGGACGACCTTCACGAAATTCATCTTGGAGTGAACTACGACCACGATTGAATTCACCATACCATCGATAAACACTGGTCCTTGATGGAGCTTCATCGCCAAAAATTGAATTAAGTTCATCCATGCACTGTTGCTGAGTTAATCCACGCCGAAAGTTGTAAAAAATAATCGCACGAAAATGTTGACGATTTAATTCCATTTTTGGGCCGAGATGAATCTTTTAAGTTACTGTAAACAACACAAATAGTGCTCGTATGTCAAAACGTTCTGAGTGCGTATAACCTCAAAAATGTCCAACTTTACGACAGAGCTGTCAATTGCCGGATTGCAACGCTAGGGTTGCCAATCCCGAAACATAAGAGGCAACCTCGTATTATAACTTACTGGTCCTTCGCAGACGCTCTAAGCTAAACATTACATAACAATTGTATAATTTGCCTTTCGGCGACAGAATTTTGTGGCAGTACTTATAATTACTTAAAAAACAAAGAAAAATTTGAAAAATTTTGTGTCGATTTTTTTGTTGTTTTTTTCTTAAAATTTAACCTACTTCATTTTTTTTTCTTTTTTTTTCATTTTATTTAAAAGCACTTAACTTAACTTAACTTAAATCTTATACCACCCTAATTCTAGAAAAGCTAAGTCTACGTAAGCTGGCTGATGATAGTGTGATTCTATACCGCCATTGGTATCCAGGTCTTTATATGCCATTCAACCACCAGAACTGTTGCCGCTGTCTAATGCTATCGTCCCGGTCTCTGTGGGAGATAGCCCTACTGAAGCGCAGGAGCTCTTCTTCGGTGCGCGTTACCTCCCGGTCGTGGCACAATCGCCTGTCTACAGATGATCTACTTACATCATAGATCAGCGGAATCCCGGATCTATCCTGTATAAGCCCTTTCATGTCCAAGTCAAGGAACGCCTCTGGTGGAACAAAGCCGTTGCGACGCACGCTCTCATAGTACAGAGTGTTTGGATAATAGGCCCCGAAAATTAGGTCATTGGACGAGCTTATTGCTCTCGCAATATGTCCTCTGATTAATTTAATCATAAAATTAGCCACCCTATTTATGTACGCTTCATTATATAAAGTCTCATTTGAATAATACTTTTTATAGTCCGATTCCGGTGTCCGATATAATCTGAGACACTTCCTTTCGAACACCCGAATCTTTTCCATCAAATTTGGACCTATGTTAAACCATACTGGACAATCATATATGAGCATTGGCCTGATTAGCGTCATGTACCATATGACTTTTACCCTGCTGTCAAGTTGGCTACTGTGTCTAAACGTTCACATCATTGGGGAAAGCCCGTTTTTTGTTTGTTTTGTTGTTTTTGTTGTTTACACAAACGCGCGCGCAAAAGGCGATTTTGGAGTACCCTTAAATGTCAGAGGAGAGTGCGAGCGGAAGGAGAGGAAGTGGATAAGGAAAGAAGGTATCGATGTACATTGGTCTTAAATGCATGGCATTACAACGACGAGGAAACACATGATCAGGTAGAGCATTCCATATTCGTGTGGTTCGGCTAAAGAATGGCTCTCTATGTTTGTTTGTGCGCTTGAAATTCACTTTCAACGTGAACTGATGCGCATTTTCAGATTGACGGCTATCGCGGAACACATCCAGCACGTTCAGTTGAATTACGACCGTGATAGTACCTATAGAAGAGATATAGGCCCGATACGTTGCTCCTATGTTCCAACGATGGAATTGATCGACTCACACCGGGGTCCCCAATAAGTTTCAGTGTTCGTTTCTGCATCCTATCGAGCACGTGTAGTGCAGTTTTGGATGCGCCTGACCAAATATGGGAGTTGAACTCCATTTTGGGACGAATATAATCCTTGTAAATATTAGCCAGGTTGGATGGAGTGAAGTATTTTTTGCATCTCTTAAGGAACCCCATGCATTTGGTCACACTTTTCGCAGCTTCAAAAATGTGCTCGCTCCAATTAAGAGTAGAATTAGTTCGAGTGACGAGGATTGATTGTTGCTTGGCTTCGTCGATGGAAGTGCCGTTCGTCGACAGTGTATTTACTTTGGGGTTTGCCTGACGACAGAAGACAGCACTGAGTTTTTAAGGCATTAAACTCTACTCGGTTAGATAAACCCCATTGATATATCTTGTTGAGGTCGGAACTCAATGTATTAATCATAACCTGCTGATTGGTATTGTGTAATGGTTTGTGGGTAATGGACAAGAGGTCATTTATAAAGATGAGGAATAGAGTGGGTGAGAGTACAGGACCTTGGGAAACATCTGCATTAATTTGATGAGAGGCATATTTGACACCATCGAGAACCACTTGAATTGAACGGCCAGAAAGATAGTCTCTTATCCATTGGATCAGGGAATTGTTCACTCCATATGAATGTAATTTTGATAAAAGGGCTGGATGCTAAACTCTGTCGACGGCTTTCGAGACATCCAGTGCAACAACCTTGCTTTCTCAGAAGTAGTGGATGGAATGGCTCCACCATTCGGTAAGGTACGGGATCAAATCTCCTGTGGACCTGTGGGGTTTTTCAGGGCCCGAGGAACCGCGCATCGCTCTTGCCTCATATTCCACTGCAAATACTCTTAATCATCTCACCGGCATAAAAGTATCTTTCTCCTGAAAACATTAAGCCCACAGCAAAGATTACCACCGGGGCGTGGCATCAAAAACTTTCGCCCTCAGGCATACATTGCACCCAGTGCATCACGTCCCTATAATCTTATGCTTACCCACGTCATGCCGTGAAAACTACATCAACACAGAGTATCCCAATGTGCTTGTTTTGTTTGCCCATGTCACCCCTAATCGTGCGGCTACCCAGTCTCACCAGTTTGCCATCGCCGACAAAGTTTCGGCCTACGCAAAGCAAACATTTCCCGCATGTTCAGCAGCAGCTAATTTTCCATTATCGGTTTCCACCGATCATGGACCGCAAACAAGCAACGAACTGGCAACGGTCGCATCCTATATTCGTTTGCAAAACCTAAACGTGGCATCCATATCTTCCGGATTGTTGATGGTACATCGAAATTTTCTATTAACGGTCCATCAACTAAATGTTGATTTATGGCCGCTCCTTGGGCGGGCAGATCTTCGGTGTGTTTTTCACACCAGAAGGGTCTGCTGCCGGCAAGCATTACACAAATCAATTGTGTACACAGCCGCCGACCCAAACAATCCGCGTCCCCGTCGTTGATCATGGGAATTAGCGTTTCTGTTGATATTAGATCACAGAGACCTTTTTACCAGCTAATGATCATTTATGATGAGGTGCAATAACGACGCCTGCATCTATCTATGTTTGTCCGTCGATGATCGTATGTAGCGCGTACACATACATGCAAAATGCACCCCTTGTTTCCAATCCAATCACGATTTACTGCCTCGAGTTGATCGTGTAGCTCCTCCCCTATTGAGGCTTTTGTGACCGGTTCCTTCGTGTGTAGACGAATGGACACCAGTCAGATTTCATATCCCTTAGCGTGCGCACTTACCTTATTGGACTCCCCGAGGAGTCAAAATAATAATTCATCACAGGAGTTGAGAGTTTTCGTGTGTCGTAGATTCATTCTCAGTAGAGTCGTTTGTCGCCATTTAAGTTTACGGGGAGTTTTCTTCAAATACTCAATTAGTCGGTGTGCGTACGGTGTAAAGTGAGAAACTTAATATACATATTTATCAAAAGTGCGCAGAACTATAATCCAAAAATAAGTAAACGTTTAAGAAAAAAACAAAGGAAATTCGTGTGTGATATCGTAATTAATACATTAGAGCCCGTTTCCAAGTGGTTAACTAAAAAGAACTTGCCAACTGAGTGGCTTAAGGTATCGAATAAAAAGAACTTGTCAACTGACAACTACTCTGTTTTATTTATTTTTATTCTTCTGTTGTGCACCGTTTCGCCAATTTGAGTGTGGTGACCAGTGTCCGTTGGAACAATTTTCATCGAGCTATCAGTGGGATTTTAGTGAAACAGTACCGTACGTCGGTATCCCATAGACCTGCTGCTATGAAAGCCATATTGGCGGTCATTGAGGAGGTTATCTGATTTCGGATATTTCGAAAGTTGACGGTTAATCAGTGATTCCATTACCTTCGAGAGAATACGAGTAGAAGTTAGTGTTATGCGTCGATAAGAAGAGAAGGCCGATTTGTCCCCCTTTTTGGGAATTGGCTGAATGTTCGCTGACTTCTATCTATATGGGAAACGGCCGGTAGAATAAGACAAATGGAAGAGTTTCCGCAGTGGTTTAGAGAGTGGAGAGGAAGATCTCTTGAAGACTATTGGGGGAATGCCATCAGGACCAGCGGATTTGTATGTATTTAGCTCCTTGAGTGCCGGGGCAACAGTACACGTTCGGAAGCGAATCTGGCTCATGGTGTGCTGCTTTTGCTCAAGTTGAGGTGGAACTGATGTGGTATCAGGCAGCGTTGAGTTGGCTGCAAAATGTGCAGCAAGTAGATTCGCTTTCTCTATTGCAGTGGTGACTGGTCTGTCATCGACTATTAGCGAAGGAATGAATGAGGAGACCGAGTTTTGAATGTTCTTCCTCACTCTCTGGTCATAACATACAAGAACTTTGCGCGTTGAATATACGCATCGCAGTCATTTCTAGCTCTCTTAAATCTTTTCCGGTTTTCCTCAGTATTGTTTGATTTATACAACCGGAAGCTTAACTCCTTAGCCTTAATGGCTTCTCTGCACCCGGAATCGAACTATATATTTCTCTTGGGTTTGATACTCTTTACTCTGTGTGGAATAAAGGTTCGCATGCTAAGCAGAATCGTGTCCGTCAATGCGTCCGCTATAGAGTTGTTGCGGATTGGCAATTGAATGTGCTGGAATGTACTGGAGAAATCTGGTACATTCGCAGTGTATACCAGTTGTGCAGCAGCTGGCACCAGCTGGCCGATTGTCACCAACGATGACGTCATGGCGTCCCTTTTTGAATTGGCAGTTATGCCCAATGAGTCAATCTTTATTCAACCGCAAACGCGTACACACCCCCAAGAAGTCCAGCGTTCGAGATCGCAACGTTGATTTTGCCTTTCCTCATCACTGTTTCCATTGACTCTTCGTTTTGTAATTTACATTAGCAGCCTTATGCTTTCGATACATGTGTTGTGTGCGAAGTCAAATAAACAACTGATACCGAACTGTTTCTAGTGACTTTTCCTCTCGTAATTTGCATCACCGAGGTTTGCTTTCGATACGTGTGTTGTGTTGTGCAGCCAACCCAACAACCGACGTAGAACAAAGGAAGGATCTAGGCTATCTTCTTGAATGCAGCTCACCGCTCCTGGCCGCAGCCCACTTATCTTTATCGATCACGCTCTTGGATGCAGCTCACCGTTCCTGGACCCTGCCTACTAATCTCTATCAACCACCGCTCTTGGACGCTTCACTTGGGAACGCTTTTCTCCTGGACGCGACCTCACTATCGGCCGCCTCTGTTACAACAGAGTCAACATCATTATTGAGGAAAAATAACGACCAGAAATTGGATCTTAGGCGCAAATGTTACACAGATCGACGTGAAATTTCCGTTACATTAAATGGCCTGACACAGAAAACTAATACCGCCTCAGAAAATGATTTCCACATTATTGGGGAATGTCCGTTGGGCAAAGTAGAGCTCCCGGATAAGAATAAGTTATCCTGCGTCCTTTGCAAGAAGACAGGTCTCTCTGCTAGCTTCAGAGGTTGTCCTAAATACCATCATCTAAAAGTAAAGCTGGATGTTAGAAAGAAACATGTTGTAGTTCTTATAACAACCTCGTGGCAGCTAATGTGTCATACGTCCAAATGGCAGGTGGTGTAAAGAATGTACCAACCATGGAACAACCATGAAATATCATTAACACGCCTGAACCGAACGCCCAAACAAACATAATCTCAATTTTAGTGTCCATACAAGCATACAGCTGCGTTTGCGAAAAAATTCGAATCAATTGAAAAAGAGTGATGGAACAGGTTGGTCGAATAGAAAATATCTACTCGACCTTTTTCCAGATAAATCAATACACTAGTCACAATCTTCATTTCGGCTGAGTTAACTCTTAAAATTATTGCTGTGAATGTAAATTCACTAATCCGCATGGAAAGAATGGATAATCTGAGAAATCTGCTGGAAGCTGAGCGCTACACATTTTATAAAGTTATAAGACGAGATCGTCCCAACTCCCTTTATGGAGGAGAAGTCACCGTGCTAATCGAAAATTGTCTGCAACACAAGGTCGTGTACAGCACAAACGTACGCAAGTGTAGTCTCTGTTTACGCTCCTAAAGCTTCTCAGTGCACACAGTTTATCAATGAACTTGATACCCTTTTTAGAAGTCTCAAGTTAGACTCGGAAAATAATTATTTCTTTATGGCAGGATATTTCAATGCCAAGCACAGTGTTTGACGTAATTTTATCTCGAACACAAGCTTTTTTTTTTGTGTGTTTATTTGACCAGTAATCAATTTAAAAAGGTCGAAAACCAGGATTTTAAAGTTTTTAATTTAATCTAATCTAATACTTAACTTAACTCTAACTTATTCTAGCTTAACCAAATTTATATTATAATAAGTTAAATATGTAATGTGAGCCGGGGAAAATAGGGATTGATGGTAAAGGAGGTAGGTTGGCGTGGGATATGGTCAGTTAGTGGTCTCGGATGGGGTAACACTTTCCGGTTGTTCGTTAAAACGCAGAATGTTGGAGAATTGTTGTATGTTACAGTATTTGAACTCTTTGGGCGCCAGCTCGGTGTTATGGTACACTACATTTTTCATTTCATTTTTAAAACATTTTTTCTTTTCTTTTTATATTCTTAGTTTCTAAATTATATGCTAGACAAAAAATGCTTAAATTCTAGCTTAATTAACTTATACGAGGGTTGCCTTTTATATTTCGGGATTAGAGATCAAAAACAAATATTGATCATCGAAAATCACTTTATTGTTTTTCAAAATATTCCCCATGAAGATCTATACACTTTTGCATGCGTTTGAACCAATTGTCGAAGAACTTTTGCCACTCTGATTGCAGAATGCAGTTGTCGCAGTCGATGTGTGAGAGCTCGCATTGTCGTGGTGAAGAGTGATCCGTCTTCGGCGGTTGGTTTTCCTGATTTCTTGGAAGACAACTGGCAAACAAATGGTTTGGAATTGACTGTTCTGTGTTGTTCTAGTGGTACGGTTGCGACATGTCCAGTTTTTCCGAAAAAACAGGCGACCATTTGCTTGGAAGTGCTTCGCGCGCGAACAACTTTTGTTGGATTTGGTTCATCTTGAAACACCCAGACAGTCGACTGCTGTTTACTTTCGGGCTCATACGCGTAAATCCACGATTCATCACCTGTCACGATGTCATAGACGTGTTTGGAAGCACCGCAACCGTATTTTTTTGAGCATTTCTTTCGACCAGTTGACACGACCCTTTTTTTGGGCGATTGACAAATTGTGTGGGATCCAACGCGAACAAATTTTTTTGACAGTCAAATGTTTATGCAATATTGAATGTATGCTGGTCCCACTAACGCCTAAGGTTGTCTCAATCTCACGATAGGTCACATGACGATCTTCCAATATCAGTTCGCGCACAGCATCAATGGTTTTCGGAACAACAACTGATTTTGGACGACCTTCACGAAATTCATCTTGGAGTGAACTACGACCACGATTGAATTCACCATACCATCGATAAACACTGGCCCTTGATGGAGCTTCATCGCCAAAAATTGAATTAAGTTCATCCATGCACTGTTGCTGAGTTAATCCAGTTGTAAAAAATAATCTAACGAAAATGTTGACGATTTAATTCCATTTTTGGGCCGAGATGAATCTTTTAAGTTACTGTAAACAACACAAATAGCGCTCGTATGTCAAAACGTTCTGAGTGCGTATAACCTCAAAAATGTCCAACTTTACGACAGAGCTGTCAATTGCCGGATTGCAACACTAGGGTTGCCAAATCCCGAAACATAAGAGGCACCCTCGTATTATAACTTACTGGTCCTTCGCAGACGCTCTAAGCTAAACATTACATAACAATTGTATAATTTGCCTTTCGGCGACAGAACTTTGTGGCAGTACTTATAATTACTTGAAAAACAAAGAAAAATTTGAAAAACTTTGTGTCAATTTTTCTTTTGTTTTTTTCTTAAAATTTAACCTACTTAATTTTTTTTCTTTTTTTTTTTAATTTTATTTAAAAGCACTTAACTTAACTTAACTTAAATCGTATACCATCCTAATTCTAGAAAAGCTAAGTCTATGTAAGCTGGCTGATGATAGTGTGATTCTATACCGCCATTGGTAACCAGGTCTTTATATGCCATTCAACCACCAGAACTGTTGCCGCTGTCTAATACTATCGTCCCGGTCTCTGTGGGAGATAGCCCTAGCGAAGCGCAGGAGCTCTTCTTCGGTGCACGTTACTTCCCGGTCGTAGCACAATCGCCTGTCTACAGATTATCTACTTACATGATAGATCAGCGGAATCCCGGATCTATCCTGTATAAGCCCTTTCATGTCCAAGTCAAGGAACGCCTCTGGTGGAACAAAGCCGTTGCGACGCACGCTCTCATAGTACAGAGTGTTTGGATAATAGGCCCCGAAAATTAGGTCATTGGACGAGCTTATTGCTCTCGCAATATGTCCTCTGATTAATTTAATCATAAAATTATCCACCCTATTTATGCAGGCTTCATTATATAAAGTCTCATTTGAATAATACTTTTTATAGTCCAATTCCGGTGTCCGATATAATCTGAGACACTTCCTTTCGAACACCCGAATCTTTTCCATCAAATTTGGACCTATGTTAAACCATACTGGACAACCATATATGCGCATCGGCCTGATTAGCGTCGCGTAGTATATGACTTTTGCCCTGCTGTCAAGTTGGCTACTGTGTCTAAACGTTCACATCATTGGGGAAAGCTCGTTTTTTTTTTGTTTTGTTGTTTTTGTTTTTTACACAAACGCGCGCGCAAAAGGCGATTTTGGATTACCCGTAAATGTCAGAGGACAGTGCGAGTGGAAGGAGAGGAAGTGGATAAGGAAAGAAGGTATCGATGTACATTGGTCTTAAATGCATGGCATTACAACGACGAGGAAACACATGATCAGGTAGAGCATTCCATATTCGTGTGGTTCGGCTAAAGAATGGCTCTCTATGTTTGTTTGTGCGCTTGAAATTCACTTTCAACGTGAACTGATGCGCATTTTCAGATTGACGGGTATCGCCGCAAAATGTCTGAGGAGTCGGAACACATCCAGCAAGTTCAGTTGAGCAACGACCGTGATAGTACCTATAGAAGAGAGATAGGCCCGATACGTTGCTCCTATGTTCCAACGACGGAATTGATCGACTCACATCGGGGTCCCCAATAAGTTTCAGTGTTCGTTTCTGCATCCTATCGAGCACGTGTAGTGCGGTTTCGATGCGCCTGACCAAATATGGGAGTTGAACTCCATTTTGGGACGAATATAATCCTTGTAAATATTAGCCAGGTTGGATGGAGTGAAGCATTTTTTGCATCTCTTAAGGAACCCCATGCACTTGACCACACTTTTCGCAGCTTCAAAAATGTGCTCGCTCCAATTAAGAGTAGAATTAGTTCGAGTGGCGAGGATTGATTGTTGCTTGGCTTCGTCGATGGAAGTGCCGTTTGTCGACAGTGTATTTACTTGGGGGTTTGCCTTTGACGACAGAAGACAGCACTGAGTTTTTAAGGCAT
Organism: Microdon myrmicae; assembly: GCA_963931805.1. Classification (NCBI taxonomy): domain Eukaryota; kingdom Metazoa; phylum Arthropoda; class Insecta; order Diptera; family Syrphidae; genus Microdon; species Microdon myrmicae. Next base: position 128,347,331 of record OZ007502.1, on the reverse strand, counting down.
TAAACTCTACTCGGTTAGATAAACCCCATTGATATATCTTGTTGAGGTCGGAACTCAATGTATTAATCATAACCTGCTGATTGGTATTGTGTAATGGTTTGTGGGTAATGGACAAGAGGTCATTTATAAAGATGAGGAATAGAGTGGATGAGAGTACAGAACCTTGGGAAACATCTGCATTAATTTGATGAGAGGCATATTTGACACCATCGAGAACCACTTGAATTGAACGGCCAGAAAGATAGTCTCTTATCCATTGGATGAGGGAATTGTTCACTCCATATGAATGTAATTTTGATAAAAGGGCTGGATGCTAAACTCTGTCGAAGGCTTTCGAGACATCCAGTGCAACAACCTTGCTTTCTCCGAAGTAGTGGATGGAATGGCTCCACCATTCGGTAAGGTACGGGATCAAATATCCTGTGGATCCGTGGGGTTTTTCAGGGCCCGAGGAACCGCACATCGCTCTTGCCTCATATTCCACTGCAAATACCTTTAATCATCTCACCGGCATAAGAGTATCTTTCTCCTGAAAACATTAAGCCCACAGCAAAGATTACCACCGGGCCGTGGCATTAAAAACTTTCGCCCTCAGGCATACATTGCACACAGTGCATCACGTCCCTATAATCTTATGCTTACCCACGTCATGCCGTGAAAACTACATCAACACAGAGTATCCCAATGTGCTTATTTTGTTTGCCCATGTCACCCCTAATCGTGCGGCTACCCAGTCTCACCAGTTTGCCACCGTCGACAAGGTTTCGGCCGACACAAAGCAAACATTTCCCGCATGTTCAGCAGCAGCTAATTTTCCATTATCGGTTTCCACCGATCATGGACCGCAAACAAGCAACGAATTGGATGTGACCATCAAGTGTTTACTTTTAACAACTGGCAACGGTCGCATCCTATATTCGTTTGCAAAACCTAAACGTCGCATCCATATCTTCCGGATTGTTTATGGTACATCGAAATTTTCTATTAACGGCCGCCAACCGTCCATCAACTTAATGTTGATTTATGGCCGCTCCTTGGGCGGGCAGATCTTGGGTGTGTTTTTCACACCAGAAGGGTCTGCTGCCGGCAAGCATTACACAAATCAATTGTGTACACAGCCGCCCACCCATGCAATGCTGGCGAACCCAAACAATCCGCGTCCCCGTCGTTGATCATGGGAATTTGCGTTTCTGTTGATATTAGATCACAGAGACCTTTTTACCAGCTAATGATCATTTATGATGAGATGCAATAACAACGCCTGCATCTATCTATGTTCGTCCGTCGATGATCGTATGTAGCGCATACACACACATGCAAAATGCACCCCTTGTTTCCAATCCAATCACGATTTACTGCCTCGAGTTGATCGTGTAGCTCCTCACGTATTGAGGCTTTTGTGATCGGTTCCTTCGTGTGTAGACGAATGGACACCAGTCAGATTTCATATCTCTAAGCGTGCGCACTTACCTTATTGGAGTCCCCGAGGAGTCAAAATAATAATTCATCACGGGAGTTGAGAGTTTTCGTGTGTCGTAGATTCATTCTCAGTAGAGTCGTTTGTCGCCATTTAAGTTTACGGGGAGTTTTCTTCAAATACTCAATTAGTCGGTGTGCGTACGGTGTAAAGTGAGAAACTTAATATACATATTTATCAAAAGTGCGCAGAACTATAATCCAAAAATAAGTAAACGTTTAAGAAAAAAACAAAGGAAATTCGTGTGTGATATCGTAATTAATACATTAGAGCCCGTTTCCAAGTGGTTAACTAAAAAGAACTTGCCAACTGAGTGGCTTAAGGTATCGAATAAAAAGAACTTGTCAACTGACAACTACTCTGTTTTATTTATTTTTATTCTTCTGTTGTGCACCGTTTCGCCAATTTGAGTGTGGTGACCAGTGTCCGTTGGAACAATTTTCATCGAGCTATCAGTGGGATTTTAGTGAAACAGTACCGTACGTCGGTATCCCATAGACCTGCTGCTATGAAAGCCATATTGGCGGTCATTGAGGAGGTTATCTGATTTCGGATATTTCGAAAGTTGACGGTTAATCAGTGATTCCATTACCTTCGAGAGAATACGAGTAGAAGTTAGTGTTATGCGTCGATAAGAAGAGAAGGCCGATTTGTCCCCCTTTTTGGGAATTGGCTGAATGTTCGCTGACTTCTATCTATATGGGAAACGGCCGGTAGAATAAGACAAATGGAAGAGTTTCCGCAGTGGTTTAGAGAGTGGAGAGGAAGATCTCTTGAAGACTATTGGGGGAATGCCATCAGGACCAGCGGATTTGTATGTATTTAGCTCCTTGAGTGCCGGGGCAACAGTACACGTTCGGAAGCGAATCTGGCTCATGGTGTGCTGCTTTTGCTCAAGTTGAGGTGGAACTGATGTGGTATCAGGCAGCGTTGAGTTGGCTGCAAAATGTGCAGCAAGTAGATTCGCTTTCTCTATTGCAGTGGTGACTGGTCTGTCATCGACTATTAGCGAAGGAATGAATGAGGAGACCGAGTTTTGAATGTTCTTCCTCACTCTCTGGTCATAACATACAAGAACTTTGCGCGTTGAATATACGCATCGCAGTCATTTCTAGCTCTCTTAAATCTTTTCCGGTTTTCCTCAGTATTGTTTGATTTATACAACCGGAAGCTTAACTCCTTAGCCTTAATGGCTTCTCTGCACCCGGAATCGAACTATATATTTCTCTTGGGTTTGATACTCTTTACTCTGTGTGGAATAAAGGTTCGCATGCTAAGCAGAATCGTGTCCGTCAATGCGTCCGCTATAGAGTTGTTGCGGATTGGCAATTGAATGTGCTGGAATGTACTGGAGAAATCTGGTACATTCGCAGTGTATACCAGTTGTGCAGCAGCTGGCACCAGCTGGCCGATTGTCACCAACGATGACGTCATGGCGTCCCTTTTTGAATTGGCAGTTATGCCCAATGAGTCAATCTTTATTCAACCGCAAACGCGTACACACCCCCAAGAAGTCCAGCGTTCGAGATCGCAACGTTGATTTTGCCTTTCCTCATCACTGTTTCCATTGACTCTTCGTTTTGTAATTTACATTAGCAGCCTTATGCTTTCGATACATGTGTTGTGTGCGAAGTCAAATAAACAACTGATACCGAACTGTTTCTAGTGACTTTTCCTCTCGTAATTTGCATCACCGAGGTTTGCTTTCGATACGTGTGTTGTGTTGTGCAGCCAACCCAACAACCGACGTAGAACAAAGGAAGGATCTAGGCTATCTTCTTGAATGCAGCTCACCGCTCCTGGCCGCAGCCCACTTATCTTTATCGATCACGCTCTTGGATGCAGCTCACCGTTCCTGGACCCTGCCTACTAATCTCTATCAACCACCGCTCTTGGACGCTTCACTTGGGAACGCTTTTCTCCTGGACGCGACCTCACTATCGGCCGCCTCTGTTACAACAGAGTCAACATCATTATTGAGGAAAAATAACGACCAGAAATTGGATCTTAGGCGCAAATGTTACACAGATCGACGTGAAATTTCCGTTACATTAAATGGCCTGACACAGAAAACTAATACCGCCTCAGAAAATGATTTCCACATTATTGGGGAATGTCCGTTGGGCAAAGTAGAGCTCCCGGATAAGAATAAGTTATCCTGCGTCCTTTGCAAGAAGACAGGTCTCTCTGCTAGCTTCAGAGGTTGTCCTAAATACCATCATCTAAAAGTAAAGCTGGATGTTAGAAAGAAACATGTTGTAGTTCTTATAACAACCTCGTGGCAGCTAATGTGTCATACGTCCAAATGGCAGGTGGTGTAAAGAATGTACCAACCATGGAACAACCATGAAATATCATTAACACGCCTGAACCGAACGCCCAAACAAACATAATCTCAATTTTAGTGTCCATACAAGCATACAGCTGCGTTTGCGAAAAAATTCGAATCAATTGAAAAAGAGTGATGGAACAGGTTGGTCGAATAGAAAATATCTACTCGACCTTTTTCCAGATAAATCAATACACTAGTCACAATCTTCATTTCGGCTGAGTTAACTCTTAAAATTATTGCTGTGAATGTAAATTCACTAATCCGCATGGAAAGAATGGATAATCTGAGAAATCTGCTGGAAGCTGAGCGCTACACATTTTATAAAGTTATAAGACGAGATCGTCCCAACTCCCTTTATGGAGGAGAAGTCACCGTGCTAATCGAAAATTGTCTGCAACACAAGGTCGTGTACAGCACAAACGTACGCAAGTGTAGTCTCTGTTTACGCTCCTAAAGCTTCTCAGTGCACACAGTTTATCAATGAACTTGATACCCTTTTTAGAAGTCTCAAGTTAGACTCGGAAAATAATTATTTCTTTATGGCAGGATATTTCAATGCCAAGCACAGTGTTTGACGTAATTTTATCTCGAACACAAGCTTTTTTTTTTGTGTGTTTATTTGACCAGTAATCAATTTAAAAAGGTCGAAAACCAGGATTTTAAAGTTTTTAATTTAATCTAATCTAATACTTAACTTAACTCTAACTTATTCTAGCTTAACCAAAATTATATTATAATAAGTTATATATGTAATGTGAGGTTCCAGAGGTGAAGAGAGTTCTGGTGTGGAGACAATTCAGATAGTGAGCCCTGTGTGGAGGTTATATTTTTAGGTATATTACTTCTTACCTCCTTGGGAAGATTCTGGTATTTCCGCTGTCCAATAGTGAAAGACGGTTTTAATAATTTATTAATTTTATTTTCTCATAATTCACTTGTGCCCGTTGCCTTGACCTCTGAAGACGGTTTTAATAATTTATTAATTTTATTTTCTCATAATTCACTTGTGCCCGTTGCCTTGACCTCTGGATCCCAACTGATCGCGAATCCAAAATGCACTCCCCTTTTATACTCTGTGGCAACAGAGATTTGTTAAAAATTTTATTTAAAAATTCCAAGAAGCACAAACAAGATTTTGTGTGCTTCAATTGGAATAGGATTCTCGGAAGTGTATACGAATTATTTGAATCAATTCTTGGAAGGGAAAATCATGAAATGCATTTCATGATGTTAGGATTATTAGGAATTGAATCAATGTACGACAAATGGATTTTGGTATAATTTTGTCGTGCATATTATTCCATTGGATTATGGGTAAGGTAATTATGAATTGCATCAATGTGCGATAAATTAACTTTTGGTTCGCTCAATAATTCACTATGGGATATGGTTAAGGTTATAAGAGATAATGGGGATTGGGTGGGAGTAGTGATTTAGGATCACTACACCTGTTATCTAGAGGAGTTGGCAGTAGTGAAGTTATTATGGGGTTAGGATTATTTGGGAGGTTTCCAATAAATATGATAGACAGCTCTAGAAAGCGTCTATCGAGACGGTCAATATTAGAGGCATTGTATAGCAAGCTGTTATTGTAATATTTGTAAGAGTTGGGTTGTCGGTTCAGGCCAGTGACCAGCCTGAAGCATTTCCTTTCGAAAGTGCGTAGCGTCTCCATTTGGGCTGGTGTTATATGATACCACAGTGGACACGTATATTTGAGTGTGTGTCTGGTTATTTATTTATAGATGAGCGGTTTGACTTTGTGGGAGAGACCGTTGGGTTTCCACATCACTCTTCTACAGAGATTCAGTTGTATTGTGGCTTTACGTAAAGTATTTTTAATGTAGGTGGAGAATGAAAGGTTATTGGAGAAGGTTATTCCCAGATATTTTAAAGTTTTGGAAGGTTTTATCTGGGTGTTATTTAGTTTGACTCTAATTTTGTTGTGGGTGCGCCTTGTGTTGTTTGTGCACTGCTCATTTTTACCCTTAAACACTATAAGTTGGGTTTTATCAGAATTTAGGCGAATTTTCCATTTATTATAGTATGTTGATAGATTGGAAGGAAGCCTCTTTTACAGACTTGCTACTGGACATTAGGGTATTGGGTAATTGAGGCTTCGGTATGTCTGAAGTATAGAGGAGGTATAATAGTGGTCCAAGAATTGAAACCTGCGGAACCCCTGCGGTTATATTATACGATTGGGAGAGAGAAGAATTTATTTTGACCATGCATTTTTTACCAGAGAGGTAGGAAGTGAGAAGTTTGGTGGTGTGGGTGTTTAATCCAAATATGTAGTGCAGCTTGTAAAGCAGTCCTGAGATCCAAGCACAGTCGAATGCTTTAGATATGTCGAGAGAGATACAGACCGTCGGGCTTTGGTTTTGAAGATTAGTTGTGACATCGTGCGTTAGTTTTAACAGAGCATGACAGGTCGAGTGTTCTGAGCGAAAGCCAAACTGGGAATTTGGGATAATAGCGTTGTCATTAGCAAATGAAAAGAGATTTCGATATATCTTGCATTCCAGTATCTTGCTTAATGTGTTTAATAACGATATCGGACGATAGTTGCTGGGGTTGTTGGAAGGACTGGACTTATTGATAGGGACTATAACCGTGGTTCTCCAGTTATCTGGGAAATGTGATCCGTTAATTATGTCGTTGAGAAGAACGAGAATAGGGACTAGATTTGATGGGAGAAGACTTTTGTAAAGTAAAGAAGGTTTGGAATTCCATCTAAGCCTCTCGACGTTTTGTTGTTGCGTGATGTTATAAATTCAGATCATTCGCCTGCTGTTAGGAATGACGCATTATACAGAGGATGTGACGCTTTGTTTGTTTCACTGAATTCCGCAATGAAAGGAGTGACGGATGGGATCATTGTGCGTGACATGAAGTCGTGTACGGTAACTTGAAAACTGGAGACTGAGACGACGTCGTTTTGTTGATGGATTTTATAAAAGTGATTAGCTAGACAGTTTGCTACGTCAATATCTGATTGGACTGGGTGATTGTTAGTAGGGATGATAATATAATCGGACCGTGGTTTGTATTTTCGACCCGTTAGTCGGTTGATATTTTTGAATAAATCACGATTGGGTTTAATATTGTTAAGTATAGACGTATAAGCCTGGTCAGCAAATTCTTTTAATTGTCCATTTAACAGGGAAGTCAAGAGTTGGATTTGATTTTTAATAAAAGGAGAGTAACTGCTATGTATAGGGTTATACAATAGGGACTTGACAACTTTGAATTTAATTTGTGAATGCACCCTTTCACTAATGATCGAACTGTCACTGTAAATTTATTCAGTAAACTCAACATTTTCATTATTGTTAAGTACACGAACGAACAAAGTCTGCAAATTATAAAAATTTGCTACCGAAAAAAAGTTGCCAAATCCCTATTGGAAAACCCGATAGTTTTCGTGTAAGCTGCTTTTTTACACGTAACAGTTTTGTAAGGATGTTGGGTAAAGGTTTTCCTAGGTGATCATGAGGGGTGGATGTAGGTGTGTGGCTGAAGAGGGCATTTTTTAGTATTTGCTCTATTCTTAAGGCTGCTTGATCAATTTCAGCAGGGAGTAGATTTGAAGTGTCTGGCAAAGTATAGTCTGTAAAACTGGCAGCAATGTCCCTATGGGCTCTTTTCCAGTTTGTCCTGGAGAAATTCGGGATCGGATTGAATAAGTAACATGGTTTGAGGGCAGGAATTTGGACAGTGGTGTGGACGGACCTATCATCGGATGAGAACTAGAAGGATACTGTAGGTGGGTTAGGTGAGTAGATGTCTACGGATTTTAGGAAAAAATCGATTGTTGATTTAGTAGAATTGGAGATACGTGTTGGTTGTAATGGACAGCCCGCAGAGATATATGGATAGAGTTGAAGGAGTGCTAGAAGTTGGCAACCATAGTTATTGCACTTAGTGTCGTTAAATGAAGTATGCCGAGCATTCCAGAAAAAAATTGTTTTTCCAACTTGTATAGAATCGTCGATTCCGGCACCATAATCATCCATTTGCTCTTGCCTGTGACGAATTCTTGCTTCTCGAGTCCCAGCATCAACAGTAGCTAAGCGTTGCCCCAATATACCTGCAACGCACTATATTGATGGCATGATGGGCGGAACTTCCGAAAGGTTATCTCTTAAAATTTTACTCGAAATGATTTTGGGAGAATATTCTAGACATATCGTACTATTTAATAAAACAAATATATATATATATATATATATATATATATATATATATATATATATATATATATATATATATATATATATATATATATGAATATATAATGTGACAAATTTACACTCGAATAATCGTGAATAGCATGCCGGGCGTCTCTCGGTTAGTTCGAACTAGGACGTGGTACGATATACATCGACTCAGTAAGCAAACTGACAGCGGATATTAAGTGAAAATAAAATAAATCTGTTCAGAGAAACAGAACAAACTTTGAGTTTCGTTGGATTATTCACAATCCAGAGATCGAACCGAGGAAGTCGATAAAGGTAAAATCAAAATTACGTAACAATATATATATAGAGATATGAATATACAAAAAGATACTAAACATAGTATCATCATCATCATCGGCACTACAACCTGGAACCGGTCTTGGCCTTATTTAGCAAGTCCTGAGGCTTGTTAAATTTTCCATAATGATTTGTTTTTTTTTCGGGCAAGGTCATTAGTCTTGCGCCAGAGGCTCCCCGACGGGGAATCGAACCCCGGTCTCCCTCGTGAGAGGCGGGTATACTAACCAGTATACTATTGAGGAGCTCTAAACATAGTATACACGTTACATATACACAAACAAGTGTTGCAGTACAAAAAAGGGAGAAGATAAGGAAAAGAGTGTTCATTAGTATTTAATATCTGGATGTTGCAACGGCAAGGAAATGGTAAACCATTCCGCAGTCGTGTGTTTCGGCTAAACAATGACTCTTTGTGTTTATTTGTACGTCAAAAGTTTATTTTTGACGTGAACTGTTGTCCACTTTCTGATTCACGGGTATCGCGGAAGCAAGTTTGAGGAGATGGAATGTATTCAATAAATTTAGTTCGTCACCGATTATGAAATTTACTAGGAGAATAGGGTAAACAAAAGTTCATTGAAAAACCAAAGCGTTTGAGGTTATTGAGATATTTTGGTACAATTGTGTTGCGGCGCGATAAGATAATATGTGGTTCATTTCATGGCACCTTTGTTTGTGTGAAAATCGGCATGGATTTCCCATTGATTATTAGATATAAAACCACTATGGATTCCAACTAACCTCCGTTGTATCAATTTACTCGATAACATCAGGACTGTGTTAATAAATAAGAAATAATAAATAATTCATTATTTAAACTGATCTGATAATAGTAAGATTATTCCCGATAACTAGCTTGGTTTCAAAACCCAACATGACACTATCCACGGCATGTCGAAGTTGGTCTTCGATATACAGTAGGACAAAGCAAAACGGCAATGCACCGACGCAAAAGAAAACCTTCAACACCCCTGGGGGGTGAAGATGTATGGGCGCTCGTGGAGCTGTGGTCACTTTACAAAAACAAAAGAAGTTTTATTTTATTTGTAAAGATAAACGAGCCGTAAGCACTTTCGTTGAGTATTTTATAATCCTAATGGGGGTAACATGAACAGCAGACAGTCTTTTGCTTTTCACTGAGATATTATATTATTATTATTTTATCCGACACGAGCTGGCCAAAGGAAGCCGAATTGAGTTTGGATATTTTAACCGCGGAGCACATTATGAAAATCCGATTTCAGCAGAGAACTGAGGGTAGTATTTGTGTAGTAACCGTAGTATCTTTCGCGTAGCTATTTTTTCTTTCAAAATACAAATGTCGTTTACGAATAAGTAATTCTTATTCGATTGGGTAACGGAGGACTACTTCGCGCGCGAACGTGTGCATCCGCGTGCACACGCTGCGGTCGTTGGCGTAACGACTTACTCCTGGTGAAGGTTATTAATCGACTGTTTGGAAAAGGGATGAAGTTGGGTAATTTAAGTTTCACACTTGACAACCAAAAGAGAACATACTTCTGCTCTCTCATTACCACGTTCGTCGATGTGCGGTAGATAATCGGTTAATTGATAATCGACGAACATTGGAGAATGAGAGAACAGAAACACGATGTAGGATGGTCTCGGGGTGGTTTTGGTTGTGTGCATGAATCAATGTACTTTGAGGATAACCCATTGACCCAATTCGGTGAATATGGTGATCTCAGAGCACATTGATCTGTACGAAGACAGAACTGTGAAGGAGAGGAAAATTAAGCTGGTGCTATTCACCTGCGAAAAGAGAGCATTGATCCCCAGCGAATGAAGTGTCTGGAGAAAATGAAAAGGACGCTGACTTGGCTAGGGAAATCTGATCATGGGAACTAACTTAAATGCTTTGATAATTCCCCAGCAGTCGCAAGATTAAGCAATCGCGTCGTTTGATCGGACTATGCCGTTGCTAACCGACATAATGCCATTTCCCTGTGGAAATCTTATAGGTTAGCGAAATGGGGTTGGCGTATGGCAAAAAGGTAGCTAAACTCAATTATGCATTATCTGCATAGGGTAATGAGTTTAGCTATGCGCCCGTTTAACATGTTTTACAGGTGGAATAGCTTATAAGAGGAATGGGTAGAAACGACGCGCTGAAAGCGGTCGAAATAAGGTATGGAATTGTGGGTTGGTTCTCCATGTGGTATAGAGAACCCCCACACACCATCTGGTTGAAAAGACTTATCTGTAAGTTAACCATTCTCGACATGTCTGCACACTTGCTATTCATCGTACAAGACATTGCAAAGTTTTATCAGATATTCATGTATTTGCAAAGAAAAAACCTCAATTTACGCAGGAGTTCTGAGAAACCATGGACCCATTTAGTTATCCTTGTCATTTCTAGTATGATAAATCAGATGCGTTCTCCATTCGTCGTCAGCGGAGTCCGGATAGTTTTGAAAATGAATATATGTATTTCCACAGTTGAATCGATATCTATATAAAGTGTATTTATTTTTAAGATTTGTGCCAACAATGGGAAACAGTATACCAACAATGATATTGCTACCTTAAGCATTCGTGTGGCCCAGCATCTCGAGGAATTACAATTTCAACAAGAGGACATCATTGGAATTTGTGCTCGTAATACAGATTTCATTGCACCTCTTGTAATTGGAGCACATCTTGCTGGACTGATAGTCAGCACTGTGGATACAACATTCGAAAAAGGTACACTTAACTTCCTCTACATATGTTTAATTAGTTTTCTAATAACTTTTGAAAACCTGTCAGATGATATTCAACGCTGCTATTCTCTCACACAACCTAAGATCGTTTTTTGTGATGGAGATGTCTACGAGAAAGTGAAGGAGTCATTGGAGGCGATTAAATTGAACAGTCCAATATATATCATGTATGATTACATTGAAGGACTACCCACGGTCGAGGAATTCATCAAACCAACTGGAATGGAATTAAATTTCGTCCCTCAACGTCTAAAATCTCCTTCGCAAATATGTGTAATTTTGTGCTCCTCAGGTACCACGGGCCCTTCCAAAGGAGTGTGTCTTTCCCATGAGAGCATCGTGAATTCAGTATTAATGTAAGTGGTCTTGATTTTGTACTTTATGGACTTAATTAACATTATGATTGTAGAGAGCTGGATACCACGGACAAATATCTCTGTTTTAGCAGCTTATATTGGGCATCAGGTTACTTATCTCTAGTTCGAGGAACAATAAGATGTTCCACAAGAGTGATTACCAACGAACGCTTCTCTTCTGAAGTGTTTTTAAGATTAGTAGAGCAATACGGAATAACCACCGTTTTAACACCACCGTCGCAGTTGGGCATGATAGTACAGTCACCGAAATGTAAACAAGCCGACCTTTCATCCCTTCGAGTTTACATTTGTACAGGAAGTGCTGTTCCAATGGGTTTTCTTAAGGCTTTTAAAAAACTGGCACCAAACTGCAATATGGTTGTATCTTACGGAATGACTGAAGTTGGAGGTGCTTGCTCATTTGGTGTACCCACTCAAAATTGGAGTAATGGACACCTAACTAATAGTGTTATGGTAAAAATTTTAGACGAATCTGGAAGGAAATTAGGAGTTAAAGAACAAGGTGAGATTTGTATCAAGCAACCTTGCAAATGGGCGGGATACTATCGAAATCCAGAAGCAACGAAGACAACTTATGACGACGAAGGTTGGGTACATTCTGGAGATATTGGCTACTTCGACGAGGATGGCGTTCTGTTCGTTGTCAACCGGAAGAAGGATATATTGAAGTATAACAACTTCCACATTTTTCCAGGAGAAATCGAGCAACTTATTTTGGAACTGCCAGATGTTGCTGAAGTGTGTGTTTTTGGAATTCCCGATGTTATATCCACGTACCTGCCTGCAGCCGCAGTTGTTAAACGTCCTGATAGCAAACTATCTGAGGACGACGTACAAAATTATGTTGCAGAAAAAACGTCTCACTTTAAGCACCTAAGAGGTGGTGTATACTTCTTGGATAGTCTGCCAAAAACAGCTTCTGGTAAAATTATTCCCGCAAAAGTGGTTAAAATCGTGGAGAAGCTTCGGAGAAGAGAGAACAGTAGTTTTTGAATATTGCTTTGCAGTAATGTAAATGTTGTGTGGATATAGAGTGATGGGGCGGGAACTGTAGTCACGAAATACAACGCACATGTGGTTTAGTTTCACTTTTGTTGTAACAAATAGATTTGCACCAGATGTAGTGTTCGTATTGTAATTTAATTTTATAGGGTCGGGTAAGATTATTCTTCTTGTAAATTCGACATTAAGATAAACTAAATAAAAATAACTACGTTTATATAAGAGGTACGGAATTTTCTTAAGACTAAGTCTCAACTGATGATATTAATCACTGACGTCGAGATTGTTTAGTATCACAAAGTAACTCAAGTCATATTGAATAATTTTAATTCGGTGTCATTCGAGTTTGTAATAAGAAGTCTTAACGTATGATGTGAGGGTAGGTTCTACGTAAGTCAACGTCAACTGTGCCACCTAGTCGATGTCAAATTAATTAATATAATAATCGGGCTTTTACACCATCGCCTCTCCTAGATCACATTCGCACGATAATCAACAGTTGCTTATCATATGCAAATGTTAGTTTTAGACAAGAACAGGTTCAGCCACTTCTAAGTAAACGTGAGAAAGTAGGCGAGATTCTTTATTTTTGTACAATTCCATATCAAACGAGAGTTGGTCTTTTTTTTACACAAACGCCCGCATAAAAGGAGATTTTGGAGTACTCTTAAAGAGCACAGAGCACAGTGTGGCTGGGAGGAGAGGAAGTGGATAAGGAAAGGAGGTATCGATGTACATTGGTCTTAAATGCCTGGACATTACAACGACGAGGAAACACATGATCAGGTATAGTATTCCACATTCGTGTGGTTCGGCTAAAGAATGATGCTCTATATTTATTTGTACCCCTGAAGTTGACTTTCAATGTGAATGGATGTGCATTCCCAGATTGACGGGTATCGCGGGAAAATGTCTGAGGAGGCGGAACACATTGAGCAAGTTCCTTGATAACGACCTTGATAATACCTATAGAAAAGAGATGGACACGATACGTTGCGCCGATGTTCTAATGACGGACTTGACCGACTCACAGCTGGGTCCCCAATAAGTTTCACTGCTCGTTTTTGCATCCTATCGAGCACGTGTAGTGCAGTTTTGGATGCGTCTGACCGAATATGGGAGTTGAACCCCAGTTTTGGACGAATATACGCCTTGTAAATAGTGGCCAGGTTGGATGGAGTGAAGTATTTTTTACATCTCTTAAGGAACCCCATGAATTTGGCCCCACTTTTCGCAGCTTCAAAAATGTGGTCGCTCCAATTAAGAGTCGAATTAATTCGAGTGCTGGGGATTGATAGTTCCTTGGCTTCATCGATGGAAATGCCGTTCGTCGACAGTATATTTACTTTGGGGTTTGTCTTTGACGACTGGAGACAGCACTGAGTTTTTAAGGCATTGAACTCTACTCGGTTAGATAATCCCCATTTATATATCTTGTCGAGGTCGGAATTCAGTGTATTAAGCATAACCTGCTGATTGGTATTGACGTTCGAAGAGTTTGGCCGGGAATTTTCGTATGGGTATGAGAAAATCAATGTGCTATCATCGGCAAACGAGTGGATCGGGTTGTGGGTAATGGACAAGAGGTCATTTATAAAGATGAGGAATAGAGTGGGTGAAAGTACAGAATCTTGGGAAACGCCTGCATTAATTTGATGGGAGGCAGATTCGACACTATCAAGAACCACTTGGTTTGAACGGCAGAAAGATAGTCTCTTATCCATTAGATCAGGGAATTGTTCACTCCATATGAATGTAATTTTGATAAAAGGGGTGGACGCCAAACTCTGTCGAAGGCTTTAGAGATATCCAGTGCAACAACCTTGCTGTCTCCGAAGTAGTGGATGGAATGGCTCCACTTTTCGGTAAGGTACGCCATCAAATCTCCTGTGGACCTGTTGCTACGGAATCCATATGGCGGTCATTGAGGAGGTCATTTGATTCCAGATATTTCGATACTTGACGCTTGATAAGTGATTCCATTACCTTCAAGAGAATAGAAGTTGGTGCTATGTGGTGATAAGAACAGAGGGATGATTTGTCCCCCTTTTTGGGAATTGGTTGAATGTTAGTTTGTGGAGGGCGAAGTATGTTGCACCGCCGTACGGCGCTGGTTCACCTCACTCCCCATCACTAACGTCACTTTATAAATCACCAACAAGAAACACCGTCAGTCGGATGGAGGACAGAACACTGAGCAACACCGCCAAAGGGTTCATCAAGAATCAAGCTCCAAAGCACTGAGCGGACACCACACAGGAATAAAAGACAGCATTATAGTTTTTGGTTTATTTAGTATTAATTGTAGGTTCGTATGCACTAAACTGATTCTCGGTTATGTACTAAACAAAGTTTCCACTAACGATTACACGATTTGTTAATTTACACAACTGTCATTAAGGACGAACTCGACTCCAAAATGACTAACCCCGACTCGTTAATGATGACTCGCGGTTGAATTTCGCGTCCCCGTGTGCACCAGGGAGCGGGAGTGACATGGCCACGACCTGCTCGGACGGCGGATGTCAAAGGACACCTGGTGACGATTCTAGATGTAGTTTCCCGCGGATATCTCTATTCGAGATTGCTGGGAAGGACAGTATATCACATACAGACTGAAGTCGAATAAGGGAAAAGCCACAGCAAAAACTGACTGACTGATATTTGAATTCGGCTAGGTCAGCTCTACAAATAGATGGTCGCTCATATAGCGGCTGTAAAAGGTTGCTATGTTTGAACTAGCGGTTCGTTGACGCAGAAATAGGTTTCTAAATATTATTTCAACAGAACGCTATTTCGAGTGTCATGCCCTAAGATACGCGTTTGTTTATCGTAGCTAATGGTATGTGGGTTGTTGAGGAAACTATACAGTGGGACCTGATCATTGCCATGATTGTCAATCATGATCGTGTCCGACTCGATGATCGGTTATCGATATAGCCGATCGATCATCGGAAATCTGGCTTGCAGTTGTGTAAGCAGGCGAGTTGCCTGACGGATTGTTGGAACAAAAAGTCACAGGAGGATCGGTTTGGTTGGTATGATGCCGCCCAGAGATACCGATCAGGTTCCTAACTGATTCATGTAAAATGAACCGAAGTGGTTTGGTTGACGTGCGTTCGTATGATGGGGTTATTTTCCAGGTATGATATTGAAAGGGTAGCTTAACGCTGCTCGATTGCAGGTAAGCAAAATGGCTTGTTGGGTGTGGAAAGGCGGTTTAATTTAAAGGGAATAGGTGGTTCTTTGTGAATGTTTTAAAGAACCGCCACAAGTTGACTTCCATCTATTTGGTAAACGGCCTTTAAATTAACTGATGTGTTATATAATCCATAAAACATCCACAACTCCCATCGGAATATTTTTTTCTACCGGCTGCTAGACATCTGAATGGCATTATCGGACCATCGAGTAAGCCCATGCAATGTCTTCATACAAAAATTATAGACTCAAGTGTAAAGTTTCAATGGGAATGAGTAATCAACTTTTATGACTAGTTTTGTGACAAAATATTGTCAACCGACACCAACTCAAGGAAACCCTTTAATGGATTAAATGCTTTTTTAACTGGAATGGTAATTAATTTTACCGTGCACGTTAGATGACAAAAGCATTACAAATATCTGCATATTTGTCGTACTTGTTTACGCAAAATACTATTTTACGACGCCAGGGGCTTATATGACATCTGCAAATGACCTACAGATTTTGAAAGGTTTGGTTAACTTCAAAAATTATAATACAGTTTAAGTAAAAGCTGCCGGAAAGACGTTAAATTGTCTTTGACATCTTTCTGAAGCGCTGATTGCTTTGGCTTTGTTTGATAGACGAGTTTCTATAGAAAGAAAACGTAAAATGTTTTAAGCAACGAGCGGAAAACACTAATGATGAGGAGCAGAAACAGTACTTAACGTTGTTAGTTAAGAATTATAGATAGAAAAAAAACCCCAAAATTTTTTTCTTTCTATTTCAAAATAGAAGAGGTTTGATGATTGTTATTTAATATTTTCCTCCATAAAACTGTGTTCTGACTATAATAAATTCTCATTTCAAAATTTATTGTTTTGTTTTATTTCGTAAATTTCCAAAGTCGGTGGTGACCCTTAAATGTCACTTTAAAAATTAAAAAAGCCCTGGTCTGTTTTCTAGTGGAATAGGCGGAGAACGCGATTGAGAACGCGTTCAAGAGGAACCACACCTGAGGCGACTAAAAACATATATAAAAAAAGTGTACAAATAAATAAGTAGACAAGTAAACAAAACATACATTCATTCATTCGAAATATACATTCACTTACATATAAAAAATTTACGTTTTCACATTTAGACATTCATTCATACATTCACGTTAAAAGTTACCAAAACGAAAACAAAGAACAAAAATCATTTAAAATCGCAAGCAGGAAAAGACCGTTTTCCTGACTAACATGTGTTCAATGTACTCGCCGTTGACGATAGCACCACACGTTACCGTACGGTCGCAGTTTTCGCCCGAGTATCTATAACGGGGTAATCGGAAGACTGGTTTCTGATGGGGACCAACGGCGATAGAAAAGATAAGCCAAAAAAGCCCTGTTCATTCTGTGTGTTCAACAAGCATTGAACGCACCTTCCACTAACAATGGATCTTGTTATGGGCTGGGTTGCGGGCGTCAGGAACAGTGATATCTCCCGGCGTGCAATAATGTGATTCTGAAAACACCAATAATGCAAATTGGTTGAAAGAGAAAAGAATACCTTTGTTGAACGAGTGCCGCAATCCTAAGAAGTAATTCTGCTGCAATCCCCAGAAATACTTCTCCAGGAAACAACAATAAAACACGTTGGTTTATTGTTAATTAAAAGGTGAATTTTATTTATTTGATTCTTTAGATTTTAAGCGATTATCAGTTAAGGTGAACTGTCTCAGCCGAAAGTTTTACGAAGAAGCGAATAGTTTGTTTATTCTCCTTTCCTTGACAACCAACATTGAATATGTCAGCTAGTTGCTGACATTTGTTATTTGGTTGTTATGGTTGCGGTCACTTGCGAATTCGCTGGTTGCATCCAGTGAATCCACAACACATTCGCTTGAAGCGAGGATTAGTAGTAAAAAGACGAGTACTGTGCCTTAATGTGGTCAGCCAACAGTAAAGTCGTGTCCGAGTAAATCTACACCTAACCAAAAGTTGAAACTTAACTAAAATATTGAATTGAAAGTTAATTAGAGTATTAAGTTAAGACAATTTTAAGAATAGCATATACATAATAACCTTGCCCATAAAAATAAATTATTATGGAAAATTGAACAAGCCTCGAGACTTGCTAAATAAGGCCAAGACCGAATTCCGGTTGTAGTGCCGATGATGATGATACAAAAAAAAAAAAAACAAAAGTGCCTTAACTTAATTTGAATGTGCTACAAATCACAACCATTTGTGATTAAGAACATTGAAAATCGTAATCTAAATTGAAGGGCGAAACAGGTAAGACCCTACAGCTTGTCAACAATTCGAGGACAAACAACCAGCGACGCAAACACAGCCGCACAAAACCGTGAGTACGTTCATTTTTATCATTTTGGTGCCGTATATGTGTGTATACGTGTAACACCAGCGGAGGAAGGTTACTTTGAAAGAGATGAAATTGGTTTGTAAACACATTACACATCGGGATTTTAAACGTTATAACGTAATTCCGTAATGTATACACTGCCTCAACGGAGATGGGAGGATAATATCAGGCATGACCTTGAAAAAATTTGATCAGGTAGCGAAGCGTAGATGCGAAGTGCAGACGGGGAATGGCGTAGCCGAGTTAGTGAGCTTCAGTTCGTATGACGACTTGTGGCGGTTCCGCCAAACCCCAGGTCCACTTACCTGAAAAACCCCCATAACTGCTACCCAACTTCCTTAAGTTCGCTAATGCAATCACATTAGCACCTTAAATGCTTCACGCATCAAATAGATCAAATTTATTTATCTAAAAGTCCCTGTAAAAGAATTCATACCTTTCATTTCTTCGCATACAAATTCCCTACAAGAATTATTTCCATTATACAGGAGCGTAAAGCAAAACCTATTCGTAACTTCGGTTGCCAGGCAAATTACAACCTCCCCACACCTGCACCGCAATCTCCCGGCAGCAAAAACATTTCCTTCCCAAGGATAGTTAATGTTTTCAATGCATTACCTGGAAATGCCTGCAAAGAATTTTTCCTACGTGGGCATTCATACATGTATCAATGCATCTCTGCATTAGCGACCCAGAACCGAATTTCCAATTAGTGTAGATATTCACACTAGAGTTCGATCCTGTCGTCGCCATAGATGCCATGTACAATTGACACAGATGGTATATACAAACCGTCATTGTGTAATCATCTGAATTGCTTCGCAACTATCGATACAGCTGCAAACACTTTACCCAGAAATGCTCCTTTGTTTGAATCTCCAAACAATCATCGACTTCGCGCATAGCCGCCGGATTGAATTCAAAACATAAACAATGCAAACATAGAATCCGTTTCCCGCAAACGAATTTCCCTGCATATACAAATGCAAGCAAGGGATTCGTTTCGTGTACCAACCCATTAGCACCTTTTCCCAATGGCTATTCGCCTATTTATACAAGGGCATCACTTATCTAAGACTTTTATGATGCCCTCGTCCCATATTTGCTTTTAGCACATCTCTTCGATGCATCGTCGTCTATTTATTTAGCCGCGATGCACATCATAAGCCATGATCGCCCCGATTCCTTTGTCCTTGCCGCCTGCCTGCTTTGTTTTTCTATAGTCTTCGCGCATTAGTAAACAACGCAGATCTGAACGATCACAAACATACTACCATGAGCTCTATTACGAAATCTGGTTTTCTATTCCACCAAGAGAGACTTTACGTTTCTCTGGTAGTAAGTAAAAACATATCCTTAGTGGAGAGGATATCTACCACCACACCACCAAACTCACCCGAAATGAGGGTTGACTCGAAAAGTCCTATTACATCCGCCGACCACCACGGTCGTGCCGCTCCCGCTCTTCGTCGCGCGGCGGAGAAGCATAAATATACCAAGGTCGTGTCGAGAAAGAAGTGTTTCATCGGATATAAGATTTATAAAAATCAATTTAATATTAATAATAAGTTCTAAGTAAAGAAATAAAAAAACGGTGATCACCAATAGACAGTGTGTTTAATTTTCCGTGCTGCAGTGGCTGGCATCCTAGATGTGTTTACCTCATCGTTGTTCCCCTGGTGTTTTACGCAAAATTGTGGACAAACGTGTCGGCCTTTCGTTTTTTTTTTTTTGTTGTACTTGGCGAACAATTTCTTGGAGGAACATAATGATGGAGGAGGAAGATGAACGGAGTGCCCGTGTCTGGCACAAACTTCCCCCCACAGACTCTTGCTATTGTAACAGTTCGACACAATTATTAAATGGTAGGTTGTCTAGGTAGGTTGTCTAGCCGCCCAGAGAAATACCAGCCAATAAACGATTGGGTAGACAAAAGTGTTGAGAGATATCTTGGAGCTTCGCTAATGGATCCGTTCAAGAAAAGACAATAGCATTTCAATGCGATGACTCAGCACAAATAAACAAAATACATAAAATACATCTGCGAAATAATCGCATGGGTTTTTTATTTTAATTTTGTGAAGTTGAACCGGCTTGTTGATTTGAATGCTTAAAAATATTCAACTTAAAGAATGTTTCTTATATAATATAATATTTAGAACGAAAATAAGTATGCAAATTAATGTTTTCATACTAATTTAATGTCTTATGACTAGTGTGGAAGATTGCGACCTTAAGTAGTGTTCCATAATCATGCAAACCCACGATAAATCTATGGCTTGGTTAATGAAAATAAAGCAAACAAAATGAAAGTAACAATCTTCTGATATTAGAAGAGAGAATCTCAACACACCCAAAGCATTGGAATTTGTTCTTAACTTATGTAATGAGTTGAGAGAATAAATAAAACAATTGTATTCATTCTATATCAAATGATGTTGTTTTTGATAGTAGAGGTGACCCTTAATTCAAAGCAAACCAATTAAACACGAAGATCTTAATCAAAACCAAAAAAACACTTCAAACAAGCATGAAAATAAAATCATGCAACCGTAAAATATACAAAAACCAAGAAGAAAAAGAAAAATTGAGGACAATGATTAAATCGTAATCTAAATTAAAGAGCCAACCCTTGGCACGTCTTAAGAAAACACCAGATATTGTTATCGTTCTGATTGATAGAGAACGCTCATTGAGAAACCGATATGACAAAAAAAAATAGAAATCCCGGTAGACAGTCAAATTGAAACTAGGTACAGATAAGATAAGAAGAGTTTTTATGAACATTATAGCGACATATTAAACGAAAATTAACTAAACTACCACACCTCTCTTTGACACCATAAATGTTAGCAATGTCGAACAGAATTAATTTGCGGGACACAAAATAAAATAAAGTCGGCATGTTTAACAGACTATTTTCTAAAAACAAATGTCTACATGTTTAACATTGGCGGTATTCGATTTACATATCCACCTCCAAAACCAGCAATCATCATCATCATCGGTTCATTGGTTTTCCGGGCAAAATTTTGAGCCTTGCGCCAAAACTAGCAACACCAAATTTTAATTTACAGTGAAATATAACGTTGTAAATTTGAATCAAATGGCGCAAGACTGATGACCTTGCCCGGAAAAACAAATTATCATGGAAAATTTAACAAGTCTCAGGACTTGCTAAATAAGTCCAAGACCGGTTCCCGGTTGTAGTGCCGATAATGATGATGATGCAATTTGAATCAAAAACCTAGTAGAGAAGACGTTACGAAAACGTCGAAGTATACATCGGAAAGAATTCGTCAAGGTATTAATGCGATACAAAAAATCACCCCTTGACTCAAGGATAAACCTCAAAAAACGGTTTTCCCACTAGGGACGATATTTTGGATTTCCCAATAAGGACGATATATTTTTTAAAAGTAAATACAGAATATTTGAGATAGTTTCTTTGCCATGATGCTATGATGAATTTTTCTTACAAATAACAGCTAGTGACATTTATATCATTATAAATATGGCTGCCATGACGTTTCAAAACCATAACATTCCTGTTGGGAAACCCATTATTTAAACCACCCGTCGACTGCCTCAACAAAAGAAAAATTATTACTAAAAGTTAGATTATAACTAAAAGAAGTACAAACAAACAAATGAGCGATTTATCCAACTTAAATCTTACACACTCTTATGTGTGGTAATATCTTCCGACTTAGGTTCCTAGTATATAAGAAAAATAGGTTGAACTGTCTACTACTAAGTACAGTGTACTAAGAAGCTCAGATCACAGTTAATATCAGTCAATGTCTGAATACGACAAAAGGAAAGCTTCTGGTGAAACTCGTAATCGAATGAAGTAAGGAGAGGTTCTTCTTTTTCATTTTTTTTTTGATAGCTTATAGTGTGTAGAATAAGTCCCCAAAACAATTTTTGCGAAAAAAATTTGATGAAAAAGTTACAGCATAAAAAGGTCAAAGGTAGTGCGTACATCACGCCAACAGTAGTATGGTCTACAATAGTATTGTGGGGGTTCTTTTAGGCATTCCCGTCTCCTACTTACCAGGCAAGTCATTATACTTACCTGCAAATGAGCAGCGTAAGCTACTGTGCATCATCATCCACCTTAAAACATAAGCCCACGGCAAGATTACCATCTTACCGTGGCATCAAATTTTCACCCCGGGGCATGCTTGCATTCAACGCATCATGTTTCCGAAATCTAATTTGGTTACCTCTTCATGTAACCGACATTAATTCCCGAACATGTCAATGCGCATTGCTGAGAAGCACTTTCTCACACACGTGCATGACATGTTCATCCTCCTCTTATCTGCTGGACCATCCTTCGATTGTCTAAACAACAATCCGTTGGTCCAGAAGACACGTCGACCAGCGTACTTGTTGAGACAACTGCAGCCGATAGTTTCCCTACCATTTGGTAATTAAATATTGCCCCCATATCCTTAGGTTCGCAAACATTGTAATCAATTCCCTTTTATCGGCCAGCAACCGCTATGGGCTCTGGGCAAGAACATGATTGTTACTTAAGCAATCATACCCATGATCATGCCTTATGATGCTCCTGCCTGTAAACTAAACAAACACACAGTAGACTCACTGTGTTTATTCCGTACCCATGTACCAGCACATTTATGCAAACAAATCTCAAATCTTCGGTTGACCTATCGTCATCGAAGAATGTATCGCCTACAACGGCATGATCGTGAACGCCTAAGTAAACACGATAATGATTCTATCTAACATCTGCTAAACCTTTGAAGTGACGTTTCTGTTTACTTAGGACACAGAGACGTATTTCATTCCCAGGCGTCACCACGATGATTTATGACAACAATGCTAGCAGCCCCTTATGCTCGTTCCTTTGTTTGAACAGGTGCAGGATCGTTCATTGTCTGTATTGCAGGCGAAGGGGCACCCTACTTGTCCTATACTGGCATATGGGAAATCCTCTCATTTAACTCCGTTTCGATCGCCCATTGGCCGTCGCCAAGTAGATCCGATTCGCTCCTTCCACCTCGGTGTGATCTACCATCATTGCATATGATGGGATGTGGATTGCATCGGGGAGTCAGATTTCATTATTCGTGGTGTGCGCGCATGCCATAGAGCAAGTCGAGTCTTACGTTTGAGCTGTGTCATTTCTTCCTCGCTCATTCTAAAAAAAACAAGAGAGCCCAAGTCGCGCGGTTGATTATTGTAGTCGAATCGGTCGTTTATATGAGTTGAGCACTGTGCAAAGTGTTCTGTAAATTTTCAATGTTAAAATAGACTAAAACAAGAAACAATTAAGTCGAAGAATCGATGTTATAACTGTCGTTGTAAACTTTTGTTCAATGTAATAATTACATGAAATTGCGCTCTGCAAGCTAACAAAATAATATCGATATTAAAAAAGACCTAACAAACCCAGTGAAAATAAAGAACCATTTTTAAAAAAGCTGTGTTTTGCATTTCCTTATTCCTCATTCGACGGTAATTTGTTCCAGCTTCGAATCTTCACTCAGCGACGACCAGTTTTCCCCCTTTTTTCACCAGCGAACTACATAGTGGGTTGGAGGTAGAACCAGCGTCCCTGACGCCGCACGACCACCATCCCCACAGTATGACCATACTAAGGTAAAAATAATTAATGTATTTGTCACTAGAGGTCGAAAATATACTAGACTCAGTAATTTTTGGGGAAAACACTTCTACATACACGAATATTCATGGTTTTAAAAAGTACCGACTATTTGTAGTTGACCATGTGCTGTGATACCAAACTTTAAACGCGCTTTTCTTGAAATCATGTTTTTCACATTGGTCTCCACAATATCTTAAAAACGGCTCTATGGATCGGCTTTCTTTTTTAATTCATAGTAAATTCAATTTATTGAAGTCTGAACCAAAATGTCGATTTTTTCATAAATTTTTTTTTCTATTCAACACTGAAGAGCAAAAACTATGCGATAATTGATACCAAAAGTTTGCACGTCCGCCATTTTGTTTATTTTCGATATTTTTTTTTCTTGAAAATAGGTTCAGAATCCGGGAAGTATTACATAATTTCAAAAAAACGATGGAGACCGATTGGGTACGTTTTTTTTCGAATCGTCATACTGTGCCATATATTAACTTGACAATTTTTAATATTTTTTGTTGTGGATCCACCCTAAGCTGCGTGCTCTATGCGATTGCAGCGCCGGACCGGGCGTTACGAGTAAAGGGCAAATGAATTCACACCTTAATGCGCTCACTCTACTTCTGACAGTTGTACTAGACCGAGTGCGCCTTTTGCCTCAACATGACGTGACACTTGAATTGCTTTTATACTAATCATTGTTAAGTTCCTTTTTAATAGATAATATCTCTCGTACGAGTAGTCGCCCGTTCATTTCAATTCCTGCTACAACAGGTTATGGGCCCAGGAGCAGAACATCGTCTGGACAATCGAAATTGGAAATCAACAAGACGAGAAGACAACGTGGAAAATACACGCGGAAATATAACCCCACTGCAAACAAAATGGACGGTAAAGCTACGAACGTAATGCACATACAAATGCTAACCAGAGATAATTACGATACCTGGAGACTAAGAATGCGGTCAGTCATGGCGAAAAACAAAACGTGGGCTGACGCAAGCGGTGAAAAACCGAAATCGGAAGCAGCCGAAAATTTGCAAGCGTGGAAAGACGAGGACGAAAAGGCGAAAGCCGATTTGTATCTCGGTGTTGGCGACGCCGAACTCAGCCAAATTAGATACTGCGAAACAGCCCGAGAAATCTGGTTGAAGTTGGAAGCAATTTTCGAATCGAAAGGCCCGGCGAAAAAGGCATCATTGTGGAAGCGGCTATTGAATCATCGACTCAACGAAGGCGGAGATGTACAACGACACGTCGACGAATTCTCCGATATGGTCGACAAAAAGTCCGAATTATCCGTACAAGTCAGCATTGAATTACAATCGATCCTGCTTTTACACAGTCTGCCGGAAAGCTACGAGAACTTTAGATGCGCCATCTTGTCGAGAGACGAGTTACCTTCGCCGGAACATCTGAAAATTAAAATCCTCGACGAAAGCGCGACGAGAAGACAACGCAGCCAATCCCGAGGACCAAGCAATGTTTGCGAGAGAAGGAACGCCGAATTGGAAAAAGACTACGAGCAAAGCGTCGCACAGGTCCATCGGTAAATCGGATGATCAACGTACCGGCGGACCATTCAAATGCATATCCCATAGACGTCACCAAACCGGTCACGGGGCCATAAATTGTCCGGAGAGGGCCGAACGAAACGCAAAATATCCCGAAAACAAAGAAAAAGCCGCCATCGGCGAAGAAATTCCCTTCCTAACCTCCCACACAGACGCAGATTCTTGCTTTGCGGGGAACGTTCAGAAAAACGATACGTGGTGTCTCGATAGTGGATGCACATCACGACAACGACACATTAGAACAAATTGCAAGTGCCGGAAATTTAATGATTAATCTGGCAAATCATGGCTCCACCGACGTAAAAGCGAGTGGAACCGAAATTTTCGCGGCATCTGACGGAGACACGACTCGGACCATACGTCAGGAAAACACACTGCACGTACCCGACCTGCGTAACAATCTTGTCTCGGTCGCAAAGATCACGGACGCCGGAAACAGCGTGACGTTCACGCGCGAAGGAGCTACAATCAAAAACAACCACGGATCTACGATCGCAGTAGCAGATCGGAAGAAGATCTCTATTTTCTCCGCGAATCCGGAAAAGAATCGGTCTGTGCCCTGTCGACGGGAACGCGTAAGCCCTTAATAATCGTTTGGGACGAGAGATTCGGCCACCTTAACTGGCGCGATCTCTTGGAGATGAGCAAAAGGGGGATGGTATCCGGACTTGACCTAGAAGACGACGGAACCACAAATACGTGCGAGATTTGTTCGGAAGCGAAGATTACTGCGCTACCCTTCGGAAAGAAATCGCACCGAGGCGGGAAATGATTGGATATCGTCCATGCCGACGTATGCGGACCGATGAGAGACGAATCAAGAGGCAAAGCTAGGTACTTCCTAACGCTAACCGACGACTACTCTCGTTGGACAGAAGTAAGGTTCTTGCAAAAGAAAGGCGACGTCTTGAAGTTTTTCAAGGAATTCAAGGCTCTCGTCGAAAATCAATCAGGACGAAAAATTAAATGTATGCAATCCGACAACGGACGGGAGGTCTGTAACGTAGAATTCGACAGATTCTTGAAGGGATGGGGAATTGCGCCAAAACTCACGACGCCATGCACTCCCCAGTTAAATGGAGTAGCGGAAAGGAAAAACCGCAGGCTTTTGGAAATGGCGCATTGCATGTTGACGTAATGGAAGCCCCCAACCTCGTTTTGAGCAGAAGCGATCGCCACGACAAACTTCGTAAGAAATCGATGCATTACGAAGACGCTAGGAGATAAAACCCCTTACGAATTATGGCACGGAAAACGCCCGAACGTGAAGAACATGCGAACTTTCGGAGAGACAGCATATATGTTGGATAAAACTCCCGGGAAAAGGAGGTATGAAATGCATTCTCCTCGGATACGACGAATAGACTCAAGGCAATCGAGTATGGATATCAAACAAACGAAGGGTAACCACGACACGAGACATCAAATTTACTGATACCGATACAAAAACGGAAATACATAACGAATCGTCATCGTCCTCGTCAAATCTGAAACGAGATTCGAATCACAATCACAATCCCGAGGGAGTATCACTGCCGAATTTCTTTGTACCGCACCTAGGTGGGGACCACGACGAGGAATCGAGAAATGAATCGCAGGAACACAACCACCCGACGGGAGAAAGGAACGAGATCACCGAAACGATCAGAAGAGCTCCGGGTAGACCTAGAAAGATTTTCACCGGACGACCCGGTCGCCCGTGAGAATTGTATCGAACCACACAAGAAGACGAGGGTCCTCGCGGATCGAGCGGGGGTGGGATCGACCGAACTCTCGGCGACGAGAAGTCGTACATCTCGGACGGCCTGGAGGCAAATTTAGCCAGTCTTCACTCGGAAGCTCCGCATCGGCAAGCATTGAACGGACCGGACAAAGAAGAATGGTTGGACGCCATCGTCGAAGATGTCAAATACTTAATCGAGAACCATACATGGCTGATCGTGAATCGAACCAAGAATCGCAACGTAGTCGGATGTCGAATGGTTCTCAGGAACAAGTACGAGTCGGGCGGCAAGATCGAGAGAAGAAAGGCACGGATCATGGCGATGGGGTTCGCGCAGCCACCCGGGACCGATTTTCACGATACCTACGCTCCGGTCGCTCGCCTGGGATCCATGCACATGCTACTTGCACTGGCCTTAAGGTGCATCAGATGTACATCACGACCGCCTACCTAAACGGTACGATCGAAGAGGATACATATATGGAATTGCTCGATTTACTCGCAGGGTGCTTGAAGAAAATCGTCGCGACACAAGGCAAATCCGATATCGAGAGCCACGCCAAGGAAATGCTGAAACAGTTTCAGGGTGGCGAAAGGGTTTTTCGTTTGAAAAAGGCTTTGTACGGCCTTAAACAGGCGGGTCGGCAATGGCATAAGAGACTGAATGGGTAACTCGAAGAATTAAATATGACACCGACGAGCGCGGATCCGTGCGCATATCGCCTCAAGCGAGGGGGAGAACCGTTGATCATACTGGTCTACGTTGACGACATTTTGATATTCTATCGAGACCAGAAGGATCAGGAATTCGGGGCGAGAGATCTGGGTACTGCTCGCTATTGTTTGGGGATCGAAATCGCCAGGAGCAGAAATCAGATCACCATTTCTCAACCAAATTACATTCGGGAACTACTCTCTCGATTTCGGATGGAGGACTGTAACACCGTCAGTACTCCCGTTGAATCGGGTTCGAGGGTAGAAATGGACGTTGAAGAAGAAGGATCATCGGGAGGAAATCGGCCTTATCGCGAGCTTGCCGGAGCTCTGAATTACTTGGCGATTGCCACAAGACCGGACATTTCGCATATTGTCAGTTGTCTCAGTCAATTCAACACTTGTCACGGCGAGGCACACTGGAAGGCGGCGAAACGCGTCCTGAGATATCTGAAGGGGACCGCCGACTTCGGAATCATGTACACGAAGAGCATGAAAACCTTGGAAGGGTTGACGCCGATTGGGCTGGGTGCCCGGTAGATCGAATGTCGTATACCGGATACGTCTTTAACCTGAGCGGTGCCGCCATCAGCCGGGAGTCGAGGAAACAGCGCACCGTCGCGCTTTCGTCCACTGAGGCGGAGTACATGGCATTAACTGAAGCCGCGAGAGAAGCCTTATACATACAGGGATTCTTGTCGGAGCTCAAGCTGTCCGTTTGTGAAAGAGTTCTGGTGATGAACGACAACCGAGGGGCACAATACTGACCCAGAATCACACGTTTCACGCGAGATCGAACCACATCGACATCCGGCATTATTTCGTCAGGGATGTCTTGCGCGAAGGTCGACTGGATATTAAGCACGTTCCTTAGGATAAGATGCCCGCGGATTTTCTCACGAAGGGATTGACAAAAGAAAAACATCGGAAGTGTCTGGATTTGATCGGCTTCGGGGTTCTTCAGAGGATCGACCTAGCACTACAATCGAGGGGGAGTTTTGTGGAGCCGCCCTAAGCTGCGTGCTCTATGCGATTGCAGCGCCGGGCCGGGCGTTACGAGTAAAGGGCAAATGAATTTACGCCTTAATGCGCTCACTCTACTTCTGACAGTTGTACCAGACCGAGTGCGCCTTTTGCTTCAACGTGACGTAACACTTGAATTGTTTTTATACTAACCATTGTTAAGTTTCTTTTTAATAAATAATATCTTTCGTACGAGTAGTCGCCCGTTCATTTCATTTCCTGCTACAACATTTTTCACTAAAAAAAAAATGTGTATGTACACCTAAATACTTAACAAATATGTGTACAAAATTTGACATTGATATTTGCTTTCGTCTTTAAGAAAAAATTCAAGAAAAACACGTAATTTTTGAGTGCCAAGATGAAAACGTCCGGTGGGGCTTTTCAGGGCCCGAAGAGCCACGTATCGCTTGATTCCCCCATAACCAGCAATACAACTTACCTTTAAGCTGAAATTTCGGCAAGATTGTACAATCTTGCTAGGACATTAACCGCCACCCAATTAGCTGGACTCATTTCGGTTATCCATACGGATAACCGACATAAATACATATTGGGCAGTTTACCTTTTTTGGGGGCTTTTCCAAACCTCTTTCCCACGGTCATTCCTGAAAGAATAATTCATGGCAAGATTATCATCTTGCCATGACATCAATTCAGCACCAACCGAGTTTCCGCGACCGAACAATGGATGGCACATATCCACCGGATGGCACATATCCACGCTAATCTTTCCGTTTGTTATCTTTGTACCCATCCATTGTCCTAGCAGTCATTTCGGGTTGCTTGCACATCTGCAAGCCAGACTTTCAACGGCATGTTCTATGATCTATCTTTCCTAAAGTAGAGAAGATCAAATTAAACATTGGCCTTTCAGGCGCGCATATTTGCTTGGATCTCAGCATGACCGATTTTATGATCCGTCGCCGTTTCTTGGAACGATCACCAGCATCGGTCATGACCACCAATTTTAGTTTACACAAAGTCAACACTCAAGCGGATACTTTCGGCTGACAGTGCCTTCAACGGGATTAACATATCCCTAAGATAACATGCATCGAATCATACATGACCGAAATATGTTTATTTTAAATGATCTGGCAACGGCCATACCCAAATATCGGTCATACAATTTTTTTCCATGGACATATTACCTTATATGAAAAAGAGAAAGAAAACAGACCACCTTCCGTAAGTTTCATCATCATCGGCACTACCATCGGGAACCGGTCTTGGCCTTATTTAGCAAGTCCTGAGGCTTGTTAAATTTTCCATAATGATTTATTTTGTCTGGGCAAGGTCATTAGTTTTGCACCAGAGGCTCCCCGACGGGGAATCGAACCCCGGTCTCCCGGGTGACAGGCGGGTATACTAACCACTATACTATCGAGGAGCCCTTCCGTAAGTTTACCATTCAAAAAAAGCTCTCTGTACTGGTTTCCACGTATTCATATATAACAAAGACTTTCGAGATTCTCTCCTCTTCGGTCTAATCTTTCATCCAGACAGACAAACCTCAAGGGACGGAGAATTTACAACGACAATGTTCGCACTCCACGAATCCAGTCACATGGTGTCAACATTAAAATCCATTGTGTTTCTTCGGCCCCACAGGACACGCACCTCATTCTCGACTCTGAACTTTTTGATTCCGACTACAACACATTTCGTATAAGATAGATGGTCTAGTATCTCCCAACGAAGCATTCTGGTTGCAACCCACAAAAGTTTCAATTTGACATCTGCCGCAACATTTTGGCGGTATTTGTATTTGTTCGTGTTCCGCCGAACATAGTCCAAAAATAAAAGTCGTTGTATTACACTTTTTACCTTTTATTTATTAATTAATTTTTGTTCGACGCCGACTCGACTACACACTCGATATTTTCTTTTAGTGGAAGTTCCAAGCTCGTCAACGGCCAATTAACAACATCTTTCTTTCCCGTAGGAAGGAAACTCAACCCGGTTCCTCTATCTCCAGGTGATCGCCTGGATACAGTATGGATGCACCCACACATACAGAGGCGAACGTTGTGCTGTGTGGTCGAAGATACGCCGAGGATTGTTAGGATTTTCCAACTTCTGCGGTATCCCGTTTGTATACATTACCCGCGTGTGATTTATTGCCCTTAGTGATTTCCTCGCCCGAACTCGTTATCTTTGGCTGCGATATTGTTTGCATGGTTTGCATCCTATTGCAGGAACAGTGTCAGTTCGTTAATTGTTTATCTATTGCTCCTACAATGATCCTTTCCATAAAGGGCACCCCAATTGCAGCTGGCTCAAGAGGAGATCCTAAACATTGCTTATTTCTTTGCCGCATTATTATCGCGTCGGTTTTTTTATGGCTGATACCCCCCATGGCCACTTGTGGTTTCCTAGCTAATGGGTTGCCAAACAAATTCGTTTCTAGTACTGTGTCCTTCAATAGCCGGGCAGGCATGATCGATTGGTAGAGGAATGCGTCCAACGTGTCTGTGGATACGTGTGGCTGAGGACACTAATGTACATGGCTCCTTTTGCTGGGTTAAAGGTATTTACTATAACAGGTGATGAGTGAGTTCACAGAACCGCCACAACATCGTATGAATGTATATTTCAAGCACAGGTTTTCATTCCATGATCCACCTACATATTGTGTTACTATATTTGGTCTTCTGACGCAAGGCTAATAACCTGGCCCATAAAATAAAAATTATTATGGAAACTTTAACAAGCCTCGAGATTTGCTAAATAAGGCCAAGACCGGATCCCGGGTATAGTGCCGATAATGATGATGATGATGATGATATTTGGTCTTCTAATTTACGAAATACTTCTCAATTTAAAAATGCAGTTCTTGTTTTGGGAAGATGATTTTATAATCGATTGCTGCGACCTATTTAAAATAAAATGTGTTTCACCAGGTGATAGTTCCCTTTTTGAGGGTTTTTGGAAGTCCATTTTTATTTAATATGATTCGCAAACTATTTATTGGCCTATAGGAAGTTCATGACATCACTGACTCGGCTGCGCCATCGTTCCCTGCCCT
Organism: Microdon myrmicae; assembly: GCA_963931805.1. NCBI lineage: Eukaryota > Metazoa > Arthropoda > Insecta > Diptera > Syrphidae > Microdon > Microdon myrmicae. Next base: position 128,315,617 of record OZ007502.1, on the reverse strand, counting down.
GTGCACTCTCTTTCCACGCTTGACCATCCGACCCGATTTGCTATTGGTCATACCTAACATTGTCCTCCCCTCTCCGTCGCGGCCGTTCTGCCGGTCTCTTTCCCATTGGTCTTCCGTCACAAATTCTACGCACGGTCGTATCGTTGCCCATTCCCGCCACATGTCTTAATCTTCGCGACCTGATTACTCTCACTATTGTAGATTTGTGGTATAGCTCTTCCAATCCGTGTTTGTGGAGTTTCCTCCCTTGCCCTGCTTTTTCGTCATATTTACCACCAAAGATATGCCTTAAAACTTTATTCTCATGCGTCGCATCCATATAGAACGATTCGCATCCGAATAGAACAATCGGCATGATTATGGTTCTATAGACACGGAACTTATATTACGTGATAGCAGTTTGGATTTTAGCAGTTTACTGACTGTGGCAACCTAGCGTTGCCGGAATGCAGTCTTTTGTAAATTTCCTTTGACATTTCATTACCGGTCGTCAGTATTGTTCCCAGGTATTTAAATTCAATAACTTTTTTAAATATCTTGCCCCTGACGTTTTTGTCTGTTCCCTGAAGTCCACTTGCTCTCGCCGTAATCATATATTTTGTTTGATCTGGAGTTATTTCTAGGCCCTCTTCTTCTGCCGCTTGCATGATAATTTCACTGTTTTTACATACAGTTTCTGGATTATCGCCCAAAACGGCGACGTCAACCGCATATGCGAACACTGTGTGACCCTGTGGCGTTTCTAACAGATACACTTACAATCGAATAAGAAAAGGCATCAGCCGTATACCAAGCAATAACATAGCAAGTCCTCCACATCAGTTGAGTGTACGTGAGTTTAGAAATCGAATTCGTACACGCGGCAGTGGCCTGATGTGATGAGCGTTGGTTCTATTTTTAGTGATTCTAACCGTCATGGCGTCAGTTCGAATTACACATTCTTTACTATCGTCGCAAACGCTATAACCCCATTTAGGAATGATTCAATGTTGATCAATGATCCGATGTTGTTGTCTTGTACCTTTCTTACGACAGACTCGAGCACAAGGTTAAAAAGACATGGTTTAGTCCGTCGCGGATTTCAAATGGTTCTGAGAGGCGGTTTTCTATTCTAACTCGCCCTTTATTTTCGTTCATGCAGATTTGAAGGAGGGCCGTATATTTTTTCGGGACTCACAGCTCAACTGTAATATGGTAAAATCTTTGTCTTGCAACTGAGTCGTAGGCGTTTTGAAGTAAACGAACAGTTGGTGAACCGTCTTTCCGTATTCCCACATATTTTCCAGCAATTGCCTTATACTGAACATTTGGTCACTCGTTGACCGGTTCCTACGGAATCCGCACTGATAGTCTCTCAGTATTTCTTATGCGTAAGGTGTGATACTTGCCAGTATGACATTTGTTAGTATTTTGTATGTGGTTGAGAGCAATGATATTCCTGTTGTGGCGATACTTGAGAGGTTATAGTTTTTGTTCTTCTCCCAAGTTCGCCCGTTGCGGTCGCCACCGTGCTTCCGTAATTACCCGGGAAGAGTAGCGACCGATCTTTCGTGGGACGTTGCTCTTGGGATACTGCTTGTCGAGATCACTATGTATAACCCTTTGTATACAAAATCTTGTCGCGATTTTACATCGCGGATGCATTGAAATGCAAGTAATATATCAAAAAGTACTTCGGCTAGGGTCGAGTACTGGGAAGTGTGTAGGAATTCGGTTAAGCGAATTCCTGGAAATTTGGGATATGCAGGGCATATGAACATATAAGTTAATTTTTATGTTATCGTTTTATTTGAAAATAAAAAAACACTTTATTTGGTTCGAAAGTTTATTTTCGAAACCGACCCTTATGATCTTGGAACAACTTAAGACTGAATACAAATTGAACGTAAATACTACTTATAATGTTAATTTACTCGTATCAGCAATTCCGCGATTCTGTTGTGACTGCTTGTTGATGAACCTATATGAACTCAGGTGAGTTCAACGATTATGCTATGTTGACAGCAGTTCTGGGGGCTTGCAATGAACTCACGTGAACTCGGGCGAATTTTCTGGTTTTGCGATGAACTCTCATGAACTCGGGTGAGTTCAAGGTTTGCACTATCACGGCGTTTGTGCTGTGTTAACTTATACACTGCGATTAGGGTATGGTGATTGAACATCTGATTGCACTTACCATGCGTTTGTTTTAATTTGGGGATTATCAGGGTATTTGTTGTATAGGCGACAACATTTGATTCGTTTATCAGGAATTTTGTTAGATCGGAAGAATGGATTTGTGGATCAGTTGGGTGATGGAGTTGTTAATTGGTTTGAAACGAACATTTGATTCGTTTAATAGGAATTTAGGTTTAGGTGTAGGGATTTGGATGTATATGTGGGGGGAGGGGATGGGAGGGCTTTTCAGATCACTACATTCCTCTGTAGCTTTTGCAGTTAGATTTGTCGCCTTTTATGAACATGGGGACGACTATTGAGGTTTTCCATTCTTCCGGAGTGACTTCCTTATCCCATATTGTTTTAAGCACTTGGTGGATCTTTCGAGCGGTTGCCTCTCTTCCATGCTTCATAAGCTCTGCCGGTATGCAATATACTCCGGGTGCTTTGTTGTTTTTCAATCGATTTATTACATCTACAACTCAGGGTGTCCTGTATGTACGTCTGGTACGTTTATTTGTGATTGATGGGTGCACACATTGAGCAGGTTTTCAAAGTACTGCTTCCATCTTGTCACGATCTTGTTTGTTTCTGTGACCAGACTGCCGTTTGCGTCTCAAATTATTTTGGCTCTTCTTCGGTAGCGATTTCTAATTGAGTTTATTTCGGCATACATAACTCTGATGTTCTTTGCTCTGGCATTTTCTTGGAGTTTTCGATCAGAGTCTGTGGGGGTTCTCTATATTACACGGAGAACTAACCCACAATTTTTACCCAATTTCGCCCGCTAACAATGCACCACCTCTATCCCAATCCCTTCCGTCGGCTATTTCACCTGCAAAATGGTATACCCGATTGACCGCATAATCAGAATTAATTATTTATACAAATAATGTATTACTGAATTCAAACCCTTTCTTGCCATACGGCAACACCATATCATAGCCATGAGATATTTCCACCGGAAATCACAATTTCATGTCTGGGCCAGCGATGCTGTTGCTATATTGCGAGACCACTGGGGTAATTTCAGATCACCAGAGTTTGGCTCTCACGCTTATAATTCCCAAGCCATTGCAGCGTCCCTTCGACTTCCCCCGGACACGCTATTCGCTGGGGATCAATAAACTCGTTGGTCAGGTGAATAGCACAAAATACCTTTCATCATCATCATCGGAACTACAATCGGGAACGGCCTTGGCCTTATTTAGCAAGTCCTGAGGCTTGTTAAATTTTCCATAATGATTTGTTTTTTCCGGGCAAGATCATTAGTTTTGCACCAAAGGGTTTATTCACCTCGATGGGCGGGCAAAACGAGAGAGCACAGATGAGAGTATGATCTCAATTGGTTGATCGCTGTGCATAGCCAAGAAGTCAATTTTTCATCCCTGATTGGAATGAGTCGAAGTTCAACCACCGCTGCGTGCACACAAGTTTTGGAGTTTGAGTCGCGAATTAATTTATGAGTCGTGAATTAATTTTTGAATCTAAATTTCGTATCAATATATTAGACGATCCCGAAAGAACTGAAAGGTGTATAGTACTTCAAGGAATAATGTGCGTTTAAGAAGTATTTAACAAAAGAATCCCCGGTGCTTGTACTAAAATTATAAATTTAAATATAAATCCTAAGCTACAAACAAATTAATAAAAAAGGTAAAAATAAAAGAAAAGCATTAACCAAAAAAACAGAAACTACCCCGGTGTGTTTTGATTTATCCTACTCTTCGTTGGTGGACAATTTTCGGCGACGCAATTGTTGGTGGGAGTTTAGTGATTCCGTGTCATGCCGGCACACCCAACTACAACCCTCAACAAGTCTTCTCCCATTCGCGTTTTTTGTGTTTGAAGAGTCTCATTGTCTCTTTCCGAATCGTCACGTATTTTTTTGCGTTGACTTCATCATATCTTTTTAAGTGGATCACTCTGAGGTGGTTATGTTGTTCGATCTTCGCCCTGCATTCCTCGTCAAACCAAGGCTTGGACTTAATTGTTTTCTTAAAATCTAATAGCTTTTGGTCTGTTTGTTTGATTACGTCTCTGATCGATGCCTATTCGGTGTCCACATTATTGGTTTCCTCTTCCTCACTCCGCCCATTCTCTAGGATGCTAAATCTATTAGTCAGTTCGTCTTGATATTCAGCCCTTTGCGCAGATCTTATAGTTTATCATTGTCGAACTTTTTGCTCGTCTCTCGAGACTGCTCGCGTGGGTTTGCTGCGAACCGACTCTTAATTTTGCCTATCATTATTACAAAACATAAAATAAAAGTTTAGTTTAGTTTATATGAGATATTTTTTTACTTCCTCGCGACCTTTTAAAAATGTGGTTTTTCTCTTTGGAATTGAATACTCGATTGACAGACGAAAATCTTCGCTCGTCAAGTAAATTTCGATGGGGAAAAGTCACGATGGGGCGTCAGGACTCACTACCAAAATCTAAGTCAGCTGTTTCAAATTGTGCATCTTTACATGGAGTGTGACGCCAATGGTTGTGTTGTATAAACATTTAAACACACTCACACAACTTACAGGCTTCCGGCTGGCTAGCACGTGTTCTTCGGCTTCCGGCTTATTCGCCCGTAGATCGTCCTCTTCGCTGGAAGTTTGTCCGGCGGCTTCCGACTCGTGGAGTGCATTGATTGTGATGTCCCCGTTGGAGGAGCGAGAGAGGTTAGGCGAGGGTGCGTCCTGCCTCCTTCCATGGTGTGGGGTCTGGCCAGGGGATTGCTTCCCTGCTCCAGCTTTGGTCCTCGATCGGTTGATGGTGTGGACCCTCTCTTCTTGAGGTGCCGTCGCTGTGCCACTTCGAGCCCACCTTGGGTTCCATCGGCACCTTGGTGTTCCTTCGGGCTGGTGCACAACATGTTGTATGCTTACCGAAAGGCGCGTATTTCAAACGTGTTATAATTGGCTTAACTACTTGCCACCCGGTTGGTTGGGTTCCTTGTGAAGGTAGGGGTTCTGGACTTCCGGGGGTCACCCCTGAGGTTGGCCTTCCTCAGCTGAGGGACCTTGGCCGGAGTCTTCTCCTTTGGGACGCCTTGTTGACTCCGCTGAACCGATGGTGTTTTAAATAACAAGGTCGACTATTTTTTTTGTTTATTATTACTTTATAATATATTTATTTAGTTTAACTATTTAACTATGATGAAGTGCCACACTTGGCTGTCTGTTACTAATTCTTTAAACGATGTGCCACTCTTTGGCTGTCTGATACTAATTTTTTATTCTCCTATCGGAGCTCCCCTTTTTATATCAATTAATTTAAGGCAAAAGAAACAAAAAACCCCACATGCATTCCCACGATCACGGCTGTCCTCCAGACAGTCACCTGACGCCAGTCGCAGTCGAAGGCCAGGCCAACGACGGTGAGAATCGCAGCGCTGCGAACATTTTTCCCCCAAGGCCATGAAAACATTTCGATTCACGGTGACGTGAATCTGATTCTTTCATACTGTGCAGGTAGAATTACCTGGGCGCTGATGGGGTATCGGATGCGACCGTCCAGGTGATGAGTACGTTGGGAATTGCAGAATTGCAATTCAGGTGGGAGTATGAAAATAAATGCATTCCAAGGTTATTCGTTTAGAATACGAAAAATGTGGGAAAATGCAAGATTGCAATTTTTGTATGGGGTATGGAATGCGTTTAGCAATGTGTAGACATGTGATAAGGTTTCACATGCTACACCGAAAGCATTCTTTGAATTGTAGCAAGAATATATTGATGCTACACTTAGAGAATTGCTTTCGGTTTTAATATTTTAATTAATTCATGAAATTGTATGGTTCTTTCGCAGAACAAATGGTAGGGCATTTGTTAGATTTGGATGAGGGTATTGGCAGTTTGCGTACAGCGAGGTGCCATGTTATGTGTAAAAGTTGCTTCTAAAACCTATTATAGTAGTTTTATTAAAGTAAGGTTAATAATAAACTAAAATTAATTAAATGTAGGCTCCTTTTTACACAAGAACACACGCATAACCTCTAAATGTCAAAGCGCTGTACGAGCGGGAGGTGTCGATTTTAGCGAATTTTGCGTTATTCTGCCCACATTTTAATGGTAAATAATTCATTTATTTTCGGAGTATTTCTCAAATATTACATTAACTTATTCTCCTAAAGGTAAATCGAATTAAAGTGAAAAAAGTTGGCGTTTCTATTTTATTAGTGATATGTCAGTGACACTGTGCCCTATCTGATAACCACAATACGTTTCGAAAAGTTATTAGTCCCCACTTTTTATTGCATCTGACACATATGAAATTATTTGCTTTAGTTTTGTGTGCCCTACAATTCTGTAGACATGCTAAGGGTACATTTTCGTCATATTTTGTTTTCAAAAAGACAGGGAAGCTACCAGAGTTCGCATAAGAATTCGCACCACACAAAAATGGTTTGCTAAATTTCGAACCAGTGGTATGAGTCTTTTAAATGGATTCCGGCGTGGTTGGTAAACCGAGGTTGCTTCTGGCTATGTGAAAGTACTATTCGAAAAAAAAAACGCCTAATATGCAACTGATTACGCAAAGTCCTAAAATAGAACATAAAACCGTTTAAATCTATCTGCAACAGTTTACTTACATTTCTCGCCTCGATGTTTAGGTTACACACAATTTGATCGACGATAATCCATTTCTCAAGCGACTTATGACGGTTGTCAAAAAGGGGATCTCTTATGATCACCTGTGGGTTTTTTCAGGGCCCGAAGAACGGCGCATCGCTCTGGCCCCAATATCCCTCTGCAAATTCCATAATTAACTTACCTTCATAAGAGCATCCCCCACCTGAAAACATAAACCCACGGCAAAGATTACTAACTTGCCATGGCAACAGAAACTTTCGCCCCGAGGCATGCTTGCACCCAGTGCATCATGTCCTATTACCTCACGGTTACCTTTTCATGTAACCGACATCGAATTCGCACTTACACATGCATGACATGTTCATCCGAACATGGCTGAGAAGCATTTCCCCTAAAACATATTCGTGTCCCCTGATCGGCACACATGTCCATTGCCAACCATTAGGAAAACTTCCACGGCCCCCTTATCGAAATTCATGTCAATCATGCTCTCTGAAATCTTTCTGTGTTTGCTTTTTTCAAGCAATCACCGATCCCACGATCACGTCATGCAAATCGATGCCTATACAGCTGCAACCAATTATCTCGGATCGGCTGCATAGGCAATCCTAATGTATTTGCATTTGCCTGTACAAATAAAGCCGCATCTTAGCGGTTGTCTATTTAGATCCTATTTCGGTATATACAATATACCCTCTATCGTTATGATAGAAACGTTTTCAATCCATGTTTGAACAGCTGCAGGTTTTTCCTTCTATCCTCTCTTCAAGGCGCGTTCGTTTATCCTTCCTTCCAAGAGGAAGACATTCATTTTTCCAGTTGCATCGATATACCTAAGGAATCTCCCAATGGGACGCGGATCGGTTCCCATTGGTCACAAATTGGCGAAGGGTTGAAACCCATCGCAGGCATAGAGGCTGGGTCAATTTCACAAAGCTACAGGGAGTCAGATTTGAATCGCGAAACCTATCACCACGGAGTCGTTGAAATTATACTGTTAACTTCTTTTTCGGGTTTGTGCATTTTAATTAGCCATTCGGTTTTTTTGGCACTCGGCACTGATAGAGTGTACGATCGTAGAGTTTTCTCCGGTGCGGCTGGAAGTGAGAATATTTATAACACGTAAGATCTAGTGGAAATAAAAAGACAAAAAAATACCACAGACAAAAATAAATAGTTAATCTTGTTTTAAACCTTTCTAATAACTGTAAAATGCGCATGACGACCAAATAAATTACAATTGACGTGAATCAGTGTGTGTTTGTTTATCTGATGTTACCTCTATTTGGGAAGTGATTTTCCAGACAACCCTTTTGACTGGAGTTCCTCAATTTTAAGTAGAGGTGTTGCTGAACCCCATGCCCATGAAGGCGTACGAGCGATACCACGCACACACCCATCGCATAAAAGACCATAGTAATCTTTTGAATGTCAGCATCAATGTTCGTTTTCATCCGAAGGATATTTTGCTATGCATGTGGCAGGACTATCGTCGTGTGCTGTTTTACCAACTGCAACTAACGAAATTTAACCAAGAATCGCACTAGAAACCAAAGGCGTTTATTAGACCTTTCACCATCACACTCCCATTTGCTTCGGTCGTTTCAAAACTCCAGGGAAATCATTCACTGATCAGATAGCTATAAGAACGTACCTCGACCAGCTTTTCACCTCTAGGCCCAAAACCTTCTACAAGGGGGCATAATGAATGAGCAAACTCTTGTGTTTGATAATGAAGTTCAAAGGCCTTTGACGAGATGTTTTTAGGATTAGATTGAAAATCAGATCGGTAGTAACTAATATAAAACAAACCTGTTTTTTTCTTAGTGTTAATAGTAGAATCAAAGCGAGATAAGCTTTAGAAATGCCAATTTTACTGGCTTGAACTTGAAGAGCGTGTTGCTAATTGCGAAACGTGTAAAAGACATGATACGAGCAGTTCATTGAGCGCAATGGCAATTTCGCTGTTTGATAACGTAAGCACTCATAGCTGTGATTATTTATACCTCAGTAAGTCAAAGAGATTGCAAAATGCTTTCGTAATTGAGACTAACATTAAATCATTCATTAATTGTTTATATAACTTAATGGCCTCTGATTGCAAATTATAAATTGTTTACTCCGACCTTAATTTGTGTAGCTCTTCACAGCGAAGAACGTGCATCAAACCACGCCCGCGTGTACGCGAGGATGTCACAACTCGTGAATAAAGCTGTTATTGCTCTGTTATAGGGCGCTGATGATTTTTCAATTCTATTTTGGTTCTTCCTCTTTTTCTAAGGTTTCGTGTGCGTAATATGTTGGGATTTCAGCAGTTGTGTGTCAGATTGCAGATAAAAATGGTTTTGGTTGCTTCACAGCGAAACGTAAGATCATATGAATTCATGTTGTGAATGGAATATATACGAAGATTAAAAGCGCATCAATACTTTAGATCTTACGAGATGGCGGCTTATCTGCACAGTAGAAGTGATAATTGTACTTGAGATCGAATGTTCAACTTGTCGTGAAATGCTTTCATTTTATCACTATCAAAACATTGTGTTTCGTTATCATGAAGACTAGCAGTTACAATACAAAAAAAAAAAAAACACTTCCTTTTTTGTGGACCTTCCGCGATCTTCCGCAAGGGACGGCGTATTTATTTTATCGTGGGGAAATAAGTTGCCCCCACGGAATCTATTTTAAGACTTTATTATTATTATTTATTGGCCTGTAGGAACCCGGAAGTTCATGACCTCACCGACTCGATTCCGCCATCGTTCCCTGTACTGTGCACTCTCCTTCCACGCTCGACCATTCGATCCGACCTCCTCGAGGTCAAATCTAACATTGTCCTCCCATCTTCGTCGCGGCCGTTTTTTGTTTTGTTTTATATCCACATTTATTTAACAAATTAATTACATATTTTACTTAAGACTAAATGTTAATTTCTATTTTAAAAATATTACTCTTACATTAACTTACTGGCTCTTCGCAAGCACTCTAAATTATACATTATTATTTTTCTTAAGCCTTTCGGCGTACAATAACTGTTTTTATAACATGTCACAATAATTGATATGTTTTCTTTTTTAAATGTATTCTATTTTTTTTTCTACACCATGTACTATTTGAATTCTTTTTTTTTTTTTTTAATTACGTATATAGAGAGTTGACACGCAAAAAATAAAAAATTAAATAATGAAACAAAAACGGACAAACATAAACAAGGAATACAAATAAAAATAAAAAATTAAAATCAAATGAAAAACGAAAATAAAAAATTATAATTGGGAATTGGGGATGGGGGGAAGGAAAGCGGTGCGCCTAAGAGGCATACTATCTTTGGGGACGTGTAGTCCTTTTTCATCACTGATCCACCACCAGTTGGGATGGGATCGATCTTTTATTGATTTATCTCTTTCACCGATCACCATACTAAAACGCAGGCGCTCTGGAAAACTAGAGATATCGTTATCGTGGAGAATTCGTTTATCCCTGGCACCACGGAAAGCGTGGTAAATTATAGGGACTCCACGTTTGTCTTGAATAAGTCCTTTTTTATCCAAGAAAGGGAACGCTTCTGGGGGAATGACCCCATTATGGAGAGTACTCTCCATATACATATCATTGGGATAGAATGCTCACGAAATGAGATCATTTTCACTGCACATTGCCCTTGTGTGACCACGAATAATCTTAATAATCAAGTTATCTATTCTGTTTAGTCCTGATTTGTCATACAGTACTTTATTGGGATAGTATTTCTTATACTGCAACTCTGGGGCTCTATACATTCCGAGACAGGAACGCAAACACCTCGAACACCCAAAACGTCTCCATGTAAAATGGAGATATGTTGTACCATATCGGGCAGCCATACACCAATATTGGTCGGATGAATGTCGAGTATGAAAATATTTTCACCTTGGGGTCCAGCAGACTACTATGGAGGAGTCTTCGTGTCATTGCATAAGCGTTTTTTGCTGCTGTAAGAGCAGCTGCTGATCAAGCCAGATTCCAAGGTATCTGACTACAGTTTTTACTTGTAGTGGAAGATTATTATTTCCTGCAATGGAAAATGTTTTCCAATTCCGTTTTGTATCCCTCGATGCACTGGACAGCGGCGTTCTGAAAAGGATAGTCTCTGTTTTCTGGAAATTTATTTATAATTTCCAGTCGTCGCAAAAACGTTTGATTTTGTTGAAATCATCTTGCAGAAGTCTGTTGATGACATCAATCTTTTCTCCAGATCTATACACCACAATGTCGTCGGCATACGCAATTGCATGGTTGAGAGAACCCACTAGGGGAGAATTCACTGCTCCCTGTTGTAGACCGTTTTTGATGTGTGAAGTCTTGTTAGAGATTATATCTCCACATTTCACTACAAATTGTTTACCCATTATCATATCGTAGATAATGTATAATAAATATTCGGGCATACCTAGATTTGATAACTCATATACCAGACCTTCTAGCCATACGGTGTCGAAAGTCTTTTCAAAGTCAAACAAACAGGCCCCTGTGCATTGTCGCTTCGCCTTGTTCCACTGTATGTCGGAAACAAGTTTTGTCGCAGCATGAACTGTGTCATGTTGCGATCGAAAACCAAATTGGTTGTTTGGAATAATACCATTTTCCTCACACCAGTTAGTCAATGTTTTATTTATAATTTTCTCGAATATCTTGCTGATGTTCGGAAGCAAACTAATCGATCGAAGATTGGCTGGATTGCTCCTGTCCTTGCCCTTTTTGGGGATGGGATGGACTACTGCAGATTTCCATTGGGTTAGATAATATGCATTATTTAGAGCGTTATTGAACAAAATAGTGTAAACCTTCACTACTTCAAGAGGTAAATGCTTTAGAACAATGTTTGGGATGCTATCTATTCTAGAAGATTTTTTGTTCTTAATCGATCTAAGAATGTCCGTCAGTTCATCTTTGTGTACAAATATGCTAGTGTTTAGATCTCTAAGCGGGGAATCCGCTCTATTATTTTCACTAAAGATAGTTAAACTTCGACTTAAGAGACGCCATATGTTAAGTTCATTTCGTAGCGAAATATGTTTTTGGAGAGCCCTATTTTCCAGGTCAAGGTTAGAATGAGCCGATTCGTTTAATCTATACACTGCTTCGAAACAAGCGCCAATTGAGTTCGCCTTTTTTTGCGGATCCTCGACTATTATGAACTCTTCGTTAGAGTTGATGTGTTCCAGGGTAAGTCCTGCGTTCAGCAGAGTTTGACAATTCTCGGGAGTCCACGGAACTCGCAGACATGGGATGTCATTATAATCTTTCCTTCGAAAGACTTTATTTATTTGTGGGAACATATTCGGTCCACTAGCTTTAATGGCTTGAATTCTCTTGTTCCAGTCTTCATTGATTATTGATCTATAGTTGTCACGGATCAGTTTTTGAAGATTTTTAATTAATGACTTAATTATTTTTATTTCCTGGCTATTTGGATCGCTGAATTGTCTGTAGAGCAGTTTTAACTTAGAGAGCAGAGTACTCTTTTGCCTATACAGCTCGTCGATCGTTGCGTTTCTGTATCGGTTTGTATGGCTCTCGGAGTGAGACACTTTTGGGATAGAACGATGCATTGTATTAGTAACAATGTTGTTCATCGTCGAAAGATAATGATCAATTTCGTCATTATGAAGATTTCTGTAGGTTGGTGGATCTATGCCATTGGAGCGTAATTCTTTTTTTATTATCTGATCAAAGTGCGACCAGTGTGCTTTTACGAAATTAAAAGAGTGTATCTGTTTGTACTGCTCAAGTAGTGAATGTTCGTTTGGGACATGTATTACAGCACCAAGTCCGTAATGATCGCTATCGTACTCGATTGTACGAATACAATTTCGAATAGTTAGATCCGTATCTAATAATTGTATTCGCTCGTCCAGCAGCAGTAAATCCAAGAAGGAATTTCCTCTTGGATATGACGGCGTACTTGTAGCGTACAGTTCTTGTTTATGTTCGATAGCGTTTGTTTGCCACCAGTGGAACAACACATTGCCTCGTGTGTTTGTGATAAGGTTACCCCAAGCACTGTGCTTGGAATTGAGATATCCCGCCATAAAGAAATAATTACTTTCCGAGTCTAACTTGAGACTTCGAAAAGGGGTATCAAGTTCATTGATAAACTGTAGACACTGTGGAGATTCGGGTGCATAAGCAGAGATCACATATAGATGCTTTTGACTTTTCAAGGGAATATCTATAACGCAGGCTTCTAGTACCTGGAACTTGTATACATCTCTACTGTAGACGACTTTGTGTTGTAGACCATTTTTAACTAAGACAGCGACCCCGCCCACCTGAATGGAATTTGGACGATCTCGTCTAATTATTTCATAATTTGGGTAGCCCAATTTGTCCCTTTGGTTTAGCTTAGTTTCGCTAGCCAAAAGCACATCTGGGCGTTCAGCTTCCAGCAGATTGCTGAGATTATCCCTTCTTTCCATGCGGATTAGTGAATTAACATTCACAGCAATAATTTTTAGGGTTAATTCAGTCGCAGTGAACGTTATAATTAGAGTGTGTGTTCGTCTGGAAACAGGGTCGAATAGATAATGTCCGTTTCAGCCACTTGTTCCGTCAGTTTTTTTTTTCCGATCTTTTCGAATTTTTTATCAAACGCAGCAAACTGTCCTTGTATGGACAGTAATATTGCTGTTATATCATTTTGTGCTTCTGGAGCAGGCGTTTTAATGATATTACGTGATTGTTCTAAGATTGGTGCATTTTTTACTCCACCTTCCATTTGGGCGTATGACACGCTTGGTGCCACGGAGTTGTTGTAAGAGCGAGTTTTCATCCTTTTTTCTTCTTCAACTTGCTTCTTTTTGGCTTCCAACTTTGATTTTAGTTGTTGGTACTTAGGGCAACCGCTAAAGTTAGCAGGATGTCCTGAGTTGTTACAGAGGACACAGGATAGTTTACTTCTATCCGGAAGCTGTTCTTTGCCCAATGGACATTCTCCAATGATATGTTTGTTTAGGCATTTGACGCATCTGAAATGCATATTGCAATTCGCTGCCACATGCCCGAACCGTTGACAGCGCATACACTGCAATACGCGGTCGCACTTCTTTATTCTCTCCCAACTTATTGTTTGGTGATTAATGTATTTAATATATCTAAGTCCATCAATTTTACTATTGGGGCCTAGCGACACAATGAAGAATGGCAACTTACGGTTGCGATTTCTAGAATTTGCTGTAGAAAATGGTTTCACACCTGTAAATTTCAAGATATCGTTTTCGAAGCTTTTTAATTCTTCGAGCACCTCTTCGGGAGTAAAGGAAGGGTCAACTCCTTTGAGAAGCATGGGGACAGTTTTCTCCGATTTAGGGGTGTACGTGTAGTACTCGCTTTTAGATTTCCCTAATGCCGATTTGATTTTGCTATACCCTTCTAAATCCTCGCATGTTAAACTTATCTTAAAATTATTTATTCGTTTTGTTTTAAAAGTTTTGCATGTCAACTCACTCAATTTTATGAGATCCTTTGTCTCCATGTAGCTGATGTATATACGAGGGTTGCCTCTTATGTTTCGGGATTTGGCAACCCTAGTGTTGCAATACGGCAATTGACAGCTCTGTCGTAAAGTTGGACATTTTTGAGGTTATACGCACTCAGAACGTTTTGACATACGAGCGCTATTTGTGTTGTTTACAGTAACTTAAAAGATTCATCTCGGCCCAAAAATGGAATTAAATCGTCAACATTTTCGTGCGATTATTTTTTACAACTTTCGGCGTGGATTAACTCAGCAACAGTGCATGGATGAACTTAATTCAATTTTTGGCGATGAAGCTCCATCAAGGACCAGTGTTTATCGATGGTATGGTGAATTCAATCGTGGTCGTAGTTCACTCCAAGATGAATTTCGTGAAGGTCGTCCAAAATCAGTTGTTGTTCCGAAAACCATTGATGCTGTGCGCGAACTGATATTGGAAGATCGTCATGTGACTTATCGTGAGATTGAGAGTGGGACCAGCATACATTCAATATTGCATAAACATTTGACTGTCAAAAAAATTTGTTCGCGTTGGATCCCACACAATTTGTCAATCGCCCAAAAAAAGGCTCGTGTCAATTGGTCGAAAGAAATGCTCAAAAAATATGGTCGCGGTGCTTCGAAACACGCCTATGACATCGTGACAGGTGATGAATCGTGGATTTACGCGTACGAGCCCGAAAGTAAACAGCAGTCGACTATCTGGCTGTTTCAAGATGAGCCAAAACCAACAAAAGTTGTTCGCGCACGAAGCACTTCCAAGCAAATGGTCGCCTGTTTTTTCGGAAAAACTGGACATGTCGCAACCGTACCACTAGAACAACGCAGAACAGTCAATTCTGAGTGGTACACAAGCATTTGTTTGCCAGTTGTCTTCCAACAAATTAGGAAAACCAACCGCCGAAGACGGATCACTCTTCACCACGACAATGCGAGCTCTCACACATCGGCTGCGACAACTGCATTTTTGAGCACCCAAAACATCGATTTGATGGGTCATCCGCCGTATAGTCCTGACCTGGCACCGAATGACTTCTTTTTATTCCCGTACGTAAAAAACAAACTGAGAGGTCAACGTTTTTCGACACCTGAAGAAGCGGTTGCTGCATTCAGAATGCATGTGTTGGAGATACCTCAATCAGAGTGGCAAAAGTGCTTCGACAATTGGTTCAAACGCATGCAAAAGTGTATAGATCTTCATGGGGAATATTTTGAAAAACAATAAAGTGATTTTCGATGATCAATATTTGTTTTTGTTCTCTAATCCCGAAATATAAAAGGCAAACCTCGTAGGAGGTACTTTCTCCCTTTTTTTGACTGCCACCTGCTGAGACGTTTCCTGCCGAGATGTGTCCTGCTGTTGATGTGGTTCCTGCTGTTGTTGTTGATGTGATTCCTGCTGTTGAATTTCCTTATCTTGTCGTGTTTTCTTTGCCTTCGTGGGTTGCTGTTGTCTTTGTTCTTGCTGTTGTTGTTCTACCATTTTCGGTTTTCGCTCGTTCTGGGACAGGTTGTTTTTTAGTTTAACAACTTCCTCCATTTGTCTATCCAGTTCTTCTTTTTTACGACTAATCCCATGGACGAGTCTGTTGAGGACCTCGATTTGATTGCTAGCGTCTGCATTTGTTTCGCTGACAGCTAGTTCTTTGAATTGGTTTCCAGCCCCTGAGTACTGGGCACCATGGCTGTTGTTCTCGTCATCGCTGGTTACAATCGACGTGTCCGTATTTTTATTTTCATTTGTTTTAACGCCTTTAGCCTTTAGGTTTAGGTCCGTATTTTGCCTTCTCCGATTTACCATTTTGGCATCCATTTGTTTTCCGTCCATATTATGGACCGCGTGTTCTCACTTTTTTTTTATTGTTTTTTTGTTTTTGGATCTACGCTCGTATTATGGAAAGTATTCTTTTTTTTTGTGTGAAGGACAAACAGATTGTCGCCCCGCGCCCACACTCACAATGTTCGCGCACTCACACGTAAACACCGTTAACGTGTTACTCACATACTTTTTGTATTAAACTTGTTCTTCGTTTTGACTGTCACAACACGTGGCTTCGTTCTCTTTTATTTTATTCTATTTATTTATATTTACTTTGCCGTGACCGTTTCTATCACTCTAATTTATTTGTTTATAAATAGTCTTTTTATAACACTTCAGCCACTCGCGACTCATAGAACCAACTTTTTTCATTCAACTCGATCGCCGAACCGAAAACACGTCCGCACTCGGTCACTGTGTATCGTTGTATGTATGAAATGTCGTTCGTCGCGGCCGTCCTGTCGGTCTCGTTCCCGTTGGCTCACCGTCAATAATTCTATGCATGGTCCTATCGTTGCCCATTCGCGCCACGTGTCCGGCCCATCTTAATCTTCGCGACTTGATTACTCTCACTATTTTAGGTTTGCGGTACAGCTCTTCCAGTTTGTGGTTATGGAGTTTCCCCCATTGTCCTGCCTCCTCGTCATATTTGCCGCCAAAGATACCCCTTAGGACTTTATTCTCGAATACGCGGAATTTGTTTTCTTCCCGTTTTGTGAGAGTCCATGTTTCGCATCCGTATAGAACAATCGGCATGATTATGGTTCTATAGACACGGCTTTATATTCCGTGATAGCAGTTTAGATTTCAGCAGTTTACTGACTGCATGCCAACTAGCGTTGCCGGGGTGAAGTCTTTTGTTAATTTCCTTCGACATTTCGTTACTGGCCGTCAGTATTGTTCCCAGGTATTTAAATTCCTTGACATTTTCAAATATCTTGCCCCTGATGTTTATGTGTGTTCTCTGAGGTCCACCTGCTCTCGCCGTAATCATGTATTTTGTTTCGTCTTCACTTATTTCTAGGCCCACCTCTTCTGCCGCTTGCATGATGATTTCACTGTTTTTACTTACAGTTTCTAGATTATCGCCCAAAACGGCGAAGTCATCCGCATATGCGAGCACTTGTGTGACCCCGTTCATGGATGATCCGGCCATGTTGTCGTCTTGTACCTTTCTGTTGACATAGTCGAGGACAAGCTTAAAGAGACATGGTGAGAGGCCGTCGCCCTGTTTTAGTCCGTCCCGGTTTTCAGATGGTTCTGAGAGGTGGTTTTCTATTCTAACTCGCCCTTTGTTTTCATTCATGCAAATTTGAATGAGGACGGCATATTTTTTTCGGGATTCCCAGTTTAACTTGAATATGTTAGAGTCTTTCCCTTGCGAGTGAGTCGTAGGCCTTTTTGAAGTCCACGAACAGTTGGCAAACCGTCTCTCCGTATTCCCACTTCTTTTCCAGTAATTTCCTTATTGCGAACATTTGGTCGCTCGTTGAATGGTTCCTACGGAATCCGCATTGGTAGTCTCCCAATATGTCTTCTGCGTACGGTGTGATTCTCGCCAGTATGACGTTTGTTAGTATTTTGTATGTGGCTGGAGCAATGATATTCCTCTGTAATTTTCGATCTGTCACCTTTTTTGGGGACGACTATTGAGGTTTTCCATTTGGCGGGAATGACTTCCTTATCCCATATTGTTTTAATCAGTTGGAGGATCTTTCGAGTGGTTGATTCTCCTCCATGCTTCACAAGCTCTGCCGACATGCAGTCGACTCCGGGAGCCTTGTTGTTTTTCAATCGGTTTATTGCGTCTACAACTTCGTTGAAAGAGGGCTCTGGGGTCTGAGGGTCAGCTGTATGTACGTCTGGTGCGTTTATTTGTGATTGATGGGTGCGCACATTGAGCAGGTTTTCAAAGTACTGCTTCCATCTTGTCACGATATTGTTTGTTTCTGTCACCAGACAGCCGTTTGTGTCTCGGATTATTTGGGCTCTCCCTCGGTAGCCATTTCTAATTGAATTTATGCCGACATACATACCTCTGATATTCTTTGATCTGGCATTTTCTAAGATTTTTTCGATCCGAGTCTTCTCGCATTCACGTTTTTTCATTTGAGAAGTCTCGTTGTCTCTTGCCGAATTGTCGCGTATCTTCATCATATCTTCCTAAGTGGATCACTCTGAGGCGTTTACGTTCCTCGATATTCGCCCTGCACTCATCGTCAAACCAAGGTTTGGACTTAATTGCTTTCTTAAATCCTAATACCTTTTGGGCTGTTTGTTTGATTGTGTCTCTGATCGATGCCCATTTTGTGCCCACATTATTGGTGTCCTCTTCTTCACTGCTCCCATTCTCTAGGATGCTAAGTCTATTCGTTACTTCCTCTTGATATTCAGCCCTTTTGCGCAGGTCTTTTAGTTTATCAATGTCGAACTTTTTGCTCGTCTCCCGTGATTGCCCATGTGGGTTTGCTGCGAGCCGACTTCTAATTTTGCCCATCACTACAAGGTGATCGGAGTCGCAATCTGCTCCTCTATATGATCTTACGTCAAGGATATACGAGTGGTGTCTTTTGCCGATGAGGAAGTGGCCTATTTGGTTAAGCGCTACGCCGTCGGGTGATATCCATGTGGCTTTATGGATTTGCTTGTGCTTGAACATCGTGCTTTTTACTACCAGATCTTTTGACGCTGCGAACGTGATAATTCGAATTCCATTGTCATTTGAAACTTGGAAGATGTCTTCCTTTCCAATTTGCGCATTGAAGTTATAGCGTTTGAAATAATAGTGAAGAAGAACGTGTGATTCGAAGTGACGCTATGACGGTTTGAATCACCAAAAATTGAACCTTAGCGTTGTCCATCAGGCTACTGGTCGATGTTTAAAATTCGATTTTTAAACTCAAGTATATTCCACTGATGTGTGTTTTTTTGTTATCGCTATGGTATACGGCTCTGATGTATTTTCTTATTCGATTTTCGTTCGGTCTTCTTCACTATTCGCTTGTTATTGTGTGTGTATCTGTTAGAGACGCTACAAGGTCCCCGAGGAGGGTTTTAACATCGAATGATGAAATCCCATCGAATACTTCCTCTAGGGTCTCGTAGAATGCGTCCTTCGTTTCTTCGTCCGTAGATTCTCTTGGGGCGTGTACGATAATAAATACATAATTGTACCATGGTCCCTGTATTTTTAACACCGACATTTGGCCATTAATAAAGTGTAAACCTGTTGGTTTCGATTACTTGATGTGGGAGTCGGACTTCCTGAAGCGCGACGTTGTCCATTTTATATTGTTTCGTGTTTTCTACGACCGTCTGTATCGCGCCTGGTTTATATAACGTTTGAACATTCCTCGTCCCGACGCGTATATTCCACTTTTTCCGTTTTTCCCTACGTCTTCTTTTTGCCGAGTCGGTGTTTTCTTGATGATTTGTTTCTTTATGGTAGTGTTGGCTCATCACACCTCCGCCTACCGGGTTTTTCGTGAGATTGTTTTTTGTATTTTGATTATTCATTTTTGTCCCCACGAGTCTTGGGGTTTCAAATAGTCCGCCATATCAGAGCCCCTCTTTCATATGGTACGGTCTGCTTACTGCTCTGATTCGACCCGGTGTCAGAGAGGCGTCGTTATCATGCAACCGGTATGCCGCTGGTTGCAAACCATCCAATGGGCACGGTGACGCGTAACACACTTCATTAGGGGTGGTAGATCTTTGTGTGTTACTCCTCGCTAGCCTGTCTGACATGGGTGTCCCTACTGGAAGCATAGCCTGAGTGATTCATTGTAGTTTAAGCCCCCGCACCACGTCAAGATTTTATTGACGAGTGCTGCTATATTCGCGTTGAAATCGAAAACTTTTCAGGCCACCCATATATTATTTAAAAATGATTGTTATATTATTGTTTACAACTGGTTTAAAAATCTGAAACACTCAGATTTTGCTGTACATTACTTTAACGTCATGTGCTCTGTTAAATGTTGATTTTATAACATTTTTGGCCAATATTATACATGTATCTGATCGTATAACGCATTTTTCGAAACGTGTTTCCTTCCATATAAATAAAAAGTGCTATCTACTGTTTGAGGAAACGAATGAATCGGTTTTAAAATAAACACATCTATGAAAAAGTGTTGACAAATGGTCATTCAAAAAATAATATTTTCATTTATATTAAACTGTTTCTATAGGACCCCTGACTCAAAAAAGATTATTCTTTCAACCAGTAAGAAGTTATCTATCTGATAACGTGAATGATTGCTTGAATGTGGTGCACAAGTATAGCATCGACTGCTGCCTCGGCACTGAACCTACTTTCCGGTTCATTGTAGTCACTTCGCGTTTAGTATAGTATCTCATCAATCATCAGGGGAGCTTGAAACCGTCAGGTAAGTGCATAAAAAACATTACAGTCTGTAGTCTTTTGCAACATATGTTTTTCAATGTTTGTTAAACAGTAATTTAATTTTTTTATAATACAGTAAAGCAATATTTGTTCCACAACAAAACATATAACAAATTTAATTAAACTAATAGTTGTTTCTTTAATTATTTCCCTAACGTATTTATTGTTTTTAGAAAACTCTTACTGACTTAGGTTAACAAAACTTCATTTTCAATTGACCGAGACAAGTAAGTGCTAACTTAACTTCAAATTTATTAATTAAACAAAAATCGACTATGTACAAATGGAAATTAATTGAAGGGATGAGGACATTGTCGTAATTTAGGAACTAATCATATCGGACGAATTGAGGAATACTTTAATAATGCACCTCAGGCCGTTATTGCATTATTAAATGCTCTCACAGATAAAACAGAGACCCTTGAGTGGATAATTTTGTATATATCTTTTGAGATTCATATTATTACTGTATGATATAATTTAAGTGTTGTTACTCAGACTACAGAGAAACTGTTTTCAATATAATTACAGAGAAAATCAAATTTACCGATCCGCGCAATTTATTAGTGTTTGAGTTGTTAACGTAATTGACACTCTCTAGGTGATATAATTCAAAAACCAGTCAACATACAATCAGTGATGTGTTTAATTGCCTCTTGAGTTATTGCGTATAGTATAGTATTGTGGCAAAGAGGCCGTGGAAAAAATGTGGATTATTGTGGAAAATCACATGAAGTTCAAAAAGTTATGGGACTCTAAATTTACGCGATCCTTTTTGTTTTTACTCGTCTATTTTATTGTCTTGAAACACAATGCTTCCCTTGAGTGCAAAGCCACGTCACACACATTTTTACTATTATTTCTTCGGTCCGAACCTTTTTTAAGGACTAAAACTCAGTCAATATGACGGTAAGGAAGCTTGTACGCAGGTTCAACTGTCCGCTTTGAGCTATTGTAATGATTGATCAATAAGTTTACTACTTATTTCTGTAAAATGGATGCAATTTATGGAGCCTGCGAATAGGTGTATTTTGGATGGATGGTGTAGATCGCACAGACGAAATGTTTGCAAATATATAATCAAAATGTAGCTTTTCTTTCCAACCCGAGAGGGCCTGAAAGTGTGTATTCCCCAAATGTGTTCAAAAACTTCACTTCTTATCAATATCACCTTTTTTTTTGTATGACAAACAATGATGTTCTACGATAAGTTTGCATTAGGAGCTGACTTGGAAAGTAGTTACGCCCTTTTTTTTTTTTTTTTTTTTAATATATCATTTTTTATTTCTTCCTATTATTATAATTTACTTACTTGCTAGACAAAAATGATTAAACTCTAGCTTATGTTATCTTATTTCTTAACTTACTGGTCCCTTGCGGACTCTCTAAGTTACATGCATACGCTTAAAGCATGAAAATTTGTCTTTCGACATTATGGTTATTTTGTTTACATGAATTTTTAGGGAACTTAATTGGATACAAAGAAAATGAAGAAAAGAAAAAACTCTGTTCTTGTTATTGTTTTTACCTTATATCTAACTTAAATACTAAACTATCTATAGATTTTTTTTTTTTTTTTTTTTTTTTTAACTTAACTCTATTCCAAACCTATCATCAAAACTAAATTTTCGAAATGCTAAATCTATGTAAGCTTTCCGTTGTTTGTCGGGTTTTTAATTTTTTTTTTATTTTTAATGATTATTATTTCTTTAGTTTTATAAGGAAACAGGGTTTTAATTGCCACTCAGCCACCAAAATCTCTGGTGTTGCTTATTCGCGTCTTTTCGGTCTCTCTGTGCTACTGCCGTACTGAACTGCAGGCTCTCTTCATTAGTGTGCGCAACCTATCGATTAAAACATAGTCGTTTATCTATACCCGACCGACGCACGTGATAAATCAACGGTATAGCGAATTCATTTTGTATGAGGCCGTTCATGTCAAGACTAAGGAATGCTTCTGGTGGAATAAAGCCATTGCGACGTACCTCCTCATAATACATATTGTTTGGGTAATATGCATCAAAAATCAAATCGTTCTGTGAGCTCATTGATCTCGCAATATGCCCTCGGATCAGCTTGATCATAAAGTTATCCACTCTGTTTATATTGGCCCCACTGTACAACGCTTCATTGGGATAATATTTTTTGTGATCGGCTTCAGGAGTCCGATGTAAGTTGAGACACATCCTGAGGCATTGCCTCTCAAAAATCCGAATCTTTTCCATTAAGCTAGGTCCCACATTAAACCACACTGGGCATCCATATATGATCATCGGTCTGATGAGAGCCATGTAGCATATAACTTTAACTCTGCTGTCAAGTTGACTACTATGAAACAGTCTTCTTGTCATAGCGTAAGCTTTCTTTGCCCTGGTCCCATAATAGCTAGCTTTCGGCAGTTTATCCTGGTGTCTCTGGTAGCTTGAGCCAGTGGTGTTCTAAAGTGTTCACACTTCTGGATATTGATTTTGAGTTTCCAGTTGCTGCAGTATCGCTGAACATCATTGAAATCCCCTTGTAATAATCCGTTAATGATTTCAATTTTTGGTGCTGTTCTATATATTATCAGATCGTCTGCATACTCAATAGCCTGATGAAGAGACCTTACCAGGTCGCTAGTGTAAATATTAAAAAGGATCGGAGATAACACCGCTCCCTGTTGCAGACCGTTTTCTATATTGTACGTAATGTTGGAGGTCACATTGCCACTTTTGACGACGAATTTCCTTTCATTCAACATGTCGTATAGTATATACAGTAGTGGTCTATGAATGCCTAGTCTCATTAGCTTGTAATATAACCCTTCTAACCAAACGGTGTCGAAGGCGCTCTCCAAGTCAATCAAACAGGCACCTGTGCACTGTTTCAGATTTTATTCCACTGAATGTCTGAAACCAGTTTAGCTGCGGCATGTGTGGTTTCATGACCAGCTTTAAAACCAAACTGGTTATTTGGAATAATATTATTGTCCTCAGCCCATTTAAGTAGAGCTTTGTTTAGAACCTTTTCGAATACTTTACTGATACTCGGTAACAAACTGATCGATCGCAAATTTTTTGGGTTTGTTCTGTCTTTCCCTCTTTTTGGTAACGGTTGGATGATGGCCGTTTTCCAACGTACTGGATAGTGTGCGTTGTTCAGAGTGTTGTTAAACAAGACTGCATATATGTCCATTGCGATTTGAGGAAGATGTTTTAGTACAATATTGGGTACTCCATCGATTCCAACTGATTTTTTGTTTCTTAATGATGCAAAGACGCCATGGATGTCTTCACTACGACAGTCATCTCGGCGTGTGCCGTATTTTCATTACTGAATTCGTTAAAACCATGGTTTTCTGATCGCCACTGTGAAATATCATTTCGAAGATGACGATAATTCAGTAAAACTCTATCTTCCAAGCCATGGTTGCGGCGAATTACTTCATTTGTCTTGTAGAGTTCTTGAAAGACGGTCCCTACAACATTCACTTTTTCCAAGCGATCTTCAAACACCAAAACTTCGTCATTTAGGATGGCGTTGTTTGTGTCTATGCCTATATTTGCCAGCATTGGTTGGTTTTCATCAGTTCGTGGTATTTGGAGACACTGAATCTCGTTTTCATTACTCCGTCTAAATATTTTATTAATTTGCGGAAACATGCTAGGGTTGTTGGATTTTACCGCCCGAACTTTGTTATTCCAATACAAATTTGCTGATAACCTATAGTTGGCTTTTATCAGCTGTTGGAGATTTTTTAATCTGGACTTCAGTGTTATTATCTCCTGGTCGTGCCTATCAATAAATCGTCTATACCGTAGTTTTAGTTGCGACAGAAGTCTACTTTTTTTTCTGTGGAATGCGTTGATTGTGGCGTTTCGGTACATGTTCATGTCGTCCGTAGGTGTGGTTTTTGGTATTGTTTTGTCCATAGTTTGTTTTATCGTTTCGTCCATTTGTTGTATGTATTTGTCGATGTCATCGTTGGGTATGTTTCTGTTGGTAGGAGGGTTAATGTCTTTTAAGCGAATTTCTCTTGTTAAGGTTCTCGTGAAACGCGTCCATCGCATACCCCCATAGTTATAGGGTTGCGGTATCATACATTCACCCAGTTCCACAACTTCGCTTGGTGTTTTTTTCACTATTGATAATGCATAATGGTCGCTGTCATACTCAATTGTGCGTAGGCATTTTATATTTTGTCTGTTGGTATGTGTATGTTTAAGGCGTGTGTCTATAAGCATAATATCGAGGAACGAGCCCCCTCTGGGGAAAGAAGGATATTCTGTAGCTAGCAGGTCAACCTTATATTCAATATGATGTTGATCTAGCCAACTAGCTAGTTGATTTCCTCTCGTGTTGGATCTGCTATTTCCCCAATTTGGGTGTTTAGCATTCAAATCGCCACCCACTATGTAATAGTTCCCTTCCGAGTAAAGTTGTAAGCATTGGAAAAGAGTCTCTAGCTCCACTATAAATTGATTTTGTTGATGTGCTTCTGGTGCGTAGGCAGATATCACATACATCCCCCTACCTTGTCGGAGGGGTATGCGGATAATGCACGCTTCAAGCACCTGAAATCTGCGTATCTCACCACTATATATTACCTTATGTTGAAGTTGTTTTTTAATAAAGATTGCCACCCCTCCTCCTTGTGTGGAGTTGGGTCGGTCTCTTCGTATAATGTCGTAGTTTGTGTGACATAGTTTATGCCTCTGATTCAGGTTAGTTTCGCTAGCCAGAAGCACGTCAGGACTTTCGTCTTGCAACAGTTGAAAGAGAGCGGCTCTTCTCTCGATTCTGATAAGTGAATTTACATTCACGAGTAGAGCCTTAATTGTGCTTTCTGTTGGGGGGTTTATATTGACGGCTGGCTAGACAACTGCGAATAGACCCAGTCTAGTCTAAGGTCCTGGTCCTTTTATTTGTTTTTGCATTTGTGTCATCTGCGTCTGAATAGCGAGCAATGTTGTGAGCACATCTGCTAGTGTTACTGTTTCTGGAGGCACAGTATGTTGCGGCGGTACCCGTGTGGTAGGTTGTGGCGTGTTTCTCCTACCAGCTGTTACTTGAGCATACGAGAACTGGGGTGTTACATTTAGTGCTGGTCGGCCTTGAACTATCGGACGTTCTAATTTTCGTTGCTGTGAAAACTTTTTTTCCTGTAGTTCGCGGAACTTAGGACAGCCTCGATAATTAGCGGGGTGTCCCTCACTCTTACAAACTGCACACTTTAGAAGAGATCTGTCGTCTACCCTTTCTTTACCTAACGTGCATTGTTCTGTGCTGTGGTCCTGTCCGCATCTTACGCATCGATACTGCATTTCGCAGTTTGCTGCTGAGTGCCCGAACCTTTGGCAGCGAAGACATTGGATTATATCTCTGTTAAGCTCTCGCAGCGTTTGTAATAGAACTTCTGGTTCTGTTTCACGGTCAACGCCTTTTAGTAGAACCGTTATATTCTTTATTTCTTTCGGGGTGTACGTGTAAAATTCCGCGGTGGCCCGTTTTCGCACATTTTTCATTTTTTCGAAATCCTTAACCGAATTTGTCTGTATGGCCAACCTGTTCCCTGTCAGTCTTTTAATTGAAAAATCTTCCCCAATAGAAAGCTTACATAGACTTACCAATTCGTTACAGTCCATATCTGTAATGTTGATGGGTGGCATCTTCGCTTTCCTTTTTGCGGCCTGTTGCTATTGTTGTGGTTGTTGTTGTGTAATCTCTTGCGGTGGACATTCTTTTTGTCGGCTTGGCTTCTGTTGTGCACATTGTTGCTGATTCTGCTGTTGTTTCGCTATTAGCTGCTCCTTTTCAGCAAATTCCTTTTTCCTGCGACGCTTCTCTGCTAATTGCGCCCTTGCTCGGGCTAGCCTTGTTTCAAGATCGCCGATTTCCTCTTCTTCGTCCTCAGTGTCGGTAGTCGCTAAACATGCAAACATGTTATTGGTGAGATGGCCGTCATTATATGGAACCGGGGGGAATAGATTGTCCTCTTCCATTGTGTGCGCCTTTTCGAGCAAGTCTGCTATTTTCTCGTTTGGCTTGTTTATTTTTGTTGCAGCTCGTGTTAGTGGGGAGCTCGCCGGGCGTTTTATTAACGCGGACTTCGGTTTTAATTTTTTAATATGTTTTTTGTCTGCCATTCTGCATGCTGAGGGTCCACACACCGAGGTTGTTGCATCCAAGATAGCAGGCCAGTCTTTGTTTGAAACCAGTTCTTAGGTTGGCTTCACTTTGTAATTTCACTATATATTTTAGTTCCTTTTGTTTTTTTTTTTTATTTATATTTATTGTTTTTGTTTTATTTTTCTCTTACTTTAATTTTTTTTTTCGCTAAACATGTGCTCACATACACTCTCACAGTGGATTAGTATTAAACGGTGTTTGTTTTGACTGTCAAAACACGCGGCTTCGTTCTCTTTTATTTGTTTATATTTATGTATAATAACTTTGTTTTGACTGTTGTTGTCACTAGAATTGATTTATTTATAAATAGTCTTATTATTTCAAATTTCACTCGCGACTCATAAAAGTAACATTTACATTTATCTCGTTGTGTGTGAGTAGTTACGCCCTACTCGGCCTGCAGTGCTGCCATCGTACTGTCGCCCGTTGAATAGTTGATGTGTGCACTCTTTTCTTTTCCTTTTACACACTTTTCATTACAACCTCCGACTTGCGATGCTCTCCATTATGTGTTGAAGACAATGTAATAGAAACCAAAACAATGAATCTGTGTTTATCTCTTTCGCGAACAAGACAGGGTTAACCTAGTGTTGCACTATGCAACAAAAAAAAAAAAAAATCAGGGTGTGTAACGCATAAATGCATTTAAATAACTCTCAACCTCCTATACCCGAGGTGTTAGCGTGTGTCACTACCGAGTAGGTTCGTTTTGTCTACATCGAGCTGTGACACAATAGCTAATAGGGCCAATTCAAGTGAGTGCTCTTGAATGACGAACTCTAAAAAGCCCTAGAGAAAAGAGGAGCGAAAAATTAAAACTGGAATTAAAATTATGAATCGAAAGAAGAAAAACGAAGTTGAAGGTGAAATCAAAAGGAATTAAATCGAACAAGGTAATTAAGCGCGATGGCGAATCGAAGGAGTCAAGCAGAATTTATACAGTGGCGCACGAACAAGTACACCGTGGAAATGGAAAGGAACTAGAATCCAACGGAGAAAAGAACGTGATTGGTGCGGAATAATTTTAAAACTACAACCGAAGGAGGTTAACCGACCGAGGCGAACGAACCAGTTTTGGGAGCGAGGAAAGTGAAAAGGTGAATGCAGTTGATGGTGAATTTGTGTGGATTCGATAAAGAGCGATAGTGGAACCCAAAGGCAATTAACTAGTGCTAAAGCGGTTCTCGGAAGAACAGGAAAGGAACATCAATCCTAGTCAAGAGGAACAAAAATCGAAATCCAAACTAGTCAAAGAACGACGCAACATCACCCGAGGACAACAACACCGGAGGCATATCATATCATCGCGGCCCAAATAGAAAAAGCAAACGAAGAATCGACCGTTTTAAGGTACTTTGAATTCGTTGTATAGGATAATAATAACAAACATTGGATAATTATTAACCGCGGCTTTCATTTTACCGGGAGTCGGGAACCATAATTAGCACAAATACAGTCCACTTTACACCACGGCACCACACAGGACAAAACACCTCGGTTACTGGTACTTGTTTAGTTATATGAGTTGCTTTTTCTTAAGGGGGTATTATGGTATAGAAATTTGAAAAAATCATTTTTTTTTTTTTCATATTTTCAAAGCTTAACCCTCTAAGAATATGTCTTTAAGTGGATTTTAGAAAATTCAAATTATTTTCGGAGGCATTGCTGTTTAGCTGACGCGCCGTCTAAGCCGGCTCGGCCGGAACGAATCGAACAAAAGACATTAGGGACTTTCTTTTACCCTGCGACCCTGTTTCCTCGTAAAACCATTTATGCCTTTATATATATTGAAATACAATAACCGAAGGTAAGTTCAAAGTCGGGGAAGGTCCAATGTATGCAGCAGGAATGGCAGATTGAATAAACGTAAGCCTAAAATATCATTTCATGACTTAGACCGCGAGAAACTTTACGTGAAACTTTAAACGCGTTTTTCTCGAAACTGTCTTTTTTAAAACAATACCCACGATTTTTCAAGTTCTATTGAACCGATTTACTTCAAATTTAGTATATGTCTTCTTTACAGGCCTTTCTATTGCATAAACTATCCTCATCCCCAACTTTCAATGTTAACTATTATTAAAAAATTCGAAAAACTAAAAAAAAGTGGTACAAAAATACTTTTTTTTTCAAGCAGTTGCCATTTTGTTGAAAAAAAATTGTTTTTCAACTTTTTTTTAGTTTTTCGAATTTGTTAAAAATAGTTAACATTGAAATTTTTTTTTTTCAGATAGCTAGGAGGGTTGAATCGTGGGTATGGTCGCGTGCCAACTTTTTGAGATCCCCCACTTCATCAGCTGCTAACTTTTTGAATTTTGAATTTTTTACTTTCAATTTTTTTACTGTATTCTTGAAATATTAATAAACATCCTATAAAAAAATGAAAAGTAAAAATATTGATTGGTTTTTTTACAGCACTTCAAAAATTGCGTTAAATTCGTGCGTCTAGAACAGAATACCCCCTTAACTTTCATAAAACGCTCTTACACAACAGAGCCAAAGGCCTTACTCATGCTTTTCTTGTCACTTTT
Organism: Microdon myrmicae; assembly: GCA_963931805.1. Taxonomy (NCBI): domain Eukaryota; kingdom Metazoa; phylum Arthropoda; class Insecta; order Diptera; family Syrphidae; genus Microdon; species Microdon myrmicae. The sequence continues at coordinate 128,286,432 of OZ007502.1, read as the reverse complement.
GTGCTCCTTTTCCCCTTTTTTCTGTCAATTTTCGCTGGTTCTTTCTTCTTGCACCCAGCTTCTGGTATAAATTCACCTTCACAGATATGCTCCTCGGAATTTAGTAACTAAGCGTCAACTTCATCCTCGTTGAAAAGCAAATATAACGTTATTCAACCCTCCTTATTTTGTCTATTCTTCATCTTATCTTCTAACGCTATACGAGGTTGCACAGAAGATTGAAGGTCAATCAATCTACGCCAAATAAAAGTCGCGACTAATCATAAAACTATCTGACGGCTAGTGCCTCTGCTACAGCTCATATCAGCCTTCTGGGGTTAACAAATTTCAAGTAAGCACTGTCTCTGGCGATGTACTGTGAAATCCTACAATTGTGAATCATTGGTTTGGAGATTTTGCTATTTTTTTGTAAATAAAGCCCCAAGTTATCTTGCTTGATGAGTAGTCGCGACTTTTCTTCATAGATTGTTTGACTCAATCTTCTGTAGAAACTCGTACGTTTTTGGCGATTCTATTTTTCCTGTTTGTTCCTTATGCCCAGTCAAGACTTAATAATTCTGGCACTAATATTCTTAGTGGTGAGTGAATAGTCAGGCAGACTCTTCTTTATTCTGTTATTTAATAGTTAAGTTGGTCTGTAAGGTATTATATTAATTTATGCTTGGATTAAGCCTAATAAATGAGGATTCTGCCCTCACTAAACTTTAAATTTTAAACTTTAAGAGTTAAGCTCTCGAATTTAATTCACTGCCTGAATTCTCAAACTTTCTGATCTTTTTAAATTGACTGAACTTTCTGAACAGCGCAAGCTGTTCTGGAAAATTTAACATGCCTCGAAACTTGCTAAATAAGGCCAAGACCGGATCCCGGTTGTAGTGCCGATTATGATGATGGACTGACTGATCTCTTGAACTGCCTGAACTGACTCAGCGCTTGAATTTGCTCAACTGACTAGACTTGTGAACTTTTCGAACTATTTGAAATATTGGAGTTTCTGATTTGATTGAACTCCTGACTTTCCGAGACGATCCAACCGTTGATATTTCCCAACTAAACACTTATATGAAAGAGACATGTGGGAGTTCTCTATATCACACGGAGAACGAACCCACAATTTCTACCTTACTTTGACCGCTAACAGCGCGTCACCTTAACCCAAATCTGCAATAGCACACATTCGCAAACATGCAAAGAACACACTTCCCAACATACAACAGCATCCGTTCCCAAATCTGCAATCGCATACATCGCTAAACTTACCAAGAATCCATTTTCCAATCTGTAATAAATCGCATTTCCAAAAACTTGCAACAGAATAATAATCATCTCCCTCATCTACATCAAACCGCATACATTTTCCCCAAAAACCACTTCGGTTAATTTCCTATTTAAACTATATCCCACGCTTACTACCAAGCAGCATTAATTTCCCCCGAAAACCATTCCGGCTCACTTCCTGCTTTAGCCATTTCCCTCGCTTGTAACCAAGCAACATTTATTTTACCCGAAAACCATTTCGGCTCCCATCCCAACTAAACCAATTGAAACAACACCAATTCCCCTTGCTGGTAAGGCACCAGCACGATGCGTTGCATTTCCACGAAACAACTATCGCAACGACCAAGACCCATATCCCTTTGTCTAACCGACAACTCATTCCCATACTTGGTCGTGTTTCCAAAACCAATTTCTCCGTACCCATAGCGACAGAGGAATCTAATTCAGCCATACGGCGCTAGTTCTCTGGAACTTAATTCTCAATGCAGGCATAACAACCCTTTTCAACTTCCTAGTAAGTGGCAAGGGTCCGAATTCTACGCTCGAGGAGCGCGGTCGAGTGTCTTAAGCTTTTACGTTTGCCCGTTGCGTATAAACACTAGTTTAACAAAAATGAAAACAGAAACAGTGACATTTTATAGCTCGACCATCATTTCCCCGCTGGCTCCTCGATAGTATAGTGGTTAGTATACCCGCCTGTCACGAGGGAGACCGGGGTTCGATTCCCCGTCGGGAAGCCGCTGGCGCAAGACTAATGACCTTGCCCGGAAAAAACTAATTTAACAAGCCTCAAGCATTTCTAAATAAGGCCAAGACCGGCTCCCGGTTGTAGTGCCCATGATGATGACGATGATCATTTCCCCGCTATGTGTGTTTGTTCGTTGTGCTTATACGGTGGTTTACCAAATAAACAGGGAGGAAAACATTATCATAACCAAGGTGTATTACAACTAATAAATGAAACCCAATTGCAATCAATTAAAGGACCCTTTTACTACAAACCGTTCAGTGCGTTTTATTCGACATTTTGACAAGCAGTGTTCGGAGTAACATCGGTGGGAATTTACTGAACCCGCGCCCGTGCAGGCGTAAGAGTTGAATACCCCACAGACACAATTTTGAAATGACGACGGGTTAAGCAACGCTTGCTATTGTTTTTATCGATAATTACCATATTTTCAAACAACTAGATGGGGGTTATCTTTTTTTGTTTCATGTCATCACAAACGACCAAGGTTGGGAGCACAATGCCCCGAGAAAATTTTCAGTAACGTGGACATAATACAAAAATAGCCCGATCTGGCGTTATCTTAATGAACAAGTGGAGAAAGAAGAAGAAGCGAAGGATTTATTATAGCCACGTGAATAAGAATCATCTGGCGAACAGGTGTTGTAGTCTTTCTGCGTCCTCTACCAGTTCCTCTGTCGTACTTAAAAGAACAAATTGACACAAAGAAAAGTGATAATAGGAGTCCGGGTTGTTTAAAACACGATGTTTTATAATGTTATATTTTCGAGGAATAAAATTAACAACTATGTTTTCCCCGGCGTTTCTCTTACACACACACTCTCTCTTTCTATCTTTATTTTAGAATATCTAATAACTACATCAGCAGTGTGAATTTTTCGATGGCTTCCCACATTATAAACATGCAGACTCAATTTGACCCTCGAGAGAAAATTTGGAGTGGCCCCCAACACCTCACAGCAGACAAAAACGACTCTTCACTGGGAGAGCGAATGTTAGAGGCTCTCTTAAAATCACCGGACAGAATTGGCCAGGTAAATAGCATAAAAAAGATATGCCTTTATAAATAAGTATGTGTTTTTAAAATGTTGTATGGTGTTCAATTTTATAAAATGATAATTGTTTAAAGTATTTGTTGGGATTCTGTAACTCTAATTGCTACCATTACTTGTCCTGATTAATTTTACAGCATTTAGCCAATTCATTCCGTCCTGTTTAAGGTTATCGCAAAAAGGTGTTCGTGAGTTTATAGCGTATTGCGACGATAGTGAAGAACGTGTGATTCAAACTGACGCTATGACAGTTAGAATCACTAAAAATGTAACCAATGCTCAACACATCAGGCCACTGCCGCGTGTACGAATTCGTTTTCTAAACTCAAGTACACTCAACGGATGTGGAATTGTTATGTTATCGCCATTGTATACGGCTCTGATACATTTTCTTTTTCGATTTGTCGTTTCGGTGTTTTTGACTATTTGCTTGTGTATTGTGTGTGTATCTGTTAGAAACGCCACAAGGTACTGTGGGGAGGAAGTATTGCGACATTGGCACTGGTTAACTTCCTCTTCCATCATATATACGTTCCTCGAATACAACAGTCAATCACGAATGAATGAGTGAAACGCCGCCACGTTCGTCCATAACCGGAATGGATGAAAGGTACGATCACCAGGGGAACAACAATAGGAAAAAAATGAAACGCACTGTCTAGTAGATTTTAAATCGTCATTTTATTATCTGGCACTATGGTTAATTTAAAGGTACATTCACGACACGGTTTATTTGCTACATTTAGGTTCAACTCTAAAATATATTTTGGTATTGGTTTAAAAGTTATTGTTAACGACCCGACACCGATTTGTTTTAAATAAGGGTGCGCACCACGGAAAATAAAACGAACTCAATTTATTTTAGTGTACTCACCGTACCGGCGCCGGTACGGTGGACGGCGGACGACCCGACCGCCTTGAAGGTTGGAATAAGACTCAACAATCGTCATCTCATGCAGAGACGATTTCGCTAAGAAAAAAAGGAAGGGAGAGAAAAACGTTTCTCTTAAGGGTGTGACCACTAAGAAAATGCGATCTTTTTGGTGCAGTGGTATATGTGCGCGATCAAACAGATTCAATGTTGTTGCACGTGTTCGAAAGCAGGCAGGCGGCAAGGACAATAGGGAAAAATGACCAAATGGGCCGTTGGTAGTGCGGGTCATTGTTTACACGATGCCTCGTCGCTATTTTCGACGTTGGGAGAAAAAGGTGCTAAAAGCAAATTGGATGTTTATGGCATCTCTGGCTGCAGTAGAAACCGGGTTCATATTTGCATTAGGAAATGCTGGAGAATTTGGTTTCGGCGTCTATTGCGCTAATTATATGCAGCTGCTTGGGTTGTTTATTGATAAGACAAACAAAAAAAGGTTGCCAGGCAATATGTATGAAAAGGTACAGGACGCGGCTGGGAAAATAGACGGCGCAATATTTATGGTCCCTGTCATGAAGGTTACAAATGTAAATCTAATTATTTGTTTACCGGAATTCCTCTAAGGAAATTTGACTGGCGACGTAGATGCCGAAATTGATTAGAAATTCCTGGTAAGTTAATAAAGAAATCTTAAGGAGCAATGGTATGCGAAGAGAATGTATGAAGGTAAGTTTTCTTTACAGGGACTTAAAGATCATAGATTTGATCTCTTAAATGCGTGCAGCATTTTTAGGTACTAATACTGTTGCATTAGCAAACTAAAGAGAGTTAGGTAGTAGTTATGGGGGTTTTTTCAGGTAAGTAGACCGTAGGGTTTGGCGGAACCGCTACAGTACTATTCAGTTCAAGCCGACTTTATCGCACAACTTCATTACTAGTTTGGAAAGTTACAGGGGATCTGAACCGATTGAACACTTAAGCTTTTTGAACTTTTCAAACTCTTAACTTTCCGAGCTGACCCAACTACGATTTTGATTTATAGGTTATGAAACTTTTTGATGACAAATTTCTTGAAAAAAAAACACGTGCAAAGCCAAACTGGCAACCTTTGTTTTCTTAAATAGTATTGTGGGGCTTTTCAGGGCCCGAAGAGCCATACATCGCTCGATCCCCACCTTTCCAGGCGAACGACTTACCTCTCGGTCGAACTTCAGCAAGGTTGCGTAACCTTGCTACGGCATTTACCCTCAGCCAAATCGCCGGAATCAATACGGTTACCCAATCGGATAACCGTTTTGAATTTATGTTAGGCAGCTTACCTATTCTGTAGGGGATTTCCTTCCAAACCCCTTTTTCGCCAGCATCACCACTGAAAACATTAAATCCACGGCAAAGCTTATCACCTTGCCGTGGCATCGAAAACTCACCCTCGGCCAGACCATATTCCCTAAAAAACATTAAGCCCACGGCAAAGCTTATCACCTTGCCGTGGCATCGAAAATTTACCCCCGAGGCGTACATCATTTCCTGAAAAGAACATAAGTCCATGGCAAAATCATCACATTGCCATGGCATCTGAAATCTTATCTTTAGGCATACATTCTGCCAGGGCATCTCGTTTCCATAGCCTTAAGCTATGGAAACAACAATCAACAAGAGTTCCTTGTGACTCGTTGTATTTGTTTACCCCCGGCATAACATGCATACGGCTATTGCCCCTATTGATTTACTACCGCCGACAAGGTTTCTGTTGACGCAAATCAAACATGTCCCTGTTTACCAGCAATCGCTGGCTTCCAATTATCGTCCCCCATGTTCAGAGACCGTAATCGCGCAGCGACCAGGATGCAGCCAGAAAATGTTTACTTTCAACATCTGGCAACGGCTGCACCCTATGTTCGTTGCAATGTAATCATCGACATCCGAAATGATGATTTATGGCCTTCCATTAGGATGACCAAATTATCGGTTTCAGTTTTTCACACCTCACATGCTAGTGTTTGCATTCCTAGAAAATGCACTAGCGATGTTGCCCGCCATCCACGGTCGCTGAACGATCGTATGCATGGCATACGCACACATGCGTAATGTATGCCTATTCCGTCAGGTCCAATCACGATTAACTACATCAAGTTAATCGTGTAACTCCGCCTTCTTTCCAGTTTCTTTCGGGATTCTTGCACTTTAATGATTTCCAATGGGATTGGTCAGTCAGATTTTAGTCACGAGTCCAGAAGGAGTCACCCGCGTCGCTGTCGTTGCGCAAAAGTCAGTTTTTTTCCTTGGGGAGAGCATCGGTACCACGAGTACAAGTCGTAGTCAGTGAGTTTTGCGATACACGTTGTTTGGTGCGTTGTGTTATCGTTTTTATTTCGGTTTACGTGCCCTTGATATCAATAGTGTAGTTTAAAATTACGTTTCGAAATCTTTCTTAATCAAATTTCCTAAGAGAACACAGTCTAATCTCATCTCAAGCCTTAACTAAATCGATGTGAATTAAATAGACAGACAAAAGTACATAACTGTGTAGTATCCATGATTGCAAAATAAAAGTGACCTTGTATCAAAATTAAAGAAAGAACTTGTGTGTGTTTTAATTGTTCCGGTGTTAGAATTTTCCTTTTTTTGAAGAACTATAAGTGGGTGTTGACTGAATCCGCACCCGTGCTTGGTGCTAAGTCCAAACACTACCCACAGTATTAGGTATACAAATAAGTTTCCGCCGTTTTCTATAAAAAATTAGTAATTTATTGTGAAAGAACGGTACATTGCGTTTTATTCAAAGTATTGTCTATTACTAGACACTACTTTTTCCCACCTTTCTGGTAGCATCCGAATACCCCTTTGGTGTGCGCGTTTGTGTAAAAGAAAAAAAAAAGACCACGAATCGACCCATTTTTTGGTATCTTCATATGTTGTAAAGTGCTGCTCGGAGAGACCATGGATCGAAATAAGTCATAATCAGAAGGGGCAAGGTCTGGTGAATACGGCGGCTGGGGTAGGACTTCCCAATGAAGTGGTTCCAAATAGTTTTTCACCGGCAGCGCAACATGCGGACGAGCATTATCATAGAAAAAAAAAAATGTTGTTATGTCTGGAGTAGTAATAGGCACGTTTTTCCTTGAGTGCTCGCCTCAATATCGTTAATTGTGTTCGGTAGAGAACTCCAGTTAAGGTTACAGCAATCCATAATACACGACACCAATCTGATCCCACCAAATACAGTGCATCAGTTTTTTCCTATAAATATTCGGTTTTGCTGTCGATGTTGAAGCATAGCCAGGTGGTCCTGTGGCGGTACCAATAATGCTTGCATTATGCACCGGCGTGCGGCGCTGATTCTCTTCACATCCCCATCATTCACTAAATATTCCACCGAATACAAACCGAATGCAACGCACAAACACGAAAAGAACCAAAACTAAAACACTCGCGGTTCTTAATTAATTTTTATTTATTTTCATTCTACTTTGTTCTTTGTCATTATAAGATATGTTGATGTTTTTATATTTTACTTAACTGATTAGGATATTAAGCGCAGATGAGGACTTTTATCTTATTCTTAATAAAAACGCGCTTTCTCGACTCGACCTTATGTAAACGTGTCTCCGCAGTGACGGAGAGCGGGAGCGCTCAGTGGATGGAAAACGACTCTCCGAGGATAGAACTCTGACATGAATGCCATCCTTGGTTAGGGTTAAGAAAAGGGAAGAGAGAGAAAAACTTTTCTCATAAGGGTGTTGCCGCAACAGAAATGCACTCTTTCAGTGCAGTGGTGTGTGTGCATGGTTCTTTCATGGACGAGAACGAACCTAGAACAAAGAAAGGGCATAAAGTGCATTCATGGGATACGATTTCGGTAAAGCAAATAAAACCGAAATCGTCGGATGCTAATGGGATCTTTTTTGAAACATGTGCGTCACGGCTAAACAAAGAGACGACGATGCGATGTGGAAATGTACTAATTGGTTTTAGCTAGGTTACTGGAAAATGACGTTTGTGGCATCGCTAGTAAGGGTAGGTATTGAATTCCTATTTGCATTTGTTTATGCTGTAGGATTTAATGGATGCCAAGAGACCCGGAATGCGTTTTTGTTTTGGTCCCTTGGGGGTAAGTCGCCAACCAATGTGTATGTAGGGAACATTGTTGTACACATCGCGCGGCTGGGAAAATAGACGGCGCAATATTTATGGTCCCTGTCATGACGGTTACATTGTATCCAAACCGAATCATTTTGCTTACAGGAAATTGTCTGTCGACGAGATGCATGAAAAGGCAAGTTTTCTTTACAGGGACTTTGAGATTATAGATTTGATCTATATAATGCGTGAAGCATTTACAGGTGCTAATGCTGTTGCATTGGCGAAGTTAGGAAATCGGCTGAATGTTATGGGGGTTTTACGGTAAGTAGGCAGTGGGGTTTGGCGGAACCACCACACTACTCATGATTTTCTCTTCATTGTGTTATCGTAGTGGATCCATTTTTCATCCCCAGTGACTACACGATGCAAAAAACTTTTTTTTTGTTTGGCAAGCACCATTTCAATTATGCAAAGTCGGCGTTCAATGTCCCTCGGCTTCAGTTCGTATGGAACCCAATTTCCTTGTTTTTGAATCATTCCTAAATATTTTAAGCGATGTGAAATTGCTTGTTGAGTTACGTCTAATGTACGTGGAAGTTGCTTTTGCTTTTGGGGTGGATCGTCGTCCAATATTGCTTCCAATTGCTTGTCTTCGTACACTTTCGGCCTTCCACTTCGTTCTTTGTCTTCCACGTCAAACTCATTGTTTTTAAACTTTTGAAACCACTGTTACGGACTTCGCGTCAATGTCCGCACCCCACCTGGAGAGGGAAAACAAGTAGTTTATGCAAATTAGCTAGAAATTGTGAAATTTTTACACCGCTCCCGCTATGATCTGACATTTAAGGCTATTTCAAAATCTCCTTTTGTACGCAAGTTAGTGTAAAAAAACATATTCTTCAACAAACTTATGAACCTTTTCTTTTATTATTAAGAGGAGTCAAAAATGAAGAAGTTTATAATCAGATAAAGCCAATTTGGCCCCGGTCTTGACAATTACCACCAAATCAGAATGCATCATTTCTATACAAATTAGTAAACAGAAAATGGTATACTGTACTAAACTACGTATGCTCTCATTCAACCTCACCAAAAGCGATGATGCATAGCTCGATTGAAAGTAGAGTTGCTCAAACATATTTCTTATCAGGCTTAGTATGGTATATATTATTTTGCTACATGAACTTTGGAATTGAACAATGTAGAATTGAATTGTTTAAAAAAGATAATATATTATATATTCTTTACTTGATAAGGCGGCTTTATAGGTCAGTGGAATGATTGGTTCAAACTTAGTTTCAGATCAAATGTACCATATTTCGATTAATCGTATTTCCGTAATTTTGTTCTTATTTTTTTTCATGTATTTAAATTCAAATATTTTTCGAGTATTTCTAATTGAAATAGTTTCTAATAGATCGTACATTCAAAGCGAAGTTTTTTCTTCTTGTTTTTGGTAACCAAAAACGTTGTAGCCAAACATGCTTTTTAACATCTCTTTAATAGCGTTTCTCTGAAAAATGTTTGTACCAGATTTTACCGTGGTAAATCCACTAATTTCATGAGCGATAGAATAATAAATAATGTTAACAAAAGAAGTTCATTGTTTCATAAACCGTAGATCACATGGTGTTAAAAGGCTCCACGTCGTTGCTGGCACGGTTGAGTTATGATAAAAAAGTAATGGCAACACTGTGTATTATTGGCACTCCCTTCGTACAGTAGGTACATTGATTCGTATTCTTGACTCAGTACCAGTTTCAACTTACTGCAGTCACTATTTGAGCGTTGAGAGTGGCTGAAGTAGTGTTTGTGTTACGACCATGGACCGAGAAAATGCGGTACCATGAAAACCCACCCTATCACAGGGCAATCTCTGTAAATAAATTTTTTTCAAGGAATGGTTTACTGTGGCTTCTCAATGTCCCCGTTCTTCGGATCTCAATACCTGCGACTTTTTTTTTGTTCTCCAGCACAAAAACCACTTAAAATGGTATCATAACACTGTGAGGGAGAAAACGGGCTGAATAAAGGCATTCAAATAGAAACTGTTCGTAATCGGGTACCGCTCCCGTGTTTGGAATCCATTGCTTGTTTGTACTAAGTTTTGATAAAAAGTTACAAATTCCGGATTGAAGTAATGAACTTATTAAACCAATGAAACGATAGATAATTCGAATAAGTAAGAACGTAGCCATAACCATGTTTTATTTTAAAATACTTTGTCAATGCGGAGTTTTGTTGCCATTAATGAAAGTATATCTTTGGTTAATACAAGGCAGAATAAGAACGAAAGGACTTTATATTGGGAAGGTGTAAATGAAGACGTAATCTTGTGTTCCAATGCAAAATGTGATCGAAGATTTCGATCTTTCTAGCGGTGGGCTGGCGTGGACGGTTGGCTGTGTAGTTCTCCAGAAAGCTCTACCATTAATAACCCCCCCCCCCCCCCCCCCCCCCCCCCCCTACATACATACCCCATCATCCTAATCTTATTTAATCAACATGAATCTAAACGATTCCAAAACCAATATCGAGCAACCATAGCAGCTGCGCTCGAAATAACAAACATCCAAAAAAATCTAAACGATTTCCGAATCGTTAACGAGCAACCAGCAGGTGCTCAAAATAACAAACTCCTATGCACCCCAAGCCAAAAACCATGGCATCTGATTGAATACCATCAGCAAAATCAATATCGAGCAACCGTGGCATCTGCTGGAACATGATTGGCCAAATAAACTTTCATGTGTTTCAGGGTTCAAGTATAAAAAGGAAAATGAACATGTTTCTAGGCTCTTTTTCTTTTGTCAGTCGATCATTATCATTCGATCATTATTAATTAATCTATAAAATAAAACTGTTGTGAATTAAAAATCTCAATACTAGTTTAAATCTTTCTATATATTACGCTCTACCCTCAATCTATGAGGTAGCACGGCGTAAGTATCATAACAGCTGCAGACAGACTAAATACATTGGAAGACGAACTTGGCGGTGCGCTCGTGGTGGAGGTGTCGAATGAAGACTGAATCAAGTGACCGTTGCGCTCATTCAAACTGGGTGACGCTAGAGTAGCGTCCTCTTTGTCATTGACGCATAGTCAGCTGGCGGGTGACAGTTGTCATGTGGCAGGCAGATGGTGAACGTACTAGATTCATCTAGTACATTTATTTGCAAATCCGCAATAGAAACCCTTTAGGAAATCTACAGAAATTGGAAAAAAACGCTTTCGTCGCCAACTGGGCAAAGAAACTATTTGAAGAGGGCTACCCCCCCTCCGCCACCCAACCGAAACATTGAGCTGATTCACGTCCTTTTGTCTAAAAAACCGATTTCCTAAATCCCACATATCAATTCCCTAATGTATCCACCATTACTCATCATGCTCTTTAACAATAGCAACATTTTGACAAACGAATCTGTTTCTACATAGCGAAACAATTTAGTCCATCTTCAAATTCCTTTGCACATTCCGATGTAAAGGTTGTCCCAAGCCAATGATCCCCCTTCAGATATAAAAAGTACAGGCTATTCACTTGGGAATAGTTTCAACATCCGGTGAAAAGTGTGCATGAGTATAGTTTTCAACCATCTCCACTTTCCCTTCTCAGAATGCACTTCGTGATTCTGCATCCGAGAATTACCCAAGCCTCTGAACGAGGATACACAGTCCTTTGGTTTTGCTTTTCGTTACAAGTGAAACCAAATCAACCCCCCAATACAAGCAGTTCTCCTTTGCAATTTTCCCATTCTCTTCGGGTTCATTGACTGTTTAGTAAATTTGCGAGAGTTTGTTCGTACTGTATGAATATTTTCAGGATAATCTAATATTAATTAAACTGTAGTTCTATTACTTATATTCAATTATGAATTAAACTTTGGAGTTAATTAAACTGTAGTTCTATACTTATATTCGATTATGAATGAAACTTTAGAGTTAAGTAAACTGTAGTTCTATACACGTATATTCTATTATGAATGAAACTTTGAAATAAACTGTAGTCCTATTACTTATATTCAATCATGAACGAAACTTTAGAGTTAATTAAAGTGTAGTTCTATACACGTATATTCGACAACACGAAAATGAAAACGCCAGAAACCGGCACACTCACTCGACGATTGCTATTTCCTGACTGGTTGTTTATTTAACGTGGAGGCCCGACTTGCCTCCACGGAATCCAGATCGCGATTGATTATTGCCACCGAAGCGACAGAACACCAAAATTCCATCCCTCGCCTCAGTGACCATAAAAGGGATGATATTCAAAGATGATCATCGAAAGGATGTGCACACACACAGATGAGGTTCCATCGCACCCCCATGCTGTGCATGTGCAACCAGAAATACAATAATTTCCTATAGGGAACATAAGCTGACATGGTTGCAGCTGGTGCCATTATCTCGACATAGAGATTTTGTTGGATACACGATCAGCGATTGCGTAAAGCATTTATGCTGATCGTGCACATGTTGGCGGCATCTCCACGTAGTCGAATTCTCGATGGTACTTTTCCATTTTGAGAACTCGACTTGCTTGGGCAATCAGCCAGATACCCTCATGTCTTTGTCGGTCGGATGACCGATCGATGTGGGTATGTATGCAAAGGGAAAGATAGAATATTTTCTGCATGTGTGCGGCTGGCGCGTAAATGTATATCTCGTTGATATAGTTCGAGCAATGTTGGTTGCTAGGTGATGCAACCAAATTGCCTTTAATGTGGTGCATGCCTATTACTTGATGGAAATCGAACCGATACATGTTCAATGGATTGGTTCGGTACATGTTGGTTGCGTGGTAATGCAACCAAATTGTCCATAAAGAATATGCCTGTTTGGTGCAGATGAACTTAGAATGACAAAATATTGCGATTTAATGCATTTCAAGGTTTTATGGTACCACTGTGATCAGGTAAATACTTGCTTTTCAGGTTTCTGTATGCCCTACGTGGGAGTTTTACCTGGAGTATTGGGAAGATGATTGGTGGCGTTCAAAAGAACCGCTACAGGGGAAATGGGCAGTTCGGCGCGAGACTTGTCTGGTAGAACCTATTCGTATGTGTCGTCTTATCCTAAGCAGTTGTGGTATTTTAAAGATTACGGCGCGAATCTTGTCGTCAATGGTGCTAAAATAAAAAGGTCTTCAACACAGATTGACAAAAAGCAATTATAAGGAGACAATTAATAGTTATAGTTTGTGTAAATAAATCAATAAACACAATAGAGATAAAACGGGACGCATTTTACTTGAAGTGTTTGCGCAAACAAGTGTCCTTCTGATAACTAAATAAAGATATACATATATGGCAAAGTGATTAAAGACGAAGACATCTGTGGGGGGTTTCTCTATTCTACATGAGAAACCACCCACAATTCCAACCAACATTTCCAACCTAATTTCGACAGCCCCTCAGCGCGTCAAATCAACCCCATTTCCCCCTACTTACCTGTTCACCTGCAAAGCATGTTTCCACCAAGGACACATAGCTAAACTCATTGTACCACGGAGACAATGCATAAATGAGTTTAGCCTACCTTTTTTGCCATACGGCAACTCGTGTCCATGTCGATTAGCGACAACCAAATCCAGCCGGACGAAGTTGTCGCATCATTGCAGATCCGCTTGGGAAATTTATCACCACATTCGATTGAATCACGTGATAATATTTCCCTAGCGTTACTTCGGCTTTTCTCCAGACACTTCATTCGCTGGGGATCAATTTTCTCTCTTTGCAGGTGAATATCATCAGCTTAATTCTCCTCTCTTTCTCAGTTCTGTCTTCCTATGGACCAATGTACACTGAACCCACCATACTGCCGAATCAGGTCAATAGGTTCCGCTCAGAACTACATTGATTCATGCACATACAACCAAATCCACCCCAAGATAATCGTACAGCATGTTTCTGTTCTCTTATTGTCCCGCTCTCTTGGATCAACAGATTACCGATGTAACCTACCACACATCGAAGGACGTGGCAATGAGAGAGCAGAAGTATGTTCTCTTTTGGTTGTATCCAATTTCTTCCCTTTTCAAGTTAGTCGATTAACGTGTTTAATCAAGGGAGGTGGTGTCGCGAATTGCCCCCGCGTGGGCATGCTGATGCACACGCTCGTCCGCGGACATCCGAATTTTAGTTGTAGAGTTATGTGTTGTGTGACCGCATCGGAATGTTCTCACTAGTGAATATTTTCAATAAATTAAAACGCTTGCTGGCAGTGCTATCTGTTATCTTTTTTATTGATTACTTTGGTGTCGTAACTCACTTATTCGAATTAGACTTCAATCGTTTATTTATCTATCCACTCGAAGGAGATGTCGTCCAATATGCGCATCGGATTCGGTACAACCAGGAAGTGGACGTGCGTCCCATAAATGTTTACAATTACACATTCCTCAATAAAGATGAACATAAATCGATGCCGCATTTTGAGAGACGAATGGCTATACGACAAACCCGGGGTTACGAGCAACTCTTTTCGGACGTGATTATTCGAACAAATTCTTCCCACGGATCGATGGGAGATATAAGGAATACGTGCCATACGCTGGCATCATCTACCCTTATACCCCCACACATCCATTTCTAATATATTTATTTTTGTGCAACAGATCATTGTGCAATGTGTGTGAAAGGAAAGAAAATTCGTAATTACAAAAAAATCAATCTCATTACTTTTCTAAAATTGTTCGTTTACGTACTTTTGTCCCAAAATCCATTGAGCGTTATGAATAAATATGTATTTTACTCACACATCTTTTCTACTTGTTCCTTTAAGCCACGGAAAAGGGGACGGAAATGGCCTGGATAATAAGGTAAAATAAGATGAAAACAAACATATATACGCCAGTTGGTCCAGCCAAAAATAATGTGAAAAAAAAAGATTACACATGAGCCGCTTTCAAAAAGTATAGTTATTTTGATGATTGAAAATGGCGTTTTCACGTGTAATAGGTAATAGGTAGGGCTGCGGAGCACTACACACGCATTTTTCGAGTTTACGTGTATAAAGTACACAAATATAAACAAATTTCACTTATACGAGTTGAAAATAACTGTAATAATATAACAATAACCTGGCGCAATGCTAATGACCTTGCCCGGAAAAAACAAATCATTATGGAAAATTAAACAAGCCCCAGGACTTGCTAAATAAGGCCAAGACCGGTTCCCGGTTGTAGTGCCGATGATGATGATGAATAAAACAATAACGCTACATCTATTTTATTTACTTGCACTACCTAGTTTTTTTACGGAGGAAAGCAAGTCTGTTCCCTTTTTCATTTCGAAAACAGTTAACCTGAAAATTCGGCTTGTAACAAAAACGACCCAGATTACGGGCGTAGGGTTAAAAATATTGAAAATCCCCTTAACAATCAGAGAGAAGTGTGGAAAATTGACAAAGCCCCAACGTGATTGTTCCCACTGAAGAGACTATTCCACCCCTGAAGTTCCTAAACGAACAATAAATTGAACATAAATCCATGACGGGGATTGTTGACACATTGTTTGAACGACTCCTCTTAACACCGGCATTGTTTTGAAAATAAATAAACCAGACCACCTCGAGTAATAGATATCATACTATCATACTACTGATGAAACAGATATTAAATTTGATCCTTTTGAGCAATGCTACACTGAGTGTTTAACAGAAGATTAAAATCATCAAAGATGAAGAAGGACTAACTTTCTTTGTTCATGTTGACATTCTCCCCAAAAGAACCGACCAAGAAAATTTATGATATTAAATGTAACCGAAAATATCATTTGAGGCACTAAGGACTAACAAGCTTGAGTTGGGTTTGAATTAGAAGAGAAACATTTTCAATAATTTCTTCTCAGCTACCTTATCGGATAATACCATGAAACGTCTACATATTTACTTCGTCAGGGAGTAGACCTTTTGTTAATTCTGGTTCATTGCAATTTTGGCTGGACCGCCTTAGTCGAGTTCTTGAAAAAGTTCCTGTCCCATTATAGACAGTTAATTTCAAAATTGCCTAGACTGAAATAAAAGAATTAAACACCATCTTAAAAACAAAGGTCAATTACACAGGTATTAAGCACCGTTTATTTAATAAAAAAGGATGTTTAATGAAAACAGTGAAAAAATCGATCTTTTTCACAGCTCTTTCCATACCATGTATCTTCCTATTGATTTTATGTTTCAATTATGGCGAATCACCACCTAGAACACGAACGAAGAAAACCCACGAAAACTTATTAAATTCGGTTTAACGAACCAGGAGATGTGTCTGCAATTTGGAAAAACACAATTTCCAGGAAAACGGGTTTAAAGTGTTTTCTTTATTGAAAATTTTGGAAATAAATTATAATTCTATTATAACTTTTTTTTCTGAATCTCCTAACAAACCAAACATGTTAGAAGTTGATTCTTAAAGATATAAGAGAGTGATACAAACAAAAAAAATAATTCTGGTTAACATTAGTCACTTAATTTAAGAGCTTCAGCGCTTAAGTTCTTGTTTTGTGAATTCTAATTACCCTAAATGTTGATATAGATATGCGATAACAACGGGAAGCAGTACACCAATAAGGAGATAGCGATTTTGAGCATTCGTGTGGCCCAACATTTCGAGGATCTCAATCTGCAACAAGAGGACATCATTGGTATCAATGCCGCAAATACTGACTTTTTAGCACCCCTTGTAATCGGAGCACATCTCTGTGGACTAATAATCAACTCTTTGGACCCTTCTTTCGACAAAGGTCGGCGCGAAGTGTATTTTATTATGTTATGTTGTCCTTATAACAACTCTTGAACACCTGCAGATGGCATCAAACACTGTTTTTCGCTTACTCTGCCGAAGCTGATTTTTTGCGATGGACAGAATTACGACAAGGTTCGAGATTCATTAAACGAAGCTAATGTGCAAAGCCGCATTTACACAATGACGAATCATGTAAAAGGAGTGCCTACAATTGAAGAATTTCTCAAACCAACTGGAAAGGAGGAAAACTTTGTTCCGCATCAATTGAAATTGTTTGGTGAACAGACGGCTGCAGTTCTCTGCTCCTCAGGAACGACGGGCCTTCCTAAGGGAGTACGCATATCGCATAAGAGTGCAGCCCTTTTAACTTTGGTGTTAGTAGTTCCTTAAAAATGTGTGTAAGATCCAACTAAAACTCTTCATTTTGGTTTCTAGGAAAGTAACTTCTGAGGACACCGTTTTATGTTTCAGTACTTTATATTGGATTTCGGGTTATGCCACATTAATTCTAACAACCTTAAGCGGATGCCTAAGAATAATCACAAATGAAACATTTTCCCCTAAATTATTTGTCCGACTTTTAGAGCAATACAAAGTTACTACAATTATAAGCCCGCCATCGCAAATGGCCTTAACTATATCATCACCAGAAATAAAGCAGGCGAAATTGTCGTCTTTGAGGACGTATCTGTGCGGAGGAAGCAATGTTCCATTTGCTGTGGTTCAAGCATTTCGAAAGCTAGTACCAAACTGTGATGTGAATATTGGCTACGGTATGACTGAGACTGGTGGTATATGCAATGTTGGTCCAGCCACTGCACCTGGAGCTGTTGGAAGTTTACGCGCGAATACGAAAATAAAAATTCTGGATGAGGCTGGACAGCCGTTAGGAGTTGGAGAAACAGGTGAGGTTTGTATCAAGCAACCCTTCAAATGGGGAGGATATGTTAAAAATCTTGAAGCAACGAAAGCAATTTATGATGACGATGGTTGGGTGCATTCTGGAGATATCGGATACTTTGACGATAAGGGAGTTCTATTCATTGTCGGTCGGAAAAAAGAGATTTTAAAGTACAACAACTTTCACTTTTTCCCAACTGAAATTGAAGAACAGCTATCGCAACTGCCCGATATCATTGAAGTTTGCATTTGTGGAATTCCTGATGTTGTGTCAACGTACCTTCCTGCAGCAGCTGTAGTTAAGCGCCCAGACAGTAGTCTGAATGAGGACGACATTAAAAACTACGTATCTGAGAGGATGGCTCACTTTAAGCAATTACGTGGTGGTGTATATTTCCTTGATGAACTTCCAAAAACAGCGTCAGGAAAAATAATGCGGGCGGATGTTACCAAAATAGTGGAAGAACATTGGGCGAAGAGAACTCATAAATTGTAGAACTGCTTTAAAATCGATAATGATAAGATAAGACCGCCTTACAGAATGAAGCATGTTCGGCGTAAAGTTGTATACCAAATTGAGAAATCAAATAATATGTTGGTACAATTAATAATGTATTAAATAAATTGTATTAACTTTCAAATTTGATCAGATTTACGGAGTTACCAACTTAGAAACTGGAAATGGAACAATAAAGTCACTTAATCGTTGCGAGAAAGATTTTTACATATAATTTTTTCAATTCAATTTTTATTAGGTAGATAATTACATTTATATTTTACAACTAGTATTTAAGAGTTTTAGGACAGCAATTCCTTTATAACTATAATCTATGTAATGACGATGGCACAATTTTAATGAATAATAAATAATAAATTGGCGCAAGACTAATGACCTTGCCCGGAAAAAACAAATCATTATGGAAAATTTAATATGCCTCAGGCATTGCTAAATAAAGCCAAGACCGGTGCCCGATTGTAGTGCCGATGATGATGATGAATCAATAATAAATGATTAAGGGAAAACTACAAGAAAACACCCTTAATTGAATCTTAAGACTACTACTGCACAGGTTGATTTTTGCATACATTTTCTGTCAAACACGAGAATACAACACCATGGAAAAATAGGGATCATGTTAGGATCTAAGTCTTTGAATTTAAATGCTCTTGAAAATTCTTTAAAATCCCCTGGGGGGGGTTTGGGTTTTCCGTCCGATACACGATCGCGCAACCATAGTGAGGAATGCAAAGCCTTAAACCTAGCAATCCACAGCTTAAGCTGGTGGTTGAAACAACCTCAAGTAGACGCATCCGTGCTGTGATGCGCTAGCGGTTTGATACTAGGTTTTTATTGTCTTCGTAGCGTGGATTCAAATATTTTTCTTAACTACTATTCCTAAATATCCTTTAACATCAGACGCCCTACATAAAACATAACACCAGTAACCCAACTTGAATCCACGTGAAAACGTTAGTAGAAATTCGAAAAAACGTCTTGTTAAGGAAATCACCACATTCCATCTCAAACTCACATAACTCCCTCTGTAGTGCACCAAGAAGCCCTACCATTTTCCTCCCACATACATTTCTACCCACCTACTATGTCATGCATCCATATGCCCAAACTAATAATCCAATCTTCAAATATCAAATCCTTCGTAAAAACTAAACACCACAATGCATATCTTCATATGCAAACAAACCCATACTAAAAGATATTCATTTCGTTCCCATACACACAATTCTAAAATCCTTATCTCCATCTGGATTGCAGCCAGATGTGTATATTCTAAAAATAGATATCCCATTCCTTTTCTCCAGTACTCGACTCCAGTCGAAGTACATTTCGAAATTCTGCTTGCATTTCGATGCATCCGCGATACAAAATCCCGATGAGATTTTGTATAAAAGGGCGATGAATTCTGTATTCGAGGATCAGTCTCTAGGTTGGCGTCCGACGTTTAAAGACGTGAATCAATTAATATAAATATACAAAATCCAAAATAGAAGTATTTTTATTGGATTCGGTCGGATATCAGATCTCTTTTTACAGCAATCGGTCGTCACTCTTCCCGGGGGCCCCGAAAGCACGGTGGCGATCGCAACGGGTCCCCTCAGGAGCGGTCTAAGGAGATCCCTCATCCTTTTCAGGACAAGGAGACACGCTCCCTGAGAGAAAGACCACAACACCTCACTGGTCACCGCCTCAATTTCTGTAACATAACAAAATGCATTTGGCGAAGGTTTCCGATGAAACTACACCTCTGCAACCCCAGTGCCCATTAAAATAATCAGTCTTTCTCACAACCCGTTTGCTTGCGCTAATACATGTAAAGTTAGAAAGGCTGCAAACACTACTACAGGAAAGTCCCATACAATTATAGACTATCTTCTTCCGCTGATCATAAAACTCATTAAAAATTAGTTGAGAAGTATGTTAGGCAGTACTTACTCTCCCGATTAAGGGGCGGTACTTACAATCTCGTACAAGTGATTACGATCTTTATGACAGTAGAAAAGTTTATAAGTAGTTATCTCCCTGTCATCAAATTGTCGACTATACTTAAACTATCCATCGTATATTTTTCCACAGACAATCTACAATCAGATGGTTTGGCAATTTTGGCCGTAACTAAACATCTAGATGACCTGGAGAATTGTAGTGCTCTAAAAAGCCCTACCACCTTTTTCCCCCATTCATACATCCTAATCCCAGTAATCCTACACCAAAACCTTAGGTCTAATCAAAATCCTTAAAAACCGAAATTAAATCCAAAATTCGCAATAAACGAATCAAACATTTGTTTACCGCTTAGCATTTGCCCCCACGGCATAATCTAAATTCAAAATCCAGAAATACATTTCAATCTAGTAAAATCCCTTATAAATTAAATAAACCAAGTCCATGGCAAATCGAACCAGATGTTCAAATTTGCCACAAACAAACAAAACCCAAATTCAAGTACAAATTCTCATATGCAAACAGTTTAATGAGAATTCAGAAAACTGAATTCTTATCTAAAACAAACATTGGGCATCACACGAAATGTATCGAAAATCGAGATTTTCCATCAAAAACGTTCGTTTCAAAGATACAAATCTCGATTTGGTGCCGTTTAAAAGGGGACGTATCGCGATCTCGAGGAGGCATTCTATTCATGTACCTAGTCCTCGGCGGAAGTGCTGTAGGACCACGATCAGAAGATAAAGCTAGGATCTTGGAGGTGGTGTCCACAGGATGATCAATTGTTTCCTTATCTAAGTAAATAAAAATAAACCTATTATGACAAAATAAAAGGTGTTTTCCATTGACTTGGGCTTTATGCATTCGCTGAGAAACGTCGGCTGTTTTTGAGAACCAGAGACGACTTCCAACCAGGAAAAGGAACCAGTAAGTAGAGTGGTGGCAAGCCCACAAATTAAACTATTTCAGCGTCCACGAGTACGGCCATCAATAGGTTGCACGGCGCAGGGACGCTATTCTGGAAAACGACGTCCCACGAACGAGTAGGTCGTTGCTCTTCCCTCAAGGTTTGAGGAAGCACGGCGACGATCACATCAGGTCCCCTCGGGAGCGCAACGGTTCCCCTCAAGAGCGGCCAATAGAGATCCCTCGTCCTTTTCAGGACAAGGAGACACGCTACCTGGGAGCGACGCCAGTAACAACTATTGTTACTACAGAATATTTGCTCCCAAGCAATCTAGAGCATTGTTATTAGTTATTGGCCTCGCTCCCAGGTAGCGTGTCTCTTGGTCCTGAATAGGATGAGGGATCTCTATTGACTGCTCTTGAGGGGACCCTCTGCGGTCGCCGCCGTACTTCCTCAAACCTGAGGGAAGAATAGCGACCGATCGTTGTCGATTCTAGTGCCGCAAACTTCTGAGGGCAACTGCCAGCGGCTTCTGATGGCTTCCGTGAGGCAAGTGATTTTCAGCATCAGCCACAATCTGTAAAGAAAAACGAAAGGGGCGAGAGCCACAGCTCTACTCACCAGTCAGGAATAAAACTCCGTTTTATTTCTAAACCTTACAGGTCTTCTTTATTCTTTTCGTTATACTTTGTTCAGGATTTACTATCCTGTTGGTCTCCTGCAGCACTTCCTTCAGGGACGATGTACATCTATCAACTGCTCCCGGAGATCTTTTTTTTTTTTTTCAAAACTGTATTTATTGACCATAATTAGAATTTGTACAATTAAGTAATACAGTGACTTAAAATTAATTTCGTAACAATTGCTTACATGTAATTATTATAATAATATATGCATTTTCCAAACAATATTTTATGGGATAAAAGATAGATGTGTGTTTATAAATTTAGTGGTATTATCTTCCTGGAAAAGGTCAGAAAACCAGGAATTTGTTTTTTCAACTTTACTTAATCTAAACTTAATCCTAATTATATAAATAACTTAACCTAACTTAGTCTGATTACAGTTTGATTTTTCTAAAGCCATAAACAATGTTTTATGATTAATGGGATATATGAATTAAAGGATGTGGAGTGAGGTCAGTTATGGGTTAGAGGTAGAGTATTTCTCTCCGGTTGTTCGAAGGAAAAACGTAGGATGTTGGAAAATGGTTGGACGTTACAGCATTTGAACTGGTTAGGGGTAACTTCGGTGTTGTGGTATATGATCTCGTTTGAATCATTTACCAGTCTGCCTGAGGCGAAGATAGCTCTGGTGTGGAGACAGTTGGGATAGTTATTTCTGATATCTAGAGGTTTCTCTAAGAGCGAGGTTATTATGGGATTGGGATTATTTTGTAGGTTTTCGATAAATTTGATAGACAGTTCGAGGAATCGTCTATCGAGGCGCTCGATACCAGCGGTATTGTAGAGTTCGACGTTACTATAGTACTTATAGGAGTTAGGACGACGATGTAACCCAGAGACATACCTAAAGCATTTTCTTTCGAATACTCGTAATTTCTCCATTTGGGAGGGAGTGATATGGTACCACAATGGGCACGCGTACGTGAGTGTGGGCCTGATAATTTGTTTGTAAATGAGCAGTTTGACTTTGTGAGAGAGACTATTAGGTTTCCACATTACTCTTCTGCAGAGATTAAGCTGAATTGTGGCTTTTTGAAGGGAATTTTTAATGCGGGAGGAAAAAGACCAGTTATTAGAAAAAGTGATTCCCAGATATTTTAGGGTTTTGGAGGGTTTTATCAGAGTGTTGTTTAGGTTAAGTTTAATTTTGTTGTGGCAGCGTCTAGTGTTGTTTGTACAGTGCTCGTGTTTGCCCTTGAACACTATGAGCTGCGTTTTATTTGGGTTAAGGTGAATTTTCCATTTATTGAAATATGTTGTTATGTTAGGGAGGAAGTTGTTAATGCGGTTTCTTGCAGCCTTAACAAATTTGCTGCTAGAGTAAATTAATGTATCATCAGCATAATTCAGCATCACAACATTAGGAGATACGGGTTGAGGAATATCCGCGATATATAACAGATATAAAATTGGCCCTAAAATAGAGCCTTGGGGAACACCCGCGGTTATGTTGCGGGTTTCTGAGACGGAAGAATTTATTCTCACAACGAATTTTCTGTCAGAAAAATAAGAGGCTAAGAGCTTTGTTGTGTGAGAGTTTAAATTAAATATGGAGTGCAGTTTGTACAGAAGTCCTGAGATCCAGACGCAATCAAACGCCTTAGAAATATCGAGAGATATACACACAGTAGGGTTTTGGTTTTGGAGACCAGTTGTAACATCGTGTGTGAGTTTTAGTAGAGCATGACATGTGGATTGTCGCTTACGAAATCCGAACTGACAGTTAGGGATGAGGGCATTCTCATTGGCAAATGAGAGAAGATTTTGGTAGATCTTGCGTTCCAGTATCTTACTTAGTGTACTTAATAGGGATATTGGACGATAATTGCAAGGGCTATTACTACTACCGGGCTTCTTAATAGGAATTACTACCACAGTTTTCCAGTTCTCTGGGAAGTGCGATGCATTAATTATATGATTAAGAAGAATGAGGATGGGAAGTAGATTCGATGGGCGTAGCCTTTTAAATAGAAGACGTGGGATTCCATCTAATCCAGTTGACTTTTTGTTATTTCCTGATCTTACGATCTCGGATAATTCGTCCGCAGTTAGAAAATTTGTAGTGTCTAAGGGGTGTTAAGCTATGTTTGTGTTGTTAAATTCACCGATGAAAGGAGTAAACGATGAGAATAATCTGTTAGAGATGTATTCGTTTACTGTGTTCTCGAAGCCAGGAGTTGAGAGAGAATTATTTTGCTCATGAATCTTTGCAAAGTGTTCTGCGAGGCAATTTGCTATGTCCGTATCGGACTGGGCAATATTATTGCTGATTGGGTTGATGAGATGATCAATTCGGGGTTTATATTTACGACCAGTTAATTGGTTGATGTTTTTGAAAAGAGCCCGATTTGGTTTGATATTTTTAAGTGTGGAGATGTAGTTTTCATCTGCGAACTTTTTCAACTGCTCATTTATCAGAGTGGATAGGAGTTGGATTTGGCTTTTAATAAAGGGGCAGTATCTTGTATGAAGTTTACGACGGAGCTGCTTTTTAAGGCGCAATAATTTGGTTAGGATGCTGGGCAAAGGCTTTCCTAAATAGTTATGAGGAATGGTTGTCGGGGTGTTGTTGCTGAGAGCCTCCTTAAGAATTTGCTCTATTCTTAAAGATGCTCGATCGATTTCAGTAGGGAGTAAGTTAGATGCTTCAGGGATATACAAGTCAGAGAAACTGATCGCTATTTCCCTATTGACTTTTCTCCAATTTGTTTTGGTGAAGTTTGGGACAGGGTTTGACGAGTAGAGTGGGTCGAGAGAGGGGATTTGGATCGTGGTGTGAACGGAACCATGATCAGAAGGAAATATAAAGGAGAATGTAGGTGGATCCGCTGAATAAACATCGTCGGACTTGAGGAAGAAGGCGATTGTTGACCTGGCTGAGCTAGAGACACGAGTTGGCTGTAATGGGGAGTCAATGTAAGTATATGGATAAGACGGGAGGAGGGCTATCAATTGGCGACCATATTTGTTGCATTTATTATCACTGAATGCTGTATGACGAGCATTCCAGTCTCCTCCGATTATAAATGGAGCGGGAACGGACTGTTGGATAATCTGCGAAATGTCAGTATCTGGGAAATCTGGTTGTCGTGAAGGGTGAATATAAATGGATGCTAAGACGAGCACTTTATTGTTCTCACAGAAAAGTTTTACTGCTGTGTATTCAATGCTGGATATACCGGTGAATCTAATTTCACTGAATTGAAATTTTTTGTGAATTAATATGCCGGTACCTCCATGAGATCCATTAGTTCTGGGGTTAGAAACTAAAGTATAATTGGGAATTGAAACTCGGGAATTTGGTTTGAGCCAGGTCTCTGAAAGGAAGAGGATATCTGGGGAAAACTTTTCAACAAACAACCGGAGGTGTTGCTTACGTATGTTAGAGTAAATGGATTCTGTGTTGAGGGAGATAATGGTTAGTTTAGAGAGAGCTGGAAAGAATATGGGAAGTTATTAGTGAAAGAATCTGACCTTTTTTTTCTATTTCTGACATCTTCCTCAGGGAAGGTAGCATGGCCTGTAAGCTTTGGATGTATCCCATGATGTCCAGATTGAAGTTTTCAGTATTTTTGTTAGGGGGATTGGTAGTGTTGAGGTTTCCTCTTGCTGCATCCGCGTACGATATTCCGGGTCGGGTCGTTTCCTGCAATACTGTTGGTTTCGTTGTTGTTGTTGTTGTTGTTGTTGTTGTTGTTGTTGTTGTTGTTGATGATTTAATAGTTGTTGCTAATTTCCGTCTTTCCTGAAGTTTTAGCTTCTGAGGGCATTGGGAAAAATTTGCCGGATGAGGGCCTCCACAGTTACAGCATTTAACTGTGATCTTTTTGTTGGTAATGGATCCATCAGCGTTGGCGGTTTGTATTGTTTCAGGTTCCAGGCCTTGTGGATTTACCTTGCATTCCTCGAGCTCGTGTTCCTCTGCGCATCTGCCGCAACGTCTTTGCTGGTGGCATGAGACCGCCAAGTGTCCTGATTCTTGGCATCGCTTACAATGAAGAATTTCTTGTTTGTGGGGCTCTTCGATTGCGATTTTTTGGGTAAACAAATATTTAATTTGTTTAAGTTGCTTGATGTCCTGATTAGGTGGGATTTGTATGATCCGGAGGTTTTTTACGTTGTTTGTCCTCATGTACGGTGTTTGGAAGTAGTCCAGCTTATTGATCTTTATTTGTGGACATATCCTAGCGATTTCCAGGCCCATTTCTTCGTTGGTCCATTCGGGATCGATGTGCCTTATAATAAAGGTAGCTGGTTTGCTGTTCGGATGCTGGAAGGTGAAGAAGTGATATTGCTCCTCCAACAGTTTTTTAACTGCCCTATCATGATCGAGTAATGATCTGACTGTTATTGAAGTCCTAGATCCTTTTGCATTGGTGCTAAAATTCCGGTGACCCAAGGCATTTTGCAGGGTTTGAATTAGTGCTTTGGCGCTGGTCGGGTGTCTGATGTAGATTGGTGGTGGTCTTTCGTTTTTGTACTGGGCAGGCAGGGGACTCGGAGCTGGCTTGGCTTGTTTGGTGGATTCCTTATGGGCTGATGATTGTTGTTTGGGTGGAGATGTTTTATGGTTTAGGCTGGGAGAAGGCGTCATCTCCATACAGGCATCGTCGCTGTTTTGGGTGGGTTGCTTTAGGCAGTGAATTTCCTCCCGGAGTTGTTTCACCTCTGCTGAAAGCTGTTGGATGTATTCCATGGCTTCGTGGAATTTTTGTTCGTAGTCCATGTGTTTTCCTGGATTTTCCATTTTTGTGGTCTTCTTAGATGAGTTTTGAAGAGTTTCAATGGCTCTTCTCTTCCGTTCTAATAGATATTCCCGGGTAGCGCTCGGGTCGTTGTCTGGCATCTGTGAAGACAGATTTCGACTACGGCATCCAGCGAAAATTACACGTGTTTGCTCGTGTATAGTTAAAATTTCCTTTTTTTTTTTTGTTATTATATATATATATATATATATATATTATTGTTTTTTTTTTTTTTAATATTTTTTGTTGTTTTTCGATTGCACTACACAATTTAATAGTGCACTTAACACACGTAAACATAAACACGTGTAAACACGTTTCTGTGAACGTCCGCACTGCATGAGATCTCGACTGTTTATATGGTCCCGGAGATCGCAATGCATCTTCCTTATAAATGAAAACAAATCGAGATTTTGCATCTTGAAACGAAAGTTTCAGATGGAAAATCTCGATTTCGGGGGTGGCGTTCAATGTGCTCATTAGGGTAATGGTTCGGTTTTATGAGTTCTCATAAAACTATTATGCATAATTAGGATATGCATTGGAATTTGGGTTTTCTGTTTTTGTTATCCGACTGGCTTATGCATGCTTGCATGTCCTTCGTATGGGTAACACACGATCCATGGGAATTAGGTATTGGTTTTTGAATTGGTGCGTTTACATAAAGTCATAAACATCAGGCATGTGAAGATATGCATTAGGATGTTTATGATTGCTCGAATTGTGTTTCGGCGGAAAATAGATATACCTTTGTTTAGACACATGCACGTTTTGGGCTTTGGATCTTTTAGGAATTTGAATTGAATTGAATTCAACGTTTGAGAGTTTGAACGTTTAGTTCGATTTGGTTGACTTTGAATTCAATGTTGATTTGGGTGTAAGGATTTATATGTGGGGGAAGGAGATTGTTTCTATGGGGTAAGGAAATTGTAGGGCTTTCCGGAGCACTACAGCATTAAATGCTGGCTAGATATAGCTGGACTGAAACTAGCTGGACATAAGACGGAGGCAGTTGTAATAAGCAGCCTCAAGAAAGTTGAACACCTTGATTTGGAAACAGAAGGACAAATAATCAGATTCAGTCCCTATATTAAATATCTTCGTGTTATACTCGGCAACAGGTTGAGCTTCAAGGAACACCTGAGGAAAACGAGTGAAAAAACGGTAAGAGTATGCAAAGCTTTAGTGAGGTCCCCGGCCCCACAAAAGGAAACTCATAACCAGTGTCAACATCTGACATATAAGTCGTAGATGAGGGGAGTGAACTGCGCCCATAGGCTGGCATCATTAAGGGTATGTTGTACATTCCGAACGGTATACGAAGATACTATAAATATTTTGGCCCAGAGGACGCCACCTGACATTGCAGCTAAACAAAACGCTGCATTGCATAAGGTCTCCTAAGAGAATCGTCGGAGAATGCGATCACAATTAGAGCTCTCAAGCCTAAGAGATTGGCAACGAAGGTGGGATTCTTCCACCAAAGGAAGATGGACCCACACCATGATACCTGATATAGAAACATGGGTGAAAAGAAAACATGGCGAGCTGAATTACCGCTTGACTCAGCTAATATCAGGACATGGATGCTTTCGGCAATACTTGCACAAGTATAGGCATGTGAAACACACATACTGCTTGTATTGCGAAGGCAAAATGGAAAATGCGGAATACGTACTCACAGAGTGCGTGAGATTCGAGACCGGGCGAACGATTTTGGAGAGACATACGACACGGACCGTTACTCCGGGAGGAGTAATAGAATACATGCTTAGTTCAAAACAGGCACGGTTCGTAACAAATGATATTCTCGGTGAAATGATGCAGCAGTTGCGACGCGACGAGCAAAAAAAGGAAAGTTCCGCGGGGATCAACGGGAATATGAGCCTGGCGGGAGGTGATTTTAGTCGGTAAAAGCCCGGCATGTCTCTGGATCGCTCCAGAGATATCTTTTGAAGATTTCCACTTTCCTACCGAAACCAAAAACAAAAAAAAAGACGATCTATATTCTCATCTGCACAGGATGGTTTCAAAAATGAAACGATCATGGGAAGTCAGGGATGAAGAAGACATAATAGCCACCGACTTCAGCAAGGCTTTCAACAAACCGCTTGTAAAAGGTCGCTTTGAAATTGGAAGGTTTGGATGACCCGCTGCACTTCATATCGTGCATTAATCATACTTAGAGGGCCGCCTGTACCAATTCTGATTCGGTGTCCACATTTTTATCTATTTGTACGCCCTCTGGAATTCCTCAAGGAGGCCATATCTGGCTCCTAATCTTCATATTATCAATTAATAATATCATTCTTGAAATAGTCGGACTTATCTACTTGCACACGACATGAGCATGTTTACAAAGATCACAGTGTCGTCATCCGTTGGTATTATCTAATTATAAACTTTACTTAGATAATTTGTTTTCTACAGTTTACCACATCTAAATGTCATTCTATTATTATCTCCTTCCACAAATGTTCTCCCATCTGCGGCAACCGCTAGGCATAGCCATGAACGTCTACTTAAGAATTCTTTTAGATCAAATCATAAAACCATATAAAATGTAACAAACTCACCGACGACTCGTGTATATATATTATGTGCTATCGCAACACTACGAAGTCTTATTCATACGAGTAAGTACGTTGGGATTTGACCTTGACGAGAAGGGACCCCGCTAGATTTTACTACTTGATAAACTCTTGGGGATTATCTACCCAACGGTTTATCTCCCCTGGGGTGGAGTTCAATCAGTTGCTCACTTCGTGTTGACTGACGATGAGGTTCGAAGAGGTTGCCCAATCATGTTCGAAAGAGTACATAAAATGCACAGGTGTTAAACTCCGTCGATCTTATTTTAGATATCCAGTATTACAACCCAAGTATTGGATCGAGTGACTCCACTTTGTGGTAAAATACACCAACAGATTTGTGAAGCGGTTGCATCTAAATTCATTGCATGTGGTTACGAAGATTTCGG
This sequence comes from Microdon myrmicae, assembly GCA_963931805.1. Taxonomy (NCBI): domain Eukaryota; kingdom Metazoa; phylum Arthropoda; class Insecta; order Diptera; family Syrphidae; genus Microdon; species Microdon myrmicae. The sequence continues at coordinate 128,256,977 of OZ007502.1, read as the reverse complement.
AAGAATAGAAGTTAAGGCAAATGTTATACATACAAGTTGTTGTTTTTAGATTATTTTATTCTATATGTATTTATAACAGTTTTTATGAGCTTTTTTATTTAAAACTAAGAGCTCCCCCATACTCGCTATGCCCGCCAACTGCCCGCTGCTCGTATACACTAACACGAATTGCCAGCGACAAACATATCAGTATGCTAGTAAGCCATGTGATCGCCAATTCGTATAACTCGTAACCGGACGAACGAAGTGAAGCTGTTTTACATAGTTCACATATAAAAATAAAATATAAATATATAAAAAAATATATAAAAAATATTATAATATAGAAAAAAATTATTAAATATATAAAACATATAAATTAAATATATTAAAAAAAACCCTGGGAGACATCATTTACGTATTATATACAAAAGATATAAAATATTTATATTTTACGTATTTATTGTCATTTGTTTACAATTTTATTAAGCCTAGATATTTTTTTTTTTTGGTCTATAACATAACATTTAATTTTAAATAATTTTATCAACAAATTTACAATAGTTTGTAATTTAAATGCAACCAAAACCGTTTAACTTTATACGCAATATACTCCTTTATTTGTCAATCGTTGTAATACTAACCGAATAAAGACTCACTAGATGTTCAAATTTACCAAAAAAGATGGAGCCCCAGCGATGGGAACGCATTTATACTCATGGAACGCCCCTAGGATTTCTCAATTGTACTTTTTTTTTGAAGCATATATGTACACAAATATATTCATATATATATACCTATATACATATACATATATATATATATATATATATATATATATATATATATATATATATATATATATGTAAAGAAAGTATAATTTCTTTAGTGTGGAAAGCGCCGCACCTCTCATCTCCCGCGCGTTTTTTATTCTAATGGCCGCCAGAGGGGGCGGTGGTCGATAATAGAATAACGGATAGACACCGACACGCGGTAGTGCTGACAGATAGGCTCATTACAAATTTGGACACAAGTGCTGCCGTATCAGTCGGGGAAAAATAAACAACAAGAAACAGCAAACTTAAATTGTCGTTCCTTTGTTATAGCTAAGAGAAACATATTTTCGTTTGTTTTTAGACTATTGGTCTTATATATATAAATATATATATATATATATATATATATATATATATATATATATATATATATTTATATATATATATATATACACAAATATCGGGAATATCTGTATATTAACGAATATCTCCTACATTTACCATCCAAGTTCTTTTTCACTGAAAAATTGAGGTGGGTCACGCACATCCACCGTATTTTTCCGTTAAGGAACGAGGATTACATTATAGCTAATGAGGAAGCAAAAATGTTGAGGGTCTCAGAGATGTATATGCCAAGGATGAATTTTCTTCTCGGGTATATGACAAATTTGAGGCGTAATATTGTTCTAGTAAAGAAGCTGGATCAAATTGTTTAATAGGGAAGAAGCAAGGCAGCTAGGGACAAGGAATCTCGTATATTTTTGTTAGCCTTAAACTGTAAAGTCGATTCGGCAATTCTACTTACGAAGGTTTTGACTGTTATTGCATCAGAGGTCAACGGGAATGGTTGAGGCTGTATTCCTATATCTATTATTTCTTTGTAGGAAAATCGATTATTATGCCAGTAAAGGAGTTGTGACTGATTATGTGAAAAACAAAAAGTGAGTGCAGTCTTGTAACACTAAAGATAAGCTAAGAAACTCCGGTACGTTAAAACTCTCAACCCGGGACAGCCTCTAAACAATCAAAGCCACCGAAGCGGAGAAACTCCTGTAGGATAAAACCCTCAACGCGGGACAACATCTAAACAACCTAAGCCAGCGAATCCGAGAAACTGTGAGTTATTAGTTATTATTATTTGTTTGTTTATATTATATTATTTATTGTTTTTTTTTTTAAATTTCGTTGGCACATTTGGAGTGTACAACACTTCTTAAAAAGTCGTTCACCCCGTTCTAGATTCCGTGAAAAGCCATACCATTATAGTGTTTGCGATGATAGTGAAGAACGTGTGATTCGAACAGATGCTATGACAGTTAGAATCACCAAAAATTGAACCAATGCTTAACACATCAGGCTACTGGCCGCGTGTACGAATTCGATTTCTAAACTCAAGTACACTCAACTGATGTGGAATTGTTATGTTATCGCCATTGTATACGGCTCTGATACATTTTCTTATTCGATTTTCGTTCGGTGTTCATCACTACTTGTTTGTGTATTGTGTGCGTATCTGTTTGAAACGCCACACTATTCTTATGGGAATGAAAATACCTGTTGGTTAACGAAAATGGTTTTGATATGACACGATAGTCGGAAATGCTGAAGAACTAAACTCAGTGACCTTCAAGTGTTGACTGTGAACGAAGTGTGGCGATAAACTAACGAAATTATGAATGTGCTTCTAAAAATCATCATGTGCCAAAATTAAAGGACAATTAGCGGTGCGATGTGAAATCTTCTCTTTCAGCCATTAAGACGCTTTGAAATCACCCACAATAACGGTTTCAGTAGATTAATGTCAAACAGAATATTGCGTTCCTTAAAGACTACGTTACTAGCCAAAATAAGGCTTTTAAAATAATAGTGTGGGATATTCTTGTCGTGAAGTGAAGTTTTAATCGCGTAAAATTAATTCTGTCCATGATGTGACAGAAATTAATTAGCAATATCATCATCATCATCATCATCATCGGCACTACAACCGGGAACCGGTCTTGGCCTTATTTAGCAAGTCCTGAGGCTTGTTAAATTTTCCATAATGATTTATTTTTTCTGGGCAAGGTCATTAGTCTTGCGCCAGAGGCTCCCCGACGGGGAATCGAACGCCGGTCTCCCGGGTGACAGGCGGGTATACTAACCACTATACTATCGAGGAGCCCAATTATCAATATCACTTCGTAAATATTTACCCGTACCACGATCTGGGAGGCATAGATGTACTAAGTCACAAACAGGTAAGTTGAAATCCAAAATATCTGTATCAGTTAAAACCTGTAGTTCGGTTGATAAAATCCGAAAGGCCTCATATATAACCAAAACTTGTCTGTCATTTATGAGACCAGACATATCAGAGAACAACTGGTGGCAACTTATGATAATCAACGGGTATAGAATACTGGTTGGCGTGTGATCGTGATTTTCCTTTGATCGTGGATAAATAAAACTTTTTTTTTTATTTTACTATTTGTATAAAACTAATTTTATTTGGTAAAGGTAACTGTTTTACACAAAGGTAACTATTTCTGTTTCTGTTTTAAATTGATGTTGTTAATAATGCAAAGGTAACTTTTTTACACTTTAACTTCTTCCGCAACGGAGACCGAACCGCACACGCATATGACTGAATTCAAAGAGCTTCTCCTTTTTTTTTTCTTTATTTTAATTTAATTTAATTTTCTTTTTTATTTTCAGAGCGCACGAACCACACACGTCGACTACCAAATTTTAAGAGCTCAATCCTGTTGTAGGCCAATGCATTTCCGTTTTTGTTGTTGTTTCGTTTCCTTTTCAATACCGGAACTGTCGTCATTGTCAGGAAACGAAATTAGGGGAAACTATTGCTAAATTCAGTCTATAATATTTGGGACCTTATTGTAAACCAAATATTATCTACCGGGATAAGGATAAGGTATTTTTAGGAATGTTATTTTATTTTAAATATTTGTCTATTGCATGGTGGGAATATTCTATTGTACTGTAAATGTCATGTTTTGGCATTGGGAAAGGATATGCATTGGCCAGGATTTTGTTTTTTTGGGGCGGAGACATGTGCTTCATGTTTATCAAACTTTTAACATTTTATAAATGTTAATATAATCTATCTGTTCACGGTGCGTTTACCGTTCAATTTAAAAAGTTCAACGAAACGAACGACGACCAAATAACTAAACGAAAATGTTTAATGTACGACACTTTATTTTATTTTATTTTCGATTCGACAAACGACACAATAATTTATTTTCGAAACGAACAAATATTCAAAAGCAGGAATGAGTGACAATGAAAACTCTCAAACGACAACGAAAATAACAAAACTACCGTTGAGAGACGAAACGAAAACGTTGTGCCCTGCTCGTGTGCGACGACGAAGTGGTAGAGTTGAAAAAGGATCTTCAACGACAAGAATCCTTAATGGCCGCCATCTTGATCCTTTGATGAGCGGAAGTAGGCGGGGCTATTCCTTCCAGAACGATAGCTGGACGAAACTCGACGAATGCTGTGGCGTACTATTGAAAGTTAAGGTGCCAATACAATGTTGATGATATTGTCTGGTCGAATTTTGTCGGCAGTTAATGTTCTCTACGCTATTTGGTGGAGCGAGATCCGACACTATCAATCTAAAAATGTTATCAAATGTCGGATGGTATAGCGTTAGAATATATTCACAGCTATTGCAAGGAACAACTAAATGCCGTGTAGCAATAGCTCCAAAAACCTCGGAACCCATAATATAACATGTTTAATTTGAGGGAAATTGACTATCAATGGCTGCGTTATGATAATAAAATAATGAGAGATTTTAGATAATTGTTTAGTAAATTACCCAGTTCACTTTATTGTACAGGTACAACACGTGTGGCAGTTGTGGATCCGCCCTAAGCTGCATGCTCTATGCGATTGTAGCGCCGGGCCAAGGGCGCCCTTTGCCACATACGTCTCTTTCATATTGCCGCGTCAGCCTAATATATATTTGTTAAAACCAACTTAACAAGTGCTTCGTTGAATAAATAATATCTTTCGTACGAGGAGTCGCCCGTTCATTTCATATCCTGCTACAACAGTGGGCCCAGGCTTAAACACCGTCTGGATAATTGGAAATCGAAACGACGAGAAGACAACGTGGAAAATACACGCGGAAATATAACCCCACTGCAAACAAAATGGACGGTCAAGCTACGAACATAATGCGCATACAAATGCTAACCAGAGAAGATTATGATACCTGGAGACTAACAATGCGGTCAGTCATGACGAAAAACAAAACGTGGGCTCACGCAAGCGGTGAAAGACCGAAACCGGAAGCAGCCGAAAATTTGCAAGCGTGGAAAGACGAGGACGAAAAGGCGAAAGCCGGTTTATATCTCGCTGTTGGCGACACCGAACTCAGGTAAATTAGATACTGCGAAGCAGCCCGAGGAATCTGGTTTAAACTGGAATCAATTTTCGAATCGAAAGGACCGGCGAAAATGGCATCATCGTGGAAACGGCTAATGAATCATCGACTCTACGGAGGCGGAGATGTACAACGACACGTCGACGAATTCTCCGATATGGAGAATATGGATAAATGTCCGAATTATACGTACAAGTCAGCAATGAATTACAATCGATCATGCTTTTACACAGTCTGCCGGAGAGCTGCGAGAATTTCAGATGCGCCATCGAGTCGAGAGACGAGTTACCTTCGCCGGAACATCTGAAAATTAAAATCCTCGACGAAAGCGCGACGAGAAGACAACGCAGCCAAGCCGAAGACCAAGCAATGTTCGCCAGAAAAGAAATGCCGAATTGGAAAAAGACTACGAACAAAGCGTAGAACAAGTCCGTCGATAAATCGGATGATCAGCGTACCGGCGGACCATTCAAATACAAATGCCATAGATGTCGCCAAATCGGTCACAAGGCCATAAATTTTCCGGAGAAGGCCGAACGAAACGCGAAACATCCCGAAAATAAAGAAAAAGCCGCCATCGGCGAAGACATTTCCTTTCTAACCTCCCACACAGACGTAGATTCTTGCTTTGCAGGGAACGTTCAGAAAAACGATACGTGATGTCTGATAGTGGATGCACATCACACCTATGCCACGACAAGGACGCATTCGAACAAATCGCAAGTGTTGGAAATTTAAATCTTAATCTGACAAATCATGGCTCCACCGACGTAAAAGCGAAAGGAACCGAAATTTTCGCGGCATCTGACGGAGACACGACTCAGCTCATACGTCTGGAAAACGCACTGCACGTACCCGACCTGCGTAATAATCTCGTCTCGGACGCGAAGATCATGGACGGCGAAAACAGCGTGACGTTCACGCGCGAAGGAGCTACAATCAAAAACAACCACGGATCTACGATCGCAGTAGCAGATCGGAAAGGAGACCTCTACTTTCTCCGCGAATCCGGAAAAGAATCGATCTGCGCCCTGTCGACGGGAACGCGTAAGCCCTTAATAACCGTTTGGGACGAGAGATTCGGCCACCTTAACTGGCGCGATCTCTTGGAGATGAGCAGAAGGGGGATAATGTCCGGACTTGACCTAGAAGACGACGGAACCACAAATACGTGCGAGATTTGCTCAGAAGCGAAGATTATTGCGCTATCCTTCGGAAAGAAGTCGCACCGAAGCGGAAAATTATTGGATATCTTCGATGCCGACTTATGCGGACCGATGAGAGACGAATCAAGAGGGAAAGCTAGGTACTTCCTCACGCTAACTGACGACGACTCTCGTTGGGCAGAAGTAAGGTTTTTGCAAAAGAAAGGCGACGTCTTGAAGTTTTCCAAGGAATTCAAGGCTCTCGTCGAAAATTAATCAGGACGAAAAATTAAATGTATGCAATCCGACAATGGACGAGAGTTCTGTACCGAAGAATTTGACAGATTCTTGAAGGGAGAGGGAATTGCGCCAAAACTCACGACGCCCGGGAAAATTATATCGAATCACGCAAGAAGACGGGGATCCTCGCGGATCGAGCGGGGATGAGATCGACCGAACTCTCGACGACGAGGGGACGTACATCTCGGGCGGCATGGAGGCAAATTTAGCCAGTCTTCACTCCGAGGTCCCGTATCGACAAGCATTGAACGGACCGGACAAAGAAGAATGGTTGGACGCCATCGTCGAAGAAGTGAAATGCTTAAACAAGAACCATACATGGCTGATCGTGAATCGAACCAAGAATCATAATGTGGTCGGATGTCGAATGGTTCTCAGGAACAAGTACGACTCGGGCGGCAAGGTCGAGAGAAGAAAAGCACGACTCGTGGCGAGGGGGCTCGCGCAGCGATCCGGGATCGATTTTCACTATACCTACGTTCCGGTCGCTCGCCTGGGATCCATGCGTATGCTACTTGCACTGGTGGTCAAGCACGACCTTAAGGTGCATCAGATGGACATCACGACCGCCTACCTAAACGGTACAATCGAAGAAGAAACATACATGGTATTACCCGATCTACTCGCAGGATGTTTGAAGAAAATCGTCGCGACACAAGGTAAATCCGATATCGAGAGCCGCGCCAAGGAAATTCTGAAACAGCATCAGGGCGGCGAAAAGGTTTATCGTTTGAAAAAGGCTTTGTACGGCCTTAAACAGGCCGGTCGGCAATGGCATAAGAAGCTGAATGGGAAACTCGAAGAATTAAACATGACACCGAAGAGCGCGGATCCGTGCGTTTATCGCCTCAAACGAGGGGGAGAACCGTTGGTAATACTGGTCTACGTTGACGACATTTTGATATTCTATCGAGACCAGAAGGATCTTGATTTCGTCCGAGAAGATTTGTCGCAGGAATTCGAGGCGAGATACCTGGGAGCTGCTCGCTATTGTTTGGGGATCGAAATCGCCAATCAACCAAATTACGTTCGGGAACTGCTGTCTCGATTTCGGACGGAGGACTGTAACACCGTCAGTACTCCCGTTGAATCGTGTTCGAGGCTTGAAAAGGACGTTGAAGAAGAAGGAATTACTTGTCGGAGCTCTGATTTACTTGGCGATTGCCACAAGACCGGACATTTCGCATATTGTCGGTTGTCTCAGTCAATTCAATACTTGTCACAGCGAGGCACACTGGAAGGCGGCGAAACGCGTCCTGAGATAACGGAAGGGTGTGGCGACTCTAACAGATACACACATTCTCTCGTTCGCTCGTCGTTCGCACCGAAGCTGATCGTAACGAAATTATTGGGAAGGGAGTGGTGTGGCGACTCTAACAGATACACACACAATTCACAAGCAAAATAGTGAAGAGCACCGAACAAAAAATCGAATAAGAAAATACATCAGAGCCGTATACCAAGCGATAACATAACAATTCACATCAGTGGAGTATAGTCGAGTTTAGAAATCAAATTCTAAAATCGGCCAGTAGCCTGATGGGTAACGATTAGGTTCAATTTTTGGTGATTCAAAGTGTCATAGCGTCAGTTCGAATCACACGTTCTTCTTCACTATTATTTCAAACGCTATAAGGGGACCGCCGACTTTGGAATTATGTACACTCAGAGCATGAAAACGTTGGAAGGGTTTGTTGACGCCGATTGGGCTGGGTGCCCGGTAGATCGAAGGTCGTATACCGGATACGTCTTTAACCTGAGCGGTGCCGCTATTAGCTGGGAGTCGAGGAAACAGCGCACCGTCGCGCTTTCGTCCACTGAGGCGGAGTACATGGCATAAACTGAAGCCGCGAGCGAAGCCCTATACATACAGGGATTCTTGTCGAAGCTCAAGCTGTCCGAGTGTGAAAGAGTTCTGGTGATGAACGACAACCGAGGGGCACAACTACTGACCCAGAATCACACGTTTCACGCGAGATCGAGACACATCGACATCAGGCATCATTTCGTCAGAGATGTCTTGCGCGAAGGTCGACTGGATATTAAGCACCTTCTTTCGGATAAGATGCCCGCGGATTTTCTCACGAAGGGATTGACAAAAGAAAAACATCGTAAGTGTCTGGATTTGATCGGCGTCGGGGGTTCTACAGAGGATCGACATAGCACTACAATCGATGGGGAGTGTTGTGGATTCGCCCTAAGCTGCATGCACTATGCGATTGTAGCGCCGGACCGACCCCGCCCTTTGCTACATACGTCTCTTTCATATTGCCGCGTCAGACTAATATATATTTGTTAAAACCAAGTTTACAAATGCTTCGTTGAATAAATAATATCTTTCGTACGAGGAGTCGCCCGTTCATTTCATATCCCGCTACAACAGAGGATATTTGTGGTACGAAGACTGTAGGAAGTGTTTGTCGTCGTCTTTATTTATAAAATAACCTTTGCTAGGACTGTGTATGATTGTTCGTTGTTCTGATGAACGTAAATGAGTCCTATTTCGCGCCGCACATTTTAACAAATCAAAGTGTTAAGGCACTCACTTCCTTCCTCCCATTCTTTTATCATAGTTTTTCTAACCTCCACATCTTCGCAATCCCGTCCACACGTTCATGTCCACATTGTCTCTTCTGATGCTGTAAGAATATAAACAACCTTTATGCATATTATATAAAAAACACATAACAGGAAAATTGTAATTCTCATTTACAAATAATACGTGAGTAAACTTAATTACAAAATTTTATGAACCGTCTGTTCTTGACTGACAGCACCTAAATTGCTTGTCTCCAGTCGCACTGAATATAAAATTAGATTATTGCATTTCCTTCTAGGAATCCAATTTCTATCTGCAGGGTTTTATATTACCCACAGATTATTACACTGTCATCTTCTGTCTTCGAATGTTTTAATTATTAAACAAATTGTTATTCCAAATAAAACAAAAGCATATCATTCATCAAGAATCCACTAATTACCGTTTTTTTGGTTCACTCTCAAGGAGATCCTTTTCCGGGTATCGAAAGCCTTTAATTATGGCCAGGAAATATGAGCCACAAACTAGCAAAGGAAACAGAATAATCCGGCAATAAATAATTCATTCAATTTATTGAACTTAAGTTAACTCAAAAATGTAACATGTGATACCGTCCCTTTTATACACGTAAAAAAGTGAATGATGCCGCTAAGGATAGTGCTTCATACATACAAATTGCCAATCTATTTTTATGTGTACTGTTCCTCTCGTTAATCCTGTCCGAGAAGGTGGAACTATTCGACTTAATTCATTTTTAATATAGAAGTTGCTTCAAGAACTCCTGAACGGGTTGATGTATAGTAAAAAAATCCTTTTCAGCTTTTTGGGAAAAAGATTGTATTCTGTATTGTTAGGTTCCGTATATAATCTAGACAAATTGTTGTGTAATCCAACAACAATCTAGCATGGTCGTATGCTACAAGGAATAAGGAACAAAATGGAGAAAAGAAAATTGGATGGGTTAATCCTGATATGAGAAGCGAGCAACATATTTGTATAGTGGGCACTATTTGCTAGTTTAGTATTCTGTGGCAATTTTCTTATGGTTTACGATATGAATGGAAATTAATTAATGTCACATTGTTTTTGGTAATGCTAAAGTAACCCCGAGCTTCCCTCAATATTAATTTTTGAAGACGTCGACAAAGACACATCAATATATGAGTGTTCAAGCAATACAATATTTTTTATTTTTTATTTATTTTTTTTTTACATTTCTGTATTTATTGACCATAAATGATTTGTTACAATAAGTAATACAGATAACTTATAATTAGCTTAGCTTTAATCGTTTACACATACTTGCTAGTACATTTTTCAAACATTATTATAAAGTTACATATTTCATGGGTGGACAAGATAGGAGTAGGTGGGGCTTCCTGGAAAAGGTCAGAAAACCAGGATATAATTATTTAGTTAACCTATAACTAATTTGCTTAACTTAACTTAACTTAGCTTAGCCTAGCTTATCTAATTATTAAATCTATTATTATTACAATAAGTTAGAGTAGTGTGGGGCGGGAGGTATAGTGGTCGATGGGTAGGATTTGGGTTAGGGTGGGTACTATCAGTCAGGGATATGGGTTGGCGGAACACTTTCCGATTGGTCGTTGAAGCGCAAGATATTAGAGAAGGGTTGTATATTAGAATATTTAAACTGGTGAGGTGAGAGTTCAGTATTGTGGTATACAATCTCATTGGAGTGGTTGACCAACCTGCCAAAGGTAAAGAGGGTTCTGGTGTGGAGACAGTTCGGTTCGGTTGTCTGACGGAGTCGATGTGAGCGCATGTATTATCGGATTGGGGTTATTGGGAAGATTTTCGATAAATTTGATGGACAGCTCGAGGAAGCGTCGATCTATACGTTCAATATTAGCGGCATAGTTGAGCGAACTACTGTTGTAATATTTGTGGGAGTTAGGATGTCGGTTGAGGCCAGTGATAAGTCTGAAGCATTTCCTTTCGAAAATGCGTAGCTTCTCCATTTGGGCGGGTGTGATATGGTACCATGGGGGAATGGGTGCGAACATACAGGGCAAAGTCTCTGATTGCCTTCAACCCGGCGAAGGCCAGGACGATCCTTGTCCTTGTTCAATCCAAGTTGACATGCAGTCTCTACGTGACACCCCTGGATAACTACTTTGACACCCGCCAAGTAGTGAACCAATGCATGCAGCGACATCCTGAGAAAGGTTGGCGCAAGGCTAATAACCAGGCCCATAAAAATGAATTATTATGGAAAATTTAACAAGCCTCGGATATGGGCCGGATACACGGCGACGACCACGGAAACGAAAAAGGCTAAATGATTTAAGGATTTTTTCATGGAACATACGCTCACTATACAGAGCTCGAGCTGCACAGCAGCTAGCCGATGCCCTGTCCGAATATAAGGCTGACATAACAGCATTGCAAGAAATAAGATGGACGGGGAATGGTGTTATTCAAAGAAATGAGTATGACATTTATCACAGCTGTCACGCAAAACACCATATGCTCGGGGTAGGCTTTCTAGTCAGCCAAAAACTGAAGCCTGCCATCATCGGCTTTAATGCAATAAATGAAAGGCTATGCACTCTTCCCGTCCGAGGCAAATTTAAGAACATAAGCCTCATAAACGTTCACGGACCTACAGAGGAGTCCCCTGACGACGAAAAAGAAGAATACTATGAGAACGTCGAACGGGCCCTCAATGGCTACCCAAGATACAATGTGAAAATCGTTCTTGGGGATTTGAATGCGAAAATAGGTCGGGAGCCGGTTTTCAGGCACTACGCAGGTTCCCATAGTTTGCATGAGAACACTAATGACAACGGACTACGAGTCGTCGAATTGGCAGCATCGAAAAACTTGGTCGTTGCGAGTACCAGGTTTCCGCGTAAAGATATCCACAAAGCCACCTGGGTATCACCTGATGGAGCCAGTCGCAACCAAATTGACCACGTGCTGATAGATCGCCGCCACTCTTCGAGCCTGATGACGGTACGAACGTACCGAGGCGCCAACGTCGACTCGGATAACTATCTTGTTGGTACAGTTTTCCGAGCGCAGATTGCCTTACGGAGACGTATTGCATCCGCGGATCAGGTTCGAATCAACGCGGCTGCCTTACGCAATGAGAACACCAACAACACCTTTGGTCATGCGTTAAGACTCGCACTCGAAGAGCTCGACGGAGGGAGAGTAAGTCCTGGGGCCAGAATGCCGGGCGTAGAAGAGAAATCTACACGCCTTAAGAATACTGTCATTAGTACTGCCAACTCAATCTTAGGCAGTAGTTGCAGAGATCGGAACGACTGGTTTGATGATGAGTGCAAACTAGCGACTGAACGTAAGAATGCTGCATACCGGGCAATGCAGCAGTCTCATAGGACGCGGGTACACGAGGAGAAATACAAAGAGCTCAGAAGATCCGAAAAAAGACTTTACAGACAAAAGAAAAGTGCCTGGGAAAAAAACCTTGTCTGTGAAATAGAGAAAAGTAGAGAGCGAGGTCCGCACCAGGCGCGGAAGTTCTACCAACTAATCCGCAGTATGACGCGGTACACACCACGCTGCACTTACTGCAAGAATAAAGAGGGTAATCTGATCACCGATCCTGAAGGCATTCTGGAGCGATGGGAAGTGCACTTTAATGAATTTCTAAATGGTCAGCTCACAGAAGAATTGGAGACTCCACCAATGCAAAACCAGGACCAAATGCTGCCGCCACCAAGCATTGAGGAAACACTAAAAGCCATTAGACAGCTAAAATCAAATAAAGCCCCTGGAGCTGATGGCATACCAGCTGAGCTGATCAAACAAGGACGGACAGCGTTACATCACGCAATTCACGAGATCGTGGTGCACGTATGGGAGCAAGAGGAGATGCCGGAAGATTGGCGTCGCGGTATAATTGGCCCCATACATAAGAAAGGAGATATCACACTGTGCACCAACTATAGGGGTATAACATTGCTGAGTACGGCCTATAAGATACTCTCCACTATCCTACAAGATCGGATAGCCCCATACGCTAAAGTCATTATTGGTCAATATCAGTGTGGCTTCATCCCAGGCAAATCAGCAATTGATCAGATATTCACCCTTAGGCAGGCGATGGAAAAATGCCAGGAATTTAAGATTCCACTATATCATCTGTTTATAGACTTCAAGGCCGCCTACGACAGCATAGGCAGGGTAGAACTATATAATGCCATGAGAGAATTCGGCATTCCAAACAAATTGATACGACTTTGTGCGTTGACCATGACCAACGTAACTAGTCAAGTAAAAGTAGCGGGATTTCTGTCCAAACCAATAAACATGTATAATGGACTCCGACAAGGGGACGGTCTGGCCTGCCTCCCCTTCAACCTGGCGTTGGAGAAAGCAATCCGTGACTCTGGCGTTACAACAAGAGGGACTATTGTCACCAAGTCCAGCCAGATACTTGCCTACGCAGATGACATCGACATCATCGGTAGAACCGAATCGGCGGTACAGGAATCCTTCACCCAGATCGAGCAGGCGGCACAAAAACTGGGACTGCACATTAATGAGGGAAAAACCAAGTACATGGTGGCAACTTCTGCGAAGAGAAGACCTAACGTTGGTCAAACTATCAGGGTAGTGGAGCACGAATTTGAAGTAGTGCAATCCTTTAACTACCTTGGGTCAATAGTATCAGCCGATAACAATATGGAAGAAGAAATCCGCGAACGGCTGATTAAATCCAACAAAGCCTATTATGGTCTATCAAGGCTCTTTAAATCCCGAAATTTATCCAGAACATCCAAGCTACTACTGTACAAGACCATGGTCTTACCAGTACTCATGTATGGATCCCAGACCTGGGTGCTTAATAAAAGGCACTCTGAACTCTTGGCCGCGTTCGAGAAAGAGGTCTTAAGGAGAATTGTTGGCCCCGTATGTGAGGGAGGACGATTCCGGAGACCCTACAACCATGAGTTGTACGCAATCTACCTTGAAGCTCATATTGTAAGAAAAATCAAGCTCGGTAGACTCCGGTGGGCGGGACACCTAGCTCGAATGAGCGAAGAGGAGCCTGCCCGGAAAGCACTTTGTGGCAGGATGTATGGAAGGAGACAGCGCGGCTGACCTTGTCTGCGATGGAGGGATGGCGTAGACCAGGACGCCCGAGCTTGGGAGTGCTAAACTGGATGACATCGGCTCGAAATCGGGACCGGTGGAGAGATTTGTTAAATAAGACCAAGACCGGATCCCGGTTGTAGTGCCGATGATGATGATGCTGATGATGATATGGTACCATATCGGGCATGCATATGTGAGAGTGGGTCTGATTATTTGTTTGTAGATAAGTGATTTGACTTTGGGAGAGAGACCATTCTGTTTGTACATGACTTTTCTGCAGAGGTTCAGTTGGGTTGTGGCTTTACGAATCGTATTTTTAATGTGGGCGGAGAATGACAGATTGTTGGTAAAGGTTATACCTAGATACTTTAAGGTTTTGGAGGGTTTAATTATATTGTTATTTATTTTAATTCTGATTTTATTATGGCAGCGAATAGTGTTGTTTGTACAACTCGCGTTTCTGCCTTTAAAAACTATGAGCTGAGTTTTGGTTGGATTTAGTTGAATTCTCCACTTGGTAAAGTAGGCTGAAAGGATTGGGAGATATCTGTTAATACAGTTTCTTGCCTCCTTGACAAGCTTGTTGCTTGAATAAATTAAGGTGTCGTCGGCATAGTTGAGAATTGTTGTATTGGGTAACAGTGGCTGCGGTGCGTCTGATGTATAAAGAAGGTATAGTAGTGAGCCGAGGATGGATACTTGAGGAACTCCTGCGGTTGTGCTATAAGGTGTCGAGAGAGTTGGTTTATTTTCACCATGAACTTTCTATCAGAGAGGTAAGAAGCGAGAAGTTTTGTGGAGTGGATGTTTAATCCATACATTGAATGAAGTTTGTATAACAGTCCTGCGATCCAGACACAGTCGAATGCTTTAGCTATGTCTAGGGAGACACATACCGTTGGGGATTGGTTTTGGAGGTGGGTCGTCACATCGTGTGTCAGTTTTAAGAGAGCATGACAAGTGGAGTGTTGTGAGCGGAAGCCAAATTGAGAGTTCGGAATGAGGGAGTTATCCCTGGCAAATGAGAGAAGATTTTTGTAGACTTTACATTCAAGAATCTTGCTAAGCGAGTTTAGCTGCGATATCGGACGGAACTTATCCGGGTACTTGGAGGGCCCCGATTTGCTAATATGGACGATCACCGCTGTTTTCCAACTTTTAGGGAAATGTGAAGCGTTTATTATGTGGTTGAGAAGAACGAGAATCGGGAGCAAGTTGCCTGGGTGGAGTCTTTTGAATAGGAGGTTAGGGATTCCATCTAGGCCAGTCGATTTTTTATTTTTACGTGAAGTAATGACTTCGGATAGTTCTTCAAGGCTTAGGAATGCGTCGATTCGTACGGGGTGTGATGCTTTGTTGGTTTCGGTGAATTCAGTAATAAGTGGTGTGAGGGATGGCTCCAGTGAGCGTGGAATGTAATCGTTCACAGTATCGTGGAAATTTGTTACTGGGAGGGTATCGTTTTGCTTATGGACTTTGCAGAAATGTTCAGCGAGACAGTTTGCTATATCAGTGTCCGACTGGACGATGTTATTATTAGTTGGGTGAATAAGATAATCTGTTCGAGGCTTGAGTTTGCGACCCGTTAGTCTGTTTATGTTTTTAAATAGATAGCGATTTGGTTTGATACTGTTTAGGGTGGATGTGTAGGTCTGATTAGTGAAAACTTTTAGTTGTCCATTTATCAGGGAGGTCAATAGCTGGATCTGTTGTTTAATAAAAGGTGAGTAGCTAGTGCGCAATTTTCGTCGGAGTTGTTTTTTTATACGTAATAATTTTGTGAGCACGTTGGGTAGGGGTTTTCCTAAGTGATTATGAGGAATGATAGTGGGAGTATGGCTGAAGAGAGCATTTCCCAGTATTTGCTGTACTTGGGCCGCTGCTTGGTCAATTTGTGTAGGGGGCAGGTTAGAAGATTCCGGTAAAGAAAATTTTGAAAAGCTAGCAGCAATATCCTTATTGACTTTTTTCCAGTTTGTTTTGGTGAAATTTGGAATAGGATTCAGAGTGTAGAGTGGTTCAAGCGAGGGGATTTGAACCGAGGCGTGGACAAAGTCATGATCCGAAGGGAATGTGAAGGACACTGTGGGAGGATTAGATGAATAGCTATCTGCAGACTTTAGGAAGAAATCGATTGTTGACTTGGTTGAGCTGCAAATTCGAGTAGGTTACAACGGGCGCGTAGACATATGGATGAAGTCGGAGGAGATCAAGGAGTTGGCAGCCGTATTTGTTGCATTTGATGTCATTACATGCAGTATGTCGTGCGTTCCAGTCTCCTCCTATTACGAGGGTTGCCTTTTATATTTCGGGATTAGAGAACAAAAACAAATATTGATCATCGAAAATCACTTTATTGTTTTTCAAAATATTCCCCATGAATATCTATACACTTTTGCATGCGTTTGAACCAATTGTCGAAGCACTTTTGCCACTCTGATTGAGGTATCTCCAACACATGCATTCTGAATGCAGCAACCGCTTCTTCAGGTGTCGAAAAACGTTGACCTCTCAGTTTGTTTTTTACGTACGGGAATAAAAAGAAGTCATTCGGTGCCAAGTCAGGACTATACGGCGGATGACCCATCAAATCGATGTTTTGGGTGCTCAAAAATGCAGTTGTCGCAGCCGATGTGTGAGAGCTCGCATTGTCGTGGTGAAGAGTGATCCGTCTTCGGCGGTTGGTTTTCCTGATTTCTTGGAAGACAACTGGCAAACAAATGGTTGTGTACCACTCAGAATTGACTGTTCTGCGTTGTTCTAGTGGTACGGTTGCGACATGTCCAGTTTTTCCGAAAAAACAGGCGACCATTTGCTTGGAAGTGCTTCGTGCGCGAACAACTTTTGCTGGATTTGGCTCATCTTGAAACACCCAGACAGTCGACTGCTGTTTACTTTCGGGCTGATACGCGTAAATCCACGATTCACCACCTGTCACGATGTCATAGACGTGTTTCGAAGCTCCGCGACCGTATTTTTTGAGCATTTCTTTCGACCAATTGACACGAGCCTTTTTTTGGGCGATTGACGAATTGTGTGGGATCCAACGCGAACAAATTTTTTTGACAGTCAAATGTTTATGCAATATTGAATGTATGCTGGTCCCACTAACGCCTAAGGTTGTCTCAATCTCACGATATGTCACATGACGATCTTCCAATATCAGTTCGCGCACAGCATCAATGGTTTTCGGAACAACAACTGATTTTGGACGACCTTCACGAAATTCATCTTGGAGTGAACTACGACCACGATTGAATTCACCATACCATCGATAAACACTGGTCCTTGATGGAGCTTCATCGCCAAAAATTGAATTAAGTTCATCCATGCACTGTTGCTGAGTTAATCCACGCCGAAAGTTGTAAAAAATAATCGCACGAAAATGTTGACGATTTAATTCCATTTTTGGGCCGAGATGAATCTTTTAAGTTACTGTAAACAACACAAATAGCGCTCGTATGTCAAAACGTTCTGAGTGCGTATAACCTCAAAAATGTCCATCTTTACGACAGAGCTGTCAATTGCCGGATTGCAACACTAGGGTTGCCATAAGAGGCAACCCTCGTATGAAAGGTGCTGGCAGAGACTGTTGGATTATTTGTGAGATGTCTGCACTAGGGAAGTTTGGTTCACGAGAAGGGTGAATGTATATGGAGGACAAGACCAGTACTTTATTATTTCGGCAGAAAAGTTTAACAGCCGTGTATTCGACACTAGATACATTAGCAAATCTAATCTCAGTAAATTGGAATTTTTTATGTATTAGGATTCCCGTACCTCCATGAGGGCCAGAGGTTCGTGGGTTGGACACATATGTGTAATTAGGTATGTAGACTCGAGAAGTGGATTTCAGCCAAGTTTCTGAAAGCAGAAGAATATCTGGGGAGAACTTTTCAACAAACAGTCGGAGGTGTCGTCTACGGGTGTGGGAATAAATGGACTCTGAGTTGAGGGAGATAAGGGTTAAGTTATACGTTAAGGGAAAGGATGTGGGAAGTTATTAAATTTAAGATCTGACCTTTTTTTCCAATTCGGAACTGTGTTTTAAGGTTGGTAGTAGTGTCTCCAGGCTCCTGATGTATCCCAAGATATCCAGGTTGAGAACGTTGGGGTTGGGTTGTTGAGATTTCGGGCAGCTACGGGAACTTTTCGTAATTTCTGCATATGATGTTCCTGACCCACTGAGATGGGATGGTTGTGGTGATAAGGGTTTCGTTGCAGCTGGTTTGGCCGTATTAGTTACCGTATGTAACGAACGTCTCTCCAGAATCCGTAGCTTTTCGGGGCATTGTGAAAAACTAGCTGGATGTGGGCCTCCGCAGTTACAGCAAGTTATGGTAATTTTTTTCGTGGATGTTGATCCATCGGCGTTTGTTTGCTGAATTATTGATGGTTCTGTGCCAGGCGGGTTCACTTTGCACTCTCCTGGTATATGCTGTTCGGCACATTTTCCGCATCGTGCACTTAGGTGGCACGCAACTGCTAGGTGTCCTGATCCTTGACACCTTTTGCAATGGAGAATGCTCTGTTTATGTGGCTCCTCGATCGTGATTTTGTGTGTGAACAAATATTTTATTTGTTTAAGTTGGGTGACATCACCGTTCGGTGGGATCTATATGATTCGCAAGCTCCTAATATTATTCTCCCTCATGTGTGGGGTTTGAAAGTAGTCCAATCTGTGGATTTTCATTGACGGGCATATCCTCAAGATTTCGAGTGGAAGTTCCACGGTAGTCCATGCTGGATCAATGTGCCTTATGATGAATGTTTTTGGTTTTATCTGGGCATGTTGGAATGTGAAGAACTCGTGTTTGTTCTCTGAGAGTTTTCTTATTGCCATGTCGTAATCCGTTAGAGTCATCGTCTTGATAGAGATCGAAGATCCTTTTGAGTCCGTGGTAAAATTTCTGTGTCCAAGGGAGAATGCCCTTGATGACTTCTTTGGTACTATTAGGATTTTTAATATAAATTGGGGGTGGTCTCACCTTATTTGCAGATTTCTGTCCAACTGTTTGCCAGTGGTCTTCTGGTTTGTGGTATCTTGGGGCAGTGGCGAGGTATTCGGAGGAACTTCCTTCATGGGGACGTCGACATTGGTTTTGGTTTGCGCTTGAAGAGAGCGAATTTTTTCTTGTAGTTGTTCCATTTGGGCTGTTAGTATCCTAATTGTTTCCATCGCGTCATCGTATTTTTTGTGGTATTCGGTTGTTAGTTGAGTAGCCATTGTAGCTACTTTCTTCGGTGCGTTCAGAGGACTGTGAGTTGTTTTTTTCTTTCGTTTTTTAGGTAACTCGGCAGTACTGGGGCCGCTGACCAGCATCTGCGAACGCAAACTCCGGTGATTTTATGTTTTGGTTTACCAATTTTACTTAAATTTTAAAATGTCGCGCAGAAATTTCTCAAAATTTTCCACTTAATACTAAACACGATACACTATTGTTCGGCCACAGACCGTTCCTAATGACGGTCACACATATATGTCTGCACGCGCACACGTGTTTTCTTTTAATTTTTCTTTTCCCTTTTGTTTTTCATAAGCAGTATAAGGACGCGTCTACACACTTCGACGATCGCAGAGAGAATGTCTCAATACCATATAATTTTATTACCTTTACGCCGGAGAAGTAAATTGTGTAATTGCATAAAACAATTGTACAACTATTCTTGTCATAAAGCATTAACAATTGATTTGACTGCAGAAGCTAGTAGCAAGTTACAGACTGACAAATTATAACAAACCGTGATCCGCTTCAGTATTTTAAAAGAACATCTTTTTATTTCGAATCTACATTTCCTTTTCAGATGATTAAGCATGGTTTATTAAATACCCGAAACGAATCCATGTCACATAAGTAAATTTTGAAGGCAGCATTATATAGCCTGACGGTTCCTGGATGTGAGTCTCGATAAAAAATGTGAAGAATTAGACGTACACAAATAAAATTCACTTTGTAGCATTTACCCTAAATAACAATACAAGATTTGATTTCTAATCTTATGATAGATTAGTAAATTTACTAATCCAGACTCAATTTGATTAAACAAATAAATTATTAACTATGAGCAATCACTTAGCGATTTACACATAACAAGACTATTATATATAAATCTATACATCATCGTTGAGAACTTTGAAAATAATCATGAGCTCAATGTTGATAATTGTTTTTGAATTAGCATATAATCTGGACAACTTGAATTAGCCCACTGTTGTCTTTGATCATAGAGGCGCTGCGCAATTTGTTAAAAACCTGAAGGAGGTTCTTACAGTTACACTTTGAAGTATCGTCAGATCGTCAAATCCTTGGAAATTCAAATTCCCGGATAGCAACAACTTGTCTTACTGTTCCATTCGCAGGGCGTCTGTGGGGAGGAAGTGTTGTACCTAACACGGGCACTTCGTTCACTTCTTCTTCCATCATAAATTGTTCGTCGCGTAAAACACCGAACCGAAAGAAGAACGAAACGCCGCCACGTTATGTTGTTCGAAGTAAGTTCATTAATTTTATTTGGTCCTTGTTATTTTGTTTTATCTTTAACAACTGTTGAGGACACAAAAGTACACAGATTGAAATACATTTACGTTACGTTTATAGTTTCACTTAGATTTATTCTTTAGTTTAGAATGTATATCAAAATCGAACAACACATAAAATGACAAAATGTTAATCAATACTTTCACCAACTTTGACACGATCGCCAACACGTCTGCGGTTCGTTACGTTTACAACTTTACGAAAATACTTTAAAAACTATAACCCAAACCACTCCGGGTATTTTCGCGTCTCCGTGCGCACCGGAGAGCGGGAGCGGCATGACCATTGTAGTCAGCGGATGGTAAAAGACTCAACGATATTCAATCGTTGTTAAAAGAAATTCAGCCAGTGAAGCTGATTATGCGGTTGTATTATATATGAACCGATGAATTTTCTTTCAGGAAATTTATGATAAGCTTGGAGAGAACTCTTATAGGGGATTTTAAATGCGAAGTTATGCATGCAGGTAAGATTTCTCTTTTCCAGGGGCTTTTTTGATTACAACTTTGTTCTCTTTGATGCGTGTGTGGCATATATAGCCACAGAAAATTTAGTGTATTTAAATTGAATGGGTTACCTGTCGTTTTGTGAGCCGGAAGCCTCTTTATATCTCCTTTCCTTGTTCAAAGTTCCTCACAAGATCCTCCCGCACAATGGCGTTGCGTTACACTTGTTCCTCTGACTCCTTCATGATCAGAACTTTCCCCATCGACCGGATATGTGTTGAGTGAGTTCAGGGGGAGATCCTTTTGCGAACGAACATCCACCATCGGTGTCGGACACGCTGCGCTGAGTCGAGATTTAACCGCTACCGTGATCGATCAAAAGAAGTCACAGGTGAAGTGAACTTTAGTAAATCAAATTAATAGGTTTTTTTTATGTAAACAAATGTGGATACTTATAAAAATAAAAGAAAACATTAACTTCAAATCAACCCCAGTGCGTTCTATTATCTCATCATCAAATCAACACCAGTGCGTTAATTATTCAATCTTTCCTAACTGGTGAACATTTCTTTCGGCGAAAGATCGTTGGAGAACAACTTCTTACTTACGGAGTGACAGTATTTGGGGAAGAAGTGATTCGTGTGGCCGTGTCTTGGTGCAATACTTCTCGTACCCCCACTGTGTCACCGGAAACCGTGATAATATTAGCCTTTTTAATAAAAGATCCATCATAACTATGAGTACAGAAATTAAAAAAATTATCGACACGATGTGGATCGATGGCACTGGAGTAGAACATTCCAAGCTGTCTCTAGTTTTCTAGATCGTCGCAAATTAATATCGGTTACCCCGTATTCTTCAATAGTTGTCCCCGCCATGTAAATATGAAATTTGATTGAGATTACAAATTCTCTCGTCCTCCAAGGGTATTCTCGCAGAAACTCCGATCACTTGCATAGGTGCTGTGGCGGTTGTACGAACTACACAAACCACTATAGGTCGAGATGTCGTCGTTCCACCAAGGAACATACTCACCTATAGCCAAACTACACGTGCTCACAGACACGTGTTCCCAAGGTCCTCCTTTCTACCCGAAAAAAAGGTACCATTCATACTGGTATCAGCAACCCCACGTATCCACAGATACGTGGGCCACAAGTCCCGAAAAATTCACCTACGCCTGCACGGAAATCGAAGGACATGACGCAGCACAGAAATTGTGTATCGATCCCTCAACTGTATATACACAAACGGTTGACACAGCTGCGCCAGATGTCGACAAACATCACATCTCCGGCGATAAGCGAATTGCCGGAAAACCAATCCGTCGACAAAATCTTTGTCCCCGCCGCAATGTACACATAATCCCACGATCGCCTAATGTAAATCACACATTCGATTGTGTGCATAACCGATGCATCAGAGGTGTGAAATTCTGACGTTCGCAGAATGATCCACAGCAACCAGACAATAACCTCCGCGTCTGTATGTGTGAGCACGATCGTCCTTGGTGGAGAGATTCTCGATTGAGAGAAAGTCACCACCAGCGAAAGGGAAAAGAAAAGTATGGGGTGAATGGAATCATCCCCAGAGAAGTTAACACAGTCCAGTTAGAGAACCCCGACGAGGGGGTTAGCCGTGCAGAGTTGTAGAACGATAAGGTATCGTTGCGCCCCGAAGAAAAACATTTCACTGGACGCGAGTTAACGGTAGTACATTCATGGAACTGTGGGGGCTTAAATGTGTTGTACCAGCAGGGGCACGCGGTTCGTTTAAATACCCAGCACGTCACTGAACAAATAGCACTCCGAAACGTAACAAACGAGGGAGGAAAGAAAATAAACACAAACTGTTATGGATTGAAATAGTTTTTTTTTATTATATTTTTCTAATTTGGCTTCAGTTACAGTTGTTCCTTGGTTTCAAAGTAACAATAATTAATTTGGATTTGGTTGGATTGCAATTAATTAAGATTTATTTTTAAATTATTAATGAATTCATTTGCTTTTGCTTTAGTTTGTCTTTTTGGTTATCACTCTATTTTTGCGTATTTCCATCCAATGGAAATTCAGCAACACTTATCGAAGTAAGTTAGCTTAACTAGTTTCTGTCTTTTTGTTGATTAGATTAATGATTTTATTTAATTTTGAAGATGAAAATAGTGTGATGTCAAAAAGGAGACTTAGTTAAAGAAAACACGACACAGCTCTGTACAACCACTTGTTGGCCACTCTCGACTCACTTTAATACACGTATCGTGTGTGCGCGCCACGGGGAATGAAAAAGGAATTTTAACAGCGTGACCGTCCACTTTGGATGATTGAATTACTACTTGGTTTTGAACGTTCAAAGTAGCGGCGCGTGTTCGACCTCGATTGTGGTTGAGTAATGACTGATTGGAATTAGGGATGAAACTTTGATTTTGCTCACCGATCAGCCAGCGGTAATCTCGCTTTCCTGTGCATTCCTCAATTCTCTCCGCCCAACGAGGTGAATAAATACTTGTGTATTCGTTCGACGGTCGATGGGCGTAGAAAGGATGAAGAAATCAAAAGGAAAAGCACAGTAACCCAGAGTTGATCTGGTTTTGGTGTGCTTGTATCAATGCAGCCTCTGAGGATGACCCACTGACCTAGTGCGGTGATTGTGGTGATCTCAGAGTGCATTGAACTATGGGAAGATAAAAACGGAAAGGAGAGGAAAATGGTTTTTGCTATTCACCTGTAAAAAGAGATCATTGATTCCCAGCGAATAGAGTGTCTGGCGAAAGTCAATAGGACGCCGCTGATGCTTGGGAAATAATCAGCGTGAGAGCCAGACTCAAAGATGCTGAAATAACCCCAGAAGTTTTGTTATGATGCAACGGCGTCGTTTGGTTAGATTTAGTTGTTGCTAACCAATATGACGTTGAGATTTCCGGTAGAAATTTCATTGGGTTAATGATATGGAGTTGCCTTATGGCAAAAGGGAGCTGAATTCAATTCTGCATTATCTGCATAGAATAATGAATTCAGCTATGCTTTCTTCTACAGGTAAACTAGCTGAACGGTGGGATAGAGGATAATGTTACGCGCTGTAAGCGGTCGAAATTAGGTTGAAGTTGTGGGTCTGTAGTACAGACAACCCCCACAGAACTGCCACAAAAGCAAACACCAGATATGGGAAATTTATCTACGGCTAACTACGTTGTGCGCTAAAATAATTAAGTACGGTGCAATATGTCAATACGTAGATTGACACGGTATTCTCGTCGTGAAACTTTCGCGGGATTCCAACTTGTCCCAAATTAATTCGCCATCCTTTTTTACTGTGCCAAAAATATAAAACGAAGAGATCACGAAAAAGACAAAACAATAAAACAATGACAAAGCTTGTAAACTCTTGCCAGACCAGTGCCATAAACGAAAAATAGAAGAAAATAAATAAACGTATCCACAATTTAACAGTGTTTTATTTTGTGGATGTATTCTCTCCGTGTTTTGTTGGTGAACAGATTGTTCCTTTTGTGTGTGGACTCACGACCAAAGACCAAAATCCGCCAAAGTACTACCATTGATAAAAAGCCGTTCAAAAGCTATTGTTGCAACCCAACTCTCGATAACTTTAGTACAAAATTGAAGTGACAATAAGAACTGTCCCAAACATGAATTTCGGCACACCATATCATTCAAATTTGAGACAAGACTAACCTTGTGCGGAAAAAACAAATCATTACGGAAAATTTAACAAGCGTCAGGACTTGCTAAATAAGGCCAAGACCAGTTCCCGGTTGTAATGCCGATGATGATGATGATGATATCATTCAAATTAGTATTATTATTATATATTAGGAAACCCTACCAACTAACCAATACTTTAAAGTGTGGTAACAAATTTGGCCCAAAACCTAGTGGTGGGTCTAAATCACAACGTGTTTAAACCGCAAAGTCTTACTCAATAATTTTACGTCACTATAAAACATCAGAGTCCTCTTTTTGAACGGAGCCACTCGTAAGTCTCGACAATTTATGTACAAGTAAACTACGAACGTAAGAGAAAACAATAACACAGCCATTTATGATTTTCTAGAGATTTTGGTGGAATCGGTTTTTATTCTTGGTGTGTGAACCAGCAGGCAATTTTATTTATTAATGTTGGGATGGTCTACTGCCAAAATGTACGACAGTTATGATGGTCAGTCGCCTCAATTCCTATTATT
This sequence comes from Microdon myrmicae, assembly GCA_963931805.1. Taxonomy (NCBI): domain Eukaryota; kingdom Metazoa; phylum Arthropoda; class Insecta; order Diptera; family Syrphidae; genus Microdon; species Microdon myrmicae. The sequence goes on along the minus strand of OZ007502.1, from coordinate 128,231,565 downwards.
ATTATTTATTGGCCTGTAAGAACCCAGTAGTTCATTGCCTCACCAACGGCTGCGCCATCATTCCCTGTCCAAATTGGCTTCGGGTTGTGTAGATTTTCCTCACACCAGATCCGGCAATTTTGTTTACTAATGTTGGGACGGTCAACTCACAAAATGTGCGACAGTTTCAATTACTATTATTATTATTTATTTTCCTGTAAGCACCCTGCTGTTCATGACCTCACTGACGGCTATGCCATCGTTCCCTGTCCAGTGCGTTCTCCTTCCTCGCTTCGCCCTCTGATCCGATCTGCTCAAGGTCGGGCCTTACATTGTCCCCCCATCTCCGTCGCTGTCTTCCCACCGGTCTCTTTCCCGTTGGACTCCCTTCAAGAACTCTACGTACGGTTCTGACATTGCCCATTCTCCCTACATGCCCGACCCATCATAATCTTGGTGACCTGATTATTCTTACTATTGTAGATTTGATACTCCTCAAATTGGCGGTTGTGGAGTTTCCTCCATTGTCCGCCAAAGATAAAGAGTATCTTTATACCTTATTCTCACATACGCGGAATCTGTTTTCTTCACGTTTGTAAGCGTCCAAGTTTTGCATGTGTATAGAACAATCGGCATAATTATGGTTCTATAAATTCAGAGCCAAAATCGGGCACATGTTTCATTCCAGCCAACTAGGGATTTCATACACAACAAATCATATTTAGATTAATGGCATACAATTTTCTATTCAATAAAGCCAACACCACGCCCATATCAGTGTATTTATATGTTTCTTTCATCATAAAGGTCTACACTCATAAAAAAACACCCTATATAAGGAGGCGATGGAGCATTGAACACAATTTATTTTTGGCTTCAATTCTTGCACGGGCTTAATCTTGTAAGCTCACAAATTCTATTGCTGTGCACCATCACAAATCGACTTATTTCAGTCACCACCAATACTACATTCCACAGCAGAAATAATTTCTTCGGAGTCTACTTTACGATGTCTCCACGGATGCAATTAGAGTATGCGAGGCGCGAGAACGATTTATGATTAATCGAACAACCTATTCAGGCAAAAGATTTTGTCAGCCGTAAAATGGTCGTGGTGCCAACTAAACCATGTTTATCGGAACAAATTTGCATAATTTTCAAACACTTCCGAAAGTGTATTCATGGTGGAACAGCAAATCCAACTGAATACCAGTCTATTGCCAGTTGTCATATTACCTGTTGCTAGAAACAGTTTTCCCAAATTCGCGATCGCGTTTCAATTGAGGCACCTACGGAATTCCTGTTGTTACTTAGTAACTCCCCCACCACCTTTGTCCCGATGAGAAACCAGAACGTAAACTTAAAACAGAAAACATACATGACTGGTTCACATTATACGCAATTTACATTTTTAAATCTAACACGTAAAATATAAAACGTAAACTTAAAACATATAACATATAATACATTGACGCATCAAACGCCCAGTGATGGTACCGGCGATGATATCTCAGACAAACTCGAGGTCAATCATCTCGGTTGAAAAGATCATGCGATATAAGGGTTACATCGTATGATCTGGTTTCCTCAGCGGAATAACGGTGGACTGACAAAACAACAAAGAAAAGAACCGATGGCTTCGCATCGTTTGAAATAGTATATACAAGAAAGTCTTAAAATATAAGTCGGGTGCGGTAGTGGGACATTATATCGACTCAAAATAAAATAAGCACTAACAAGAAAACAAATTTAGATTATTCAATTAAATATAACAATCGACGATTTAAATTTATTTTAAAATCGAAGAAAACTACAATTAAGTTACATTGATTTTTGATTCCATTTTAGTGGCATTGGCACATTGCATCGATTCAAAATAAAATAAGCGTGAATTGAGTTCGCATGGAAAGTCCCGAATGGTGTGTGTTGTATACAAGAGCGAGTTCAATTGATCTAATTTAAATCGACCTAATATTAGGTGGATCAACAGGAAATCAATGACAATCAAATCGCGACTACGAAGAAAACAGCAAAACACATCATTTTCCAAATAGTCGCCCAAGTCAATTACGATTTAGTCATCGATAAACGCATCGGAGTATGACGTATAATCATAACGACTTGACTACCGTTCCAATTAAAAACTCGTTGTTAAATTACGTGCAGGAACAGGACGATCAACCGTGAGTACGTTAATATTCTGTATTTCAATTTTTGTGTGCAACAAAATACCAGAAAGCATATTTTCATTAATGACATAAAATTATCCTTTCAATGAAGCCAACACCATGTTCATATCACTATATTTATATGTTTCATTTCATTTTAAGGCTCTACGGGCTCCTCGATAGTATAGTGGTTAGTATACCCGCCCGTCACCCGGGAGACCGGGGTTCGATTCCCCGTCGGGGAGCCCCTGGCGCAAGACTAATGACCTTGCCCAGAAAAAAGAAATCATTATGGAAAATTTAACAAGCCTCAGGACTTGTAAAATAAGCCCAAGATCGGATCCCGGTTGTAGTGCCGATGATGATGATGATTTTAAGGCTCTACACCTATAAGAAAACACCCTATATAAGGAGGTGATGGATCACTGAACATCATTTCATTATTATTATTATTATTTATTGGCCTGTAGGAACCCGGAAGTTCATGACCTCACCGACTCGGCTTCGCCATCGTTCCCTGTCCTGGGCACTCTCCTTCCACGCTTGACCATTCGATCCGATCTCCTCAAGGTCAAACCTAACATTGTCTTCCCATCTCCGTCGCGGCCGTCCTACCGGTCTCTTTCCCGTTGGTCTACCGTCAAGAATTCTACGCACGGTCCTATCGTTCCCCTTTCGCGCCACGTGTCCGGCCCATCTTAATCTTCGCGACTTGATTACTCTCACTATTGTAGGTTTGCGATATAGCTCTTCCAATTCGTGGTTATGGAGTCTCGTCCATTGTCCTGCCTCCTCGTCATATTTACCTCCAAAGATTCCCCTCAAAACTTTATTCTCGAATACGCGGAATTTGTTCTCTTCCCGTTTTGTGAGAGCCCATGTTTCGCATCCATATAGAACAATCGGCATGATTATGGTTCTATAGACACGGAGCTTTATGTTACGTGATAGCTGTCTGGATTTCAGCAGTTTACTGACTGGGTGCCAACTAGCGTTGCCGGAATGCAGTGTCTTGTTAATTTCCTTCGACATTTCGTCAGTGTCGTTCCCAGATATTTAAATTCTTTAACTTTTTCAAATATCTTATCTCGGACGTTTATGTGTGTTATCTGATGTCCACCTGCTCTCGCCGTAATCATGTATTTTGTTTTGTCTTCATTTATTTCTAGGCCCACCTCTTCTGCTGCTTGCATGATGATTTCACAGTTTTTACTAACAGTCTCTAGATTATCGCCCAGAACGGCGATGTCATCCGCATATGCGAGCACTTGTGTGACCCCGTTCAGGGATGATCCGGCCATGTTGTCGTCTTGTACCTTTCTGATGACATACTCGAGCACAAGGTTAAAGAGACACGGTGATAGACCATCTCCCTGCTTTAGTCCGTCCCGGATTTCAAATGGTTCTGACAGGTGGTTTTCTATTCTGACTCGCGCTTTGTTTTCGTTCAAGCAAATTTGAACGAGCGCGGCATATTTTTTTGGGACTCCCAGCTCAACTAGAATATGGTAGAGTCTCTGCCTTGCGACTGAGTCGTAGGCTTTTTTGAAGTCAACGAACAGTTGGTGAACCGTCTCTCGGTATTCCCACTTCTTTTCCAGCAGTTGTCTTATTGTGAACATTTGGTCGCTTGTTGACCGGTTCCTACGGAATCCACATTGGTAGTCTCCCAGTATCTCTTCTGCGTACGGTGTGATTCTCGCCAGAATGACATTTGTTAATATTTTGTATGCGGTTGGGAGCAATGATATTCCTCTGTAGTTTTCGCAGTCAGATCCGCCGCCTTTTTTTGAAAATGGGGATGACTATTGAGGTTTTCCATTCTTCCGGGGTGACTTCCTTATCCCATATTGTTTGGATGAGCTGGTGGATCTTTCGAGCGGTTGCCTCTCCTCCATGCTTCACAAGCTCTGCCGGTATGCAGTCGACTCCGGGAGCATTGTTGTTTTTCAATCGATTTATTGCGTCTACAACTTCGTTGAGAGACGGCTCTGGGATCTGAGGCTCGGCTGTATGTACGCTTGGTGCATTTATCAGTGGTTGGTGGGTGCGTACATTGAGCAGATTTTCAAAGTACTGCTTCCATCTTGTCACGAAATTGTTTGTTTCTGTGACCAGACAGCCGTTTGCGTCTCGAATTATTTTGGCTCTTCCTCGGTAGCCATTTCTAATTGAATTTATGCCGGCATACATACCTCTGCTGTTCTTTGCTCTGGCATTTTCTATGATTTTTTTCGATCCGAGTCTTCTCCCATTCGCGTTTTTTGCGTTTGAAAAGTCTGGTTGTCTCTCTCCGAATTGTCGCGTATCTTTCTGCGTTGACTTCATCATATCTTTCTAAGTGGATCACTCTGAGGCGTTTACGTTGTTCGATCTTCGCCCTGCACTCATCGTCAAACCAAGGTTTGGACTTAATTGTTTTCTTAAATCCTAATACTTTTTGGGCTGTTAGTTTGATTGTGTCTCTGATCGATGTCCATTTAGTGTTCACACTATTAGCTTCCTCTTCCCCACTGCTCACATTCTCTAGAATGCTAAATCATTTCATTTCGACTTATAATTTTCGATAGCTTCAGTTAAAATGATATAAATTCAAAAGTTTCAATCAACACCTACCCGGCGATGTACCAGCTGCTTAAGTTTCATTGATCGCCATTACTCCATCAGAAACCTCCTTCCTTCCCACTGAAGGGCACATTTTCTTCAAAAATGCCAGAACGGCGAAAATCCTTTTGTACGAGAGTTTGGTGCTCCGCGCCCCTATTCCATCCAAACCTTTGAGTCCAGCCAATACCATCTACAGTGCCAAATTAAAAAAACTACAGACTTCCCTCTCTATCCCCTACAATGCATATACTTATTAAACACGGACATAAATGCAGAATCTCCGGTGCTCTCCCTTCATCGATTTGGGTGAGTCCGACCAACATATCCTCCAGTGCTAAACCGTAGAGTCCATCGTATCCGCAAGCATTTTGCTCTGTAATAGAATGCTCTCGAATTCACTCCCCAATTAACCTTGTAATTAAACATGGACAAGAACAAAGATTATCAGGTATCAGAAAATGTAATCTACGTCTTTTATCCCGTACAAGGCCGGTGTACGTTTTTCTTCGCACTGTTCTATTAACTTCCGTAGCTAGTCAGACCTTCTCCGCTAAGCACCCACAAATTAAAATAATAAACGAACTTTTATCTATTTCAAATGCGAGACTAGTATACCTTATTGATGTTTTCCTTCCGCTGACATGTGATAGAAACAGGTCGCAAGATAACTAGAAAATACCATAGAGATAATAGTAGAGGTCATTCTCCAATTCGGCATTGTTCCAAAAATTTTAACGTTTCCGTTAAACTTTCAAAAACCAAATGCATTGCTGTTGTCGACCGGCAATAGTCCAGTAAGGACTATTCAAAACTCTGTTAACCATTAGTCTCTTTATATTGCCCCCGCCTTAGGTTTCAATAATGGACCCAAGTAGTGAACTCAAGTACATTGATGATGTCGCCATTTTGAAGCTTGTCTACAGTCCAAAATTAGACAGTCGACGGCACAAGAATTTATGTCCAATGATATAACGTGATAGTTTATTATTTGCAGAATCACCCATTTACCAATAAAAATGGGGGAAAGATGTGCTAATGACCTTGCCCGGAAAAACAAATTATTATGGACAATTTAACAATTCGGATATGGACCGGATACCGGTGGAGAGACTTGCTAAATAAGACCAAGCCCGGATCCCGGTTGTAGTGGCGATGATGATGATGATGTGTTATCAAACATTCCTATAAATTGAACTTCGTCTTAAAAATATAAATCTTAATACATAAAGCTGGGAAGAAGATTACAGTCCAATTGTTTTACTAACAGCCTTGATTAATTCATTTTACTTTAATTGAAATCACCTTGAAATTATACTTTTCAATTTTGTGTGAAAGATAAGAACATTCTCCTTTCCACTTCCTCGCTACGATGCTCGGGAGTTTATTCGGCTGTATCCATGCTTTTTGTTTTAAAATAGCGCATTCGAGGGTTTGTGTAAAGGTTGGTGCCATAGCGTTTGTATTCTTTTGTTTCGTTGCTTATTCTACCCTTACTACCCGAGGGAACTACCTCCCAGCGCGGTACTTTAATCCAGACCGCACTTTGTCTCAGAGCATGACACTCCTAGTAAGATATCCGAGTTGTAGTGTTTCTTGTGGGTCGTCATCGACATTAACATTTAGCTCCCCTTTTGGCTTCTTTGATGATCCTATTGCTCCATTTGTGCCCAGAAATATTCGATTTTTATAAATTGCGCGATTTGCATAGTTTTCATCTTAATTTTCATAGCTTGGGGTATTTCTGCGGCCATTGAATGTATGAATTTAATTCTTGATAGACTGTTTGAAACTGTGGGGTTGGTGAATAAATCTATTATATTTTTGAATAAATAGTTCGGTTCTAAAAATATGCTAATATATAGATTCACCCTGAAGGAGCTTTTACTCGAAGTGGGATCACTCTCTATAGTGGTTATTGAATATTCTACGCAGGTAATATATTGTTTGACACATTGAAATACAAAGGTTTTTGGTCAGTTTGAGTGTAACTTAAGATAACCCCGAACCTTGATCAGTCTGTTTATAGTATAGAAGGGTCTAAACTGTTGTAAGGTATACATCCAAGGTCTACGTAGATGGCTTGTGTCGCCAAAAGAAAAAATTAAAATCGGTGATATATTCTGCGGTGATTCAAATAGAGAAATGATATCTATTTGGATGGGTTTCTGTTGCAGGTGGCAGCTTAATGCGATGACAACGGATTTCAAGGCTTACGAGGGTCGGTTGAAGTTTCCGGCCTCAACGTGAAGATAGCAGCACTCGTAAATAAAAGCTAGTGAATGTAGTTGTGCATTATGCGATAGTTACTCGCCAAAATTTCAGCCATTTTGGAAGCGTAGTTTTTATTTGATAGTCGTTTGAGTGAGTCGATGTGAGTGTTTTTGTGAACATGGACAAAGTTGAGTATCGAGCTGTCATAAAATTTTTGTTTTTGAAAGGGAATATGCCTACCCAATTCAAAGATGAGTTGGACTCTGCGTATGGGGACTCTGCACCATCATTTACCACCGTGAAATTTTGGGCAGCTAGATTTATACGTGGCCGCGAGAGCTTGGGAGATGATGAACGTTCGGGACGTCCAAAAACTACAACAACTGAAGATAACATCGCTAAAACCCAGCAAATGGTGCTAGACGACCTACTATTTACTACTATGTATTGGTCTGTAGAAACCCGGAAGTTCATGACCTCGCTGACTCGACTCTCGCATCGTTCCCTGTGCACTCTCTTTCCACGCTTGACCATCCGATCCGATCTCCTCAAGGTCAAACTTTACACTGTCCTCCCATCTCCGTCGCGGCCGTCCTACCGGTCTCTTTCCCGTTGGTCTACCGTCAAGAATTCTACGCACGGTCCCATCGTTGCCCATTCACGCCACATGTCCGGCCCATCTTAATCTTCGCGACTTGATTACTCTCACTATTGTAGGTTTGCGGTGTAGCTCTTCCAATTCGTGGTTGTGGAGTTTCCTCCATTGTCCTGCCTCCTCGTCATATTTACCGCCAAAGATACCCCTTAGAACTTTATTCTCGAATACGCGGAATTTGTTTTCTTCTCATTTTGTGAGACCCCATGTTTCGCATCCGTATAGAACAATCGGCATGATTATGGTGGTGCTATACGACCACCCAATTAAAAGGACGTGTTTGTCACATATTAAAACAAGATTTAGGCATGAGAAAGCTGTCCGCGTGTTGGGTGCCGCCTTTGCTCATGTTAGACCAAAAACGTGTTTGAATGAACATTTCCAACGCTCTGTTGGCTCAGTTTAGGCACAATAAATCAGAGTGATGACGCCGATTAATTACTGTTGGTGAAACTTGAATACACCATTATACGCCCGAAATAAAAATACAGTCAAAACAGTGCATTGCAAATGGGGAATCAGCTCCAAAAAAAGAAAAAAACTGTTTTTCGGCTGGGAAAGTGATGGCGACTGTTTTCTTGGGATGGTCATGGAGTTATCTTTTGGCGCAAGGCTAATAACCTTGCCCGAAAAGACAAATTATGATGGACAATTTAACAAGTCTCGGGTAAGGACCGGATACCGGTGGAAGACTTGCTAAATAAGGCCAAGACCGGATCCCGGTTGTAGTGTCGATGATGATGATGATGGAGTTATCTTAATCGGTTATCTTCAAAAGGAAAACCATTACAGGTGCATACTACGCATCATTACGTGACCAACTGAAGGCAGAAATTGTGGAAATAAGGTAGAAAAAGAAAATCCTCTTTCACCATGACAACTCGCCGTCTCACGCCTCAGCGGTTGCCATGGCGAAAATCCACGAATTACGGTTTGAACTGCTTGACATCCGCCGTACTCACCAGATCTAGCCCCAAGCGACTTCTTTTTGTTCCCTAATCTATTAATTGCGCTCGGTGGACTGAAATTTTCGTCAAATGAGGAGACAATCACCTTCGTGAACAGTTGTACAGAAAAACGCCGAGAACTATTTGGACGGGGTAGAGAGATGGGAACATCACTCGGAGAAGTGAGTATATTTGCAAGGAGACTGTGGGTATTTTGACTAGACGCGACATGGACACAGGTTCAGTGAAATACCTCACAACTCTATTGGAAGCACTAAATTGACTCTCCAGGAAAACACAGAAAAAGTTGATCCACCGATGTATTTAAAAACAAAGACACACCCAGTTGTTTAATCATATATGTTTGTTTTACTTTATTAATCATTGTTCTGAGGCGGCACACAGTGAAATCGATTCAGTCTTTTAATTGTATAACCTTAACTCTAGGCTTTTAACCGTACTATATTTACTTGCGGGTGCGGCGACGATTTCCGACAATGGGTCATTAATTTACTGGCGACGATTTATCACGACTCGGCCAAACCACTTTTATTGATGAAACAATTCTTATCAAACGTAAAAAGATGTAACTTAAGTTTCCCGACTATCCTCCTCGCGTGTAATAATCTGACTCGACCCTATGATTGACTGTAGGTTGATAAAAATTCGGCTTAGACAGCGCGACCGATCTCAAAGGGAGATCAATTTTGACTCCCCAATGCAATCCAAATCCGTCAGATTCAACGGTGGTGGATCACATCGATGTGGGAGGAGCGAGTAGGCTCAACTTGACGACGGCCAATAAGCGATCACGAAAGAATCGAATGGGAGGATTCCCCATGTGTCCGTATAGGACTAGTGCGATGCCCATTAGCCTGCATATCGGCAACGAACGAAACTGCACCTGAATAAACATGGACGAGCATAATGAACAGCAGCCATTGTGTTTATGTAATGCCGTTGTAGGCAATACATTCTTCGGTGACGATAGGTCGACCGAAGTTTGGGGTTTATTTGTTTTAGCCGTATGGCTCTGGTGCTCTAGGAAGGAAAAAATGTTGTTAGCATTAAGTCAACAGAAATCTTGCCGACGGTGGCCAAGGGTCACGTTGGATGTTATCTTTTTTAGGTTAATATGCTGGTACGTGGACATGGTGGTGAGGAATTTGACCTGCAGATGTGCAGGCTAACGTCTCACCCAGGGGAACCATGGACCAGCGGTTAGTAAACAAAACAAACGCAGTGAGTTACTGTGTGTTTGCTTTGCTTTGCTGTGGGTCATCATAGGACATGGCATGGGTAAGATTGTCTAAACAATGATCATTTCCATGCCCAAATTCCATGATCGGTTGATAACCGATGAAAGGGAATTGTCGCAACCATTGCGAACCTATTGGTATAGGAGCCAATTATGAACCATAGTAAGACTATCGGCTGCAGCTGTGTCAACAAATACGATGGCCAGCATGTGTTTATCGATTATAATTGCTGACGAGCTGAGCCGATAGGGGATATGGAATGGTTCGTATAATATGAGTCAGGAAAATTCAATGTTATGCATGCCATCGGTGAGGTTTTACTTTCAGGCGGAAGCTACTGAAAGACAGCTAACGCTGCTCGAATGCAGGTAAGTATAGTGGTTTGTGGAGTGAGAGAAAAGACGGTGTAGTTGAGGAAGTGGGTGGTTCTTGGAGAAGACTCCAAAGAACCGCCACAAGACTATGTAGAAAAATAAAAATAAATTTTAAGAAAAAATGTCTTGTATCTTTGATAGGTCAGAAACTTTCAACCCACCCTCGTACATCGTCAACTTTAGTCTGAAATGTGTAGAAGGTGTCACAGAGAGAAGAATGGGTACATATGTTTATCGAAGTATTTTAATAACCACGACTACCTGGCAACTAGTGTTAAAGAGTTTTTTTTTTTTTTTGGATGATAATATTAAACAGCATCAACGGTTCTAGTGGGTGAATGGCAAATAAAGACCTGTGTATCATTGTCGGCAGAGTAACTCCATCATCAGTCATCTTACACAGAGTTTTTAGCTTTTTTTTGTCATACAAATAAACATATTTAAAGACACAAACTAAGTTCTGTCGCCCAAAAGGTAAGGTAAACTGTACGACAATAGGACTATTGTCATAATGTTAAGCTATTATTTAGAATTTTTTGTTTAGCCTGCAATATGGAATCTAAGAACAACAAGGAACTAAACAATATTACAAAAGTGAATGAAAGTGACTGTTAAAAAATTGAAATAAACGTAGTGGCTAGTTACGTTCTGCACCCATAAAATTCAAAACAAAAGGAAAATTTTATTATACAAAACAATTTTTTCACTCGCAATTAAATACGTAAATTTGTCTAAAGTTGTACGCAAATGTGGAAGGGTTCTGTCCTTGATCCTTACCGTGAAGTAAGTGTAATTAATTAGTTATGTTTCCCTGTAAACTAGAGAATGTTGTTGAGTATTTAAATACGTTACCCTCATTACAAACTCCTAAAAAGAACGTATGTAGTCTGGTTATAATTATTTTATAGTTCAAAATAGTGTACATGTTCCATGTTCATTTTTGTTGAAATGTTTTACTCAACCTATATCAGAATACCGCATCTTAAAAACAGTGTAGGTGCTTAAAATGAATGCCAAGCACAACTTCGGCTTCCAATCCGACCAGCAAAGTTTATACCTCGTAAAAAACGAACACCAACTACATGGCCGCAAATGAAATGTATTCATTCGTCGTTTTTGAATGTGGGAAGCTTGTATCAAAAGTTACCACTTGATGAGGAATATGGATATCCAGGAAATCAGACACGAATATAGTTTTTTGATGTGTACAAAACTATAGCTCGCTTATATATGGTTGCTGGGGAAAGTAAGCCATTGTAGTAGTTGTAAGTACTTGAGTTCGGATAATTACTAAATCAGGTGGTTTGATGGTAAACTTACTTCCTGTAAAATCTCTGCAAGTTGTGAATCTTGAAACTAATTAAAGGATGTTTTGCACCTCCCTACGCTATAAAGATATTTATTTTTTCTTTTTTTGTTATTATTTTATTCGACTAATTAATTTGTGCCCAAAATATTTCCCACGAATTTCAGTGTCAAACTGGAGGAAAAAGCACAACTTAAGTCTACTGACAACGTGATAAATGGTGACCTGAGGTGAGGAAAATCACATGGGAAAAGCAATCACTAAGCCCTAAACGTAGTCCTACTTAATATAGACAATAAAATCATTATTGAGTACGGTAGACGCGTCGATAGTGGACCTAACGTTCGCCAGCAGTACTCTATCAAGTACCCTCAAATAGAGTGTGAAGGACATGTATACGCAAAGCTGCCATTTAATAATTCTATTTTAAACAGCTACAATGTAAATTGGGCAAACAGACGTAGTCAATCGTACCACAGCGTAGGTCAAAGTAACACTAAGTGCTTGAGGGATCCAAGCTGAACTAGATGGCAGAGATTCTTCAAATATTACCAGGTTCAGTTAAAATACAAATAACATATCCAATGCAGAACTTGATTGTTATATGAGATACGTTTATGCAAAGTAATATACATCATCATCATCATCGACACTACAACCGGGATTCGGTCTTGGCCTTATTTAGCAAGTCCCGAGGGTTGTTAAATTTTCCATAATAATTTGGTTTTCCGGGCAAGGTTATTAGCCTTGCCTCACAAAGTAATATACAGCGTTTTGTAAAAAGGAAATTTCAATTTGTTATCTTAATATGAACACACTTTAAACTTTTTTCAGGATCTATCAATGTCACGTCAGTCAATGTATACATTTTTATTATGCTATTCACGAAAGAGCAATGTCTGGAAATTCTGAGTCAATGGTCGTAATATTAAAAGAGATTACCCCTTATATATATCCACCAGATAGATTGTGCATACTATACAGTAAGACAACATATCAATAGTATCGAAAATATCGTAGCCGTAATTACCAAACTGCCTGACTTCGAAATGATCCAAATCAAGTCGATCCCACGGAGCTCACAAGAATTGGAAATTACTCAAACTACATGATGGCGAGAATAATTAAGGAGCTGACTCCTCTTGATCGTTTGAAACTTTTCCGATTAGGCTCTAAAAAAGTTTGAAGAAGATCCTGTTATGTCCCTAATCAAAAACCCAATACGAGAACTGGTGAAACGAGAAAATATCCCAGCTTAGGAGAAATTGCCTTAAGGCGTCAACGAAAGCACAATAGAAAGCCGGAATCTCAAATGCTTAATGAAAATATATTCGTATACTCATTATTAACTCGAAATCGATTCTCATACTCAAAATTTCCGTTGGGAAACCAAATCCGATTCCAATACTGAGTATTCGACTAAGAGTCCAAAAACAATTCTCTTACGTGGTTATATCACTGAGGACTTTTGGTTTCTGCAAGAAAAGTGGAACAGTGAAAATATCAATCCAATTAAGATCTTAATACTCACACCTCAACTGCATAGAATTGAAGATATGAAAAGTCTAAATCACGACTTGGAGAACAGAGTTCTACTGAATCACCTGCACCTCCGAAATGAACTTTCACTTTGGCAATCGGAGAACCCGGGTTTTACCGAATTCAGTGACGATAATCTGTCAATTGACATTAATGTCAATGGTGGGGCTAATAGCCTTTTAATCACAAGGGAAAGGAATCCAGAGTATCTTCGACTCATTAAGAAGCAAAAAGTCAGTGGGAATAGATGGAGTACCTAACATCGTACTCAAGAACCTACCCCCAATGGCAATAGATATACACACGGTCCTGTTTATCAACGAGTTGAATAATGCATATTATCCCGCGCGTTGGAAAACGGCTATCATTCGGCCCATCGCAAAAAAGGGCAAAGACTGTACAAACCCAATGAACATGCGTTCGATAAGTTTTGGGAGTAAAGTATTTAAAAAGACTATTAACAAAGCTCTGCTAAAATGGGTAGACGACAACAACATTATTCCAAATAAACAGTTTGGGTTTAAGGCGGGTCATGAAACCACACATGCCGCAGCTAAACTGGTCTTCGACATACAATGCAATAAATGTAGGAACCAATGCACAGGTGCCTATCTGATCGACTTGGTAAAAGCCTTTGATACCGTCTGGGTCGAAGGGTTGTATTACAAGCTGATCAGACATGGCATACATAAGCCTATACTATATGTACGTCTTACGATACGTTAAAGGACAGGAGGTTCGTGGTCAAAAGTGGTAATGTGACCTCTAATAATACGTATAATATCAAGAATGGCTTGCAACAGCGAGCGGTACTTTCTCCGATTCTTTTTAACATTTACATTAGCGACTTATTAGATGCACTCCCGCAGACTATTGCGTACGCAGACGATCTCATAATTTACAGAACAGCTCCGAAAGTTGAGATCATAAATAGTTTAATACAGCGAGACTTCAACAACGTGCAGCGCTATTGCGATGACTGGAAACTTAAGATCAACTTCCAGAAATGTGAAGCCATCCTATTTAGAACTCCATTATATAAAGCCACGAATGACACAAGAAAAAACTGGCGAAAGCTAGTTATCGTGGGACCGCATGGAGATAAACTGGAAACCAAGAGTTTAGTTAAATACCTTGGCATCTGGCTAGACCAATATCTGTATTTCAACAGACATGTAGAGTTTACTTTGCTCAAAGCGAGGAAAACTCTTGCTATGACAAGGAGGCTATTTCACAGTAGCCAACTTGACAGCGGGGTAAAAGTCAAATGCTACATGACGTTAATCAGGCCAATGCTCATATATGGTTGTCCAGTATGGTTTAACACAGGTCCAAATTTGATGGAAAAGATCCGGGTGTTCGAAAGGAAGTGTCTCAGAAGTTGTCTCAGATTATATCGAACACCGGAATCGGAATACAAAAAGTACTACTCAAATGGGACATTATATAATGAAGCCTGCATAAATAGGGTGGATAATTTTATGGTTAAATTAATCAGAGGACATATTGCGAAAGCAATAAGCTCGTCCAATGACCTAATTTTCGGGGCTTATTATCCAAATACCCTGTACTATGAGAACGTGCGTCGCAATGGTTTTGTTCCACCAGAGGCGTCCCTTGATTTGGACATGAGAGGGCTTACGCAGGATAGATCCGGAATTCCGCTGATCTATCATGTAAGTAGATCATCCGTAGACGGGCGATTGTGCTACGACCGGGAAGTAACGCGCACCGAAGAAGAGCTCCTGCGCTTCAGTAGGGCTATCTCCCACAGAGATCGGAACGATAGTATTGGACAGCGTCAACAGTTCTGGTGGTTGAATGGCATATGAAGACCTGGATACCAATGTCGGTATAGAATTGTGGGGGTACGATGTCACGACGCCGCACGGGCGAGAGTTCTACATCGTCCCCACAAACACCCCGTTGTTTCGCCAGACACAAAAAGAAAAGCACAAACAGGACTTCACAATGCTACGTCCACAACAGGAAAAGGAAGTAAAACGCACGCAGTTCTTAATTAACTTTTATTTTATTACACTTCGTGATCGAGCACTGGACTGGAAATGATAACTTAAATGCAAGTTCATATCGTTGGATTTACGAGTTTTATGTGATTTTTTTGAAATCGTTTGGTTCAAATAAAAACAAATCGACAAAACACCGCTCGACTTAATGTATGGCGAATAAAATTCACTACGCCAATTAGTCCGTATATCGCGTGACCGTTCTGGTCTGCTGATGTAAAACGACTCACCGAGGATAGAACTCTGACATGAATTTCATCCTAGGTTAGGGTTAAGAAAAGGGAAGAGAGAGAAAAACGTTTCTCTTAAGTGTGTGGCCCCCACAGAAATGCACTCTTTAGTGCAGTGGTGTGTGTACATGGTTCTTTCATGGATGAGAACGAACCTAGAACTAAGAAAGGGCATAAAGTGCATTCATAGCATACGATTTCGGTAAAGCAAATAAAACCGAGCTCGTCGGATGCTAATGGGTTTGCTTATGCATCGTTCGGTAACGAGGGTCGGCTAAATAAATAGCAGCCGCTCATTTAATGAAAAAGAAAACGTTTTTCGGATACCACAAACGATATGAATTGTTTATGGTATCGCAGGAAACCTATGTAGGAGTAGCGTTCTTCTGTTTGCACATGGTGCAAGTTAGAGAATTTTATTGCTGGGAGAAAAAGGTCGTCGGCCAATGTGTACGTAAAGCAATTTAACGTACACATGGCGAGCGTTGGCAAATAGACGGCGTAATATTTATGGTCCCCGTCATGACGGTTACATTATATGCAAACCGAATCACTTTGTTTACAGGAATTGTCTGGTACCGAAGGTGCCGAACTGGTTTGGAATTCCAGATAAGCAAGGAAAGAAATCTTACGGAAAAATGTAAGCGATGATATGCATGAAAAGGTAAGTTTTCCTTACAGGGAAGAGGAAGAGCTTTGATCTAATTAATGCATGAAGCATTTTCAGGTGCTTAATGCGATTGCATTAGCAAAAACCTATGCGACTTGGGATGAGGTTATGGGGGTTTGTGTACCGTGGGGTTTGGCAGAACCGTCACAGAATAACAGTATCATCAGCCATTTTACAGAGACTTAACTTTTGTAGAATTAGGGTAGTATAAAATTTAAGTTAAGTTAAGTTCTTAAAAAAAAAGTATGTAGTTAAATTTTAAGAAAAAAACAAAAAAAATCGACACAAAATTTTCCAAATTGTTCTTTGTCATTTAAATAATTATAAGTACTGTTACAAACAAAGTTCTGTCGCCAAAAGGCAAATTATACATAACTATTGTTTAGCTTAGAGTGTCTGCGTAGAACCAGTAAGTTATAGTATAAGATAATTAAGCTGGAATTCAAGCATTTTTTGTCTAGCATGTAATTTAGATACTAAGAAAATAAAAAGAAAATAAAAAAAATGTTTTAAAAACTAAAAGTCTAAATGAAGACATATAACGACATTCCCATCCTATTCGCAGGACTGTGCACCCGTATAAATTCTGATTGTTATCGATAACATTAAGTAATTGATTGAGTGGCATGTATCTTCGGGCCAAGAAATGTAACGGTGTCATATTGATCGTACATCAACTGGTAATATGATTGCGTGGGAAAGGGGGTAAAAATGTTCAAAAAAATCGTGGTGTGATTCATGAGCGATCCCTTAAAATCGACGTTCCGACGAATCGGCACACGGCTAGGTGTATTACTCGCTGCATAAACAGTGATTGTGTGATTGCAACGTTAATGCTCTGGTATACTGTGCTGATGATTTTTCCGATTCTCTTTTGATACTATATTCTTTGCTATGGTCGCGTGTGCCTAATCTGTCGAAATGGCCGCAAATCTTTTATCTTATATTTTCCTACCTTAAACTGATTTGTTAATATCGCATACCTTAAAAGATTTCATAGCAAGCCTTAAGATGAGTGTTTGCTGTAAAAATGCCCGACGAAATAACACAAAATAATAAAATGTATAGAATCGTAAAAGTGGATCTGTAGCTAATTTGCCCCAGAGAGGCGACGAATAATTCTGGAAAAAAAAACACCAGCCAACACTCGTGCTTCAAGACTGACTAAGGAGACATTGTCTCCTCCTCCTAGAAAAATACAATATCAAATCACGGAAGTCAAAAGGCAACTGGCGGATCATATACGATAATATTATGCGAAAACGATGCTGGTCAAAGGGGGGTGAGGTACCTTAAATAGTGGTCAAGGGATGACTAACGGACGGTAAGCTTTCGCCGGACATTTGGTGGGACTGTAAAAGAATTATCTATTATACTACTCCTATTTAAAGAAATCATCTACTCTACTCCACTAAATATAGATCTCTATTGTCAGGCATTCAACCATTCGGAGGTATAGATTAGCCAGAATTTGCCAGACAAACGAGAGAGATATGTGTTCTATCATGACAAAGTCACATACATGGTGTCTCGTCAGAAAGCCATGGAAGTTCGTTGGCAAGTTTTGTTGCTGCAACCTTATAATTCGGACCCAAGACTAAAGATTTGCCCGTGGTATTAGCATTGCATAACTTTCTTAATGACAAGATTTTAATATCAAGAAACTATGGAGTTCAAGACTTCTATGAGAGAGTGGATCTAGACTTCTATGAGAAAGGCGATCAAGACTTCTATGAGTAATTATGAAATTACCCTCAAAATCGCAACAAATTATAGGACGAAACGACGTACATTTAATCCAAAAAATTCGAAGCACGTTAAATAAAATCTTGAAAATAATATAAAAATAAAAGACTTATCTAACCCTCAACGAATATACATTCTGTCAAAAAAGTACCAGGGATTGATCAGTAAAAAGCCCGCTTAAAGGGATTGCCAACCTTTTTTTTGTCGCTAAGTTGGCACATCTGTCCTCTATTCTGACGCGAAGTTTGAACGCCATCTGTAATTTAATTTATTCTCACCCTGAATTCGTTTTTATGTCTTCTATCGACTGAAAACGGGTGCCTCAAAGTGGTAATTTGAGTTTTGGAATAAGAAGACAAAACAAGCCGGAGCCATATCAAGTGAATACGATCGTTGTTGTTGAGTTTTTGAAGTCAGAAATTTGTCATGATGTAATGCTTGTGAGATGGTGCGTTACCGTGATGCAAAATCCATGTTTCCTTTTCACAAAACTAAGCTTTTTAGACGAATTTGCGCTCTCAGTCGCCGCATAACATCCAGATAATATTCTGTATTTACCGTCTGACCTTCTGGCAAGCATTCCGAGTGCACACCATCGCAATAATTAAAGAAAACACTCAACATTACCTTGACTTTTGATCGACTTTTATGTATCTTCGTCGGTTTTGATTCAGTTGTAAGGCGCCATTCCGAAGCTTTTTGACTGGTTTGCGTATTAAACTCGTAAGCCCATGTCTCATCACCAGTTATAATGTATTTTAGGTATGTGGGGTCGGAATTGACTCGTTTTAGCATATCTTCAGTGACCTTTACGCGATTCAGTTTTTTAACAAAATTCAGAAAAAAATCACAAAACACATTTGAAATGAATTGACAAAATCGAGCACTGTGAACGAAGTAAATCACAAATCGCACTCAATCTTCACGTTAGGATAAAGGATAGCCATAGCTGTGCCAACTTAGCGACAAAAATAATTTCGATAATCTCTTTAAGCCAGCTTGGAAAAATTATCAATTCCCGGTACTTTTTGGGCAAAGTGTATAGTAAATTTATTGCCTATAATATTTTTCGATCCGTGTCATCAAATAATGTAAAGTAGTATTAGTTACCCATTCATCTAATCTTACTTTACATTATTTGTTGTGTGATTATGATAGGTACTGATCGCCTTAGTGCTGTTCTGTGTAGGCAGCATTATACATCAATTGTGCCATCAGCTAGCGATCTTGTTAACGTGAAGTAGACTTCTTAAACTTGTAAATGCGGTTGTTGACCAGAAAGGAAACGTCAGCTCTGCAATCCTCTATATGAAATGGTTGTTTAAGTAATGAACAGAATACGAATTCGCATAAATCTACGGTAGTGTGAACGGTCTGCAGCTTAGAAACCTTGATTCAACTACCCTAAAATACTTGAAAATGAGATCATTAACGATTTGGGATTTGAACTTTCAGACCCTTCTCACATTCCCGGATCAAAATGTCTTAACATTTGCGTTTGAAGTGATTCTATAAGGATCTGCCACTATCAATCGAGAAATTCACAACAAGTTAATTCGACTTTCAATTGGAATGACCACATATTTCAAGCTGCGAAAAGTGCGACCAAATGTATGGGGTTCCTTTAGATATGCAAAAGATACTTCACTCCATACAACCTGGCAACTAGTTACAAGGCGTATATTCGTCCCAAATGGAATTCAATTCCCATATTTGGTCAGGCGCATCCAAAACTGCACTACACGTGCTCGATAGGATGCACGGTCGTTGCTCAACTGAACTTGCTGAATGTGTTCCGTCCCTTCAGGCATTTTCCCGTGATACTTGTCAATCTGTGAATGCGCATCAATTCACGTTGAAAGTGAACTTCAGGCGGACAAATAAACATAGAGAGGCATTCTTTAGCCGAACCACACGAATGTAGAATTTTTTTATTTTTATTTTTTTATTAGACTTCTCTCGGGAAAGGCGAACCTATAGCGTCGAGTGGGCGCCCCGAGATGCCATCAAATAACTGTTGCAGTTCTTTTTGAACAGTTGCAGGTTGTAACGCTCCGGGAACACTAGCGTGGGAAGGGAGTTCCACAGCTTCCCCGCTCTGTAACGGAACGAGTTCTGATACAGGGATGTTCGCGCCGTCGGGAGATGAACCACAAACGGGTGCGATCCGTCGGATTGTCTTGTGGAGCGCATATAGACCGAATTGCGTGGAACAATGCCAAGAATCTCCGAAGAACAGCACCTGTGATAATATCTGTAAAACAGAGAGAGGTCGGCTACGCGCCTTCGATGTGATAGCGACTGTAGTCCCGACGTCAGCACCGAGTCTCCGATCAGGCGGATCGCTCGTCTTTGTACGCTCCAAACATGAGAGCAATATTCGAGCGCGGGTCTAATTTGAGATTTATATAGGAGAAGAAGTTGGGCCGGAGTAAAGTATTTCTTGGCTCTAAAAAGATAACTCAGTTTTCCTGAGGCTGATCTGGTGATACCCGATACGTGTTTATGCCATGATACATTCCCACAGACCGTGACGGCGAGCAATTTCAAACTTTCCCCAGCCTCGAGGGCCCGGCCATTCATCATCAGCTGTGGAACCGATGATCCAGTTTTCTTTGTGAATGTTGTATACTGGGTCTTCGTTGCGTTGAAGTCGACAAGATGGCCTTTCCCCACTGCAGGACTTTATCTAGATCCTGATTCAGAGAGTCAATCTGTCTACATCTCAGCTGGTGCGACGTAGATGCACCAATCGGCTGAGCACTCGAAAACAAGGAAACAAACGTACTATCATCCGCAAAACTGAACACTTTGTTATCCGCTGTCTCCAACAAATCATTTATGTGAAGCAAGAACAAGGTTGGAGCCAAAATAGAACCCTGGGGCACCCCCGAATTAACAGGATACCGATCCGAACACTCGCCGTCCACAACAAGCCGGATCGATCGATTCTCGAGGAAGCTCCTCGTCCAGTCGCAAAGCTGTTGGGAAAGTCCATATGAACGAAGTTTGCTCAGCAATGCCCCGTGCCAGACGCGGTCAAAAGCCTTGGAGATATCTAATGCGACCGCCCTTGACTCACCATGCCGTTCAATCGCAGATGTCCATATATCGGTTATAAGTGTCAAAAGGTCTCCTGTGGACCACTTGCCACGGAATCCGTTTTGACGATCATTCAGAAGACCGTTGCACTCTAAATACTTAACCAACTCTGTATTGATGACTTTTTCCATTACCTTAGATAAAATAGACAGTAATGCTATTGGACGGTAATTTTGTGGGAAACACTTTTTTCCCGTCTTTGGGATTGGCTGAACTCGAGCGATTTTCCAGCAGACAGGAAAGGTCCTCCGTGCATAAGATAAGCGGTAGAGTCTGCCTAGAACCGGCGATAGTTCTGGAGCACAGTTTTTAAGGGCTATTGCTGGTATTCCGTCCGGGCCGGTTGCCTTCCTACAATCCAGTTCACGTAGAATGCGTTGGATAGTGCGCGGACGAAATCTCACATCCCGCATGGAAGACTGTACCGGCGAGATCACAGGTGGCTCCAAAAGGCCGGGATCGAGGTTTGAGTTCGCGGAAAATAAATTCGCGAACACATTAGCTTTATCCTTTGGATTCGTGACTAACGTCCCGCTGTCTGTCACCAACGGGGGGAAAGAGGAGGAAGCAAAGTTACTGCTGACAGCCTTTGCCATTGACCAGAAGGAGCGCGAACCAGTTGGGCACCGAAGGAGCTTATTGATCACCCTGTCGTTGTGAGCCTTCTTCGCGGTATCAATCGTCTGGTTGCACGCGTTTCTGATTCTAACAAAATTCGTTCTGTTAACATTGGTGGGATTGGAGCGCCATTGCTCTATTTTTTGCCGCTGTAATCAGCTCGCATTTTTTGTTAAACCAAGGTTTATCAGACGAACATCGTTTGATGGAATGCGGAATATACATCTCCATCCCCAGAAGAATAATCTCTGATACCGACTCAGCGCAAGCGTTAACATCGGAATTTCTGAAGCACACATCCGACCATGGAAAGGATGCGAAGAAATCTCGCATATCGTCCCAGTTAGCAGCCCCATACTTCCATACATGGCGAAGCTGCCTAGGCCGGTTATTCGCTAGGTATGCAAGTGCTTGCGCGACAGATACCAAGCAGTGATCTGAGTTTCCCAGTGGCGCAGAAACCTCTACGGCATAAATACTCGGTTCGGATGTCAAAAACAGATCCAGGGTGTTCGCATAATCGCCTCGGGCATCCGGTACTCGCGTTGGCTCCCCCACGAGTTGAGTCAAGTTGTGGCTTACAGCAAACATCTCCGCCAGCCTCCCAGTCTCGTCGGTTCTGTTAGAATGTAACAACCAGTCGGAATTGTGCACATTAAAATCGCCAAGGACAATCATTTCAGAAGCTGGGTGGTTGATCTGTATCCAGTCGACGGTATTTGAAAGATGTTCGAAAAATGTCGCCGGTCGATCGTCATTCGGGGAGCGGTAAAGACAACAAAGAAATTTAACAGAATTCCTCAGCACGACCCTCAACCATATGATGTCCATATTATTGGGTTCCAACGCCTCCATCCTCTGGCAAGCCAGATCAGACCGTGCGAAGACGCAGACTCCGCCCTTAAAACGGAATCTCGAATGTAAGTCGTATCCTGAGCAACGAAGATATGTCGAATCACTTGACGAATCGACCTGGGTCTCAGTTAGGGTAAGGATATCAGGTTTCGTTGTTTGCAAATATTGGTGGACGGCGTTTACGTTCGTATTGGTGAAACCGATGCCCCTGATGTTACAAAATGCCGTCACCAGTCGAGCGTGAGCCGAGCCTCGAGAGCTAGCCCGGTTATGCGATGACGAAGCTCTCAAAGTTCCATTATTTATCATGATATCTGCATGATGTTCCCCCTGACATAGTCCCCCCCGGAGATCCGAATGGGAGACTAGTTTACCTCCGGAATTCTTTATATCAGAAGACACCATCATGACTTATCCCCGTGTCAGTCCGGGCCATCAGCCACACATCCGAAACACCGTCGAAGATTTATCTCGGCGATAATGTACAGCGGAATGTACAGCGTGACGGGGTGGTATCTCACCTTGGGACCGACTACCACCTAACCAACCTTTTCTCGAACCGGTCCATCAGCCAAGCTCCGAAAGATGGCCAGGGATTTCTCCCGACCATTTCGCGGAGCCTAAAGCTTGATGGGGTGGTATTTCACCTGGCGCACAGGGCGTTGGGACCCCGGCTACCACTCGGCCTTTAGTCGCCTCTTACGACAAGCTGGCCTAGCTGTGAGTATATTCTAACGCCCTACTCACAGGGCAAGAATGCTCTACCTGATCATGTGTTTCCTCGTCGTTGTCATGTCTAGGGATTCAAGACCAATATACATCGGTACCTTCTTTCCTTATCCGCTTTTTCTCCATCCGCTCGCACTGCGCTCTTACATTTAAGGGTACTTCAAAATCCCCTTTTGTGGGCGCGTTAGTGCAAAAAAAGAAGGAAAAAAAAAAATATAATTTGTTTGTTCGGAAACGTAAATGCGATTGGGGTGTGGGAATGGTGTAATATTTGTGGTATACATTTATACAGAGACCGACCCATAGTGGTCGTGTGGCGTTCGCGAAGGTAGTGAAGAGAATGCGACTTGAACCGCCGCTATCATGGTTAGAATCACTAAAAGCTTGGATCAAAGCCCCAACACATCAGACCACTGCCGCGATCGTTAATCTCAAATATACTCTACGGTTGTGTAATTGCTATAGTATATAGCTCTAATGCTTTGATTGTTAAAATTTTTTTTTTTTTGTGTTGTTGTTCTTCAGTAATGGTCGTGTGTGGATCTGTTAGGAACACGACAGTCGCCTTCACGAATATAAATGTCAACCTCCGAAGCAATACTTTCATTGCCAGTGAAACACAGGAATAAACTTCTATCGATATTTCGCGTTTTAACCTGCCTAATTATTTTAGTACCACCTAGATATGAGATGGTATTGCTTATCAACTTCTGCCATTAATGTGGGCTCTGTTGCCAGCGTTCTTAACCATTTCACCCGATAATTTATTTTTTATGCCTAAGACTTCTTATTCTTAAGTATGCCAATCACGACTCCCGTACAGAAACGCATCCTTTAATGTATTCGATACTTTATCAGAATCCATTGACAAGATCTTGATATTTAACTCACCCATTTAAAGTTTATTGTGGGTGACATTAGTGTGTTCTAGACAGCACAACTCTCGGGTGGTGGGCTCTTCTAATAATTTAACTAAATAAAGCGAATATAAAGCACTCGTACAATATAAATGTGTATTCCAGCAAAATGCTAGACCAGTTTCTCAATGAATACAAATGAAGTACAATTGTCCTTGAGCACTTCACACCACTGCATTGTATCTGCTTGACCTCTGACCAACAGCAGTGTTAACAAAAAAACTACAACTGCATGGCTCTAGGGGAAAGCCAACTGAGACAATGTAACCGAATTCCCAAATAAATGAGTTTCCTTTCCTTTTTTTCATTTTAAAAATTGAAGCGTTTGCGTTGCTTTTATCTTTTCCCCCAATTTCTACAATGATTCTATACTTTTCACAACGTTGTTTGATGTAACACAACACTCGTATGTATGTGTATAATTATGACATGATTTATTGTATCCCTTAATAAAATCATTGTAAATTGTCAAAACGAATAAAATATATCGCCCTCCTTTCGGAAAAATGTCTTACTGTATTCGACTAGGTTTGTATCCACACTGTTATCATAAATTTTGTTGTTGTTTAACCAATGGCATCAAGGTCTCCAATTAGGCAACACCAGCTTCTAGATTGTAGTATGGCACCCATAGTTTTTAAATCGACACGACATCATTTGCTGAAGTCAAGACGTTAAGGTCTTTTTGCCGTTTGCTCAGCAACGCCCCGTCCAGATGCGGTCAAAAGCTGTGGAGAAATTCAATCCGATCGCCCCTGACTCACCATGTCCCTCAATTGCAGATGTTCATATATCGGTTATAAGGGTCAGTAGGTCTTCCGTGGACCGCCTGCCCTGGAATCCGTATTGACGATCATTCAGAAGTACGTTGCATTTCAAATACGTAATTAAGTCGGCATTGATGATCTTTTCCATTACTTTAGGTAACATAGACAGTAATGCTATCGGTCGGTAATTTTGTGGAAAACACTTTTTCCACCCTTTGGGATTGGTTGGACTCAAGCGATCTCCCAGCAAGCAGGAAAGGTTCTTCGTTCATGAGATAAGCAAAAGAGTCTGCCAGCAAGCAGGAAAGGTTCTTCGTTCATGAGATAAGCAAAAGAGTCTGCCGAGAACCGGCGATAGTTCTGGAGCACAATTCTTAAGGACCATTGCTGGTTGCCTCCCTACAGTTCAGTCCACGTAGAATGTGTTGAATAGTACGCGGGTGGAAGCTCACATCGCGCATCGAAGACCGCTGTAATGATGATGGATCACCATGTGGTATAAGCGGACATGATCGTCATTCAATATATTTATAAGAATATATTTTGGGTGACAAGTATCTAAACTTTATCCTAAGGTTGTCTATGACTTAACTTCCCTAATGGTTGCTGATTAAAGCGCAGCTCGCTTAAAGCATATGGCGTAGAGCGCCGCAGTTAAGTGAATCAATACGTTTCAGGTATATGATTAATTTTATTCCAAGAAATGCTGGGGTATTTATACTCCCAAACAATCATTCAATTCTTTACACATTTCCTTATTCACTCATACAATTATTGCTTACAAGCTATAAGATAATTAATTGGCACATCACTCATACAATTTTGCTTATTATGCTACTTAATATCATAACACCGTATAGCGAAAGAACAATAACATGAGTTGACCCGATTAATTCGTCAACCACTTTGCCAATGACAAATTAGCAAACGATTGTCATCTGATTCCTTCAAATCGTAACTGGAGCAATTCGTTCGTTTTACTCAATGAAATGAGTTGACCTTGAATTTGGTTGTAAACAACGAATGCTGGTTACTTGAGAAGTGCAAATTGTGACAAGGGCAATCGATTCATTTGAGATTATTATTTGTGGTCATTTCATGTATATGTTGTCACACTACACCGCACCGGCGCGATCACAGGTGGCTCCAAAGACCGGTATGAAGGTTTTGAATTCTCGGAAAATAAATTCGCGAACACATTAGGTTTATCTTTTGAATTTGTGACTAACGTGCCACTGCCCGTCACCAACGGAGGAAAAGAGGTGAGAGCGAAGTTATTGCTGACAGCCTTCGCCATTGACCAGAAGGGATGCGAACCGGTTGGGCGCTCAAGGAGTTTATTGGTCACTTTGTCGTTGTAGGCCTGTGGGGGTTGTCTATACTACATGGAGAACCAACCCACCGTTTCCGCCTTATTTCGACCGCTAACAGCGTGTCAAATCAATCCCAATTCCTCCTACTAACGTGTTCACCTGAAAATCATGTTTTCAAAAAGGACGCATAGCTAAACTCATTATTCTATGCAGACAATGCATAATTGAGTTTAGCTACCTTTTCGCCATACGGCAACTCCATTTCGCTAACCCATAAGATTTCCACCGGAAATCGCATTTCATGTCGGTTAGCAACGACATAGTCTGATCAAACGACGCGGTTGCATAATCATGCAATCGCTGGGGAAATTATCAAAGTATTTAATTAAGTTCCCACGATCAGATTTCCCTAGCCAATTCGGCTTTCTATTCACTTTTCCCAGACACTCCATTCGCTGGGGATCAATGATCTCTTCTTGCAGATGAATAGCCCAAGATAGATTTTCCTCTCCTTCTCAATTTTATCTTCCCACAGTTCAATGCTCTCTGAGATCACCACATTCGCCGAATTAGGTCAATGGGTCATCCTCAGAGTTGGATTGATCCCAAAACACAGTAGCCATAACTTTTCCAGCTGATTTCACCGCCTTTGCCTTCTTTAGAGCTCGTTGCCTTTGACAATCCACTATTTTGACTGTGCTTTCGTCTCGGGAGTGTAGTGGTGTATCCATGTTACATCTACAGTTACTAATCTGTGCAGAAACTCATCTTGTTGGGTCGGGTTGCGACCCATGCGCTCCAAAAGTTCTCAGCTGCGGTACAAATGTGACACCCATCTCGCAGATATCGTTTTCATACCCAAATTTGAAAGTTGACAGATTCCTAGTGAGGAATGATGCAACTAAAAACAGACCATTAGCGATGCTACGCGCGCCGTCGTAGGCGTTTTTAAGGACTTATTGACCTACCCACGTATTAAGATCGATTTATTAAAAGCAAGGAGGCAACGATTGGACTTGGATAGGATTTTCAGAAACAAATTTCGAAGGCTTCTGTCTCCACCTACACCGGTGAGTTTGACCTGCAAAAACCATAAGGATGCTTAACTGCATAACATCAATACTAGATCGTAAGCTATGGAATAGACTATGGCAAGTGGTCAATACCGGATCTTAGTTTTAGACGCAAATGAATGTATAAATAATTTAATTCAAAAACGTCCACTTTGTCTTGACAAACAGTAGATATAATTTGAGACAAGAATTTGTGTAAACCATTTTTGTAAATGCTTAAAATTTAAGTAAATGAACACATAACATTTATTAAATCAGTACCTGACTGACTTTCAAGCCGACAACTTGTCTTACAGTCTTGCTCGTGTTATTCTCAGTAATTACTTCTACTGTTATATATTAACAACAATTGTCACAACCCATTATCTGGTTTTCTTGTTTTCTTTGCCTCGTTTTCCGCATACATACAATTTGAACAAGTGTTAAAACCGTTAAGTTATGGCCCCTGGGCCACGTGTGTTAAACGTATTTAAGCGTAAACGGTTGCGTTACGACCCCGGTATTGGAAGCCAAACCCCTCGAGATATACTTACTAAACTTAATAATAAAGTTATAGATAATTCCAATATGTGTTCAAACACTAACTTTTTCCAACCACTTCAAAGTCTAATGGAGGACTCACCTGAAATGGAATCGACTAACGTCGATCAGTGTGCAGAAGTAACGAAAGAAACCGTTACGCCAATTGTGGTGTTAAAATCAACCAGTGCTAAAGTGCGTAATATTTTGAGTAACATTAAAATAGACAACTACTTAATTAAAAACATATCGCTTGGACAAAAAATATGTGCTCCAACAATGGACATATATAACAAAATCAGAACCGAACTCTTACGGTTAAAATGTGAGTTTTTTACTCACTCGCGTAGGGAAAATCGTCCATTAAAGGTAGTGCTATCCGGACCAGACTTGATTAGCAACGATATAGTGAAAAATAAACTAATTGCACTCGGGATTAAGTGCTTAAATGTTAAAACCATTATCATAAATTCAACAACAAAAGCCTTGTACATTGTTTACATCCAACGCGGTACTCTAAAACTAATGAACTAATGAACTCAAACGTAACTTCTCCACATTGTTCAAAACCATCGTTCACTGGGACTTCAAATATCATCATCCAGGTAAGGTCACACAATGTCACAATTGCCAGCTTTACGGCCACGGCTCGATGCATTGTCACATAAATAGCTTCTGTGTAGTCTGTTCGGGAAACCACAAAACATCCGATTGCAAAACGAATGAGGTCATCAATTGTGCAAATTGTAGTGGGCCACATAAATCCACCGATCCAGAATGCATAAGCTGAAAGCAGTTCATATACAATAAATTATCCCTACGTGGACGTGGTACAGGAAATTCAACGATCCTACAGCCTCCGAGTGACAATCAGCAGCCACTGCCCGAACGATTATCCATTGATAATTTTCCTCCACTACCGCGGTCTGTGCGTCAACCTTGACTTCCTTCATCCACCTGGGCTTCTGACCTCCATCAAACCCAGCAACCTTCCAACAGTGATACGACACACACGAAGAAAAATCCATCTGAAACTATAACTAATGATAACTTGTTCTCATTTAGCGAGATAAACTCTCTTCTTAATGAAGTTGTAACCAAGCTTAGTGCTTGTCAAACTAAAGCTGGCCAATTTAACGTCATTACTTCATTAGCTATTAAGTACATATGTAGGGGTTTCTCTATCCTATAGGAGAAACACCCCACAATTCCAACCATAATACCTACCCATTTCCTTGATATGTATTTACCTGTAAAACATGTCAAAGGGACGCATAGCTAAACTCATTATTCTATGCAGATAATGCATAATTGAGTTTAGCTACAATCAACAACATACGGCAACACTATTGCGCTAACCATGGGATTTCCACCGGAAATTCCATTCGTATTGGTTAGCAACAACCAAGTCAAACCAAGCGACACGGTTGCGTCATAGTCCATAGGCTTGGGTATTATTGAACATTCCACAGAATGGAATTATATCCCCAGCCGATGCGGCGTCCTATTGATTTTTCCCAGATCACCCATTCGCTTGGGATCAATGATCTCTTTTTGCTGGTGAATATCCTTAGCTATGTTTGCCCTCTCTCTCGTATTTCTGTCTTGCTATAGTGCGTTGACCTAAGAGATTGTCACTAGGTCAGTAGACCAGCCGTATACACGGCATTGACGCACACACACCTAGCCAGATCAACCCTGGGTTATTGTGCTTTCCCTTTTGATTTCTCCATTCTGGCTACGCCCATCGACGTCGAACGAATACACAAGTACGTTTCGACCTGGATGAGTGTGGTGAGTTGGGGAACACACAAGAGAGCATGATTACCATTGGCAGATCAATGTGTAAAAGGCAGAAATTACGATTTCCACCCTAAATAGAGTCAGTCGCTAGCCAACCACTAACACGTGCAGTCACGTCGCTCGCGCTAAACCAAATTTAATCACTTGTAAAATCACAGTTTGAGTCAATGCGGAGAATTTTATCGTTCGCGTAAAGTTTTACGTTTGCCACAAAAAGGTCGATGTAATTAATATTCAATAATAATCCTCGAGAAAACAGTTTCAAATTATTGGTGCATGTGAATCAGTGAATGTTAAATAGAGAAAATATTAATATGCAATCAACACCAGTGCATTTCATTCATTCATTTATAAGCTACTGAAGCTTAAGCTGCCAATGCCGCTTATCAAAATTATCCAGAGCTTTCTTCGTTCGAGAAAATATCTTGTGAGTATAGGAACCGACAAATCCTCTACTACTACTTTACTACCAAATCCGCTATGGTGTACCCCAAGGCTCGGCTCTTGGTCCCATATTATTCACATTGTTTGTCGCAGATTTACCATGTCTAGGTGAAAACATTCAGGTAGCTATGTTTGCCGATGCGGCTATTTTCTCTTCGGGTGCCTTATTCACTAACGTCTACAACTTTTTTCAAGCAGCTCTTGACAAACTAGCAATATATTACAGGAAATAGAAAATAAAAATAAATGGTAATAAAACACAAGCTGTCTGGTTTTCGAGATGTAGGAAACTCTGATAGCTACCAAATGGCACTAAACTCAGTATGTGTACAGTTGATATTGATTGGTCCGAAGACTGTAGATATCTAGGTATTATTCTAGATAAAAAACTTATCTTTCAAAAACACATCAGTACCACAGTTGACAAAATAAACAAAGTCGTAAGAGTTATGTATCCATTAGTGTGTAGAAAGTCAAAGCTTAGCATCGAAAATAAAATTGTAATTTTTAAAACCATTTTTCAAGCTATACTCTTGTACGGCGCCCTGTATGGTGTTATTGTGCTCGCACACACGAAATAAAATTGCAAAGGTGTCAAAATAAAATATTGAAAATGTTACTGAATTTGCCATGGCATTATTCGACACATGAACTACATGAAAACGCTAACGTTAAACCGGTAGAGTTCCCTATTGACAAAATCAATCGAAACTTCTTCGTCAATTGTTCTTTTTCTGACAATGTTCTCGTTTCCCGTCTTGCGTTATACTAAATCACTACATATGTATCCTGTCTATGAAAATTATATCGAGGTCATTATTACATAATATAACCGGAAACCTGTGCAATATCAGTCTTAAGATTCAAATAAGGGGTTTTTCTTGTAGTTTTCCCTTAATTTATTATTTATTATTCATTAAAATTGTGCTATTGTCATTATATAGATTTAGATTACAGTTGTAAAGGAATTGCTGTCCTAAATCTCTTAAATTGTTGTAAAATAGAAAAAAAAACCTATTATATTTATTAAAATGTAAGTAAATTTAAAGATAGCATTAAATTAAATAACTAAAATTCTTGCATACTGTTTACTGAGTAGCACATTCAAAATATTCGCAGGTAAGCCATTTTATAAAGGAAGACGTCTAAACTAAATGAGTGGCAATCACCACGAACGCAACCATGTCGAAAAACATATCCGGAAACATGCGGTTGGCAATTGTAGGCATTAACATATTTGGTGTTTCATTCTCCATCATGCTTTAATAATTTATTGCCGAATGCTGGATGGTGAGTTTACTGGGACCCATTTCGTCATCAAAAGGGCTCCTCGATAGTATAGTGGTTAGTACACCCGCCTGTCACCCGGGAGACCGGGGTTCGATTCCCCGTCGGGGAGCCCCTGGCGCAAGACTAATGACCTTGCCCAGACAAAATAAATCATTATGGAAAATTTAACAAGCCTCAGGACTTGCTAAATAAGGCCAAGACCGGTTCCCGGTTGTAGTGCCGATGATGATGATGATTTCGTCACAAGGACATAACGATCTGTAACATTTTATGTTTAATAACCCGCAACTTCTACCTTGGGCGTTCGTTATTGGCGATGTTTCGTCTGGTATCGTGACGTTATTCTGGAGATCTTCTACCAACTCATCTCTCTACTCTTTCGCAATAGGATATAATGGCATACCAAATAAAGAATGTAGGTGCTGATTGATTCTTTTCTTGACTCGCAACATTTTGTTCGATTCTCAACCCTTACCTTGTCGTTCGATAACTTAACAAAGTATGGCATTACGTCCAGACAAAATTCCCTGAAACTAATTAATTTCTGAAGATGCATGCTACAGATTTGCAGGGATATATAAAAATGGATGTACACCCGTATCAATGTCATAGAATCGGAAAATCACTTCAACCTATCATTTAATTAAGAGCATTGCTGTGGCGATGTACAACTGATAATACTTTTTGTGTATAAGGATTATGAAAAAACAAATTGTTGTGTCGATCTCACGTTACGTCAACCTAGTACCATTCCTGCTAACTTGTAAATCCTTTTTTTTTCTTATGTGAAAGTGTCAGGACACTACAACCAACTTTAATTGCTTTAATGTCATCTTTAAATAGGATGTCAACAAAACTATAGCTTAAAAATGAAAACCGTTTTGTAAGTCTAGACGTCAATTTCATCAGTCCGTACTTATACCATAATACGTTATAGTATTCGTAAGAAAAAGGTACTTGTGATCTAATCAATATTAGGAGACAATCAGTTGTGAAAAGTACATCATTAGTAGATCATAATCCCTAAACGACAACACTCATGCTCGTACCTTGCCTCAACTTTAGATAAATGAAATACTACGAGGGTTGCCTCTTATGTTTCGGGATTTGGCAACCCTAGTGTTGCAATCCGGTAATTGACAGCTCTGTCGTAAAGTTGGACATTTTTGAGGTTATACGCACTCAGAACGTTTTGACATACGAGCGCTATTTGTGTTGTTTACAGTAACTTAAAAGATTCATCTCGGCCCAATAATGGAATTAAATCGTCAACATTTTCGTTAGATTATTTTTTACAACTGGATTAACTCAGCAACAGAAGCTCCATCAAGGACCAGTGTTTATCGATGGTATGGTGAATTCAATCGTGGTCGTAGTTCACTCCAAGATGAATTTCGTGAAGGTCGTCCAAAATCAGTTGTTGTTCCGAAAACCATTGATGCTGTGCGCGAACTGATATTGGAAGATCGTCATGTGACCTATCGTGAGATTGAGACAACCTTAGGCGTTAGTGGGACCAGCATACATTCAATATTGCA
Organism: Microdon myrmicae; assembly: GCA_963931805.1. Taxonomy (NCBI): domain Eukaryota; kingdom Metazoa; phylum Arthropoda; class Insecta; order Diptera; family Syrphidae; genus Microdon; species Microdon myrmicae. The sequence continues at coordinate 128,198,879 of OZ007502.1, read as the reverse complement.
TAAACATTTGACTGTCAAAAAAATTTGTTCGCGTTGGATCCCACACAATTTGTCAATCGCCCAAAAAAAGGCTCGTGTCAATTGGTCGAAAGAAATGCTCAAAAAATACGGTCGCGGTGCTTCGAAACACGTCTATGACATCGTGACAGGTGATGAATCGTGGATTTACGCGTATGAGCCCGAAAGTAAACAGCAGTCGACTGTCTGGGTGTTTCAAGATGAGCCAAATCCAACAAAAGTTGTTCGCGCACGAAGCACTTCCAAGCAAATGGTCGCCTGTTTTTTTCGGAAAAACTGGACATGTCGCAACCGTACCACTAGAACAACGCAATTCTGAGTGGTACACAAGCATTTGTTTGCCAGTTGTCTTTCAAGAAAACCAACCACCGAAGACGGATCACTCTTCACCACGACAATGCGAGCTCTCACACATCGGCTGCGACAACTGCATTTTTGAGCACCCAAAACATCGATTTGATGGGTCATCCGCCGTATAGTCCTGACTTGGCACCGAATGACTTCTTTTTATTCCCATACGTAAAAAACAAACTGAGAGGTCAACGTTTTTCGACACCTGAAGAAGCGGTTGCTGCATTCAGAATGCATGTGTTGGAGATACCTCAATCAGAGTGGCAAAAGTGCTTCGACAATTGGTTCAAACGCATGCAAAAGTGTATAGATCTTCATGGGGAATATTTTGAAAAACAATAAAGTGATTTTCGATGATCAATATTTGTTTCTGTTCTCTAATCCCGAAATATAAAAGGCTACCCTCGTATTAATTTCTATGATCAATGTTTCAAGGGAATGTAATAAATGTGAAAAAACAAATGTACCAACCCTTGAAAATGCCACAAGAATAGTTATATAATTGGGCTTGATTCCACATGCAAGTCAGAATATACAAGCTTGTCATTAAAAATGTAACGCAAACTAGGAACAAAATCTATAGTAAGACGTAAATAAAAAGTTATAGTCCAGTATCATAAAACTGACCCTGATAGGTCAGCTTCAAATCTCCTTTTATACCATTCTTCCCTCGCTACTCTCTATGTTATGTTATTGTACGAGCCTTCATTATCCTTTGCTTTGGGGTTGACATAAAAAATGTTTATTTCTCTCGAACCTCAGTAGGACATATCTTATGAGACGTGCGGATACTTTGACTTATATAGTTGCCATTGGTTTTTCATTTCCGTATTTCAAAATAAGTCTGATTAATTGAACTATAGACTAGAAGGCTTCAAATTTTCCTCCAAAACTACAAAGCTGTTACACTTGTTGTACCATAGTTATCCTCATAACCAGCAGCCATGTTAAAGTTGCCCATCCACGTCAAGATGCTAAACTTCTTTATCTACGTAAAGAGTTTTATTGCAAATAATTTCCATTCGAGTTATCTTTTAGATTGACATATTTACAGCTTCCACCGCTAACTACGTTGATTTGATACGACGTTTGAGCACGTTAAAAAATCATTAATCTTTAGTAAAGACGATGATGCAAAGGACATGAGAAACGACCGCTTACTCAAGGAATTTGTCCTGGTGCGGATAGTGATAAATCATTAAACCCGTATATGAATTCTGTTGAGAATATCTGGAATTACGTTATCAAGTGTGGATACCACGAGGCACTGATATGAAGAGTCTCCTTAATTACTACGACCGCCATTAATATGTGCATGTCATATGCGAAGCCGACGTTGATCAGATTTATCTATTGTATTGGAGAAAATATTGTGGATGCTCTGAAGGTATCTCTAATTTGTAGCGTGCACCTTTCTTGGAAGTAGTGTAGGTAATTACTCACGTCCCCATGGAAACCTTAATGTATAGACTGATTATCTGATTAAACAGCGATGACAATAGATGCCCTGATTACATGATCATGGTATAGACGACATTCCTTCGTGTCGCCGACTTAAACCTTAGGACTAAACACATATATTATGCTATAAGGACGCGCACGTAATTGTTCACATGTTAAGAGGCAGAAATACAAGTGCGTACTAGGAATATTAAGATCCAATTTTAAATTCATAACAAAAGCGAATTATGAAACCTTAAAATATGCGGCGGAACCAATCGTAAGGTATGTGTATCCTTTCTGATAGGAAGCAATGTGCATCACCATAACAACGGTGGGAGAATAGATGAATCTGAATTTTATTCAAGTGAAACCGGATAAAACCGTTATCAGATAATTGAATCCTTACCCTTTATAACCGCATTCAAAATTGTTCTGCAAGGAATTCCGATTGTGAGCACTGGAAGAATAAAAACCCCAGCGGCGTTCTTGATATTTTAACTCCGGGCACCAGACCCTCAGTGGTCACACAATTTTAATCTGGTTCACTTGAATTCACAAAGAATACGAACGTATCGAATTGAACGCGAAAGGACTCGTAACGGAAACCGATGGGATGCTGCGGTAACACTTGACAAGCGAAAGGATTTTATCAGACTGAGGCATGATATAGGAGCGCTAAACGATATTGGTCCATAGTAGATTGTGTTGGCGCCAAACTGAGCATGACGTTGAATCTTATTAGCCACTGTTATCGACACAAAAAGCTTTTACTACAAAAAGCTCAAAACATGTCCTCTCTACCGAACAATTAGAATGGAGCCGATAAACTGGTATGTATATATGTATGTCATGTCAACCTGCATCCAATGCCTAGTCTTACCACGGATGAACTCTTAGAACAGCGTGTATTTGTGGAGTTCATCCGCGAGGATTTCAAACATATGGTTGGTAAAGAATTTCACACTTTCGGATATCAATGAAATGCTATCAGTGTTCGTGACCTTGTTGGAAAATAAAGTTGTCCTTTAGCAACCAATATCAAAATACAATTTATAACAAATATAAATTATAATAAATTCGCTAGACAGTGGGATCGAAATGACACGAGTAATTAAATGAGGCCCAAAGGGTGAGAAAGCATATGGTAGACTCGAATGCGTGCTGTAGAGAATAACGAGGGACTATTATAAAGAGCACATAAGCAAAATAAATGAGGGTTCTGCCCTCACTAAACATCAAACATCAAACATCTTACTTGATATGCAGAACTACGATTACTATACTCTGTTGAAGAGTACTGACAAAAAGTGTTAAAAACCCCTATCAAGAATACTTAGTACGTATTAAGACCATACTTGGTGAGAATGCTAGTACGACCGAAAGACCAAAAGAAAGTTATTCATTTAGAGGTACTTCGTTCAGTGGGGATTTCTTGACAGATAAAATTGTTAAACAGAGAAATGGTATTTTATGTGTATTTCAGGACTGTTTGATCCTAGAAAAGCCCACCGCTGCACAACGTCTACGAATTATTCAGCTGTATTACAAAAATTCTAAGAGCGTTCTAAGAACAATGTGTTTTGTGCACGTAGAACAACTAACTTATTGTCCACATCATCAGCCTACCGAACGCACAATTCCATATCCAAACGAAAAATTTGAAATCGAATTTCTATTATCGCACAATAATAATCATCATCATCATGATCGTCGGCACTGCAACCGGGATCCGGTCTTGGCCTTATTTAACAAATCTCTCCACTGCTCCCGATTTCGAGCCAATGCCATCCAGTTTGGCACTCCCAGGTTCTGGTCGTCCTGGTCTACGCCATCCTCCATCGCAGACAAGGTCTGGTGCGCTGTCTCCTTCCATACATCCTGCCACAAAGGACTTTCCGGGCAGGCTCCTCTTCGCTCATTCGAGCTGGGTGTCCCGCCCACCGGAGTCTACTGAGCTTGATTTTTCAAATACGGGGCCAACAATTCTCTTTCAGACCTTCCTCTCGAACGCGGCTAAGAGTTCAGAGTGCCTTTTATTGAGCACTCAGGTCTCGGATCCATATATGAGTACTGGTAAGACCATGGTATTGTACAGTAGTAGCCTAGATGTTCACGATAAATTTCGGGATTTAAAGAGTCTTGATAGACCATAGCAGGCTTTGTTGGATTTGATCAGTCGTTCGCGTATTTCTTCTTCCATATTGTTATCGGCTGATACTACTGACCCAAGGTAGGTAAAGGATTGCACTACTTAAAATTCGTACTCCGCTACCCCGATAGTTTGATCAACGTTAGGTCTTCTTTTCGCAGAAGTTGCCATCATGCGTTTAGTTTTCCCCTCATGAATGTGCAGTCCCAGTTTTGTGCCGCCTGCTCGATCTGGGCGAAGGAGTCCTGTACAGCCGATTCGGATCTACCGATGATGTCGATGTCATCTGCGTAGGCAAGTATCTGGCTGGATTTGGTGACAATAGTCCTCCTAGGATTGCTTTCTCCAACGCCAGATTGAAGAGGAGGCAGACCAGACCGTCCCTTTGTCGGAGTCCATTAAAGATGTTTATTGGTTTGGACACCAATCCTGCTATTTTTACTTGACTAGTTACGTTAGTCATGGACAACCTACACAGTCCTATCAATTTGTTTGGAATGCCGACGTCTCTCATGGCATTATATAATTCTACCCTGGCTATGCTGTCATAAGCGGCCTTAAAGTCTATAAACAGATGATATAATGGAATCTTAAATTCCTGACATTTTTCCATTGCCTGCCTAAGGGTGGATGTCTGATCAATCGCTGCTTTGCCTGGGATGAAGCCACACTGATATTGACCATTGATGACTTTATCGTATGGGGCTATCCGATCATTTAGGATAGTGGATAATATCTTATAGGCGGTAATCAGCAATGTTATACCCCATAGTTCCTGCACAGCAACTCCCTTCTTATGTATGGGGCAAATTATTTCACGACGAGGATCTTCCGGCATCTCCTCTTGCTCCCATACGTGCAGCACGATTTCATGAATTTCGTGATGTAACGCTGTCCCTCCTTGTTTGGTCAGCTCAGCTGGTATGCCATCAGCTCCGGGGCCTTTATTTGATTTGAGCTGTTTTATGGCTTTTACTGTTTCCTCAATGCTTGGTGACGGCAGCATTTGGTCTTGATTTAGCATTGGTGGAGCCTCCAATTCTTCTGTGAGTTGTCCATTTAGCAATTCATTGAAGTGCACTTCCCATCGCTCCAGAATGGCTTTAGGGTCGGTGATCAGATTACCCTCTTTATTCTTGCAGTAAGTGCAGCGTGGTGTGTACCGCGTCATACTGTGGATTATTTGGTAGAACTTGCGCGCTTGGTGTGGATCTCGCTCTTCACTTTTGTCACTTTTGTTTTTTGTCAAACAGACAAGGTTTGTTTCCCAGACACTTTTCTTTTGTCTGTGAAGTTTTTTTTTCAGATCTTCTGATCTCTTTGTATTTCTCCTCGCGTACCCGCGTCCTATGATACTACTGCATTGCCAGGTATGCAGCATTCTTACGTTCAGTCCCTAGTTTGCATTCATCATCAACCCAGTCGCTCCGATCTCTACGACTACTGCGTAAGATGGAGTTGGCAGTACTAATGACAGTATTCTTAAAGCGTGTCCATTTCTCTTCTACGCCCGGCATTCTGGCCCCAGGACATACTCTCCCTCCACCGAGCTCTTCGAGGGCGAGTCTTAGCGCATGACGTAAGGCAGCCGTGTTGATTAGAACCTAATCCGCGGATGCAATACGTCTTCGTAAGGCAATCCGCGCTCGGAAAACTGTACCAACAAAATAGTGATCCGAGTCGACGTTGGCACCTCGGTACGTTCGTACCATCATCAGGGTAACTTTGGTTGCGAGTGGCTCCATCAGGTGATATCCAGGTGGCTTTGTGGATATCTTTACGCGGAAACCTGCTGCTTGCAACGACCAAGTTTGTTGATGCTGCCAGTTCGATGACTCCCAATCCATTGTCATTAGTGTACTCATGCAAACTATGGGAACCTGTGTAGTGCCTGAAAACCGGTTCCCGACTTATTTTTGCATTAAAATCACCAAGAACGATTTTCACATTGTATCTTGGGCAGGCATTGAGGGCCCGTTCGACGTTCTCATAGTATTCTTCTTTTTCGTCGTCAGGGGACTCCTCTGTAGGTCCGTGAACGTTTATGAGGCTTATGTTCTTAAACTTGCCTCGGACGAGAAGAGTGCATAGCCTTTCGTTTATTGCATTAAAGCCGATGATGGCAGGCTTCAGTTTTTGGCTGACTAGAAAGCCTACCCCGAGCACATGGTGTTTTGCGTGACAGCTGTAATAAATGTCATACTCTTTTCTTTGAATAACACCATTCCCCGTCCATCTTATTTCTTGCAATGCTGTTATGTCAGCCTTATATTCGGACAGGGCATCGGCTAGCTGCTGTGCAGCTCGAGCTCTGTATAGTGAGCGTACGTTCCATGTAATAATTTTTAAATCATTTAGCCATTTTCGTTTCCGTGGTGGTCGTCGTGTATCCGGTCCATATCCGAGGCTTGTTAAATTTACCATAATAATTCATTTTTACGGGTCTGGTTATTAGCCGTGCGCCAAGCTTTCTCAGGGTGTCGCTGCATGTATTGGTTCACTACTTTGCGGGTGTCAAAGTAGCTATCCAGGGGTGTCACGTAGAGACTGCATGTCGACTTGGATTGAACCGGAACCAGGATCGCCCTGGCCTTCGCCGGATTGAAGGCAATCAGAGACTTTGCCCTGTATGTTCGCACCTATACCCCCAATAAGTGTTTATGCCACGATACATTCCCACAGACCGTGATCCTGCAAGTTCATATTTTTCTTAAATTTAATGTTTTGGCCAATCATCATCACCTATGGAACCGATGGTCCGTTTTTGATTGTGAACGTTGTATATTACGTCGCAAAATTTTTATGGTGTATCCGTACCCAGGGCGGCTTTTATTCAACCTACAAAGCATAGCGCAGCTCACGCCTAGCTGCCAAGAGCCGAATTCTTCGCCAGTGTAAATATTCACACTGGAATTCGATCCTCGACTTGCTATGTATGCAATACACAACCAACGTAAATGTAAACACAACCGTCATTGTGTAATCATCCCAAACGTATCCTAATCACCAGCACCATATTTAAACAGCTGCAAACACTTCGTCCAAAAATTCTCTTGCATGTGAATTTTCATTCCCACGGTTCGTACACCCAAGAGCTTGCGTCACGAGCAAACAAAGTGATCCACGCGTAAGTGGACACACCCTCATTAGGATCTATGAACCGGAGATCCACTCTGATTGGTCGGTCTCAAAAGGAAAATTTCATTTCCTTTTCACCACACCACCAAACTCACCCCAAACGAGGGTTGAATCTTGGAGACGTATCTTAATCACCAGACACGCCGGTTGTGTTTTTTCCCTGCTCCCCACGATTCCACGGAGACGCATCCATCCTGTAGTCGCATATCTGTCTACACCCCTGAGTGTGTCGAGTCATAACAGTCGAATTAAACATCAACATATAGAATTAAATTAGTGTGGTGGTTTTAGTATAACAATGGTGTAATTTGTAATTAAGAATGAACGTGAAGGTAGCGCGTACGCCGAACACTAATAGAATATAAACAATCTTTCCGCGCCAAACTAAAGTTACTAAGTGCATGCAGTTCAAATAAATAAAATACAATAGCAAGGATCAAAATAATAAAGAACTTATTTAACCAATAATAAATAGACAGTGCGTTTCAGTCACTTTTGCTTCGGTGCCATTTGTGTGTTTTGTTTCACAGCCTGGGAACAATGTCAGCGAACAGTTTCTCTTTTCTGGTTTTGTTTCGGCGGAATTTATAGTGACGGTGGCGGAAGAAGGGAATCAGCGCCGGTGCAACATACTTCTCCTCCCCACAGATTCACCATGTTTTTCAATTACAGATCGGCCGGTAATTTAGTGAAGCACTTTTTCACTTTTTTGGGTATTCCATACGGGCCCGTTGCTTTCTTACAGTCGATACCACGAGGAGTGCGTTGAATAGCATTGTATTGAGGGTTTTTTTTTGTAGGCTTTACTCTGAGAAATTTGTACAATGTATTTTACGTTAGCTATGATTTTTCCCCATCTTTTAGGCAGCATACGGATTTCGCAGTGCAAAACTCCCTCGGCTTTTGAGGCGATCCAAGAATCGACCCAATTTTTAGCTTCTTCGTAAGAAGTGATGTGCTGCTCGGCCGGGCTATGAGTCATCGACTGGAGCAAATGCTAGTCGGAAGAAACAATGTCTGGCGAATATGACGGGCGGGGTAGGACACCACATTGAAGTGCCCTCAAAGTTTCATTGACGACTTTTGGAGCATGGGGCTGAGCGTTGTCGTACTGAAAGCTTACTTTATGTCTTTTGTCATACGGAGACGATTGAGCTTCATTGTTCGGCTTAATTGCATCAATTGGTAACGTTTCGCGGTGATGGTTTCGTTAGGCTGGAGTAGCGCTGATCCACTCTGAGCTGATCCCACCAGATGCACAGCATTAGCTTCTTGGTGTGAATATTCGGTTTTGGCGTTGAGGTAGATGCTAAGCCGGACTTACCCCACTATCTTTGCGTTTTGGCCTGTTGTAGTGGATCCACTTTTCATCCCTCGGCGCGATTCAATGCTAAAAAACCCTTTCGATTTTGCCTCTGGAGAAGTTGTTCGCACGTGAAAAAAAAGCGCAGGACATCTCTTGGCTTGAGTTCTTACATAATCCAATTTCTTTGCTTTTCCACCATGTCCATGTCACGCTTCAAGACGGCCTGAAATCGCTTGTTAAGCCATTCCCAAGATTTCAGCGAGATCCTCTTGAGTTTGAAATGAGTCTTGGTCCGATAACGCCTCCAGCTCAGTGTCTTCAAACTTATCCGGCTGCCCTTTGCGTTCTTTGCTGCTACCATCAAAGTGGCCTCTTCAAAAATGCCGGATGCCCATCACCTGCACTTTTCTTCAAAATAAAAAAAAAAGGAGCGTATATTGCAAAATGGTGCTTTGTTGGCACAAAGGTTGACGTGGTTGGTGCACAAAGTAAGAATGTTGTTTAAACCTCAGGGAAATCACACATACTGATTTTTAGAGGGTTATGATGACGTTGGAATATGAATATAGTTATAAGATGATCCGAAACGATTTAATAATAGTTACGCCATCTTTGCAAAACCCTGAAAACTTGTTTGTATACCCAATAGGTTGTACCGGCCAATCAGAGGTGACTCCGAAAGACCAGCATCAAGGGTTGACTTCGCGAAAACATTGATTGTACCTATCGAATTAGTGGCTAGCGCTCCGCTGCCCGTCACTAACTGAGAAAAGGAGGAGGGACCGACGTTATTTCTGCTAGCCTTTGCCATTGAGCAGAAAGGGGCAAACCATTTGGGTACGCGTCGATGTTCATGCAAATGATGTCAAAGATATTGGTTTCTTATGCTTCTTTTTTTGACAATTTAAATCGGATCGGCAAAGACGCAAATTCCACTCTAAAAAAGGAAGGTAAGCTATATCCTGGGCAAATACAATATGTCGAGTTATTAACGAGTCAAGCTGGATATTGATTAAGGCACGGATATCAAGTTTCGCTGTAACAAATATTAGTGGATGGCGTTTACATTCATATCAGTGAAGCCGACCCCTCTGTTGTTAAAAAATGCATTTAGTAATTGAATCTTGACAATTGGGCGCACCCAATTACGCAGAGACGAGTCGGGTGAGGAACTAATTTACCTCCAGAATTCTTTATCTCAGCAGATACCGTCATATCTTATCTCAACTCCAGTCCGGGCTATCACCCTAACGCCCATAACGTAGTCGAATATTTCTATCAGCTATATCGTGGAACTTACAGCTTCACTGGGTGCTATCTCCCCTTGGGGCAGACCTACAATCTATACCACCAGTTTTTTTCACTGGTCCATCAGTCAAACTCCGAAAGATGATGGTCAATGATTTCTGCCGACCATATCACGGAGCCTATAACTAGACGGATGGTATTTCAATAGGCGGCAGGGCGGCTTTTAGTTACCCTTTACAAAAAGCTGCCCTAGCTGTGAGTATATTCTAAATACCTACTCACTGGACTATCTGCTGTTATAATTACATCACGAAGAGGAGATAATGAATGCCTCGTACTTTGGCCGGATTTTACTCCTAGTGATTATTTTCTATAAAGATACTTAAAACCAACAGTCTACAAAATATTGGTTGAGAAATCAACCCAATTCCGAAAGCAACTTATCGATGTGCTTTTGACAGTTTGAGAATATTTCCTAAATAATATCAATAAGATGGAGGAAATCGCAAACCGTCCTTTTAGTTTTGCAACGAACAAGTAAGTTGTACCCAAAAAGGTTTCAATTGAGTCTTACCAGGAAAAGGGGAATTGCATCTTAAGGCGCAATTTGAGCTCCTACGATTAACTTTACCCGTCACCTATATTAGTAATTAAATGCAGTTATTGAATGGATGCTCTTCAGGTCATTGAAGTACTTACCCGTTTTTGATGACAATAAGCGGTCACCTGTGTAGTTTCCCCCGCACGTTAGTATTTATTAAACTTAGTAAGAAATGAATAAATAAAACGACTCAGTTCAGTGGAATTTTCTCATGAGCGGAGTGTAAATTTGTCTCCCCTTAACTGATTCCTTTCATTGATTTCAAAGAACAGGGAAACCAATTCTGTGGATATATACCAAGGTCGTTTAGTTGTTCTCCTCTTGAAGTTCCGCTTCATCTGACATATCTGCTTGACTTAGCACGAAAACATGCGGTGAGGAAACTTATTTATGATACAACGACCAAAGTAGCACCCATCTGAGTGGGATAATGGTCCAGCGGCGATGTACACGTGATTTGGTCTTACAGCCTCATAAATAAGGTGGAAATGGAATGTAAGGAATATTCGGTAAGGATTTTATAGATAATTTGTAGCACAGTGGGTAGTTAACTTTAATGAGCTTCTTTGAGGAAGCATTAAGGCGTTAGTCAATATTTAAGAGTAAATTGAATGGTTAGTTACCTACGTACTTAAGTAGTTTAGCTCTTCTTATTACCTATATGTGATTTATATTATTGGTGTTGTGGGGGTTCTCTACATTACACGGAGAACCAACCCACAATTACAAACCAATGTCGCCTGCTAACAGCGCATCACCTCAACCCAAATCCCTTCCGTTGGCTATTTCACCTGAAAAAAGATATATCCCAAAAGGACGCATGGCCTGGATTCATTATTTTATGCAGATAATGCATAATTGAATTCAGCTCCTTCTTGCCATACGGGAACATAAACCCCATGAGATTTCCACCGGAAATCACAATTCCATGTTGGTTAGCAACAGCAAAGTCTAACCAAACGATGCTGTTACGTCATCGCGCAACGGCTTGGTTTATCGAATTCTTTTAGTTTGTTCGAACGCTAATATATTCCCAAGCCATTGCAGCGCCCCTTCGCCTTCTCCTAGACACGCTATTCGCTGGGGATCAATAAACTCTTTATCAAAAAATATATTTCATCCCATTCCATTTTCCCCTTCTCAGAGTACATTGCACTCTGAGATCAATCCCATAACCAAACTGGGTCATTCGGTCACCATTGATTTTGGTTCGTTGCATGCAAAAAGCAAAATCTGTTACGTGTGTTTAACAATTTATATTATTTAATAATATATTTTTAAGTAATATTGAATGGGACTTACTTTGGAGTTTGTTTTCGTGCGACCATTGAGCGGTCGCAGTGTTGTTATGTTGCGCTGAGGTCCGCTGGCTCGTTGCAGGGGGCGTTGGGCGTCGTTGCTCCCCTGATCAGCTTGTCCGTAGCGGTATGATGTGTCCTCGACGAATAGTGTTTTAGTACGATACACTTAAACCAATGTTAGTTGTACTAGTAGATTTTTTCAAATCAAATATGTCACTTTCTATTTTATACACAACGAGGATTTTATTGGTTTGATTATTTATTCCGACTCGTTGTGTTCGAAAAATTAACGTCGAATCGAATTTATCCGAATTTATTTTCAATGTATTATCTTTATTTTATTATTTTTTTTTCTCCGCCAAGTAGAATTTGCATAAAGTAGTTTATGCAAATTAGCTACTTGGCGCGTTATTTCCTTTTACAGGTAAGGAGGGGAATCAAAGGGGATTAGTGGATTCTGGGGGGGGCCTGGACTCAATTTTGGTCCGTAACAATACCTTCCCCCCTTAAATAGTGATAGCTTCATTCTTAGAAGAGGAATGAAGCTTGGCTACTTAAGTATTAAACTGTAGCATTTATCTTTACACCGTCGGTGGTGTATTTTCTTCCCTTGTTTGTCGTGGTTTCTTCTGCTTTTGGCTTCCTCTATTCGTAGTAGGGTTTTAGCCTATTATTGTGCACCACCACATTTCTTCTCCCTACCTTAACGAGGCTATTTACCGGACTATTTATTTGTACTACCTTATAGGGACCCCTCCATATGGGAGCTAATTTTCCTTGTTTTTGAGCATTACGTATTAAAACTTTGTCGCCCACATGGAACGTGAATGGGCGTATCTTACGGTCGTAGTACTCTTTCGACTTCTTCTTGGAAGTTAATAGGTTACGCCTTGCTATTTCGTACGTATGTTGAAGTTTGTACTTCAATAGCTTATGGTAACTGTCATGGTTGTATACCGGTTCCGGAGGTTGCTTTATGCTTGTCGGTACCTCTGGGGTGAATCCAAATAGACAGTCCATTGGCGTAAGCTTAGTACCTTCGTGTACATTGGTGTTGTATACGAATGTTGCCGTCCTCAGGTATTGGTCCCATGATTGGGAATTCCCATCCACAATGCTTCGCAGGTAATCTACGAGTGGACGATGTGCTCTTTCTAAGGCTCCATTTGATTGTGGGTGGTACGCTGAGGTTTGTAGTTTTTTAATACGGAGTAGTTTGCACACGCTTTTAAACAAACTGCTTAGGAAATTGCTTCCCTGATCGGTGACCAATTGCTTCGGAACACCATACCGAGCAATTATTTGGTCGAAAAAGACTGTGGCCACCGTTTCTGCCTCCGCATCTGCGAGAGCGTAGCAATCTATATACTTCGACAAGTTGTCTTGGAATGTAAGTATATATTGATTGCCGGTTGGAGTGCGATCAAGAGGACCTACTATATCTAAGTATACTTTGTCGAAAGGCCTCTTTGCAATGTCGGTTATTACCATGGGCATACGTATGTTCGGTGAAGATTTCATGGTTTGACATGTTTTACATACTTTGATGTATTGTTTAATGTCGCGCATCATGTTCTTCCACCAAAAATTTCTACGTATTTTGTGGTACGTTTTACTCACTCCTTGGTGTCCGCCCAAAGGAGGATCATGGTATTCCCGGAGTAGGAACTGAATGTCTTCAGGATTGGTTATCTCCATTCCTTTTTCCGTGCAGGCCGGAATGGGATCCTCGTTAAGAGAGGACTTATCGTCATTTGGACTATCCTGAGTTCCTTCGCTTGCTCTTAACTTTTTAGCTTGGGCGCGTGTTAGTACATTGCACCTTGGTAGTGTGGGAGTCTCATCACAAATTTGCGGGATACGACTCAAGGTATCCGCATTAGTGTTGTATTTACCGGGTTTATATTCGATTTGGTAGTCGTACTCCAGTAGTTTGCGATTGAACCTTAGTAAACGTGACGTGGGGTCTTTCACGTTGAATACTCCCTTTAACGGTTTGTGGTCCGTGTATATATTAAATTTTCTCCCTTGTAAATAACAACGGAAATTCTTAGTCGCCCAAACAATGGCTAATAACTCTTTCTCAATCGTAGAGTAGTTCTTTTCCGCCTTATTCAAGGTTCGACTGGCATATGCGACTGGCTGGTCCTTACCGATTTCGCCTTGCGACAGTACGGCGCCCAGTGCTTCGTTGCTCGCATCCGTGGTCAGATTAAAGGGTTTGGTAAAATCTGGATAGATTAACAGTGGCGGCGAGACCAATAACTCCTTTATGTTAGCAAATGCTTGTTGGCATTTGTCTGACCAGGTGAATTTGACGTCCTTCCTTAACAAATTTGTTAAGGGGCGTACTATCTTCGAAAAATTTTGAACAAATTTTCGATAGTAATTCGCCAACCCTAGAAACGATTGGACGTGCTTTACCGTTTTGGGAATGGGGAAATCCCTGACACTAGCTGTCGTGTCTGGATTTGGCATTGCCCCCTTTTCGGAACAAACATGTCCCAGATATACTACTTCCTTTTGGAGGAACTTGCATTTCTCTGGTTGCAATTTGAGGTTGTGGTATCTAATTTGATCGAATACTTTCCGGAGTTTGTCATTATGGTGTTCTAGGTTTTTTCCATATATGACCACGTCATCCAGATAAACAAAGCATTCGATTCCTTGCAACCCGGTTAGGACATGGTTCATGAGTCTCTGAAACGTAGCTGGTGCTCCCTTCAGACCAAATGGCATACGTTTGAACTCATAGTGCCCGTAATTTGTGCTGAACGCTGTCTTATTTTGATCCTTCGGATCTACTAAGACTTGGTGGTAGCCGCTGGCTAAATCGAGTGTGGAAAAATAGCGTGAGTGACCGAGCTGGTCTAAAATGTCCTCTATTCGAGGGAGAGGGTACGCATCACCGATGGTTTTATCGTTCAGTTTTCTGAAATCGACCACAACTCTCCATCGGGTTTTTCCATCGGGGCCCGCTTTCTTAGGAACTACCAAGAGTGGTGAGTTCCACGGACTTTTGCTTGGTTGAATGATATCATTCTCCAGCATCTCCCGTACTTGCTCGTTGATCACCTCTTTCTTGCACTCAGGCAGACGGTACATTCTTTGATTTATCGGTGCTTGATCCTGTATCACCGGTATCTCATGCGTTATTGCACTGGTATATGTTAGGAGATCACCTTTAAGGTGGAAAATATCGTTAAACTCCTCACATATTTCCACTATGGATTGACATTCTTGAGGACTTAGGTTTTTACCTAAGTGGAGTTCCTCGTGTAATTGTGTCAACCTTGGATCTTTTGGTAATTCCTCCTGTGAGAATAAATGTCGGATATACTGGAGGTTGTCTCCCTCCGAAAGTTTTTTATCCGCATTGTATTCTGTAGAACGGTTGTCCTCATTTTCCAGCGGAAAGGTGGAAAAGTCCTTCATTGGATGTAACTCCACCATGATTCGGTCTATGGTTTGGAGGTAGTTTGCGATATTGAGTACCTCTACATGGGCACTCTTCGCTTTCCCTACAATACAGTTGGATATGAAAATCCCTGATTGCATTTGTTTAGGTACTAGCACTACCTCTTCCCGAATTTTTATGGGAAGTCTCAGCATTTTTCGTGAACGTGCCGGTATTATTGCCGGTTTGTCCAGAAAAATTTCTACCTCCGAAGCGTTTGGCAGTGATTGTTTCACCACTGTTGCTTCTTTTTTAGCTTTCTTTGATTTGTCAGCTATTAATGTGGTGTTGGAATGCTTGGAGCCTGACAAAATATCGCCCCCTTTTCCCTGTTTGGGTAGGGTATCCGGTGTATTTCCGACCGCGGTCTGGATCTCTATGGATCCCCTTGGCTCGGATTCCCGACTGGTTGCCTTATGTCTTGGCGTCCGCTTCCTACCTTTTGTAAATTCAACGGAAAAACTTACCGGATTTACATTGGTTTGGGAGAATTCCAAACAATTCCCGGGTCCGTTGACTTTGCAATTCCTAGCTAGGAAGTCGTTTCCTAATAACCCATCTTCTGACAATCCCGGTAGGGAGTCCATTACCTGAAAGTTACAGGAGATTGGTTGGGGTAGTTTGAATATTCCCTTACAAAAACCCCTAGACTTTCCCTTTCCAAAAAGCGTTTGGAGAGTAGTGGCCTTTTTTGTATCCAGTGTTGTTCCATTCTGGAGTGCTTTCAGTTTAAGAAGGCTCATCTCCGCACCTGTGTCCACTATTAGACATGTAGTGTTTCTACATCCTATGTCTAATGGGAGCTGGACTATTGGAACTTTTGTTGGTGGTTGAGGACAGTTTTCTTTATTTGGCGGCTTTAATTCGGTCGGGTTGGGGAATTCCTGCCCGACCTCTGGGAGTTTTCCGACTTCTCCCATTTTGCTTTTAGTCGACACACTGTCGCCATGTGGTTGTGTCGCTTACAAAATGTGCACCATTCCCCGTTCTTCTGTCGCCTATGTCCCTTTTTTGGCGTCTCTGACGCGTCCGTAGCGGTTGAATTCGACTGTCTACGGTTCGATTCGGGTCGATGGCGTTGTAATCGGTGTTGGCGTTGTTTTATTTTTCGAGCCTCTGAGTATTCAGTACTGCTCGTACTAATACTACTCTTGGCTCGAGTCTGCTTACCGCCTTTGTCGCATGGCTGTTTGCTGTCCTTTGACTTTTTTCCTTTTTGGACTGTGTGCCATTCTGTATTGACCGTGCAGGTCTTTGGGGTGTGGTCTCTACGTACAGACTTAACCACATTGGGTGTCTCTGTTGGCTTTCGTGGTTTTATCCATTTTGCCTTGATACGACACTCGTCCCCTGTGTGACCCTTTCGGCCACAAAACTCACAACAACATCGAATGCTGTACACTCTACGATTCGATGTAGTTGCTTGTTTCGATGTGGATGGTCTGTCCTGCTGGTTTGAGGTATTCACCGGTGACTTCCTTTGGTTCTGTGACCTTATTTGTGTAGGTTCAGGATTCTCCGCCTTCCTTTGTGTATTAAGTGTCCGACAATCCTGGGCATCGTGCCCATATCGATCACACTTTGTACACTTTGGTGTGTTCCGGCGTCGAAGGCATTCATCGTATACATGCCCTTTTCTATTGCAGAAGCTGCAAGTCATGCGTGCTACCCATGGATTTGGTGTACGCTTGTCCCTACCTTGGCTAGAGGAGTCACTAAGGTAATCACCTCCGCCTCTTTGAAGGTGTCGTGGTGCCTCGGGCTTCTTTGGCCTAGACCCGGTTGGTCTTCTTGAACTGTGTGGTGGTGTATCCGACCTAAACGGGTTTTTCCCTGGTGGTGAGCGTGTAACGGGGTGAGATTGTTCTTGGAATCTAGTGTTAGAGTTCCTATTCTCTACTACCCGAGACGCATCGTATCTAGGCTTATTCTGCCTTTGTCTCGATTCCTGGGGTTTTGGTCGAGTATCCCCGTTGGTCCTATCTAAAACCCTATTTCTTTCCTCTGGGGGATCTTGTTCCTCCTCCCAATAGTAGAATGGATTATTCTTAAGCATTGGTTGCCTATTTGATGAGTTGGGAGCATGGTATTCGTCTTTCCTTTCAGGTGAAGGTGACTGGTCATGATACCTCGTTGGTATTTCATAACATCCACTTTCGCTCCTCATCTCATTCTCGGTTTTCTCTAACTCGAGAATTCTAGCTATAATCTCTTCTAAAGGGTCTTTTTCTGATTTTACTATCAGATGTCTCAGTTGGTCGTTTCTGATTCCTACCATCAGAACTGATTTAGCCAATCTTTCGTTCTGGAATATGAACCCTATGTTATTCGTAGTTCCATACTTACGTGTTGCCGCTTCGTTGCAGTCCTTTACTGCTTGCGTTATGCGGTGGGTAAATTCGGCGACATCCTCTTCGCGGGATTGTCGTATACGAGAGAGTTTCGAATGTAACTCTTCGTATGACACGTGTGGTAAGATTGTTCTTCGGAGTCGCTGTTCAAACTCCTTGAAAGTCGTTGGGAGTTGTTCTTTGAACATGCGGCGAGCTTGCCCAGTTAGCCTCATGGGCAACCACCGCAGGAAAAATTTTTTCTCCTCCTCC